>MU375897.1:27519-627519 GCA_022495235.1 Xylaria curta | reverse complement strand
GTGTGGTCAAACCCGTGCTACCCGGAACCCTCTCCCAGAGCAAACAATCAAGCAAAAAACGTGTGGCGGATGACGCCTTTGGGGCTGAACTGGAGCACTGGGCTCGTGGCACAACGAGACCGAGGTTGGACAGTTCGGGTAAACCTACGTCATTACAGGTACAGGAGGCAGAGGAAAGCAAGCTCCTTTTCGAAGGCGCAGAGTCACTCCCCCCTAAGGACATTCAAGAACACCTGGCTGAGGTCTTCTTCGACAATATCTATGGACAGGCTTATCATTTACTGCACAAGCCGAGCTATATAAGAAAGCTAAAGTTTGTATAAGCTCTTGGACATCCTGGAGTCATTTCACTAACAAAGTCAATAGGGCGGGAACCCTACCGCCGGTCCTAGTACTCTCCGTGTGTGCTGTTTCAGCGCGATTTTCCACTCATCCAAGATTTGCAATGACAAACAACTTCCTTCGCGGAGAGGAATGGGCCGCGCCAGCCAGAGACATCGTGATCCGAAGGTACGAATGGCCTAACATAACCATCTTAACGTGTCTGCTCCTCCTCGGTTTGCACGAGTTTGGAACATGCCATGGTGGTAGAAGTTGGTCTTTGGGTGGGCAAGCTACCCGAATGGCCTATGCATTGCAGTTGCACAAGGATTTAGAATATGATCCTATGCGACCGAACCCATCTACCCAGCTCAGTTTCATAGACAGAGAGATTAGGAGGAGGACCATGTGGGCTTGCTTTTTGATGGATCGCTTCAACTCTTCTGGGACGGATCGACCAATGTTCGTTAAGGAGGAGACGATTAGGATACAACTGCCTATCAAAGAAAAGCTTTTCCAGCTGGATATGCCGGGTCCAACAGAAGATTTACAAGGTCGAGTCCCTCATCCAGTGCCCACGAACGAAGGCCAACTATCTGACGCCAAGGACAACATGGGCGTCGCAGCCTATATGATACGTGCCATTGCGTTATGGGGAAGAATCATCAACTTCCTGAATCAAGGCGGGAAAGAGATTGATGAACATTCGATGTGGGAAACTGATTCTGGGTATGCCAGCCTTCTCAAACAGGCAGAAGAATTTCCGGAGAACCTCCCAGACGGGTTGAGATATAATGCTGAAAACCTCCATTTGCACAAGACAGAGGGGATGGCAAATCAGTTTCTCTTCTTGCACATATCAGTTCAGCAAAATATTTTATTCATGAACCGCTTCGCCGTGTCGTCTCCGAGCGGCGGCTCCCAGGCCGATGTACCGCAAACGTTCGTGACACAGGCTGGTTCGAGAGCTTTCGCCGCGGCAAACAAGATTTCCGAACTGCTCAAGGACGCTGAGCCGTACATAATAGCGGCCCCTTTCGTCGGGTACTGTGCTTTTCTATCTAGTACCGTACACATATTTGGCATCTTCTCAGGAAACGGTACAGTGGAGACAGCAGCAAAGAGAAATCTTGCTACAAATGTCAAATTCCTCACCAAAATGAAGCGTTATTGGGGCATGTTTCACTTCATGGTAGAAAACCTCCGGGAGCAGTATCAGACATGTGCCGATGCAGCAAGGCAAGGAACACCAGCGAACGACAATTCTACTTCTTCTCCCATCTTCCAGTATGGCGACTGGTTTGACCGATACCCGCATGGCGTAACGCAAGCTGAGTATGTGGAACCTGCTTCGGGTAAAAAGAAGGAAACAGGTGACGACGCGGTCCTAGAGCAGAAGCCTGAGTTGCACACTGTTGAAGAGTTTTTCACATCACTCTCACCACCACCCAGCACTAATGAAGCGCGAGATCCTGCTGGGCCCAGTAGACCACCTCTCGCGAAGCGAAAGTCACTTGCTAGGAAAGGAAGCAACACGCGAACCGATCAGCAACAGCAACTTGAGCCTCTACTCACTGACCTAAATGGCACTAGCTTTCCTGAACAAATCCAGCAACGCATTCAGCAAGCACAGCAGCAACAGGCCCATCGTAATTTTCGCCTGGGTGCCCAAACCAATGGTCCAGCCGCTTTCCACCATTTATCTAACGCGCGAGCACGGTCACATTCTGCCGCCGCTGCTAACTATCATGCGATGTCCCCAATCTCACCTGTCATTGGCGGGTTTCCACATGGACTCCACGGCCACGGCCATGGCCATCATTACCCTGCGGGGCTGTATAATCCAGATCTCTTCTCCTTGTCGCTCGCAAATCAGTCTGGCTTACTACCGCAACTAGACCGACAGCTGGTATTCAATGCGTATGGTGGACTGGATCCTACCACTATCAGTGGTCCTGAAGCGCTGATGGATTGGGATGCATTGGCGGGTCACGCTTCCGGCGCCGGCGGAGGTGGAAACACGAATGGTGCGAGTGTCCATCGCGATGAGCCAGGTGGACACGAAAGTCTACCCGGTGGTTTCGTCCCGGAGCCGAGTTCTGCGTGGTTCATGCCGTTTAACATGGAACCACCCGAATTGGGACAAGACTTAGGAAACGGGATGGCGGACACATTCAGTATGTTCAGTCCAGGAGGTTCATTGGGGCTCCGACGAGGTGGCCGTTAAGCGATTCGCTCGATACCCACAAGACTGAGTCGCGTGGGTTCTATTTTCGTTCTTGTTATTTTGTGCTGTTTGGAGTTGTGCACATTATACCCTTTCTTGTATCTGCAAAATGTCGGTTCTTCTCTGTACTATCATGGTTCGTCGCATTTAGACTGGTGCTGAATCATCATAACCCACCCTTCGCGGCTTTGTGGGCTGATTATTGTGTCTGAGGTTATGAGCGTTGCCTTGCGTTACTTTTTACTTACATATCTATCCGGTTGGATTGGCACGACCACACGAAAAGAAAGTGGACAAGTGTACGAACGGAAACAAGGAGCGCTTTTGCGAGATATTTCGTTCTTGGAAATCAGGGTCTTGGGAGAAATAAAGTCAGGATCTCTCATAAGAATTACGTGTAAGGTTGGATGTATGTATATATAAAGGCAGACAAGAATTGAACAAGCCGACGGAAAGAAAGACTTAAGGAGAAGCTTCTGTTTCAACTGTCAGAGCCTGGGGGGAAGAAGCAGAAGGATCATAATATTTTTGCTTCTTGCGGGGTTTCCTCCCCTTCCTCATATTTATTGATATAAAGTAAACCAACACAATAGCACCAGAAAAAAAGACAAAATTAAAAACATGACAATCGAACGAAAGGATGTCACCATAGTTGTCCGGCGCCGGCCGGAGCCCTCGTCAGGTCGATTATTGATCCGCAGATCTCTCTCTTCCGGCTCTTTTCTCCAGCTCGAAAACAAGATTCTGCAACTAAATGTGACCAGACGATACGCGATCAAGAACTAGGAATTTCTTTTGCCTACTTTCTTGTTACTTGTTCTGCCGAAAAAAGTGAAGAAGAGCCGGAGGCATAGACTCGGCATTGCGGTGGTGGGCCTACAAATGGTACGATGATAAGGCCATGGGATTCTCCCGTGTCTTCGGCATAGCGCATCGGCTTTGTCAACGAACTCTAAAGATCCTGAAGACGAAGGTCAGTTGCGAATGATTTTTTTGTTTGTTTTTTTGCCTTCCAGCGGACTGCCGCGTCTTTGCGGCGGAATGGATCGGTAGGCGGACGACGGCACATGGCGTAGCTCGTTCGGCGCATCGCGAAGCTTTCGATGTCGCACGTTTACGATTTCAAGGTGATTTAAGTAGGCTATTGACGGTGTTTTACTAGGCACGAGTAACTTCAATGAGTTACCGCCTCGTCGTCCTTTCATTGGGTATCTAAGCTTATACTAATACATGTGGCTAGCTACCAATTTTGTACATGCTGTATATGTGATGTGAGCCCCTAACTATTCCGCACGAGCAATCTCCTTCCCCTTCCCCTCCTTCTTCGGCCGGGAGCGCTTGCGCTTCTTTTTCGAGCCCTCGATGACATTGGCCCCGTCCTCGTCACCATCTTCGACGGCGGGCTTCTCCTTCTGGAGCTTGCCGAAGTTGAGGGCCGGCGGCTCCCGCTCGAACTCGGGACCGAACGTCTCCTTGCGCCACTGCCGCAGCCGGGCCTTCTTGCCGAGCCTCTTGCGGTCTTTCGACTGCTTTTCTGAATCGCGCCAGTGCGCGAGCTTCTTGAGGCCGACGAAGCTGTTCAGGTCTGCGTCTGACGCCATGAGGATGTCGCGCGTCGTGAGGCCGAATGACTCGGGCTTCGTCTCGATATACCCGAAGCTAGGCGCACCGGATTTCTTGGATGATGTGGCACCACTCAGTATCTCCGGGTCTTCCAGATTCATGTGGGCGTCAACGATGGCCTCCAGTTTTGCGCGTTCTTTGCGTGCTTCTTTCTGGCTTGCCAGTCGCTCCTTCTTCCGCTCCTTCGTAGTCCTTTGTCGCTTAGCTGCTGGAGCATCTTCGTCGTCCTCCTCTGGCTCCTCCTCCTCAGCTCCTTCATCATCTGTAAGCGTAAAAGTAGGGTGTTCCTCTTCGTCGAAGTCAGGGACCAGGTCCTTGATGTCAATGTCGTCGTCCCACTTTGGTTTCTTCACCTTCTTTGAACCTCCAACGGCGTCCTCATCATCAGAGCCTCCATCAGCCTCGGCGTAATATTCATCATTGAAAAATTTGTTCATTTCCTGCTCCCACTCATCATTTTCCCAAGCACTTTCGAGCACCTTCTGCCATTCTTCGTCCTTGAGCACTTTGCCCCTAAGACCAGCAGCCTTTTTAATCTTTGCTAGCTTGCCCTCAGCCTCTTCGAGCTTCAGCCGACGTAAACGTGCACGTTCTTCTTTTCTTTGTTTCTTCTCCGCTTCTTGCCTTTCCTTCTCGAGCTCTCGTTGGCGTTTTCGTCCCGTTTTCTCTTCTCTCCTAACGGAAATAGAGGCAGTGACATCACGAGCGTATGACCTTAGCACCTCGTTGCTCTTGCTAGGATCCTCAAAACGCATATTGTAAGCAGTTTCCCATTCATCGGCTTTTTCATCATCGTCTTCGTCGGATTCGAAAGGCTGCCACCCATTGCCCTCCCCCTGGGCCCAGGCACGAGAAGCTAGGAAGTTAGAGAGGAAGAGCTCAGGATCTTTGTCTGCCTCCTTGACATCGGGCACAGGGACCTTCATCTTCGCAGCTCGCGACGGGTGGACACTATTCGTAGGCGCGACAATAGCTCCCTTCTTGGCCTTGATGAAGGTTTCGTCTTCGTCACTATCTTCCCCGTCACCGGCAGCCTTTAATTGTGCCTTAATTTCATTTTGGAGGGACTGTTTAATATCATCTTGCTCTTCTGCGTACGTCTGCGGCTGCGCTTCTTGATCCTGATCATCTGCGCCCGTATCACCACGCATAAGCCTTTCCCGATGGTAATCTTGAAGGAACACGGGTTTATCTTTCTTCTGCTTCGAAATAGTAGACTGAACGGCCGGATCTTCATCTATGGGCGTGTAGAATGTCGATTTTCCGTCGTATAGCCGGGGGTCTTTGGTTTTGATGGCCTGAAGGGTGGCGGATATTTGAGCGTCGAGTTCCTCGGTAGCTAGGTAGGCATCATCGTCCTCGGTCTCGTCCGAAGAAGACTCGTCTTCCTCGTCGTCGCCATTGTCCTTTGAGCTATTGCGATTGGCTTGCTTTGACTTATACTTCTCCTCCACTGGCGGAAGTTAGCTAGACAGACAAACAAACGAAGACTGCCAATAATTGAACTAACGTCTGTGAAGCTCTTCACGCTTCTTGTTGTGTTCGAAACGTCTTGCAAATTCGTCGTTGATCTTGATGTTTGCGCCGCCGTCGGACTCGTCGTCGCTGTCGTCGAACAGGACCTTGCGGGCGTCTGCTGCTGCCATGTTAGAGGCAGGGCGCTTAGGCGCAAATGCGATGCTATCTTCGTTGTTCTGGGATTATTCGTGAACAAGAGATTTAATGGAGCGAGGGACCCGGAGAAGTACGTAGTCAGCGTCGTATCCTAATCACGCTCACTGGGCAGTGAAGGTATAGTAGAACTAGGGCTTGAAGCTCTCTTAACTTTTTTTTTCTGCCGCTACTCTATTGGCGGGGCTTTTGGCCTTCAACGGCCGCCAAGCTGCGCTATTCTAGGCGGTGTCGGACCGCTAATGTTCCGATACCTTTGCTGCTGTTAGGCGGCGACCTCAGGCCCCGTATAGCCCCTACAGCCGTACCCATCTCCTCCAAATCTAGCCCCAAGCGTCGTCATTCGACATCTGACAAGACCTCCCCCAATCTTTCTCGTTTAGCTGCCTGCCAGATCCCGACATATCCCATATCCTGTAGCCTGTCGACGTCTCAGCTACACCTAATCTATCGCCTAATATCTCCGTGTAGACCAGAATCACACTCTTCTCTTCCAAAATCGACCATCTACAATTAACCCTTCACTTGCTCGCGGCCTTCTAACAATTGCATCTACACGATGGCCGATTCAAATGCACCCAAACCAAGCAGCAGCGTGAAGCTGGTGTTGCTTGGCGAAGCTGCGGTCGGAAAGGTATTAACATCTCAACCACGGCTCCTTTCGATGCATGAACACTGATGTTGCATTGCCTACGCTAGTCTTCGCTGGTGCTGCGATTCGTCAACAATGATTTCCAAGAGAACAAGGAACCCACGATTGGTGGTATGTTGCTCATCCGACATCGAGCCCCTGCATCTATGCGGTTGCGCTGACATGGCCATCTTCTCAAGCCGCCTTTCTGACCCAGAAGTGCAACCTCCCCTCAAGGACGATCAAGTTTGAGATTTGGGATACCGCCGGACAAGAACGGTTTGCCTCGCTCGCGCCCATGTATTACAGAAACGCCCAGGCCGCGCTTGTCGTCTACGACCTCACCAAGCCTACATCCCTTGTCAAGGCCAAACACTGGGTAGCCGAGCTTCAGAGACAGGCATCACCTGGCATCGTCATTGCCCTAGTCGGCAACAAACTCGATCTCACAAACGACAGCGAATCAGGGCATGGCGATAATGAAGGTGACGGTGCCGATGGCGAAGACTCCGGAGATGCCCGAAAGGTGTCAACTGAAGAGGCCAAGTCGTATGCCGAGGAGGAAAGCCTACTGTTCTTCGAGACTAGTGCCAAGACCGGTTACAATGTCGCAGATGTTTTCACAGCTATTGCAAATGCTATCCCAGAGACATCATTAAAAAGCACAAGGGGTCCCGGTGCGTCGAACGTCGTCAGTCGCGGTGGAGACGAACAGCGAGTGAATCTCAATGGGCCCAGAGAGGCCGCCAAGGAGGGGTGTGCCTGCTAGAGAAGAATGGATGAATGAGTCGCTCTATAATAGAGGAGCATGTTGCTACTTGGCCAGGGGGCTTTCATCATTTTCGACATGTAACATTGGAGCGAAGGTTGCTTTTAGGGAGACTCGGTATCTGGGGTGTCTGCCACACATGGGATGTCCTCTTTTGATGTATTAACAGCACGTAAGGAGTGAGTGAAGCACACGAAGACCGCGCGTATTCATTATTCAATACCCATTATTCTCTACATGCTCGCGTAATATAAATTTTAGCTGTTCGTAGAAAGCAGTCGCCAGCACCGTTTCTGAGCGAAGACAGGTACTGGCGACATCGTGCTTGTTCAGATTATATATATATATATATAGACCGGACCGTCCAATGATTTAGCGATTCAAGATGCATGATGTTCCATAATGTAGATCCCGAGATGCCGGCGCAAATCTATTAGGGACCTATTCAGATAAGGGAGAGGTATTCAGAGGGTGGGGTTATGGCAGTTTAACCAATAACTTAGGATATATGCAAACACCGCTTAAATCCCTCCGTCCAAGTGGCGCTCTCGCGAGTCGGAGGTTCCACCTTCTCTCAAAACTTCTTCGGCTTCGGCGCAATCACGCATCACGTCTCTCGCAGCAAGCAGCAAAGCAACGAACACCAAGTACCACCCACAGCATCCCGTTGCTTGGTTGCGCGTCGAACAAACGATGGTGCAGTCTATCGCCTAACAATCCACATCAGCGCCATTGTGCCTCTGTACAAAGCCCCTCGGTCGTCATCCGTGACACGTCCGTCGACGCATTTATTAAGTTCGCTTTATGAATGGAAATGCCAGCTGTCGCGTAGACGAGCCCCGTTGACGACTGGTGTCCAACAACATATTGCAGGCGACTTACAGACGCTTTTTTCTCGCTAGCCTCCGCAACGTCTTCCCATATGCGTGAGGAGAATTGCGACGCCATTCGCTTCCAGTATGGCGACTCTTACTCCAGCCCAGCTTGAGCTGGCAAGGTACGCACACAATCGCCGAATCCCCTCAAGTATCCAAGGAAGCCGCATGCTGAACAGTCTGTAGTTCCCTTACTCAGGATGAATTGCCCACCAAGTTACGATGCGCCATATGCAGCAAATTGGCTGTCAATGCCTTCCGGCTGCCTTGTTGCGAAACCGCCATCTGCGAAAACTGTACGCTCTCTCCGTCTACACTGCTATCTTAACTACGCCAATCCCCATGCTAATTCCTTTCAAAGGCCAGGCTACATTGCCATCCTCATGTCCGGTTTGCGAACATACTCCTGTTTCTGGCGCCGATTGCACCGTCTACAAATCTCTCCGAACCACCATCAGGGTCTTCTTGAAGACCGAAGAGAAGAAGCGCGAAACTACGCGACCCAAAACTAATGGCTCTGCACCCGTAACCCCTATTCAGGTGACCCCTACGCCGACACCAACACAAACTCAAGGGCCGGCGGATCCTCCCGTCGTGGAATCAGCTCTAGAGCCTACAAACATAGAACAGCCGGCAGATAATGTACCACCGGCGGCTACCGAAGCTTCAGTCGAGACTGAGAACAAGCCGGTCTCCGACGATGTCACTACAGCCCAGCCAGATGCAGTAAGTGACTCTTGAGCATGAAAGCGTGAACAAAACTAATAACTTTCCAGGCAGAAGCAACCGACCATTCACATGAAGAGCAAAATGCTGAAAATGAGGAAGCAGAGGAATCTGGTCCACAGGGCCATGCGGCCGAGGAGGACACGGGCGAAGACGGGGAAAAAGGTGATGCCGTGGTTGAAGCTGGTGCAGATCAATCGGAACAAGCTGGCATGAATTTTGGTTTCGACCCCATGAATAATAATTTCAATATGAATTTCGGCAATGGAGACATGACCCAAATGCAGATGATGATGGCAATGCAAAATGGCATGAACCCGGCCGCATTCGGTTCATTCCCTATGATGGGTTCGTTTATTTTTCTCGCCATGCCAGCAAGCAGCAGTCGCTAACTCGTGGTGTACAGGCATGATGGATCCAATGATGATGCAGAACATGATGATGAATGGTGGCTTCGGTGTGCAAGGCATGGGCATGAGCGGCATGAACATGAACATGGGCATGAATGGATACAATGGTGGCGGCGATGACTGGAACGGACAACAATCATGGAACGTCGGCCAAGATAATTTCAATCCAAATGCTCCTGGCATGGGTAATGGTGATTTTGGCAATTTTAACGCGAATTTCCGCACAGGTAATTACGGCCACCACAACCAGTTCAATGACCATCGTCGAGGCAATTATGGTTTCCGAGGTAGAGGTCGTGGTCGTGGATACTACGGAGGTTATGGTCGTGGATTTCACCACAATTATAACCACCAAGGCAACACATGGGCCGGTGGCCAATTCAATAATACAGTGCAGGCTGTCGACACCACATCAGGCAATGTTGATGAATTTGGAAGGACAATACGGGCAAACCAATCCCAAGACGGGTATCCAGTGGGTCAAGATGGGCAGGATGCTGTTGCTGCACAGGAAGGCGACGGGGCATCGGAAACCCAAAATCAAGTAGTCAAGGAGCTTGTACCTGGATCTGAAGAGACTCAAGGTGACAATACGAATCCCGATGGTGATGTGTCTGCTATGCATCAACAGGCAAATGGCGCCGAACACCCGGGTTCGGTGCCGCCGCAGCGGGTTGTCCCTGATGTCCCTCTAAATGCACCCACTGGTCCCAAAGCCATGCGCCAGGGTCTCCCTAACACTAGCCTCTACCATTTAAGAGCACGTGGTTATATCATGGATGAGAAAACACCCAGTATAGGCACTAATGGGCCCATTGTGGCCAGTCCCCCGGAAGAGCAGTTAAAGTCGCGGAGTAGTTCTCCGCAGTCCCGCAAGGACAAAGATCATCCTCATCATGACCAGCCCCAAGAGCAGGACGCCGATGATAAGGATAGAGCAAAAGATCATGATAGAGGTCGCGGACGTTCCCGCACCCATAGCATATCAAAAAGTCAAAGCCCTGTCCGGAGTCGCAGCCGCGAGCGTAAGGAGTCCCGCAGGCGCAGACGACACCGCTCTCCATCTGTCTCAGATGTTAGTCGCGATGGTGACCATCGCCGTAGGAAGCATAGAAGCAAGCGGATGTCTACTAGAGACGACGATGACCGCAAAAGCCGCTCAAGAGGCGACAAGTATGAGGAGCGGTCTAGATCAACATCACCCACAGAACGCGAGCATAAGCGCTCAACTCACCGCAGTCATCGGGACCGAGATCGCGAGCGCGACCGAGACCGTGAACGCGAGCGCGATCGAGACCGAGATAGAGACCGAGACCGAGGCCGCGAGCGTGATCGCGATGACAAACGGCGGGACCGCGATAAGGATAGAGGTAGGGACAGCGATCACGATCGCTACCGGAAACCCAGTCACCGCTCGTCTCATCGTGAGCGCGATGATGATCGAGAACGAGACCGGGAACGCGAGAAAGATCGCGATCGCGACCGCGCTCGAGACAAGGAGCGCTCTCGCGAGTTTGATAAGGAATTTCGAAACCATGACGGTAAAGTGTCTACAGCTGAGCCTCCCACTCCCGTAGAACCATCAGAGAAAGCCTTCAACCCACCCACCGGTCCTAGAGGCGGTCTTTCAATTAAAGGCGCTGGCAGTAAATCCAGTCTTGAGATTAGAGGTGCGAGTGGCCGTTCATCTGACCTGCAAAGACGCGAGAGCGACGTGTCGCGCCGTGCCTCGCAATCATCAGCCGCGGGTGGTCAGAAGTCAGCGCCCAGTGCTCCGGCAAAAGATCCGCATACACTCGAGCGAGAAGCTCGCGATAGGGAACGCCTTCTCAAGGAGGCCCAGCGAATTGCCGGCATGGCGGGTCTCGCCGGTCGAAGCAGTGGGAAGCGCAGCCGCGACGCCGGTGACGACCGAGGCGGTCGCAGGAAGAGCCGCCGCGAGGCCATCAGTAATGACGATGAAGAGCGCATGAGGCGCGTGGAAGCTGAGCGGGAGGGTGGCCGCTGGGATTAGGCCCCAGCAGCCCGTGTAATAAAGAAAAGACCAACAAGAGATTTGGTCCAGGCAAAGAATAAATAAGATGGGATTTGGGTCTGTGGTCTGTGGTCTGGGCAACACGGCTCGTCCCCCCCCATTGGTGGTAATCAGTCAGCATCGAGAAAAAGGTATGAGGAATGCCAATCAGCATGGTACTCACTTCATCAATTTTCTCATCACTCTTTGGCATTACTCACTTGACGTTCTCGCACAGCTGATGGTTTGACTGTTCTTTGTGCTATGTGTTGTTGTACGTTGCGTTTGCTATGGTAGTTACTCGTCGAATGTAGGGGCTGGCTACCAAACGCCTACGAAACTGTTTGTCTGTCTTTGCTATGCACTCCAGGATGCCATGCTTCAAGGCAGACACAAACAGGCCCATGATAGATAGAGTAGAGAAGGTCAATTACTTTTCATCAGCCCAAGTGTAATACATACAGTCAGTTTAAGATATGGTCAGTTTTATTATCCATTGCGTAGCGGCCTGCTTAAAATTATTTGATTTTTGTTAAGCCTCTTATGGTGGACACGTCCCCATCTGCAAAGTCTATCCCACATCGGTATGTTTAATACGTGATTGTTAAGTAGGCAAGGGGATGAAGATCCGGCAAGGCTACAATCGTTTACGTATGTTGCTGTTAGGATGCAACAACGGTGGAGGCAACAGGCATGTTGCGTAAGAGTTAATCCTGAGCCAACCAACATGTCTTTGCGTGAGGCTCATACATAAAGAAGCAGATAGCTTGTTCATAATCATTCACTTCTATTCTTTCTCCAGCTCACTGGAGTCCTATCCTTATTCTTTCTACTTCTTATACCAGCGTTCTAAACTCGCATGCGAGAAGATGCCTGCCACGGAGTTGGCTTGGGTCCCCTCAGGAACGCCGGGGTCTATCCCGTCGGCGTATATCGAGGCCGGTCGGAAGGGCATAGAGGCGCAAAATGGAGTACGTGTGTTAGTCTACTGCGATATATCTCTCATACGAATCGAACGAGTCCCGTTCATTCCACATCCCGTCTCATTACCTCCGTTTTCTTTTCTCCTTTTACTTGGTCACTCAGTTGACTCCTTACGGGTTGACGGCTTGAGAATGATCTCAGGATGGTTGATTCATAGTGGGTTCACGGTATAATATACTAATCTAGCATTTGTGTAGTGGGTAGCAAAACACGCCTCCTCGACGCTCCCGCTGGGGCCCCCAGCCGTCCGCGGCGCGGCCCTATACCAGCAGCGCGAGGACCGCAGCATCGGGCTCGTCACGGCACATTGGGACTCGCCGGCACAGCACCAGGACTGCATAGCTAGCCAGGAGAACATCCAGGCGATGGAGGAGATCGCCGCCCACTCAGTTGTTGCTGATATCAAGTTCTGCCACGTCGAAGGGGTGTGGATGTTTCCCGTGGAGACGCTGGAGGCGGGGCTTTTGAGCATACTGAGAATTTCTATTGCGGAGGGGAAGAGGGAACAAGTTGAGGAAATCTGGAATGGAAGTGCGAAGAGCTTGCTACGCGACGCTGCGGGACACGAACACACTGCTGGCTGGCGCATTGAGAAGGAGAAGGGGAAGGAGGATAAGGACGAGTTTGTGGTTGTTGGCGCCTGGCGCGATGAAGATGCTTTGAGCCGCTTTGCGCAAGGGAACCCAGCTTGGAAGAATGTTGCGCTGGAGATTGAGTTTAAGACATATAGTCGCCTCTATTAGGTGTACTTATCTTTACCTTAGGTACTTCTGTACTTACGGAATATATCGAAATCACAACGAAGTACAGACTAGATTTACCCTGTAATAACCCCTGTAAGATTGTACGTCAGCCCGCCATATGACCCGACCGGATGGCGGGGCTTGTGACCTTTGGAACCCTGTCATAGCTTGAGCTATCTTAGACCTGTAGGTATATAATAATTTCCAGATGTCCTATCATTCCAGTTATTAACGAATTCAGTTATCAGAAGAATCAACAAATAATCTTATTCATAATACTTATTCAGTTCAATATGCGACACAGAATTACCTTTTTCCACAGACACGAACATGGCGTCGAGCCGTCCTCCCTCCAGCTCCGCGACCGCGCTATATCGGGACCAGACCTAGTAGCTGTTCGTGAACATCGTGTCACACTAGCTCTCGAGGAGCTCCCTGCCGAACTCCAAGAGCTGCTTCATGAGATCCATGAGCTGCACATCCGCTGGAGCACACCGCAAGCGCACGATACCCTGGGCCCTTGGAACTCGAGGATGCCGCCTGGGCTACATACCTTCTACACACCCCATACCGCCCGCGCCGCAGAGTCGTAGGCAACAACGCAGACCGTCTCGAAATACACCGTAGCTGACTTTTCTCAGTTCACGGTTATGCAAACAGCTTCGCGCTGTATTTGGAGAGTTAGATTGTTCATCGCCAGCTGTAGGTAGTCCTATGAGGAGAAATTGCTCTGAGTGCTGTCTGACCCCCTGAAGGAATCGTTTACCAAACCACCCACGGATCGATTCTCGCACTCGACCGCCTTTCAATATTTCCAACCGCTAGACACTCTTGCCAATTTGTCGGCATATGCCGAGCAGTATGCATGTGTCCCTGGGGACTCAGATTGTAAGAGATGGGCTCAGGGACTAGAGAATGCGTTATCTCTTGATTTGTCCTACGACGCCATTTCCCATGTTGTGAAAATCACAGCCGTTTGGCCAGAGGGAAATCAAAAGTTGTCTATCAGCTCCCACCCAGATCACAGGACCGAAGTCGGCATTCTGACGCCTGACTCACCTCCGCACCTGGATTCTCACGAGTTAGGTGTTACTGGCCTACTGACAGTTCTGGGTGAAGATACCAAACCTTCTCCCGTCTTGTTTTCCTTTCCTTCGCGCCACAAGGATGCTGAGTCGACGTTTTCGTCCACATTTCTCCAGCCGTTGGGCTTACATCCAACCTTACAGCTAAGAATCGACTCTAGCAACCCACCGTTGCCAGATTCGTCCTGCTCTTTACATGCGTATCTAACATTGCCACGGACTATATTCGCGGACAAGTATCAGCTTGGAGACGACCTATTCTTGTCCTCAAAGAACTTGACAGCGTTACGCTATATCAGCCAGCCAGTGGATCTCGAGGCGCCCGACTACGCGATGAAATTATGGGGCTCCAGCGTGCTCGTGGAAATACAGCCACCAAGCAGCCAGGCGGAATCACCGTGGACAGCAGAGATTCCGCTTCATCTCCGATACCTATCGCCCGCTGAGGGCGGATATAGATCAATCGATGTTCCCTGGCCGGCTGTATTCTGGGCTTGCAATGCCCAGGAGGGAACCAAGTTCCCCAACAGTCCATTTGATCGGGTCAATCTAGGCTACGATGGCTTGTTTGGACCGAAAACATTATTTTGGCACGTGAGCCCGAAGCCTGAGGGACGTGGTGGTCTTCATCACCAGATACAGGTCCCGGTCCTCGATACGAACAAAACTCAGTGGGTCAGCACCGGGACGGCAGCTGTGGTGCTTTTAGGGTTTGCGTATGTCGTGTTTAAGCTGGCGTCGGTGTATTGGAGGACGGGATACGGCAGTCAAAAGCCTACAGCAGGAAGTGAGAAGAAGAAGCAGTAGATTAAGCTACTGTAACAGCTATACAGGGAATGCGACCTGGCAGTCTCCGTGATCGACCCCATACTACACCCTACTGTCGTACCTACATATCCTATCAAGCAAGGACGCAGGACACCATTGCAGTACAACTGTCTCAGAACGACTTGTTAGTCTCTACCGTAGATACGGTAAACGGAAATGCCAGTGGAAACAATGTTCATACGCACCTGGGAGCATTAGTTGATGTGTATGTATTTCGATGATGCTGACTGTGATTGGCTACGGTCCCACCGTGGCACCGATCGTACCAATCGTACCATGGGATTACGTGCCATGGCTTTCAACTGCTACCTATCGAATTCTCCGACCCATTCCGTCACTGTGCCACGGCCGGGTGTAATGAGCGGTCGGCGCCATGTTGTCCTACATTATAGGCATTCTCGCATTTCTCCTCTTCTATGATCCACTTACCAAGTATCTGACAGCGGGCCAAGCGCCGCGCCCGCTTCCGCGCACTCCGCGACCACGGATCAATGAGTCCCTGTTAGCTCTTGACACCGGCAATGAAACGGCGCTGAGCTGTGCTTCTGATGCGTATTCCGTGCATATCCTCTCCAAGGCGCCGCTAGTCGTGTATATCGAGAACTTCCTCTCTCGGGCCGAGCGGGAGCATCTCCTTCAGATCAGGTGATATCCTACCATATCTTACCATATCTATATTATTTTTTCTATAGTTGTATAAGAGTTGCAGCTAATTCTCGCTTACGACTATTGTTGATATCTATATACGTGTCTAACATAATAACTGAGGAAGAGACATGTAAAGACTGACTTGACTACACTTAGTGAGCCTCTCTTCGAGCCCTCAACGATCACAAATGATGGGGACAAAACACAGCGCAATGTCCTCGTCCGCGACTCTGAGGTTGCCTTGATCCCGCGCACCGATGTCGTGCGCTGTGTCGAAATACGGGCCCGCTCGTTCCAGGGCTGGCGGGACGACCTCTGGACCGAGCGCTTAAGGACGCAGCGATACGGGCCGAGCCAACACGTAAGTTTTACTTTATAACATGGATTTTCCTCGCTAATGAATATCATAGTACGCCCACCACTTCGATTGGGGTTCCGGTGCCCAGGGTTGGGGGCGCGTCAGCAGCTTCATGGTCTGGGTACAGACTGATGATATTGAAGGCGGTGGCACAGAATTCCCTCGCCTGCAACGAAATGGGCCAGATAAACCATGGTGTCGCTGGGTCGAGTGTCCCGATCCGGGATCGGCCCATACCGGTGAAGAAACGCCCAGGAAGGAGGACGGTGAGCCCATAATGGGTGTCACATTCAAGGCCATTCCGGGTAATGCCGTCTTCTGGGAGAATTTCCGTCCTGACGGTACAGGTAGAGGTTGGCCAGAGACCTGGCACGCTGGACTACCTGTCACAAGAGGCACAAAGGTCGGTCTGAATATCTGGAGTTGGGGCCGTCTGAGTTAAGACAACCTCATCATTACATGAGAATATTCTCGATATCGATGTAGCTATCGCTACATCGCTCTACACCGTCCCAGCTCAACTCATCATGTGATGTCCAGACCATTCCTGGCATCCCAATTTTCATGCATGTCAGCAACGATTGATACTCAATATCCGGTTATCGGCGGCACTCGGCGGTTCTCGGCGGTTCTCGGCGACGCCTCCATGCAGAGAGCCCCACTTGTAACCAGATTTGGGTGTGGTCGAAATAGCCAATCAGCAAGCAGCTTACTATGAGTATATGATACTCCACTCCCCCTACTACAGCCTCAAACTTCGCTCTGGCATTGTCCCATGCATGTGCGATCCATCTACCACGGACCCTACTTTTCTTGGTTCTTGTTGGAGACTAGAAACAACCGTTTTTTCTCGCCCTGATAAAGCCTTCGTCAACCGCAGCTAAAGATCCACAAACTCGTGGGGGTGGCCCATCCGCTACCACATTGTTGATGTCATTGGGTGCTAGAGGAATCTAGAGAAAAGGTGCTCCGAGGTACCCCACTCTTGGCCGGGCGAGGAGATGCTGAACAGTCCAAGCGGTATCGAAAACTTGAATTGGATGCTGACATCTATGAGTGTATACCATAATAGATCTGTTCAATATATGAGAAATAACTAGAGAATAATTCGGCATTTATGTTTTTGCTTTTTTCATGATTGATCGCTACCTACTAAGTACTTTATGAGATTGTTACAGGGTGTAACTAGCATTTTGCCCGTAACACATTACTCAATCTAAAAAAAAACAAGGATAGTATACAACATAGGAAAACTCTGCGGACTTAAGGTCCGTAAAGTTAAAGAGCTTCTGAGGAGTCCTAATAACCGAGCTTTAACTAGTTGATGGGATACCATCAAAGATGAGCACCAATAGAAGCTCAACACACCCCCACATGTATGTCAAGATCCTCGTTGGCAACAAACTGCATCTTCAAGTAACGGTATGACAACTTCTTGACTAACAAATGGCGGAGATTTCCAGCCAGCTAAGCGCAATCTAGAAACCCGAGTAACTAACTACCCGGTGAACTTTAGTTGATGCTAGGGCATCCCCTAGTCGGTGGCTGATGGGTTGATGCATACCTAGGTAGGCGTTCTATCGACAATACTTCGGCAGGTTTCTCCAAGCCGCGCTAGTGAAACGAAGACAGTGATAATATATTTCGCCCCGAATGCGGCAATTTTTTTCTCGTGCCGGTAACAGATACCTGACCAGTCAACCGATCGGACTGTCTTCTATCTGGCCTTTTGCTTATTGCCTAGAATAGGTACCTGCCCGAGTACTGACGAGAGTATATCAAAAGCCACTTGTAACACCGAACATGGGGCGACCCGCTGTATCTACTTGGAGCTACATATATGTAGGCAAGAAGTTACTCGTAGAGGAGGTATATGACGTATACTGGTATCCAAACCTCAGCGATATGTACTTTCCTTGTCATCTGCATTCGCCATTATTGGCTCAGTATACTTGCTAGACATGGTATGTCTTGTTAACACTAAAAGTAGAACTCTCCGTTTCCCATATTATAAACATGATCCCCGTCTTCGAGCGAAGACCGGGACAGCTCGAGCGTTCCTTATACCTTCGCATGCCCGCTTGTCTTACTTGTTTTGCTTTTCCCCAAGGTTTCCCTAAAGTTCAATGAGATTAGCATACTATTCAATGGGCGGCTCAGCTATCAACTATTTTCTTCGTGGTGCGCTATAATCTATAATCATATTCAAACGGTTTAAGATTCCCCGGAAATTTCTATACTGGGGGCATTGAACTCATTTTCAGGAACAATTGCAACATCTGAGAAAGCCCCGTGAGAGAAATCACATCATCATGTCCCAAAAGCCTGTTTTTGTGGCCACCCATCCTCGGGCCTGCTCAACGGCGTTCGAGAGAGTCAGTAGCGCCGATCACGCAATATGCAACCCAGCTGAGAACAGTGTTGATCCTAACCGGGTAATAACCACAGGTGTTCATGACCCGTCAGGATACCCTCCAATGCGCCCACGAGCCATTTGGAGACGCCTTTTACTACGGCCCTGAGAGGCTCGGTGAGCGCTATGAAGACGATGAAGAAGGCAGATTGAGCAGTGGCTTTTCTAAGACCACGTATCAAGGTGTCCTTGACCGACTTGAGCGTGATGGCAGCGAGGTTAGACATTTTTCCTCCCGTGTTATTTCCTACGTCTGCATAGCTCAATTGATCTTTCATTATCAATTCTACCAACTCTGATTTCGATTTTTACTCTAAATAGTCGAATATGTTTGACATTTATCTCGAATGACAATGTGTTGAGCTGACAATTGAAGCAGGGTAAGCGTGTCTTCATCAAAGACATGGCATATTATCTAGTGCCTCCCAACAGCGGAGCCCCATCAATTGCACCGTCGCTGCGCAAACACGTAACTAATGGATTAGCCAATGGTGAAAAGTTGACGAACGGCCAGAGTGGACACCATGTTAATGGTATCAATGGCGATACTGATGCTGATGCGGCTGACGGCCGCAGTCACACCAACGGTATGAATGGCCACAGCCATGCTAACGGCGCCAATGTTGTCAATGACATTGACACATTAAAGAATCAAGGCTCTGACGGCACCGGAAACCCGACCGTTATCCCTCTAGAAATCCTGAAGAAGTTCCACTGGACATTCCTCATCCGCCATCCCCGACGGGGTATCCCTTCCTACGTGCGTTGCTGCTCTCCTCCCTTGTCGGAAACGACGGGATGGGACCACTTCATGCCGAGCGAGTCGGGATATATTGAGCTTCGCCGTCTTTTCGACTACCTGCGAGAGCAGGGGCTAGTCGGCCCGTCCGTGGCCGGCCGGGGCAGCGAGACCAAGAAGGCGAAGGACGAGGTCTCCATCACCGTCCTCGATGCCGACGAGCTCCTCGACAAGCCCGAGGAGGCCATCAAGGCATTCTGTGAGCAGACGGGCATCCAGTTCTCCCCGGATATGCTGGGGTGGGACGACGAGGAGAACCAGAAACGTGTTGCGGACGCCTTTGCCAAGTGGAATGGGTGGCACAATGACGCCATCAACAGCAAAGGACTTACAGCCAGGACTCACCCCAAGGTATGTCGCACAAATTGAAACATCGATGCTCGTGAGTAACTCCGTGTCTAATTGGGCTTGAAACAGAAACCTGTCACCGAAGAATCTGAAAACGAGGAATGGCGACAGAAGTACGGCGAGGAGGGGCAGAAGATCATCAGAGCTTGCGTGGAAGAGAATATCCCATACTACGAGTATCTGAAATCATTTGCTCTGGTATTCTAGTCTGTGTCCCACACTATAAGCTCAACAGGACGATGTGTGTGTGTTTGCTGGTCTTTTATGATGGTCTATGGTACAAGATGTATATGACTTAGTACACTACCTTATAAGTAGTTGGAACCTTTCATCCAGCCCCCTCTTAGATATACATAGCAAGAGGACGATAATGGGTACACTCAGCTGGGAAAGCTGTTAATGGGCAGCAGAGGCTCTACTTGCCCTCTCCTAGAGTACATGATTTATAATATCCTTTTCTGCGGCCAATTCGGCCGGTGCACTCTGTACCTCGTCCTCTGCGCTTTCTCTCGGCTCGAGAAAGGCCTCCTCAAACACCTCGTGCTTGACGTTCTTTGTCCACTTCTGTGCGTAGTTCTTATCAAGGGCATCGGCCCACCAGACGGTAGCCTGGAGCAGCGTTTTTCCCCCATCATCGACCGCAATGGGCGCTGCTGCTGCGCTCTCGTCGGCTTGCCCCTCCCTAGCCTCGTCGGCGCTCTTCTCGGTGGTGACCACGATCTTGTTGCCCTTGCCGAGCCCGCCCAGCACGGCGGCCATGTCGGCGATGGTGTTGGCGCGCTGGTCGTTGAGGCGGCGGCCGCGCTGGCGCACCGTCAGGGTCTGGCCGCCCTCGCCGTACAGCACGCTGTCGTCCCACGAGTACTCGTGTAGCTTCTTGCACTCGCGCAGCCGCTGGTACACGCTGCGGCCCACCTCGCCCTGGCCGTCGGGGAACTGAATCATCGCCATCGGCCGCCAGTAGTCCTTGCGCAGCTTCGCGGGCCGAAGCTTCTTGCCGTTGAAGGGGATCTGTCTAAAGGCGTGGTTTGCCTGAGACCCACAACGATTAGTGAACGTATTTCTTCCCTTTCTTTCATCGGCGGTTTGGATAATGTTGGTCGATCAAGAACTGATATGGCGTACCTTTAGCACGGGGTTATGTGAGTACACCGTCATGCCATCCACAAAGTGGTTGAAGACGAAGATCTTCTCGCCGTGGCCGGGCTCGAAGCTCGGCTCGATGCGCTCGCCCTTCCTCCTCTTGGCCGTGTGTGCGAGCCGTATGCTGGTTCTCGAGGTCGTGCTGCTGCTGCTGCTGCCGCCGCCGCCGATCGACAGCTTGCCCAATTGGGCTGTTATCGGACTTATCCGCATCGCCATCGTGGGTTTTGTGGTATGTCGAGTCCGCCCCCCCTTTTGGTGCCGCCGAAAGCTCTGGGCGTTTCTCGTCACTTCACTCAAAATTTACTGATACGCGGGCGGCCGATCTAGATGCACTTTACGGGTGCAAGGGTTGCCGCTCTCCGTTCTCTGCCGCCAAGTACATGCGGATGCTGCCAGCTGCCAGAATTAAACCTGTCGGTGCTTAGATAATCCGGCTCTCTCCGGGCGCTGCCAAGCTTTGGGCTTCACATGGCTTACTTATAGTGGGGCCCTATGTGTGCTCAGAATCGTTAGCGCGTATGTCTTACAGCGAAACAAGCTTGCAGGGTGCGACAGCTTGTTTCAGCCCGCCAATTCAACTGCCAGTCAAGCCCCGCAACCTGGTTTTGGCCCCTCTAGCCCCAGTTAATGATCGAAGCTTCCAGGTTTCTGGTGGACGTCCTGGAAGCTTCTCCCAACAGCGCGAAGCTAGGGGTGGTGCCTGATGATGTCTTGATGCTACCAGCATATGCTGGGTCCTTCCGGACATCATATGGGCATCATATCATACGTGCTTCTTCTCCACCACAGCTGAAGATAAATCAGAGTCAACATCGCAGACCTCACTTCTTCTTTGTTGTTTCCTTTCATCGAACAACATAAACAAAACACACACATATTGAGCTGACAGTCTCACTACTGTGACACCTTTTCACCCCGCAATACGTTGTGTAGAAGCAATCCACACCAGCTTCACGAAACAGAAACACACGTAAACATAACCTACCATTCAGTTCTCATATACCCTACTACTACTTTCTACTCCTAACTCCTACTCATCATAGAATCACAACTCGATACACTTCGCATTCATCGCTCACCACCATGAATTCGCGCATGGAATTCACAGAGCGCGGCAAAAAGTCTCTGGAAGATGCCATGAGCCTTGCCGAACAATATGCTCACTCACAACTCCTACCCGTCCATCTGGCAGTCTCACTTCTAGATCCTCCTCCGGATCAGTCTAAGGACCAGCAAAACAGCCCTGCGCCCGCTTCCAGTCTCTTTCGTCAAGTGGTAGAAAAAGCCCATGGCGATCCTCAGCTCTTCGATAGAGCACTCAAAAAGACATTAGTCCGCCTACCATCCCAGGATCCACCACCCGAGACTGTGTCTATGTCCCCGTCGTTCACAACTGTCTTGAGAAAGGCAAACGAGCTACAAAAGACACAAAAGGACACCTACATTGCTGTGGACCATTTAATCAGCGCGTTGTGCGAGGATTCCAGCATAGCTAACGCGCTGAAGGAAGCAAATGTTCCTAAACCAAAACTCATCCAGGATGCAGTTGTGGCGATTCGCGGAACGAAGCGGGTGGACTCGCGGACCGCCGATACCGAGGAGGAGAACGAGAACCTGGCCAAGTTCACCATCGATATGACTGCCATGGCGAGAGAAGGCAAGATTGACCCTGTGATAGGCAGAGAGGAGGAAATCAGACGAGTTATTCGGATTCTCTCCCGGCGAACCAAGAACAATCCTGTCTTGATCGGTGAGCCCGGTGTCGGTAAGACAACAGTCGTCGAAGGACTTGCTCAACGAATTGTGAATGCCGATGTTCCGGATAATCTAGCGGCTTGCAAACTCATGTCCCTGGATGTCGGTGCCCTGGTAGCCGGAAGCAAGTATCGTGGTGAATTCGAAGAGCGAATGAAGGGGGTACTGAAGGAGATTTCCGAATCCAAAGAAATGATCGTTCTCTTTGTTGATGAGATTCATTTACTAATGGGTGCCGGTGCGTCTGGCGAGGGCGGTATGGACGCCGCCAACCTCTTGAAGCCCATGTTGGCACGTGGTCAGCTACACTGTATCGGTGCCACCACACTTGCCGAGTACCGAAAGTACATCGAGAAAGACGCTGCTTTCGAGCGACGGTTCCAGCAGGTGCTTGTCAAGGAGCCTAGTATCCCCGAGACAATCTCTATCCTGCGAGGTCTGAAGGAGAAGTACGAAGTTCACCACGGTGTGACCATCGCGGATAGCGCCATTGTCTCAGCTGCGAATCTCGCAGGCCGTTATCTGACTTCCCGGCGTCTTCCCGATTCTGCCGTCGATCTTATCGACGAGGCTGCCGCCGCTGTACGAGTGGCTAGGGAATCTCAACCGGAGATAATTGACTCACTTGAGCGACGGTTACGACAATTGCGAATTGAGATTCATGCCTTGTCGAGAGAGAAAGACGATGCATCAAAAGCTCGTCTCGAGATTGCCAAGCAAGACGCAGAGAATGTCGAGGAAGAACTAAGACCGTTGCGCGAGAAGTATGAGAGCGAAAGAAAGCGTGGCAAGGACATTCAGGAAGCGAAGGTTAAGCTTGATCAGCTCAAGGTCAAGGCAGAGGACGCTGCTCGAATGGGTGATCACGCTCGAGCGGCTGATCTTACGTACTACGCGATTCCTGAACAAGAACAGAACATCAAGAAACTCGAGAGGGAGAAAGCTGCCGCTGACGCCGCTCTCAGCCAAAATCCCGACAACATTGGCAACTCGATGATTACAGATGTCGTCGGACCCGATCAGATCAACGAGATCGTATCTCGGTGGAGTGGCATTCCAGTTACACGACTAAAGACCACCGAGAAGGAGAAGCTTATCAACATGGAAAGGGCCCTCGGCAAAACCGTTGTTGGTCAGAAAGAAGCAGTTCAAGCAGTGTCTAATGCCATTAGGCTGCAACGATCGGGACTCAGCAACCCCAACCAACCCCCAAGCTTCCTGTTTAGTGGTCCTTCAGGTACGGGTAAGACGCTACTTACCAAGGCATTGGCCGAGTTCCTCTTCGATGATCCCAAGGCCATGATTCGGTTTGACATGTCTGAATACCAAGAACGACACTCCCTTAGTAGAATGATCGGAGCACCTCCTGGATACGTTGGGCACGATGCTGGCGGTCAGTTAACGGAAGCTTTGCGCCGAAAGCCGTTCTCTATCCTTCTTTTCGATGAAGTGGAGAAGGCTGCCAAGGAGATCTTGACCGTCCTACTGCAACTCATGGATGACGGCCGCATTACCGATGGCCAAGGACGTGTTGTCGATGCCAAGAACTGCATTGTTGTCATGACTTCCAACCTAGGTGCAGAGTATCTCGCTCGACCTGCAGGCCGAGATGGCAAGATTGATGCTACAACGCGAGAACTCGTCATGAACTCTCTGCGCAACTACTTCCTCCCGGAGTTCCTTAACCGAATCAACTCGATCATTATCTTCAACCGTCTTACTAGACGCGAGATTCGCAAGATCGTTGACCTCCGGTTGGGCGAGATTCAGAAACGGCTCGAAGACAACAACCGTTCTGTCACGATACAGGTGGCGGAAGATGCCAAGGACTACTTGGGCAACGCAGGCTATTCTCCAGCTTACGGTGCCCGGCCGCTCCAACGCCTCATCGAGAAAGAGGTCCTGAACCGTCTGGCCGTCTTGATTCTCCGCGGCGCCATCAAAGATGGAGAGGTGGCAAGAGTTGTCCTTGTCGGCAACAAGATCCAGGTCCTTGCGAACCATACCGAGAGCGACATTGCCGATGATGAAGATATGATGATTGACGAGGAAGATGCGGTGGAAGACATCGCACCTGACGATATGGATGAAGACATTTACGACTAGAGTGGTTATGAGACAATTTTATATATGTAATGGACATGGTACTATTCTGTGTAAAGGCATGATGTTATGAAGCATTCAAGGAGCATGGCTGGAGTTTAGTGCGGATAATTTGTACTCAAGGTTAAAAGTCGATTGGGAATGCATATTTCAGGCAATAACTGCCTGTCATTGTTATGATAGCATTAGGCATTATAAACAATTGATATAATGATGTAGACTTTGACTACCTTGCCATTGTGACTTGCTTATGTGAATTCCAACTATCTTATGTTTATTTACCAGCCCATCATAATAAGTTGGTCGATGAACATTTCGATGAAACTATGATATGTTTACTTGAACAACCAAAATTTCGTATCATTCTGCTACATAACAGTGCCATTTTACCTACCCGATAGCCTTGGTTCATAGTTCGGGAGAGTAGATTGGATATGCCGTCAGCTAAGTGGTGAGATTCGAGACTTGGTTTGTGAGTCGGACACCAGCAAATTATATCTATGAACTTTGAAGAAGAGTCTAGATCATGGTCAACTTTGCAAACAACACCCTATGGCAACACTAGTGACAAAAGCTAGCCTTGATAGTCTAAGTACCCCAGGTTCCGTCGGAATTTTCTAACACCACACTAACTTAGCTTCATCTTACTTCGTAACTTCCTTTTGCTAGGAGAATAAGAACAACTAGTATAGAAGAAGGAAATGAATGAGATTGCAATGTATGTATGTGCCCTGAACTTGACTTGACTGGAAGAACAGGAAGATACTGGGTAGTAGTTTGAAGTTCAAGGGCAAACGGCAATGACACTTCTGCTGACACATCCTTCAAGGCACCTCACGCATGAGCGTGGATTACAGAATACGGGGTCCCTTCGAGGATTAGGGGTACCATGTGGTTTGGCTTTGGAAGCGGTATGTAGTGTACCATACTATGAAAGAAAATTACACTACTATGCCCATGGTCTCACCTCTAATCAAACGTTGTCCCAGTGTTCGATTAACAGAAAAGTCTCGAGAATTGTCGAATTGAATTCTTTCAACGTAGATAGGACGCTAGAAATGTTCGACCTTCCCCAACTTTTATCCAATTATAGAAAATCAAGCAAGGGCTTGCCGCCGTCGCCGAAGTCGTATTGCGCAGCTGTACGACATAAATGCCTTGTAAGAAATAAGGCCAGGATGTCAATAAGGAAGCCTGGGATGAAATTATCAAATTCTGTTGCAGGGTTCTAGACGACTTGAAGTGCCGCCCGCCTATTATTGGTCCGGTTTTGGGCCGTCTTGCTATTGTGCCGCAGTCATGCATTTGAACTTGTCACTTTTCTAAGTCAGGAAAGATGATGCTCGAATGCCACTTTGCATTTTTACTAATAATCGAGCAACCATATTACCTATCTGTCGGTAGCCTACTGCTTTGCCTCCATCTGGGACGTCCCGACGCCGTGCTCTTGGCATTATATGGTAATCAGACAGGCTAGTGATGACGGGCGTTCCATTGCAGGAAGACCGACATTCCAAATCCCACGAGCCTTGCAAAACAGTCAGATCCAGGTCGACGGGAAGCTGGATACTGTATTGCCATAGCCAGTCAAAAAAAATACAAGGCGCATGAGATGATCGTCGGGATGTAATAAAAAATGTAAAATGAATAAATATCGAGCAATGCCGCCCGAGTTCGCTCGCCTTCCGCGTGCTTGCTTCTGCGTCTCATCTGTTTCTCAACACGATCCAACCTGACCAGCCAAGATGAAGTTCTCCAGCATCACCTCCCTCCTGACCCTCGCGGCCTCGGTGGCCGCCGTGCCGCAAAAGAGGTGCGCGGCAGGCAACTCCACAGGCAACTCCACGCTGCCTTACACCAACATTGCCGGAATTGATGTTGTCGACACGCCCCTTGTTCGCAAAGCCCGCGAGCTGATGGAGGCCAACTTCGAGCCCTTTCTGATTCGCCATGTGTACCGGACATGGCTGTTCGGTGCCGCTACCATTGCCAACAACGCGACACTAGCCTCCAAGATCGATATTGAGGCTCATGCCGTGGCATGTCTCCTGCACGATCTCGGCTGGGACACTCGGGACAACTCTCCTTTCACTTCAAAGTATGTAACATCTTAGTGTACGATACTAGTAGTTCCCAGCTAACAAGAATTTTATCACAGTGACAAGCGCTTTGAGGTCGACGCCGCCATCTACACAGCCAACTTCTTAAGAGAGAATGGAGTGAAGGGCGAGTGGAGCGCGCACCGAATTCAGAATGTCTGGAACGGAATTTCTCTTCATGGCACCACCAGCATCGGTCTGTACAACGAGGAGATCAACGTCGCCTTCATCGTCGAGTCCATTAACATGGACTTTCCTGGCCCACACCCCAAGTTTCCCGTTGATGATTATAACAACATCATCGCTAAATATCCCATGGATGGACTAGGGTAAGTGAATTGTTTTCTTGTTTTCGCGACTTTCAGAGCACGAGGTTTCCTATTTGGGATAAGAGAGTTTTTGGAAACCCTCACAGATCATGGCCGTAACTAACTCTGAGTTTTGTAGTGAGGGCACCAACAAGGCTTTCACTCACATCGCCACCTACAAGCCTGCCGTCACATACGACACCTTCCTCGAGCCGTGGGGTGTTGCTTTTGTCCCGGGCTACAACCCCGTCGGTCACCGCTTGTTCGACCGCGGCAACCCTAACGTCACCTCCCCGCCCCCGAAGCGGAGTTTCCACAGCCTACACTAAGTAGGGCCGCGGATACGGCAATCACATAGTGTCGACGACCTAAGGGCATAAGCGCTGGGGCTCCGGGGCGACGTAGAGCTCGCCTCGAGCTCATGAGAGGAATGCCCTGCAGTGGTTGTAACTTTCTAAGGCCTACGATTAGGACCAGTCGTCCGACGTTAACACTAGGTCAGCTCAGCTGCAAATGTGGCCGGCGCTTCTGCACTATGGTTCCTTGAGAAGATCGGCTATAATCCCTAGACTATCATCCTGTATGATGCATGACAATGTGATTACTCGCATTTGCTTTCAATGTGTATAAATGATCATATCTAGACTTGTAAATATTAATTCAAAAGAAACCTCGATTTCTATTCTCGATTTCTATCTCGGGTGACGCCATTTCCTTCATATTACAGCTCGTCCAGTAGCAGACGCAATTGGCATAATCGATATCGCTCAGTTTTTACAATGCGCTCAACACTTATGTGTCAGCACGGCCTGATACCCATTTGCTTCGTTAACTCCTATTACCGGCAACCGCTCAGACACCCATCATCCTGTGCTCTTCCTCCTCGGTCCGGGATCACGAAGCATGCAACCAAGCCCGGACTCCGTGATCGAGCCATACGTCAAATAGGAGCGACTAGGCTTCCCCTTCTCCCCGCGGCTCGAAGTAGTGAAACTAGCCAGGTTAACGCGTAAGTAATTCAAAACGCTCCTAACTCCATCACATCCAAAAACCAGTCGCCTAACACCAACTCCTAATCACATGCAACGGATATAGCCCCAATCATTGTTCTTCAAGTAATTCATACCATTCCGGAATCTCTTTAATAAGGCTCCACATATACTTCTCCAGCTTGGCCGCACACTTGCTATATACCGTTGACGTGTCGTTATACTGCCGACAATTACTAAAAATTAATCTCACATCATTAACAAGGTCTTTCGGAGCAGCATAACGGTCTTGCTTTAACTTTTCTTCAATAGTTGATAAATCCATTGGCGAAGTAATAACATTGTAGTAGTCGGTAACTTCGACCTTGTTAACTGGATGTAGAAACGGCCATGCTTGCTTATGGAACTGGATCTGAGACAAGAAACGCTGAAGCTCGTTGAAATAAGGTCCGTGGCGCGGTTCACGTGCCAGTTAGTCCATGCCTGGAGACCAGCCAGTCGCCTTGATGGCAGAGATGGAGAATGGATCGATTGGTGTGATGCCGTTGGCCCATTGCTGGGGCGGTTGATGGACGACGTCGCTTTTGAAGAGACGAAGCTTGGCTTGTATAGTCTCTTTCTGCTTCAAAATTAATCGACCAACTTCGAGATAACGAATTCGAGGAACTATCGAGCATTGCATTTAGGTGTGCTAATCAATATGTCCTGACTTACAAAGCATTCAATTCTACTAAGGAACTCAAGTCTAAGATAACAGATACAAGATTCAACATGCTTGGTTCTTTATTATCTGGGTCGAAAACTGTCTTTTACCAAGCTACTTGAGTCTTAGATGGTAAATATCACACAAATTGGCCTCTGGGTATTGGGATTGTAACTATCTGTATACCACGGTGTAGGGTTGACGATATCATGTATCTATCCTATACTCAGCTACTCGTATTCACTTTTGCTCATTATCGTGTTTTTCTCGATCTCGATAGTTCGCGGCAATGGCGATACCGACCTAACATACAATGTACAATACAATAGGCAAATTAGTCTCACCCCTATTTACTAAAAACAACGAACATCGAATTTCACAAGCTCTTAACACACTTACCAACCATCTTAACTCGTATCACATCGCTATCATTAAATTTGGCACTAGCTTGCAGAAGTGGCACTCGAGATCTAAATAGGTGAAAGGGAAGACGGGCAATATCGTACGCATGTTCTTAGCAGAGCTAGGGCTGATTTATGGCCACATGCCTTTGAAAATCATTCCTTAGATAAATTCTTTGCAGGTGTAATACTAGAAGCTGGCATCGCTGATCCAGGGGTTTCGAAATGCTTGATGTTCTCTCCGTAATGAGATAGATACTCATAACCATCAATATCTACCATACGGAACGCCCTACCTCGAGACGATTAATATGACTATAAAACACCCTCTGAATTCTAAGTACAGAGAGATAGGCCCCCGGATTCCGCCGTGAGCCTTGAAGCTTGGTCACTACATAGTTGAAGACTGCTAGTAATACACCTCTCCCTTCATCATCACCCTTGCCGTACGATGTAAGTCCGCTGAGACGATATTCCCATCTTTAAATGTCGCACCAATCTCAACCGTACCGCTCGGATGCCCGATAACCACGGACGAGGACGGCTCATCACCACTGGCTCGTCTCCTACGAATCTGCGCAGCAACCGTCCCATCAATATTCGCAGCAGCACCCAGACACAGCGAAAGCGTCAAAGGAGCAGCTTTATGCGCCTGGCCCATGGACATGGCCAGACAACGTATATCAACCTCGTCCCCGCCATGGCCACTCTTCAAATTCCGCGGAAACAACAACAATATCTTCGGCACACTCTCCACCTCCGGATCAAGCCCCATGCGCGCCGCGCCCGCACGTCTAATCATCTCCAGACGCTCCTTCAGCATCTCATCCGCCTCCACGGCAGCCGAGTGAAACGTGTCTGGAGAGACATGGCCCAGCCCAAGCTCGTCCACCGCGACGAAAACCCCCGGATTCGAGACATCCACCAGCGAAGCGCGGACGGCGCTTCCATCGGGCAATTTCAGGACATCCACCGCGTTCCCCGTAGGCAGCGCGCGCCCCGTCTTCGCACCAGCAGGATCGACGAAGCTTAGAGTGATTCTGCTCTGTGCGCCTGGGACGCCGTCCATGGAATACTGTCCGGCAGGACAATAGACCGGGGGCTCCCCTTGCACGCGGAAGCGCGCGTGCATGATCTTGGAGGTATTCGTGTTGAAGATTCTGACAAGCGCCTCGCTATACTCTTCCTCGTCTCTTACAACAGTCTTTATCCTCCCCTTCTTCTTCTTCTCCCCCTCAGACACGAATCCCCAATCCCACGCAACGGGTCCCACGACGGCGCTCATATTGCCGCAGTTACCCGCGAGATCGAGACGCCCGTCGCGGACGCCGACTTGCACAAAGGTAAAGTCGACATCTGCATCCTCGCGCTTCGAGGGCGCGAGCACGCAGATCTTGGACGTGGACGAGATACCCCCGCCCATGCCGTCGAGCTGACGCCCGTGCAGCGGGTCCGGAGATCCCATGGCCGCCGGCAGGATGTCCGCCCACTCGTCCGTTGATGACGGGAGGTCCGAGGCGCGCAGCACGAGACCGTTCGAGGTGCCGCTGCGCACAAACAAAGCCGGGAGACTGCGCTGTCCTTTCTTCAGGATTTGGGGAGGCATTGTGGATATACCGACGCCATTCGGAGCTGTCCGAATGGTCCGGCTGCTGAGGAATAGCTGGTTGCCAAGGGGTCTACAGAGATTGCAGTGTCTTATTCTCGCTGCCGTGATTGTGTGTATGCCTGTGCATTGGGCCGCGGTAACGTAATGCGGCTTCGCGGGTGCTGATACGGCTAGGCGCGTGAGGAGACGCCTCGGCCCAGGATGTGGCGGCATTGGAAAAGTAGTTGAAGGGTAAGCAAGATTTGAGGGGGGTTGAAATTGGCGCGAGATTTATTCACATTATGCTCCAGATGTGACATCTTAGATTTTGAGAAGACACATTTGCTCCTGGAATTGTTCCGGGATATGAACGGAAGTAACCGATCGGACATTCCGCGACGGAAGTGTGAGGCGGAGCTCGAGGCAGCATCCAAGGCACCACCAACGCCTTATAGCAATTATTACACAATCACTAATAAATAAGTAAGAAGTTACTCGGTTCTTTCGAGTTTGCGAAAGACAAAGGTTTTGATTCTGACTTTCCTTTTACTCCCAGTCGCAGAAGGCTTTGCTAATACACTAATTCAATCCAAAGCCATTGCCCCTGCGCCTAGCCTAAATATCTTAGTTGAACCAGCCCAATAGAAACGCATTTTGAGACTAAGACTGCCTCGCCCTGTATTTTACAAATTAATCTTCTTCGTTATTGCCTGCGTCGGCCATGCTGGTGTCTGCTGCATCAGCTTCGCCTTCTTCGGCTCCGGCTCCGTCTTCGTCTTCTTCTTCGTCACTGTCATCCAAGACCCGGCCCCGCCTGGCACGTTTCGAGGTAGTCCGTGTAGTAGTCTGTTCCTCCTCGTCTTCGTCCTGGTTGGCCGTCTCGTCTACATCCATGCGATCTTCTGACTCGTCAATTTTCGAAGCGGCATCAATATCGGAAAGTGGTGAACTGCGATTCTGCATGGCCCTCTCGGCACGCTCGAGGACGTCGTCATCATCATCGCCATTCTCATCAGAGCTGTCCACAACAATTTCCGCAGACTTATACTGCTTGTTGTCTTTCTTGGCCAATCTCCGTTTCTTCTTCGGCTGAGCTTCATCATCAGATTCCTGTTCCTCGTCCCGCCTGGCCTTCTTCTTTCTCTGCGAGCGACTCTTCGGCTGATCTTCTGTTCGGGGTCTTGACTTCTTCTTCCGTTTGACCTTCTCCCCCGTTTCCTCATCAGTAGTTAGTTCAGCTTCCTCCTCTGCCTGTCTTGCTTGGTCGCGTTCTCTTTCCTTGGCCATCATCTCTTCACGGTCCTTGCGGAGTTTCTCCTGTCTCTCTTTCTCTTTAGCTATGGCCCGTTGTCGTTCCTCCTCACGGCGTTTTGCCTCGGCTTGTCGTTTCTCGAGAACGGCTGCAATCTTTTCTTTATTCTTCTCCTCGTATTCTTTTTGACTTTCGATTTGCCGTCCGAGCTGCTTGCGCTGTGTATTTCGTGCCATGTTCGCGCGCTGTTCCACATCAACCTTGGGGTATGGAGGCTGTGGATGTTGCGCGATCTCATCAAGAGCCACGATAGCTGCCTCGAGACCTTCCATGGCCTCTTCCAATTGAACAAGAGTACGCTGAGTTTCGGGCACATTCATAATGTGCTGAACCAGCTGGATCTGTACGAATGCCACGTTGAACTTGAAGTGGACTTGTTCAGGGGAGACTTCGAGAGCCTAAAAGCAGTTAGCCTTAGCACGACACAAATTCGGATGTGTGCGGGTCATACCTTGTTTGCATAGCTTAATGATGTCTTGAAAGCGTCCAAATTCCGCTCATGCCGGCCTCGGTTGAGCCACGTCCGTCCCAGGCACGCCAAGATACTAGCATCGTTGCTCTTACCCTCTTTTGACAATGCAATCTCATAGTTCTCAATCGCTTTGGAAAACTGACGGAGTTCCGCATAAGTGTGGCCAATATTGATATAAACATTGGCATCCTTGATGGTTTCCCGTATCTTGAGAAAAATAGGAAGCGCGTTCGTGTAGTCCTTCTTGTCTTCAATCAGAGCGATGGCGACGCCCTGGGCCGCATGGGCATTCTTGGGGTCTAATTGTAGTGCCTTGTCGAAGAATTCTACGGCACGAGTGTATGTCGCTGATCTTTTTTGCTTATCCTGTTCCGTCTCCCGTCGCATCTCCCTGGCAGCCATCATATACAAATTACCCATACCTATTAAAGCGTATCTATCGTGCTTGTCATAGTTCTGGAGAGTGTGCTTGTAGTGCCTCAATTCGGGGTCCTCGTTGACGTTCGCAAGCTTCCTACGCGAATTCACTCGACCGAGATACCAACCGTACAAGGCACGAACTTCTAAGTCGGCCGAGTTTGCTTGATACAGTTTCGCCACAGCATCAGGGCCTTCCTTATTGGGGTTCTTGCGTAGTTTAATATAGGCTAGCCGTGCTTGTGCGTCTGTATAGTCATCATGGCGTGCTATCAGCTGTTCGTAAACCTCCACTGCCTTGTCCGTAAGACCCTGAGACTCGTAGCTTCGGCCAAGATTAAAGCTGATAGTAGTGACCAAGGCGTCGGTATCAATATCCTCGCCCTTTTCTCCAATCCTCATGCATGAGCTCAAAGCTGCTTGGAACATCTCGGTGGCGCGCTCGTGTTTCTCAGCTTGAGAGTAAAAGCAGCCGATATTGTTCAGGAGCTGGGGTGGGAGATTCTTCCTGAGAACATTACGCAACTCGGATGCATCCTCGATTCCGTCGGGATGTTCAGAAGAAGGAATCTGATCTAATTCAAGCTGCTCTACTTGTGAAAGGCACTGCAGTGCTTTTTCTGGCTGACTGCCCTCATACAGACGGGCTAAATTCAAAAGAATAGAGGGATCAGGTGAGAGGTTCTTCTTGGGATCTTTCCAAGCCGTTCGGACTTGTTCCAAATAGTCGATGGCTTTGCGCATCTCTGCCGACTTATCCTCTTTAGTGGCGGCAAACTGGTTTACGAAAACTTCTTCTGCATATAGTGTGCCTAAGAGAATCATGGCTTCGTAATTGCGCTCGTGTTTGCCGGTGAGTTGAATGATTTTCTCGAGACGGAGTTTTGCCTCACCGAGATCATTGTTTAGTACGGATAACTGAGCAACGCCAAATTTCGCAGGAAGGTAGCCTCTCTCCAGTCCTCCCCTGGCTTCATCCGCACGCCGATAGTAATCCGTAGCTGTCTCAACGTTCCCGCTGTAGTGTTCCTTTTTCGCGAGGAGATACCACCCATCACTCGCAATGGCATTTACGTCGGTATACTGGATTGCCTTGTTTGCCAGCGACTCAACATGAGACAGGTTCTTGCTGGACAGAAAGTAACCGGCAAATGTGGCACATGTTAGCGGTTGGTTTTTATCGATCTTGAATGACTTCTGAGTGAATTCGGTCATAGCCTTCTTGTAGAGTTTAATAAACTCGGGACTGTGGGTGGGGACTTTACTGCTGGCGTCAAGATAATACAGACCAAGCAGTATCAGCGCCTTGGACTCCGGATTCAGCTCGAGAGACCTTACCCAAGCCTGTTTTGCATCGTCCTTGTAGCCCAGCTGCCAGAGACAACACCCGATACCAATGCGCGGATCTGGATCAATAAGATCTGGTGTCTTTAATAGGATATCCTGGTATGTCGTCAAAGCATCTTTGTAGTTGCTCAGTCCATACAAGGCTCGCGCCTTGCCCATCAAGGCGAGCATGTTCTTGCCCTGTGAGACCTTGCTAGCCTGCTCGAAAGACTTCAATGCGCTTTTGAGAAGGTCGGCTTTGGCTTGGTCAATTGGACCACCAGAAGCAGCCTTCGACGGAGCCTGTAGCGAGGCCTTAAGTAGCTGGAGGACACCGCGAGCTAAGAAAAGTGGAGGAAAGGCAGGGTTTATGCGAGACGCTTCGTTGAGTGACGAGGTAGCAAGTTGGAGGTAGTGGTCTTTGGTCTTGGCTTCGGACAACAGTGCGCCGTCAGGGGGAACACGGGGTGCTTCTCGGCTCTTGCGCAGGTACATCCAACAAACGCAACTAATGAGACTGAGCTTCTCTACAGGCGTTGTGTCCTGCATGGCATTACTGCCGCGATTGAGGACCTCAATGGCACGATCGGTCTTGTTCTGCTTTGCGTAGGCGAGTGCTATCGTCATCCAGTACAGACGCGCAGTGTGCTCATTCTCGAACATATCGCAGAGCTCGGTGGGGTCATCGACTAGGTTGTTGAGGTCGATCTCGACATTAATGAAATCATCGTCTTCCTGGACGGGGACCTCAATGGTGCCGGGTATGTCAGAAAATCGTTTACTGGCAGGTTGGATGGGAGCTGCGCCGTTAGCCGCGCCATTAAGCTGGCCATTCCGGGTGGTTGTTGTGGTCGCCATCGCGTATAAGGAGGATGGAGAGGCCGGCGTGAGGTTGGAACCGTGGAAGATGAAGGAGAGACGCGGTTAAGAGGCGGTGCGATGTAATGTAATGAGATGCGACAGGCCGGACGCGTGGTGCTAGGGAAATGTCAGAAGACAGAACCTAGAGCCGCAATGCATAAATCATCTCCAGATCCACTACACTTCTGTACTTGATAACATATAGAGTAATAACGATAAAGAAGCGCCGATCCACTGGTAAAATTAGTGGTCAGAGAAGTGGACAAAGACGGGTTGGGACGTGAATTATAGTTGGTGAGAATAGAGCTTCAGCAAAGTGCAAGGCTGAACAAATTCCACGCTCCACTCCCACTCCGGTAGACTAGTTAGTGGGTCCATGCATGGACTGGACCCCATGCGAAGAAGGAATGCGCGCACAGACCATCTTGGAATATTCATTCAACGCTCACCAACAGGTCTTCAACAAACCTAGAACAAGCAACCCCGCCTTGTTATCTTCATTGGGGAGCAACTCATACTTTGGCGCTGAATCTATAGAGTTGATGCACGTAATAGCTCTCCACTCAAGCTTCCCGATGCTAATCACTAAAGTAGCAAACAGTACCTGGTTTCATCGAGTTGCTCACGACCTTTACGATTGTCAATCAAATACCTAATGTAGACAGACATAGGATGAAAATCAGAGTCAAAATCAACTGCGGCAATTATTCAACATCAAAGGTGAACTAACTAAGTTCTATAAATGGAAAGTTGAACTGTTTGGCTTGGAAATAAGTTAGCGAATTGCACAAATTGCAATGAGAATCTAGTATGCGGTTTACCTTTTCAGCCGGGGACGCTCTGTCAAGGGAAGAGGGTTGAACATGACTCTTTGATACCCATAATATCAAAGAAAATCACAACAAAAACAGGGAACAAGAGGATTGTATTTCAGAAACAGTATCTTGCATGTCAAATCTACGAACAACACAATAATACCTTCTAAATTTGTTTCAACGCTCCTAGATCTCGAGATATAAATAAAGTCGCTAGGACGCTCGGTAATTGAAACTACTTATCACTACAATAAACTTAAATATTTATACTTCTTTCGATTCAAACTCATCTTCTACAACTACAACAAATCTCTACAAAAATGAATAACTCAACTCCCTCGTGGCTGAAGGAATACCAGCAACCATTCACCAAACAGTATAACGTTCGGTGTCATTCGAACCACACTCACCCAAACAACATGCCAGCAGTCGGCTTAGTTTTAGTTAGGCTAAATGAGTCTTCTCGACTTGAACTATTGCTAGTTCTTCGTTCCAGTACCGTTGTTGGTCATCCCAATACCTGGTGTTTCCCGGGTGGCGATCTAAATTGTGTCAATGAAGGTCCGCTTGACGGCGCCTTGCGACACGCCCGAAACGATTACAATATCAGTAACAATGATGTATATCCACTCGGCCTAGAGTACAACCGCGACCATGGAGGTGTCAAGTTTTTGACTTATAACTATATTTTCGCCGGGTACAACGGTCAGACGCCGGCACCGCTAAATCAAGCATACGTGCGGTCTCAATGGTTTTCTTTAGATGCTCTTCCCAACAATCTCCAGCCCTATGTTCAAGAAGATCTCCCTATCCTCCAACAGACGCTTTCCACCGACATCTACCCTGTGTTGCTCAAGGCAAAAGGTATGAGCGGTATGAGCCTCAATCCTACAGATTCTGTTGGTGACATATCTAACAGCGGGGAGGATTCGATGCACTCTCTGGGATTCTTGGAGCCTATTGACAGTTTCAACTACCATCTCAATATGGCTACTAACGGAGCACAAACCTCAACACCTCCTATCACGCCGGATAAAGCCAAGCAGAATCCAGGAACGCTCAAAAACGAGGTAACCTATCCAAATCTTGAGGCTTCCCTTCAGAAACTTGACATTGGTCTGTCTAAAGGTATTATTAATAATCTCACGCCCGAGCAGCGTGCTAAACTCAAGGCGCAAGCTACTACTGCTTCCACGACAGCCGCTCCCGCTGCTACTGCTGCCCCGGCCGCCGCCGCCGCTACTCCAGCCCCAAAAACACAATCGTCAGACGAGGACAAACAGCCAACTTCAAGCGGCTCCATCTTCTCTCTATTTGGCTGGGGAGCCAAACCCCCGGCCAAAGTTGATCCTAGTGTGCAAACAAATGGAAGCATCATCAACGCCAACGGCAAACGGGAGCTAAGCCAACAGACCAAAGCTACAAACGCTGATGCGCCTGGCAGCAAAAAGGTTAAAACTCAAGAAGAGCAGACACTGACCAGCATTAACTCTAATGGCAAAAGAATCAAAATCGACGAGCAAAGCAAAGAAGTAGAGGCCAAAGACGGCGAGCCTAGCAGCAAGAAGGTTAAAACTCAACAAAAGCAACAGCAAACACTCAGCCTGATGCTAAATACACAATCTGTTGACCCTACCTCTGTGGCTTCTACAGATTTCATGCCAGATTTTGCGTCTGATCCCGCCATCATCAAGACTCCCACTTTGGCTGCGCTGAGCATGCCGAACGTACCGCTGGCGACGGTGGCGAATAGCGGGAAAGACTATAGATGGCCTGAATATGCTTCAGCAGCGCACCCGGGTTCTCCTCAGCAATAATAGACCCTAGCTCATCCAATTTCTTCCCCTTTCTTCTAAGTGCTCTCATTAAAGCGCATATTTATCTTTTCATATTATCTTCCTATGTCATCTCATCAAACCACATAAAAGTTGATGTTTCTTTGTTTAATTTAGATAGTTTATAGTTATTTGGCAGCTAATCCAAAAATGACATTCGTCTTTTATCATAATAGCTCATAACTGAGATGGTAGAGTGAACCATTGAAGCTGTCTTTGAGTCCATCCAGCTTTATGAAAGTGAACAGCACTCATAAGCGTTCAAGTAAACAGTCATTTCTGAAGAAAAGTTGATTCGTAGTATTTCCCGGCTGCTTTAATCACCGACTGTGTAAAAACTAGATGTCTGCGATTTATACCAAAATTGTCGGGAACCCGTGAGACCTCTGCGTTTCGAGTCAACTCTTACGGGTAAACTTTCCGCGTTTGATGTGTACCACGATCGCAAAAATATCATAATGTATTGATATATAGTCGAAACGCTAACTATGGTTTCGCCGGTCTTAAAGTGACTGCTTGCTATGCGAGGACCTCTTCTCTATTGCCAAATAGTCGTCATCTTTCCCATGCAAATTTTATGATGCAGGTGAGTTACAAACCACCCAATGTCCCCTCCAACACTTTGGTATAATAAGCCGCGTCATTTCAGAGGTGCACCCCCTAACCGCGACGTGCTCTCTCATGCATTGCTTCTCATTATTAAGCTAGTCTAAAAATGGGGTATCGCTATTGATCAAAGATGTTTATTTGGCGTGCTTTCGGAAGGCGAGCAATTCAGAGAGACTGGGTAACGGACAGCCGTGCTTCAAGAAATCGTGTTGAAGAAGCTCATCGGCAGAAGCACGGCTCTTGACATCGACACACAGACAAACGGACAAGAAAGCTTTCAGCTCCTTACTGAGTTTTTCGGGCTTCTTGAGGCGGGGTGTGCCGTTGGTAGCGATAAGATAAAGAGCTTTTAGAGGCTCTTCGTTTAGGTAGGGGGGCTCGGACTCGATCATCTCGATCGCCATGATACCCAGAGACCAAATGTCAACCTTGGGACCATATTCTTTCTGCTTGACGACTTCAGGAGCCATCCAGTAAGGCGTGCCAACCATAGTGGCTCGCTTCGATTTAGTCTCTGTAAGTTTGGCGCAGAATCCGAAATCGGCTACATCTGGTAAGCTGGATGAACCCAAACATGGAAATCATATTGATGAAACTCACTAATCTTCACGTTACCACGAGCGTCCAAGAGTACGTTGTCACTCTTGATATCACGGTGAATGATGTTCTGGGAGTGAAGATGCTGCAATCCTCGGCAAGTCTACAGGGTTTGTCAGAAACGCTCCATTTCATAAGCATACGGGATCAAGAGTCAGGCTTACCTCCAGGCAGATTGTTGAAATCTGTTCCTCGGTGATGACAGGGTTATTGTCGATAACATCCGTCAAAGCACCACCCTCCATATATTCCATGACAACCCACAACTCGGAATTGTTATTACGAAGGAACGCATCAAGAAAGTTGACAATGTTGCGATGCTTGCTGTCCTTCATAACCATGATTTCATTTACGATTAGTTCTTTGCGAGGTTGATGCGCCAAGTCCATCTGCTTGATAGCAACCTGAGCTCGGGACCCAAAGCTGCGGAGAACCTCTCGAGCAACTGGCGAGATAGCACCCTCCTTGACCTTTGCCACGTAAACTGAACCGGAAGCTCCTTGGCCAATCTTCTTTTGCTTCGAATAGGACATGTTGGGGTCATCTTTTGATACGGCTTCTATTAATTTGGCCATGACTTCCTTCTCGGACATTGTTGACATCCGAACATCTTGCTTTCGCTCAGGAGGTGGCTTGGCGGTGAGCGCCGCTTCTGCGGCTTTGACGCCATCGTTCTGCTGAGGCTGACTTGGTTTCGCTGGAACATTCAACGGCTTAACAGAAGGGCCAGGGAGGCGGGATGGAGACTGATTCTGTCCGTTTGCACGAGACTGCGAAGATCCGTTGGTATTGCTGCCATTGGGGTATCTCGAAGTTGGGGATGACTGATCAGCTCGAGGTGGCACACGTTGTGTGCCTTGACTACCCTGAGGGTCTCGTGCCTGTGAAACAGAGCTCGGTTGTGTCATCGGTGGTCTCGAAGACGTGGTAGGTGGTGGCGGCGCTGGTCGTTGTTTTTCACGAAGGCCGTTGGCCTGGTTTGCGGGCTTTGGTGCCGGAGGCGGTGCTCGTGATGGGTTATATCGCTCTGTTGGTGAAGGACCACCGTATCCACCAATCTCCTGTTTAGCTAGGGGTGTCTTTTTCTGAGGAATCGAGGCGTTGTAAGCCTCCTGATCTCGCCTATTCTGGTCGTCTAATTCCCGCTGCCGGTCTAGCCTCTGTCGTTGGTCATCCGGCGGAACGTAGTTAGGCGCCATGTTTTGCATCTGTTGTCGCTGTTGGGCCGGGTTCTCGGGTGGTGCTGGCCTAGGGGGTGCATTTTGCTGCTGCATTGGCGTATTGGCATAGCTGCTCTTTTGCTGTGGCGGAAGAGGCCTAGGAGGTGCGACAGAAGCGCCGCTGGCGTTATATCCGAGCTGTTTATTCCCCTGACTGCCTGGAGGAGGAGTCGGCGTTAGGCTGGAATACTGCTGGGGGTTCTCCGCCCGCTTAGTCAAGTCCGAGTAGAAATCAAGAACTTCAAATACAGCTTGAGGGTTTCGCTCGTAATCCTCCTTTGTAATGGCGGACGAATTCAGCAATTTGGACCACTCTGGCGGCAGTCCTACAAATTGACCAGTTTGTGGATCGAATCCAACGTGGACCGCATGTGAGAAGTTGGTGGGATTGCTCACTCCGCCCATAGTAGGACATCGGCCATAGAGGAGATCGATCCAGTCATAAAGATCGTCGTCTGATTTGACTCTTATGTGTAGCGTCCTGATCGCGTTGTCATCGTCACCGGGACTGTTGGATGAGCCATTGACGTGCCTTTTGATTTCGAACATGGTGCCCGCAGCCTCAACCCTACCGACGTTGACTACATCTTTAAGGTATAAGGTATAGGATACTTTGCCACCTTCCGTCTTGTGGAAATCGAGATGCTCTTTTCGTAGTATCAGGTATTTCTGCTTCCAAGGTTGGATGAAGTTACGGCTCTCTTTGACCTGTGCCCAGCCTTCTTTGATCACGGCGACCCCACCCATACCGTCTGTTTGATTTGACCTTTCGCGAGCTAAAGGAAGCGAGATCGTTGAGCCGGTATATGTGGAAGTGGCAGTGCGTGTTATAGGCGATCCGACCATATTCGCCATGCTTCCTGGCATATTAGTATTGGGTGTTAAATTGAGTCGTGGTCTGTCGGTGGGCGGACGTGGTGCTGGGCCGGGATTCATGAACTGGTTGTTCGAATACATGCTGCTGTAGTGAGTAGCCATGGTTAGCTAGTGTCCGTAACTACATGGGAGCGTTTCCCACAAAATTGGCAATACGGGCCACGCGAGCTCTGGAAGCCCATAACCTAGCTCGTATCGGCAACTGAAACGAAGTTGCGCGAATGGGCCTGGGTCCCACAACTGCGCGAACACACCGACCCTTACTCTGAGACAAAAGGGACCGGCTGGTAACATATAATACGTACCCATTCGGTGCCGACATTGTGAGGGATGTCTATTATTTGAATAACTCAGGGGATAATCGTGGAACAAGACCCGATAACACACTTAGTGAATTGGGCATCCAGAAAATGCGCGCTCTTTGACCAAAATCGAAGAGATCTAGAAGGACGCCGCTGTATGGTCTCTTAGCGTCCGGCAGCTGAGGCGTTGGCAAGCCTTAAGGGGCAAGGTGGCGTAATTGCGTCTATAACCCAGTCGTCACCCAGGGAGGGATACTACCATTGAAGGTAAGTGACGAAGAGGGACTCTAGGTGTGGCGGACCGCTTGATGCGGACTCGGGCCTTGGGAAGATACGCTGCTGCGTCAGTCGGGTCGGCGCGTGCTGAGGCACAACAGCTCAGGCTTGCATCCGAAACAGTGGTGAACGGACCACGAGCATGTATCAATGTGATGATGGAGATGGGCGCCTCGACGGTTGCTTGCAGCCTGGGGTCGAGTTGGGTATATTGGCGACGACCGACTTGGGCGCGCAGACGGTTTGCCAATGACTGTTCACTTGGTGGACATGGATTCCGTAGTGGGTTTGTTGCTGTACGCACGATTGGAACAGAAGTTGGCCGGTGTGTACGTGGGAGTAGAAGAGAGGGTTGCGAGTGGCACAGCTGGGCGATTGGGAATAGAAAGGGATGCTATTATTCCAAAAGGGTGAAGGAGGGTCATTGTTGGCGGGGGGGCTGCCGCGGGATTGGCTAGGACATACCATTCATGGGTACAATAGGTAGGCAGGTCGAAGGGTTACTCCTGGGGCCAACAGCCCCTGCCCCTCTCACCCCCGGGCTTATTATTAGTTTAGGGGATCCAGGGGACAATACAAGTACAACAGTAAAACAGATTTGTGGTTCCAAAAGTGTTGTCTATTGCATTGATACAAAAAGCAGAGTGCGATATAAGTGTATAAGTAGTAACTATATAGCTACAGAGGCAAATAAGTACAATGTGTGGGCACGTAGACGATACATGACTGGGCCATCTATTTTTTATACAGGGGTACCGGTGAGCATCTTAGATATGATTAAGGAACGCTTATGGGGAATAATTAGATTGATAGCCTTGAAAGGAGGCAACTTATAAGGTATAAATCATGGGTGCATCGTGACTCGGCTGGCCCCGTCCAAGCATGGATTGATCTTCTATTCGCAAGATGCTTGTACGCCTTGCACCTGAGGTCTTTAACGAGATACCGTAGAGAGCGAGCTTTGCAGAATACCCGGCATGTGGAATGACTAAGTTGACTTCCTTCGATCTCGATCTTGAACAACTTCTGTGTGTAGTATGTTGTTGCATGCTGCATACTGTGCTTACCCCTAATATGCCAACTAGATGCCTGAATAGGACAAAGTACACTACTAAAATGAGTTGATACAGCTTACACACTTTCTAGACGAAAACTACGCCACTCGGCAGCTAATAACAACCGGAGACCCGTTTCCCGAGGCGTGAGGCAAAAGAAGCTCCAAATTTGATCCGAATTCCAGCTTTGGTCCATGCGGCGAGAAAGGGGGCCGGGTGTAGCAACCAAGTTGCAAGTATGAGCCGTCCCACATCCAAAGATGATGCATATCTCCTCGTCCTCGGCCAATGCTGTGTGCACGAGACAGAACATGCAAACAACGATAACGTAATTATAGCACAGGCGCGGGCGCATACACCTTTGTTTCCTTACGTAAGGCGCTGGCAAGACTGCATCTACTCGGCGTGACGCTGCGTATCCGAATAGAAACGAACATAACAGCGGTACAGGTAGGTAGCTCAGGGGTTGCGGCAGGGAAGCCCTATCGATGCCTCGCTTATGCAGAGAAAAGCTTCTCTGTTACAGAGTCCGAATCAAGCTAGCGAGGCTGGAATCCAACATTGTATACACGATTTGTGACATCTGAGAGAACTGACAACAGAACAGACAGAATTCATAGATATATGAGCCATTCATTCCCTAAAGGGAGACGCCTCTGTTGTTCCATCACCTTAATGTGTGCTGCAAAGCGGTTCTCGACTCTTGTTTGGGTGGTAGGTATCAAGTCGAGCAATGATGCTTGGCAAGATAACTCGATAAAAACGTTCAGCACATACCTATCTAGTTTCCGCTGCACTACGAAGTAGATATCTTTGTATTCTCTGTAACAATCTCACAAGAAAGAAACACCCATCAGGTTTACTACTATGTAGTATACGTACATACAGTAGGCGCGTCGCATCGCAGCGCAGCCGTTTCACAAATAGCCTGGCCTCACTTTGCCTCAGCGCTGCGGCGGAAGCGCAAAGCTCACCTGATTCTGGGCGATCGCAGATGCAGATGCGGGACTAACGACCAATGACTGAGCGGAGATCCGCGCTTGGTAAGCTTCTCCGCTGCCGGGATGCGGTGATCGGCGGTAAAACAAAGCGCCTTCGTTTCTGGTTTGCGGATCTGTAGCAGCCCCTGCCGGCGCTTCGCATCATTGGCGAGCGAGCTAATAACTGCACGTATATGCAGGGCTTGCAAGTCTTCCAAGGTTGTTGGGAGGTTTGACCGCTTGAGTCCTTGTAAGGATTCATTCAGCTTATAACTATCGTGGCAGTAATGAGTAAGTATGCGTTTTGGTAACCGAGTCTAGATAGCAGTTGTAAATTTTGCGTCTCTGCTTGAGTAATTTCGCTTTTAGATTTCGTAGGTAGCTAGGTTATTGCTAAAGTTGGGCATCTACCGCGTTGCCTCTGTCGTATCTTCTCTCTGATATTTGACCCAAGGGATTTCTATCCAGGGCTAAGTGAGTTCTTGTCTGTCATATAATTATTTATCTAGGATATAGGTATGCAAAAATTTACATAAACATCGACTTGGAGCAAAGAGAGGTTATTCAAAGATGAGCTATCTTATCAGTTATCACCCCTCAATGAGCTAAGGTTATGGGAACAGCCTTAATCGGACCCACCTAGATAGTTATGACCCACTAAAATTTTCGAGATGGTTCAGCCATCTCTTCTACATGTAATTGCGAAAGCCCTCCGTAACTTCAACTCGAGAGTGATTGGCGCCCGAATTCTACGACCAAGCCACGTCGAATACGACAACAGAACGTTTGTTCCGCTTCAATATGGTGTCGCACAGGAATCGCTCCGTGGCGCAAAAGACGGCCCGTGCCAAAGAGAAGAGAGAGAGAAGATTCAATAGGAAGAGGGAGGAGAAGAAGGACCCAGCTCTGAGAGTAGCTCGACTCGAAAAGAACAAGCCGCGTACCTTGGACCAGAAGAGAGTTTGGGATGATGTCGACGATGACGAGTTGACGAGCAGCGTGGACTTGCAGGCACTCAGACGAAAACGCATCCAGCAAGCAGAAGAAGCCGAACGAGAGGCAATGGAAGTCGACCAAATAGGGGATGATCACGACGACGAAGACGATGCCGACAGCATGCTAGACTCTGACGAAGATGAAGACGAAAGAAATGCCGACGCCGATCATCCAGCTGCCCAGTCACGTCCCAGACAGAATAGCCTTGCGCCATCGATCGCCTCAACATCCAACATAGACCTTACACCCGAGTCTCTGCTCGCCAAATTTCCGTCTCTCTTCTCAGACAACGCTCGCCCCCAGGAGCCCAAAAGTGGGTATATATGGCCTAGATAAGCCAATATCAGGACTTCCCCATGCTCCCAGTGAAAACCATACTGAGTGGTGATATAGTCTTGATAACTACCGGTTTGAACTCCACATTGCATCATGTCGCAGAGACCTTTGCGAATATCATCCCGAATTCGAAGTACGTTCGTCGATCCGCACATAAATATGTAAGTTGAATGGATCCGTTGTTAAGAAAAAAATGCCTGGCCGCCTTAAATCATATATAGTAGCTAAAGCCGTTACTCCAGGGACATAAGTACAGCGTGCGCGAAATTTCAAAGTTCGCCGAAAATCGAGGCTTCTCCTCGCTCCTTGTGATACGGGAAGACAATAAGAAGCCCGTTGGTCTGGATATCGTTGATATACCCTCAAAAATTACATTCCATTTCAGTAAGCCAGCCAATTCCTACCTATATACCTAAGCCGGTACCGAGGCCCTCATGTGAAGGCCTTTAATTACGACGTTAACGCTTACTAATTACTCGTAAACCGTTATAGGCATAAGTTCTTGGGTCGAAGGTCGAAAACTTGTGAGCGATATTAGTCTTTTCCCCCATGTTTTAGCCAGTCGCATCTATCTTTGACAGTTTTGCATGGTCCCAGAACTCTGTTCCAGAAAAGCGGATTACTGACAGTTGATATTCAAGCCTGGACACGGAAATGCCACGAACCATTACCCAGAGTTGTTACTCAACAACTTCTCAACACCTCTTGTGAGCAGCAATACTTTTTCTTCTTTTCTTCTTGGTTCTGGTTTGCCCACTTTTCTAGTACATTTCTTATTGTCTCAGCAAGATCATGTCCGGAAACTTGCCATATCCTCAAGTCTCCAAAATGGCGATAAACTGACTCTGAATGTTTTAGGGGTTAGTTACGGCAAAGGTTTTACAGACTCTGTTCCCGAATACTCCAGAATTAATTGGGCGGCAAGCGGTGATGTTCCATAATAGTCGCGATTACATATTCTTTCGCAGACATAGATATATCATACGCGACAAGAAGGCTACTGAAAAAAGCGTGGTTGGGGCAGACGGAAAGGAGATGAAAGGTGTCGAAAATATTCGTGCGGGTAAGTTTAGGGCATTTACTTCAGTTACGGGTTGGCGGATGAACAGGTTTATTTTCATACCTGGGTGTCCTTACTCGGATGCTGTCACTAAGCGCTGCTCGGAATATCCTCATTCATCAAGACATATAACTAACCTACTCCACTTTATAGGCTTGCAGGAGCTGGGGCCTCGGTTTACTTTGAAGGTATGGCCCTTTCCTCGATGATTCTCGTTACCGAGTACTAACTTGAATATCTAGTTACGCCGTATAGACAAAGGAATAGGTAGGGCTGGTAGTGATCCGAATGACCCTACACATTGGCAATGGCAAGCCAAGATGGAAAAGAATCGCAAGCGATTTAATCTGTAGAGTTTAGCGGCTTAGGCTGGCATTCTGATGATCAGAGCACGATGTTATCAACATTCTAGTTTTCCAGTGTACAGGCGGGCGGGAGATGCCGCTGTCTTGGTCTAGTGGAAGGACGGATGTCAGGCAGGAAGATACCCAACTGATGAACGAATTGCAAGCTAAACGTCATATCCTGACTCTGACCCGACGGTTACGGATAGGCACAGCCAAGGTCCGCTAAGCAGCGCCACAGCAATGCAAGGGTCAAGCGGGATGGCACTCCGTAGGGGCCTAGTGCGGGGCGGACGATGCCACGCATGACCGTTATCTCAAACGGGCTGGCTGAACCCTCCTTCACCGGTGATCACTTATCTATCTCTCTTTCTCTTTAGTTATCTGCCTTCTGACGAGGACGAATGACCATTGCACGCGTGCGCCGCCCGCCTATTCACCCACCACACCAAACCCTCTTAATCGACGGCATGACTGTAAAGTAGAAGACCCGCTCAATCCCGACATTGCTGTTGAGCTGCATGGGTCATTGCGGCCTACCTATTAAACCCGGACATATCCACCTTTTAGTGACTGGGGTCGCAACTTGTCGTCGCGTTCAGATCTCGTTCAATGCACATTCCATCGAACCCATCGGATTCGCCTCACTCGGACAGACAACATGGATCGCTTACGATCTCTGCTGCAGAAGGGAGAAGCAGACGAGCAAGAATATCAGCCGCTGTATGAAGACGACGTCGCCTTGGGGCAAGAGAGCGACGACGAACATGAGACGCCTTTCTCGTGGGTCGAATATGGCATCTTCGTCGTGCTTGGCGTCGCGATGTTATGGGCTTGGTATATTTTGCCCTCCCCAGAGTGTTCAGGTGCCCGAAATCTAACTAGAGTAGGAACATGTTTCTTGCAGCTGCGCCGTATTTCCAGCACCGCTTCCAAACAGACGACTGGGCCCTGCAGAACTTCCAGTCCGCCATTCTCTCCGTATCGACACTCACCAATCTTGGAGGAATGGCTTTCCTGGCCAATAAGCAACAATCAGCCTCGTACCCATTTCGGATCAACGCTGCGCTCTACATCAATATCGCCGTCTTTGCGCTGTTGACGGTATCGTCAAAGATATTCCTCGATGCCACTACTACCGTGTACCTCGTATTCTTGTTGACTATGGTAGCATTGACAGCATGGGCTTCTGGGCTTATGCAGAACGGCGCGTTTGCGTTTGCTTCGAGCTTTGGTAGACCGGAATACATGCAAGCCATCATGGCTGGTCAGGGTGTCGCTGGTGTTCTGCCGTCCCTCGTCCAAGTTATTTCTGTTCTTGTTGCTCCGCCACCGGAGGTTATTTCTAAAGGAGAGACGACCGAGCCTGAGAAGGGCACAGCAGCATTTATCTATTTTCTGACGGCCGTGGTAGTATCAACATTGGCTGTCGTTGCTTTCGTTCCGCTCGTCCAGCGATATAATCAGATGATGGAGAAACGAATGGCAGAAACCATGGCAACATCCATGACCAGCATTGAAGAGGCCGAACGTGCCGCACGAAAAGTCGTTAGCATGACAAGGTTATTTGGGAAGCTGTACTGGGTCTCTGGTGGGGTGTTCTTATGCTTCGCCGTGACTATGTTCTTCCCTGTTTTGACTCCGAAGATCTTGTCTGTAACACCACCGGCTGATGCGAGCGCCCTGCTCCAGCCTGCGGTCTTTATTCCGCTTGGGTTCTTCTTTTGGAACCTCGGTGACCTGATAGGGCGGTCCGTCCCCCTCGTTCTATCATTACGACATCGACCGGTTGCCCTGTTTAGCTTCGGTGTTGTGCGCTCGGCGTTTCTGCCGCTGTACTTCCTCTGCAACATTCACGGTCGTGGTGCCGTGATCAACAGCGACTTTTTCTATCTCTTGCTTGTTCAACTGCCGTTTGGCTTGACCAACGGCTGGTTAGCATCTGACTGCATGATGGCTGCGGGCGAGTGGGTGGATGAACATGAACGCGAGGCTTCCGGAGGATTCATGGGGCTCTGCCTAGTGGCCGGGCTATCCGCTGGCAGTTTATTGAGTTTTTCTGCTGCCGGCGTCTGACGATTCATGACCATAGAAGCAGATCTAGAATGGATCTAGAATGCATGGACAAGGCGTTGGCGTTGGGGTTTCGTTTAGGTTTCACATACGGCACAAACTCTCAGCATCACCGTATCTATCTACGGATCGCACGATATAGAACAGTGCAGTATAAATAGGCGTGAGCGGTGACAATACGACATCACATTCGATGCTCCAAGAAATACGAGTAGTGCAATCGCCTGTATCTGACCCGAGTGTGAGCTCCCTACGCTTGGTAGCTCGTGGTTCCCCACAGACCCCGAGCAGTCTCAGCCAATTGACTCCCCAAGCCGCTAGTATTAGCGCAGGAGGTGACGCGCGCACCGTATTAAAATAGCAGACGCACATTACTCAGACGGCTAACTACTTAGAATCCAGGTTAGTCAGTGGGCAGTGCAGACAGAAGTTTGCATGGAGGAGAGGGTTGAACATCTGAAGTTCCAAGTAGACCTGTCTATAGCTATAATAGAGCGCGTCGTTCCCGGGTCGGCCCCGGTGATGTTTCTTGAAGCTATTCCGTCAGGCTGCAGCTGGCCAGGCTCTTGCGTAGACTCGCACACTGGTTTCACAGCCATTTGCCCCTTTCAAGACTCAGATATAGCTATAAACATGGTCTAACCGGCCGTCTCATTCCTTCGTTCCGACTTCACTCAGGCCGTCACGTCTCTCGCTTTTCATCCCTTAGCTTGAAAATTTCGCATAGAGTCTGGTCTAGCATCAAGCTATCTCTGATTTAAACACCGCCAACTGCTGTTGTCTTTAGCCTTGAACCGTTAATTTCTTTGCACTTTGACCTTACCTAATAATTTTATCCTAATCGCCAGTGTCTTTTATTTTTCAATAATGGAAGCCATCTGGAAAGAACAATCCAAGCCAATCTCCCAAGACAGTCCCCGTTGTGACGGAAACCTCGGGGCCGACACAATACAAGAATATGAGAACTTGGTCAATAGTCCACACAAGGTCGATTTCAAATACGTTGCGGAAGGCCGAGCCAATGTCGTTTTCTCGATCTGGGAAACCGGGAATCCAATGGCCGCAAAGGGGCGGTTTGATGGCACTCTGCTCCGTGTTCCCAAGGCGACACTCGGCGTGACGCCCTGTGACTACGAGACTCTCCAGGCCTTTCATGAAAACCAGGTCGAGGGCCGCGTCGGTCGTGAACACCTCGTCCCTCAAATCCTGATTCAGATATCGGCCGAGGTTGCGAAGATACTGCACACGAAGCGGAATAAGACGGACGAAAGCGAGATCAGGGCTGGCTACGCAATGCTGATTCAGGACATGAGTGCGTCACCAGGTTACTCGGTCCTCGAGTTCAAGCCCAAGTGGCTCGCACAGTCGCCCATTGCGCCACAAAACGCAAAGAGGTGCCGCACGTGCGCGCGCGAGGCGTTCCGCAACTACCAGAAGCGGGCCAAAGGCAAGATTGTGTCGACACCGATATGTCCGCTTGGATTGGTGCACGAGGACCCCGCCGTGGTTGTGGACACCATCAAGCGTCTCACGCCAGAGTGGACGCAGTCGAATCAGAAGCGGTTGTCAGATGCCTTCGAAAGAAGCGGCATTCTGAAGAAGCTTCGTGAGTTACAGACCAAGGGGGACCCTGGCCGAGCCCTCTTGGACAACCCATCGGATCCGGACTTCGGCCTGGCCATGACGCTGCGAGACTGCTCATGCTATGTTCGCATGCCTACGGATCTCAGTGAAGATGTGGAAATCAAGCTCGCGGATGTCGATAAGAAGAACTGGGAGGAGAAGCAGACCTATTGGCAGGAGTCTCACTGGAACCTGGTCGACAACGGCTGGTACACGTGCGAGGAGCAAGTCGACACACCCATTGTAACGGAGTGTGTCTTGAATAGATCGCCGCTTACATAAAGTAAAAACCAAGGCGGACTTAATATCTCTACATTGTCAGGATTAATAGATATAAAGAAAGCGCCCGGCAAAGATTTGGAAAGATGGACGAGGATTCTACAGTTAGAGCAGCTACGCTGCCCATAGAGTCACCAATCAACTTTAATAATCAATCAACGTCGATCTTCGAATAGGTAATGAATGCAATGCAGTCGAATTTCAGCTTGCTACCTATCCGAGGGTTTTGTTTCCCCGGAGCAATACGAGGTTTACGCTTCCCACCGCATTCATAATCTTGTTAACCAACAAGCCCCATCTCTATGCATAAGAGCCACTAAGAAGGTTTCCTGTAAGTTGACAATTCTAGGTCCAACAAACCCACCAAGAGTACTGAGTTGTACTCACGCGACAGTGGGTACATACGTGGTGAATACCACTGGTATGCCAATGAAAGGTTCCCCTCGGTGTGGAGGTGTGTTTTGACTTATGACAGATGCAGTTCTAGTCGCGATCTAGGCAGACGGGGAAACGGGGCGATGCAACGGACTGGACATCATCAGGTGCTCCCGGAGCGGTGTGGTGGGAAGCGGCCGAAACATACTGGTACCAGTGACCTTATAACCCTGTATCTGTGTGTATGTCTCATGATAAACGACATGGTGGGATGATGAAGCTGATGAGCCATTCCCACGCGACTATATACCACCGACTTCGATATCCCGGCAACTGCACAGCTGTTTTACACCTACTAACTTGAGTGCCAACGACGAAAATTCCGGTGTGCAAAGAGAGAGTTTCGAGGCATGGTAAGGAGCTTAGTGCTAGGTACCTATACTACCCAGACCATCTGTTCGTCGAGTCTTGCTTTCGGTGGACCCGACCAACACACAGACGAACATAAACCGGTTGCGTCCAGCGCGTTCTTCTCCAGCTGCAGGGACGTGCTAAAAACGCACCTAGCCCCCATCAATTACCATTTGTGGCTATCCCCGTTTTATTCTAGCCTATCAGCGAAAGAATATTCCTTGCCATCTCTTTTTTTTTCTTCCCAAAACGAACCATCGACAGTGGCCACTGTAGTGTACCGAAGCGTGCATTGCACACATCATTTACTGGAGCTAGGGCCCCCAATCCCGCCTATCCCTTCACCTGGGGCCCTGCATAGCGTCATTTTATGCACCGAGACAAAAGATTATCTCCCGAAAATTACTAGACCGCTCCCACCGAACCGAGCTTGCCTCTTCCCATTGCCTGCACTGACGACAAACCCTCAACCAGACCCTCACTTTCCCACATCAATCCATCTGTATAATTGTCACACCGTATTTTCTCCTACCTTAATTCTCCTTGTACCTCGCTGTATCCCACGGTTCTCTAGCTCCGACTGAACATTCCCCTCCCCCGCGATAGAACGAATTTTCCGGAGAACTTAATCATTTTCACTTTTATCTACTGTGTGTATCAGTTAATCGACCGACAAGCAATAACGTCGCCCCGCCATTCGGATTAGTCCAACTACCATGTGCATCTAGAAGGCCTCGACGCCAGTTCTGACCATGGCCTTTAACTTCAACTGGTCGCCTCTCGCGGCTGACGCCGAGTTCTACAAGCGCGCCCAGGAACTCTTGACCAACGCGTTGAACAAGTACCCCAAACCGCCCATCATCGTCGATGATATCCTCGTCACCGAGTTCAACCTGGGCTCCGTGCCCCCGGACCTCGAGATCCTCGAGATTGGCGACCTTGCCGAGGACCGGTTCCGTGGCATATTCAGGATGTGCTATTCCGGTGACGCCTTCCTAACACTACGAACAAGAGTTCAGGTACGTGGTGGTTATTTTATATCTATATCTCTGTCTGTTCAGTCATTACCATGGGCCATCTCGAGAACGGAAGCCTGGCTTTCTGGGGGAGAAATTGGTCGATCCTATCTTGTCAATGAGCAAGATCAATATTCAATCTATCCAAGTGGCGACTATTCTCAATACGCCCGAAGTCGGGCAGACGTCTGAGTTGTCTGGTTATTTTTATTTAGTTCAGCAAGTGCTTTCTTTCCTGGCAAACCGAGTCACAAGCTCTCACCAGGTCTTGGCTCTTCTCGCCTCTCAGCCTAGCTAACCACGCTTTCCGTCAAAATGCTGCCCCTTTTCCCCAAATGTTTGTTTGGATTGTCACGAGAACAATGCAACCTTCATTAGTGCTCTGGTAGTGGAGCTTATCGCATGAATATCCCAAATGAGTCACAGGGGTTCGCGGTTGGAGATGTTTCTTAATACCCCAACTAAGACATTGTTTCTATGTCATATAGCAGTCACTAATATGGCAACAATGCAGGCAAATCCATTAAACACATACCTCTCAGCTAAGCCAGACTTCACATCGCCAAAGCCCTTAGCGGCTTCCGCGGGCTTGACGATACCACTGTCTATCACTCTGTCTGAAATCAAGCTGTCTGCATTCATCATACTAGTCTTCTCTAAGCAGAAGGGTCTCACCCTCGTATTCCGCAATGACCCTCTTGAATCCCTCAAGGTCTCATCGACCTTTGATTCGATTCAGTTTGTTCGTGATTATCTCCAAAGGACCATCGAAGGTCAATTGAGGAATTTGATGATGGATGAACTTCCAGCCATCATACATAAGCTTTCGCTTCGATTATGGTGCCCTGACCAATTGCCGAGAGATGAGGAAATCGTAAAAGAAAATGTTGAGAATGAGGCTGTTGTTGACCCCTTTGCGAACCCACCCGTCGAGGCAGTTGATTCTCACGGTCATGTTCTTGATGCTAGTGAGATCGCTTCATTATCGCTCGACGGTGGAACAGGGGCGCAGTCGTTATTTTCACAAAAAAACATGTTAAGATTGGCGGCTTTGACCGATTCTCATCGAACGTTGTCTTTATTCACGCCAGGTATTCGCAACGCCGTCTTCAGGGCTTGGGCTGGTCCTATGGAACGACACGAGACCGGCGCATCTACCCCTATTCCAGCGCCAGCTTTGTACCGAATGCCCTCTACGCAGGGTAGTTCGACGATATACACGTTCACGGATACTAGCAGCTTGGACCAGGGTTCTATGTCTTCAAGACCCTCGTTGATCAGTCTCAACTCGGCGAGCAATGGCCTGGCATTAGGGGCTGGGAAACATTCAAGGAATCTGCGGAAAAAGAAGACTCGCGTAGTCAATTTACGAAGGCCAAAGGCTGGTAGCGAGACGAGTAGCGACATGGGAGATTCGGTGTCAGATACCGTCTCAGAGACTACCCCCATTTCGGAGTCTATTTTACACACATCGATTCCCGAGGAAGATGAGATGGCAATGCCACAAGTTCACGATTGGGTTCGGTTGCATGGGGACAAGAAGTCAACGCCAACCAGGCCGCCGTTGAACATGGACATCTACGAAGAACCTGTCACGGTAGACAGAGTCCCCGCCGCGTTACCTACGGATGATGTCAAAGTATCCCCAGCTCTCGTGGAGCGGGCGAGGGAGATAATCGCATCATCCGGAGGGCCTGGTTTTGATAAATCAAAACCTGCTGGCTCAGATACCTCTTCAGTGATCCTAGAGCAAGCGTGGATCATGAAGATGGCTGATGAAATAGCTCGTCGGGTATACGATGAGAAACAACGGCACGAGAAGTTGTGGGAAGAGCGCGACGACGCACCCCCGCCGGCTTATCAACCGACTCAATAACTGCAGAAAAAACACTCCACTCATTACTATAATTATTTCCTTTATCCATCTTTCCTTTTTTGGCAAATCGCATCATGGCACACGGCGTTCTATACTTGGTTGACTGGACTGTCTATATCCACCAGTATAATTTTTATTTCTTATTTTTGGGCGGATAAAGGGCTGCACAGCATTGGCGTTACGAAAGGGGTGAGAGAAGATTCTTTTCAGTCGGGTTCTCAAGCTCAAAAGCAAAAATGGTTCTGGTGCGGATGTGGATGGGTTGTTTTGCATGAGGAAAATGGACTTGGATTATCATGACTACTATTCACGACACCAACAACGAAACTCAAGTCCGGAGATGCGGAAAACATAGGATGTTCATTCGCTCGCTGGTTTTCAGCACATCACTCATTCACTCACTCACTTTTATTATACGCACAACAACAAACAAACACATCATCACATCGCATATTACTGGACCCGACGGTTTGGCGTCCCGAAGTTTCTGAGGGTAATTTTGGGAGGCATGGAAGGACGGGATGGAGTCGGTGCGGAAGGGAATTGGCGGTAATAGCATTTTCAGGGGCGCGCCTTGGGCTGGCAGCCGGGAGTTTTATAGAGCATTGGGCGAAGAAGGCAAAGGCACCGCTGCAGAAAAGTGAAAGGGCAGGAAAGGAAAGGAAAGGAAAGGAAAGGAGTAAAGGGGAAGAGAAAGGAAATACCGAACCAACTCCCATCTCGTACATACCTATATGCCTGGAATCAAAATCAAAATTGAAGATTACATATGATACCATATATGAAAGTAATTCATCGGTGTGAATGTATGACTGTTATATTACGTGGACTCTGATGACAGGAACTGGTTAGAGAGGATTTATTCATCACTCGCAGACGGATGATAACTCGTCATGCATAGTAAACCGGGATGCCCACGAGCCCGAGCAGGATTTGTTATGTAGTCCTACCTTCTATAAATATATCAACAAATTTCCAAGTTCACGGCAAACTCACGAAATAGTAGGTACGCATTGACGGCGGATGTCCTATTAGCGATACAACCGTCTCAACTTTATTAACTATTCATCATGTCGGATCGTAACTACGCATTGATGTATTTGCTATATTTCAGAGAGCAAGGGGATTTTGAGGACAGGAGGTTCGAAGCAATGATATATCTTTTTATTGAGTAAACAGACAGTTTATAATCACTGTCATTTATATTGAGGATGACTCATCTCATCCAAGCCCTCCTCTCAGGACATACAATACTTGTTGCATAACTTGTATTGCCTGTTCGCTTAGTTTACTTGCTTCTCTCTGCTGTCGAGAGGCAACTGTGCGGTGATACAGACTTTTGGATAGCTCAGCCGCCCAGTGTTTCGGCTGAATAACAATTTAGCTATCGTCGTCTTTGCAGTCGCAGGTGCTTATGTGGGGAATTATGCTGAGCATTTAATCCAGTGGTTTCTGGTTGTTGATGTAGACTGCTCTACTGGTCCTCGAGTTTGCTGTCTCTGTGCACTATAACTCGATGGTATCTTTGGCACATCATCATCGTCTTCAATCTCCTAGCCGAAATTGACGATCCTGGCAAGCGCAGCCGAACTCACGCGTAGGGTGATGGGGTGTGATGGCATATCGCTTGGTAAGGTGCTGGCAGGACTGAGGCGTGCAGTATATAAATGTAGGAGCGCCTCGTTTAATATCTCGCTACCAACGCTGACGCTTCGGTTGTCGTTACGGTTGTCGCCGGCGCCCAAGGCTGGATCGGTCCTCGTGAAACTACCAATGCCGTTTCTTCCGTTTCTTCTTTGGCGTAGGCTTCTTTGGTGCCTAGAAATGCCAGAGGCGTTCTGATTAGCCACGCCAACTACTTGTCTAAAGATTCTAGTATCTGCCCAATGAATTCATATGGTATAACTAAATGCGGGGATAAAGTCGCGGAGAGAGTGTAGGATACCTACCCCTCGTCATGCCGCCGATCATCTGTGTACCTGCTGCCAGAATTTGTTTGACTCACAGTTTGAGATGAAATACTAGTATCTTCGCCTGCAGCCTAAACGGCGGAGCTACTAGCGGCAGCTTTATTGCTTTCCTTCAGTGCGGCTAGCTCATCCTCCTTGGACTTTACGGTCTTGGTAAGCTCGGCAATCATCTGCTGGACTTTCTCCTCGGCCTCGCGCAGACGTTTTAGTTCAGCTTCTTCGGTATCGCGGCTGAAGGGCTGGCCCGGCCGGGTGGTAAGGGGGATCATGGCACTGCGTTCTTTGACGTCGCCTTCTTTGGCGGTCGCGGTTGAGGTGAATGTGTTCTTCCCCTTGCCCTTCCCCTTGCCGCCGGAGGCAGGCGTGCCCTTGTCCCGGGCGCCCGAGGTCAAGATCTTGTAGAATTCCTCGAAGGGCTCGTTGAAGACCTGCTCCTCGTACGTCCAGGCGATGACCTCGCCGCCGGCGCGCATGGCTTCCTTCTCGGCCTCATTACGGCCATATGGGTGCAGTCGCAGATGGTGGTATAGTGTCTGGGGCTTCTCGCCGCTCTTGCTATCATAGTATAGCTTAATGGTGATTTCGAACTCGCCCCAGCCCGTCTCGTTGACGACAAACGCCTTCTGTGGCTTCTTCCCGGACTTGCCTCCAGTCGACGACTCGTTCTCCTTAATGATGGTCTCGGCGTCGATGGTGCGCAGATGGTTCGGGATGGACTCGTGCAGCTTGAATTGCACACGTCGCAGCCAGTAGAAGATGTCGGTGTCCTCGACACCCTTGACGAACACCTGCCAGGAGTGGGTATGGTCGGGCGACACGCCGACGGGGCGGGGGTTGTCGGTGTCGTTGAAGGGACGTGCGGTGGTGCCGTATACAAAGGGTCGGAAGATCTGGACACCCTTGACACGCTTGCCCGCTGGTGGCGCCATCGTGAAGAGGTATACTTTGCTTCACCGAGAGGGCGAGTTTGCGAGGTGGTGGGGCTTTAAGACGGCGTATTATTCTTAGCTTAGGTAATCTGTACTTATGAGGCGAATCGTTCGCAGAGACGATATGATACCTACCTAGGTGTTGTGCCATCGTTTTTAGCGCAGGAAGTATGACTAAGCAAAACCTAAGGTTAACTAAGGTAGTTTGCACCGAACTAGGCTTAGCTTACTGACCCCTTTTTCTCAGGCTATATTTATGCATTTTTTATGCAGAACGAAACGGTCCTCAAACCGTTAGGTTTTCTTCGTTAATACGCATTGACCACCCGATCAAAGTCAATCTCATCAGGACTCTGGAGATTCCTTTTATACGCGTCGCCGACGAAGCTAAAATCCACCGCATCGGGATTCGTCACACCTAGTTTTGTTAGCTGAATGAATATATCCTTTCTCTGCAATGTTTCATACGGTTCAAAGCCAGTGGCGTTGCGCCGGGAAGAAGGCTGAGTAGGAGCATTGACAAGAAATGCATCTTGTTACTTGTAGATTCTGTTGGCTGTCTGAGATCCGGCTCGAAAGACAGGTTGTACCAGGAAGATGAAGATTTGTGTATGGGTGGACTTTGCAGACCGAAAAAATAGGATTCCTAGATGGTTGATATACACATTATGTCAAGATATGTTGGTCTTGACGAAATCACCAATACCTATCAGAAACGTACCAATCGTATCGTAGGTTACATCCTACCGTATGCATGCCGGTACCAAGCTAAATAGCTCACGGCGGTGAAGAATATACACACTCAATGAATGTTACGCCGCAGCCCGGCATTGAGATACACTCACCCTCCATTTTCTCGCATGGCGCAGCCGTGTGAAAGAAACCCTCCTCGGCATCGAGACGAGTTGACTATCGATCATCACCGGAACCCCGGCCTCATCTGTTGCAACTCCCCTCGCTTTTGATGAAGTTGTACAAGATAGATAAACATCTAGTACGTAGGCACGTAATAATGAGATAAGGGACACATGGTAGTATTTTACAGGACCTTGCGCACCCAGGCCATTGGTGAGCTTCAAGAAGAAAGGGGTTATAGAAAAGCCTTGGTCTAGGCTACACCATCATCGTATGCCTTCACATCAATACCGACGTGTCTGCACAGTATTCTGAAGTGCTGTTCACCACGTTTATGATTTTAAATTCGTCGTGGTATTTACGTGTAAAATCTACGGTATGATCGCCCCATAGTCAATAGGTTTGACACCATCATCGCCATTTTCCCTACAAAACCCAAAGTGGTCCTTGTACGGTATATCCTCAACACTGTCTCTATAGCAGGCCGAATTCTCCGCAGCCCAAGAATGCAACTGCTGCCAATCCTTACAGCGATGAAGTTGTCCATCACCAGCCGTATGATCACCAAATGTGTACAAAGGGGTGTTGTCTGCATTACACTGCACATTTTGCCGCAGGGTATCAAAGCAATGGTTTATATGCGGACCGGGGTGATACGTAAAAGGCTTCCCATCAACTGCATCCTAGAATGTTAATCTCATAATGCGCTGATCGAATTAGTAATAGTATTCATCGTTTCGGATGTCTGAGACGTACTAGACAATGAAGTAAGTGATATGCTTCAAGGAGATATACAGCCTTCGATTTGTCGCCCGGAGGATAACCACTCAAAGGCCATCCCCGTTTAGTAGCCCACTCTCTGTCCACACTCACGATGCCGTGCGCTGGGTTTATCTCATCCCAGAGGTAGTCGGCATCGCTGTGGTTTTCGGTGCTATATGCTGTATTCCACCAGAAGTGTTGGTAGATGATATCAAGATCATCAGTGTGAGCTGGTCTTGCTGTCAGTCAGCGTTGAGAGTTGTTGGAGAGAATGATGCGGTACCTAGCTGAGATGGGAACTGCTCTTGCGGCATCCAAAAAGGCTGGCTAAGCCAGAAGAGATTTGTTAGTACGAATAGGACCAAGCCATACGCAATCCATCGTCTTCGTAACCGCTTGACTTCAATGTACGGGCCTTCTAAGCCGAAAGAGGGCTCCGGCTCTTTGGGTACAGGTTGATATGAAGCCATCGCAAAGATGGGCGGACGAAGCAAACCTAATGTTTGGGTAACCTTGGGGAGAAAGCGCCAGCTCCATGTGAGAGGCATCCCAGGCCGGCAGTCATCGGTGCCTCAACGCCAGGCAGGTATTTCTATTTCGTCACTGAGTACATCCGGCCACGGCCATGGCCCACGGCTATCATTGCCACACCAACAAGGATCGCAGGGGGGCTCCTAATGGTGGCTCACTTCTTGGTGTCCCAACACCCTGCGCAGTTGGCTACGGTAATTATCCTTGCCACGTCGCGGATGTCGCGGACCGGTGAACTTGGTCTCGGAGTCTGAGTGTCCCGGTGGAGGCTGGCGGTGGCATGCAGAAAGCAACTTATCAGACAGCCACCGTACAACCCAACGTCACATCTGTAATCTTACATACCTAAAACATTCTTAACCTTTGTTACCCTATACTAAGCCTCTAGCGGGGAGACGAGGTGACTGTTCTAAAGCCGGCTTGGTTCGAAACACTTGTGGCCCAACGTCGAATTGGAGCGAATCACTGGGATTGCCCTTGCGCTCATTTCTTTCATCTCTGCATTTATGACATCAATGACTGTTGACTACCTGGAACCGGGTTAGGATAATTAGGTACTGCTTGTGTCTGGGGCCTTTAAGTCCTCTCATTGTTACACCCAACTTCAAACAACAATTCCCTTGGCTCCCATTCATGATGCCGTCAAGTGACTGCGAGCGAGAAGATGACCAGACCAGTGCGGAGCCTCTTCTAGAAAAGACAGAAGCGGCTTACCCAGCCCCTTTATTACGTAGGCAGTATATGGCTGCTGTGGCCATCATTACCCCGATTTTGTTATTTATATTGTCCTTTCTTTGGGCACTTAATGGCAAGTTGTTCAAGTCTAGCAGTAGTGACAACGTATGCCAGCAGCCCGCAGTTCGTCAAGAATGGCGGACGCTGAGCAGTTCTGAGCGTCTTGAATACATCCGTGCGGTCAACTGCCTCTCTTCGATTCCCTCCACTTTGTGTGACGGGAGCCTACACGATGAGTTCGCATACATTCACCGCAACGTTGGAGAGTACTGTACGTATCGGCATGTCATATCTGAGCACTCTACTGACCCTTTCAAGCTCATGAAGCTGCTCCGTTCCTTCCGTGGCATCGATATTTCATTCATATCTACGAGCAAACGCTGAAATTGCGATGTGACTATAAGGGATCTCTTCTGTGAGTGGGTATCTCTTGGATTATGTGAGATTTAATTGACATAATCTCAGATATTGGGATTGGACGCGAGACTCGGCGAATCTGAGCCAGGCCCCGGTATGGGATGCCACAGAAGGCTTTGGTGGTAACGGTAACTTGAACTCTGACATGACTATCGGGGATGGTTACTGTGTCGAAGATGGCCCCTTTGCCGGCTTGGAGGTTCAATACTACAATGAAGATTGGAACCCGCATTGTCTCTCACGAGGCCTCTTAACAGGAGCTTTCCTTGATCACTTCGGAGCACAACAAGTGAACAGCAGCGTTGTTGCTGCTGTGTTGGATGCCCCGGACTACTACAGCTTTCTCTTGATGTTGGAAGACGGTCCGCACTCATCTATTCCCATCATTGTGCGCGGGGACTTTTTACGCTTTACAGCACCTAATGGTACGTTCTTCACGTCTGACCGAGAGCTCATTCTTACCTTGATAGATCCTATATTCTTCCTGCATCACGCGCAGATCGATCGCCTCTGGTGGAAGTGGCAGCGCCAAGATCCCGCTGTCCGGATGCTGAGTTACAATGGCCCAACAAGAACTAATTCTTCTATTGCGGCACAGCTCACTGACTTGATTGAGATGGATGGACTGGCATCCGACATATCGGCCAGTTCTGTTATGAGCGTCGATCGTAGTATTCTGTGTTATAAGTTAGGTACCGAGACTAAAAGGACTGTCCGAGGACACGCTGTACAGCAAACATATCTTTCGTGTACATTACAATCTGTATAGGCTTACCAACAGTACGTAGGAAATCCACATTGATGGCCCGAATCCTTGCCAAAAGGGACTGGGTGAGCTATGTAGGTAGCGAGTTAGGTGGTTCGATTTTTTCATTTAAGGGTTGCAATCCTCCGAACTACATATACGGTTCCATATGCGGCTTCAAGTCAAGACATCCTAACAGCACCTATAGTTAATTATTAATAAAGTAGAACTTTACCTGTATGCAGCTTCAAGTCAAGACATCCTAACAAGCACTTATAGTTAGTTATTAATAAAGTAGGACCTTGCCTGCATGCAATTTCAAATGAACCTTGCTGTTTTGTAGGTCCTCACTGGTAGATATCAAGAACGCCGAGTCTCCGATGACACGCGATGGAGGATTTGGATGCGACATTGGGGATGAAGTCACTGCCGTAGGTCAACGAATTAAGCATTAAAAGCCTCATGTATGCCTATGGCGTAGGTAATAACCTGCCATTGAAAACAACAGGACACAACTCACAGCCTTTCCACCATACCTAGGTAGGCCTCCATTGCTAGTATCCTTGTTAGGTTTTCCTTCACCTGTGTATGGTATCAATGCAACGTCGGTCCCGAAAAGTACCCGAACAATTCTCCAGTGAATCCAAGCTTCTGTTAGTTTGAGATCGGGGCTCGACTGACTAACTTACTGAGGGATTCCCGATCCTTGCCAGATAGGTACCAATAGTTTCTTTTACTCTCTCCGGCGAGGCGAAAACCAGTCTCGCATAATACCTACCTATCACGGTTATCTCCAACTTGCATATTCTCTTGCACAGGCATTGCCAAGCCTCCTTGAGGGGTAATCAGCCATCGACCTACAGTGACTTCTTACACACAACATATAGTGGCTGCTAGGGACGGATCGTAACGTATCGTATCAATTCGGCGGACTATGATACACACAAAGAACCTAAGATCAGAACTAGTCTTTTAATATCAAGTAAATCTAGCTAATGCAGAGAAACCGATCTAAACTAAGGTAACGGTCTACATATGTCTATAAAAACCACTACACAACATTTTGCGTTGCATTTCAGATAACCATTCTAACCGATTAAACCCCCTACTTTGGCTTAGAAAGTTGCCGTATAGGGAGACAAAGGAGTATTACACAGCCTACTCCGCCATAGATATCCGTTTAATTCCTAACGCGTAGGAATTAAGAGGACGACACCGACCAACTTTTCTATCAACTCATCAACGTAGTTAGCAGAAATCCTCACATTTGCTCAAGCTTGTAATCAACAACATGAATCAGCACGCTTTTCAGCCAGCGACACCCGGGATCGTTCTCATCCCAGAGGACGTAGATACGCGCCCAGACGCAGAGCTTGTCGAAGCTCTTAAGAATCCCGCCCCGGTACGCCACGAGCGAAATGTCTGGGGGTTTTGGAACAGCGGATGGGATACCATGAAGCCCTGGACCCAACGCAATGTTCTGGGCTGGATTCGTCGTCAAGGACCCTCATGGGACGTCCGAATTCTTGATATGGTCCCTGGGTCGGCAGCAAATGTTCGGGGTCAGTACGGGAACATGCCTCGCGTGTTAAATCTTCACCATGACTATAGAACATGCTAACTCTGCCACGGTACGTAGCTGGCACGCTTAGTCTGTGGGAAAAACTACTGATACGAGATAATTCTGCCGACTAGAATTTCGTTCCGCCCCAATACCTCCCAGAATGTTTCAAGAACAATACAATGGACGGGCCGACAAAAGGCCAGCATTCGAGCGATCTGGCACGCCTGCCTCTGCTGTACCTCTATGGGGGCGTCTGGCTAGATGTTGGATCGCTGTTGTTTCGGCGATTTGACGACATAATATGGCGGGATCTAGAAGACCCCGCGTCCCCTTTCGAAATGGGCATGTCTCTCTTCCAAATGAGGAAATACCCTGGACAGGCCATGACAGGATTCATCGCGGCGCGCAAAGGCAACCCATTCGTTGAGCGATGGATGAAGGTATCGCTCGAACTTTGGAAGGACCGTACCAACTGCTTCGGACTGCATGAACACCCGCTCATCAAACCTCTGGGTATGATGGTGCCGCCTGATTGGCAAGAAACCGACAGACCCCGAAATATTGACCTGGGAGGTTCTGGAGAGGCATTCGACCTCAGAATCCTGACGGATTATCTCGCTTTCAATATGGCGTATGAGCGTGTCCGACTCCTTATCGATGAGGACGGATGGGATGGGCCTGCTTACTATCGCACCCATGTCCACTTCATCGATACGTTCGATGAGATATTGAAGTCGCATGAAATGATGCTCCAGGACGAGTTATTTCCCCTCTTATCACTTCCATTCGAACCAGACTCCTCAGAACCTCAGCAGATGAAGGCTGCCGAATATGTTGGGCACGTCCTGGCGAACTGTAGCATAGGTAAGCATGCCCAGGGACATTGGCAGCCTGGCAACAGGATCCCTCTGGCCATGTCTTGGGGTATGCCGGGGAATGAGAATGCCGATATCAAGGAGGGGACTTGGTCTGAATATATGCGCTGGGCTAGTTTATTCTGTGAACAGACACGGTATCGGGGTCAGTGCTTGCCCAGTCTTAAGTTAGGGAAAGAGAAGGATTCGATCATTAAAGGGGCTCTATTGAAGGCTGATTGAGATAGTTTCCTTTGGTATTTTCTGTTATCGATACAATCTTTATTGTATTCTAGTATTGGAATCACCAGCAACTTGATGAAATATCATTTGACGGTGACATTGACTGCTTGAATGGCAAATTCTGAAGTATCTAACGTACTACACAAGTGACCGGATCACCCAATTGACTGGATCACTTTTTCCAACTTTCTGACACCTTATCTTCAATCATACTTTATTAACAACCAACAATTAATGCAATCCAGAATAACCCTTAAATATTTATGCATAAAGCTACCTGAAACTTCTAAATTCTATATACAAACACTGTGTTATAATATACGTACTTACTTAATAATGTCAAAACCAGGAGGCTGGGATACAAGCCGATCCACATGTAGTAAAACTATATATACCTGGCGTATGCCCTGCAGTGTAATATTAGAACTTAGACTTCTAGATAATCAAACGGGATTACCAAGTACTACTTCTGACAAATAACGGCGTTGTTGATTAATTTATATAGCAAGATGCTGGTGTTGAAAAAAGTGATCCAATTAGTTGGGTGGGTCTAGTCACTTGTGTAGTACGTTAGTCGACAGAGACTAAACTTATGTTATCCTTGTTCCCCTCGGTTGTTATGAGGTTACAGACATATTAAGAGCTGGGTTTCAATCAGTGTGTTGGCATCGGTCTCATATTAAGATTGAGTAGGGGTCTCCAGGTTCTGAAGATCCTGTATAGCCTGATCCTAGGCCCCTTAGCTGAACATATCTGGTTCTGCTCCAAGCTAGCAAGTTCCTAAACTCATACCTTATCAACTTTCAAAGATCAGGCTCCGGTGCCGAGAATTCTCACTTCTCCAATGACTCTCCCCCCCCTTTGCCCCTCCAATCTTCCTCCCTATTCTACACCAGTCTCTCGGCCCAAATGAAGCCTACTGGGGTTCTTATGATTGGCAGCGTTCCCGGCACTTCGCCAACGGAGGTTTTCACGCGCCTGACCACCGCACTTCCGCGGCGCTTGGAAGCTGTGCCAGATGGCGAGACTGGCGAAAGATGGAACTACATTGGCTGGCAAAGGGAATGTTTTCCTCGCTTAGCTCTTCGAATTGAGAGTGGAGGGCTTCAACCCACGTCCGAGTCACCTACTTTTGCACTTGCAGACATTAAGTCTACTGGCTACGATGAAGCTTCGCTATCGTCATACATGGAGTTCCAACAACTTCGTCAAAAGTCCATAATCCCTCAAAACGTGCGCTTCCAAATCAGCCTACCTTCACCCTACAGCGTCTTACTTGGATTCGTGAAGCCGGAGATGGCCAACATGATTGAACCGCTCTATGAAGAACGGTTCGCAGAAACTATCAATCGTATAATGCAAATTCCTCATCATGACATGGTAATTCAGTATAACTTGTGTTTTGACATGACGGCACTTGAGTTCGAACAAGGACGACTCCATGATACGTGGCATAAATGCTATTTTGCGGCACCGAACGGGGACGATGTACTGAACGGCCTTGTGGACCGTATCGTGAGAATCAGCAGGCATATATCAGAAGACGTGAGACTGGCATTTCATCTTTGCTATGGCGACCTCAGACACCAACATTTCGTTGAACCTCAAGATACGGCGCTCATGGTCACGCTGGCAAATGCCTTGCTTTCCCGCAAGAGCCTCGGCCGTCGGACTGAATGGATTCACCTACCGGTGCCGAAAGAGCGCATGGATCCTGAATATTTCGAACCTCTCGCCGGTCTTAAACTTGATAGCTCCGGCTCGCAAACGCGTCGTTTATACCTTGGTGTGGTGCATGCAAATGATGAAACTAGGACAAAAAAAAACGCATCGAAATGGCACAAGCCTGTGTTCCTTTCCCCTTCGGCGTGAGTACGGAATGTGGGTTGGGTCGCACACCCCCTGGTGAGACTGACAGCATACTTCGAATTTGTAACGAGGTCACTGAGTGATAGAACGATTATGAGGCAATCGGTCAGCGATGCCGCATAACAGTTCTAGTCTTCGGGAATAGAATCCTTCTGCGAGAAAATTGCTTCTGCGGGATTTTCTTCCGCATGAAGCCGTTATGTCTTCTCTGCATATGAGCGAGTTGTTATGTCGCAGCCTGCATGTAAAATTGCACCATTAGGCAGCGTGTTTGAGAATGTCACATTGGGTTTGTTGGTGATGTTGCTATTTGTGGCTGTGGTGTGATATTGACCAAACGAGGCCCGGCGGGGGACCGTAACTCAGAAAGTTCTGGGTTGCCAAATGCTGCGGCTGTCGTACAGCTTGTGTTCAGAGCCAGTGTATAGAGACTCCCGACAAGATACAACGATGGTGCGATGACGCTCATTTCGTGTGACAAGGGATATATATAGCTTACAACTGCACTAGAAGTTCGATTCAACAGGTAATCATGGGCGAGAAACATCATAAACCCATATAACTGCTACCTACCTGATGAATGGGAGGTTACAAGCCGAAGAAGATACAACAAGATATCACCCCATACTGGACCCAGTCTACTGATATATTGGGGGTTGCAATCATCCCTCTGCATGTAAGCCGCACCCTGTCTGATGCCGCCACCTTTGGTCTTTTGCCTTTGCATTGGTTGCCCAATCTAACTGACTCTCCCGGCCCCTGAGATCAGGCAACATCAGCACCAAATTCGGAATCGACTTGATCAAGGAACCCAAGGCTAGTGAGTTGTTCATTCAGATCGCTTCATCCTAGCTTATAGCTAGTGAATTTAACACCTTTGAGGGTTCCGATCTCCAAAACGCTGCTTATCGGAGATCGTGACCGGGCTGCTCAACGAAGCTATCCCCAGGACTTGCTTCAACTGCCGGGCTTCAGTATTCTCGGCTCTCCGCATCCAAGATGTCACTTACACCAGAACAAATAGAGTATTACCAAGAGCATGCGAGCGATACCTTACAGCCAAACCTTATTTCATCTGCCGTTGTCACGGAACGCTACGGAATATCCTTCGGAGGCCAGGGGTATAAGGGCACGGGCCTTCAGCCCGTACGTATATATACTAGCTACGAAATCTCTGCAGAGTAGATAGAACTTCTCCTTCTTTGTGCAATAACAATAGGTCATTACTGGAACCACCAGCGGTGTAGGCCGTGACAGCCGTCATAGGTCTGACTCTGGCCTACATTCTCGTAACGCTCCGCATTCACGCGAGTATAGTTGGGAAGACCTCATTCGGTATTGATGGCTGGCTCATTCTTGCAGCGCTAGTACCGCTCACATCCTACGCCATCACCGTCTAGATTGCAGTCTTCTTTAGCGAGGGCAGACACAGCCTTTTTGTCACCAACGTCCCCGGCTTCAGTCAGGTCTATGTGGTAGCCATCACAGGGTATGCACTATGTGTCATCCTGACCAAGATCTCGATATTGTGCTTCTACCGCCGCATCTTCTCGCCCGTGAAGAGCCTGAAATATTCCTCGTGGGCACTCGGCATTTTCATTATGGCCTATAATGTGGCCCTCGTCTTGGTAACCGCCCTGCAGTGCATTCCGCTGTCCGCTCTCTGGACCGGGGAACCCGCAAAATATATCAATACGCTGCCACCGTTCACTATGCTTAGGTAAGTTTACCATCAACACGGGGACTAGGTAATGTTCTAACATGATCAGAGTTATTAACGTGGTAACCGATGTTATCATTTTAATATTGCCGGTCCGCCAGGTCCTTAAACTCTATTTGTCGCGCATACGACGCATCCAGTTAAGCGGCATTTTCTTGCTGGGTGCTCTGGTGTGCGTTTTTAGCATCATACGGGTCGTCGTTCTGGCGACGCAAGCTGTGAGCACTATAACGCTTTAGTCTTAACGTCTCTTCATTCGTGTACTAAATATGTCATTAAGGAACCAGACTCCGTCCGGCATATGGTCCTTCTGCGAAATCGCTTTCGGTATTGTCGCTGCCTGTTTACCGACCATTGCAAACGTGGCTACTCGAGCGTATCTCTCCAAAGTCTCAAACTCTATGTTCGACGCTCTGTCTCGCACGTTCAATCGCTCTCGTAGCACTAGCGGTACCGATACTAAAGCAAGTGATCGCCAAAGTCGCAAAGAACGAAGCAATAGGGGCGAGTTTACTCATATCATTTGCTGCTGGCAGTGCATCCGAGCGCGGCGAGAGAGATGGGAATCCGCCTTCGCGTATCGTAATCAAGAAAGAGATAGTTCAGATGGTGCAGTAGAAACAACTTCTCTTTGTGTACTGATTAATTGGAAAGCTTTGACTGACCTTGGGAAGGTAGAGCTTGAGAAGTTCATATCTGAACTCCCCTCAAACTCTCAAAAGGTCTGCAGCCCGTTGATTGGTCAGTTCAGTGTTTGCAGCTTATCCATTGGTTAGTTCGTTGATAAAGAATCAACTACAACTCTAAATATAAAGTTTGTTGCTTACGCATTTGGCCTTTTGGATAGTAATATATAGCGGGTAAAAGACCCTAAACGACTCGAAGGTGGTTAAAGAAAGCGTTTAAAAGAGTTAAGGCAGCAAGTTAATAAGCCAGAAGATCCAGCGATGCATCTAATCTGTACTACGCTCTAGCGGTTATAACATAAAAATAAGGAAATAAAAACATTACAAGTGAGTATTGAAACGGCCACGGGTGAATGCGAGTCCCATGAGCCATAACGCAAGGAGGAAATCTAAAAATTTCGCATCCCAAGCTGTCAGGAATCAAATAAATCAATGGGGAATTGCGTGATCACGTAGAAATGAAGGCAATAAAAGTAATAATCTTTTGAAAAGGCAACGATTGTGTTGAGAATTCCGCATGCTGAGGTCCAAAAAAGAAAAAGAAAAAAATCGAAGAATCCATCGCAAAGTTAATACAATAATAAACACAAACGCCACCCATACCCCCTAACCCCTCACGTGAATTCGACTCCAAAATTTTAGCAATTTACGTATGCCTGCACACTTACACCGCTTCAGTATTCTATGGCTTAAAGCGAAGTGCTACAGCACTTTAATTTAGAGTATTTAAAATCGAAAACTTCGCCGGCAAAGCTTTCTATTTTAGTGACGACTTGCTCGGCGCTACCAGGCAATTTTGATACTGTTTGACGCAAGGCCAAAATGGAGCGTGGCGATATAAGTAGAAGCCTGCGATGTAGTAAGAAATGTGACTGATTGATTGATAGTATTTAACGTCATAGAATCCCCCGAAAACAAGCAAGCCTATTTACTAAAGGCATAAGTAGTCGTAAAACCACTGAGTAGCATAGTGTTGAACTTTGAATCAGGTGTGTTTGTTAACCATGATCCCAAGTTGGTCCTCTGTGAGGTAAAGCCCCCGTATGAAGGTAGATGAAGGCTAGCGTTGTAATCAGCTCACTCAGATTAGTTCGAACTTAATATCTGATCTGACTGATATATCTGACGCCTAATGACCAATGAACTTACCTGACTGCAGTTAGCTGCCAAGGTCTTTTTAAGACGTAACCCGATGAATCTATCCCTACGCCCTCCGGATCGTCCGCGGCGCTAAACACCAAAATTTCGATAATAAATGCTCATTCATTAATCCAATTTGTTAACAGTTGCATCATCTCGATATTCTGGTATTGGAGGCGATGCCTTTAACTCGTAAGCATTAGCTCCGCGATGCTAAACATTCCTTCGCAATCAGCTGAGATAGCCGGGATATCCAAGATATCCAAAGGTAGAAGGAAATTCAGCCCTGTTATCCGCCCACAACCCCTAGGGATCATGGACTTGCTCAATCTGGAGCCTGTAATAGCGCTGAGGCCCTCCTTTCTCATCGTCAGGACACTGTGATCTCAGCTTCCGGTTCTTAAACCATTGCTCAAACTAACTCAGCTCCTTCTGTGGTCTAAGATGCATCGGGACATCTATACTAACGGTCAGAGCCGGCCTTGAGATCTCGTTTGTCCTCAATGAGCGATTGGTCCTGGGTAGATCGTACCTCTCCGAGGAATAGTAGCCCGTGGCTGGAGTGTAGAACAACAGCCGTGAAAATAGAGGGGCTTCCGCAAAGTGAGAGTAGTAGTAGTTAAGTTTGACACAGGCATTCTTTGTCGAGATCCCCATATATGCCTCTCCTTATTTCGCATATAAATTGCTTGAAAGTCTATATATGCTGTCTTGATATGTTCCAGAAGGCTAGCTTTATGATCCAGGCAAAATTAAGGCGTGACATTTCCGTTTTTCCTGGTGGAGCTTGTGTTAGATAAAACGATATAATGCTAAGAGGATATCGTTATAGTACGACCGTACCGGTACGGTCCCGCTGGACTTCGTACGAGCGATCAGACAAGCTAACGTTAGCCCTACCCTGGCAAGACAGGCGAACTGGTACGGCATCTAAGCTTCTTCTGCTATAGGCTCAGATCAGCGTAGACTTGGTGCGGTGACGAGATTCCCGACTAGTACTGTTTATATGAAGAACAGGAGACCGGTCCCCTACGGGGTCCGCCAATGCCTTGAGGAACGAGCCTGAGAAACAAGGCATAAGCGCCTTGTTGTTTGTTAAGCTCCATATGAGCGACTTCCTAGGAAGTCGCTTATACGGGCCGTTCTGTAATATTTACAATAAACGGTTTTTGTGTTTATGCAATTATGGTAATATGTGCATTGGAAATTATGCAAGTTTTGCTTATACCGTGCTATGAAAAAGCGGGTCTTACTCGGGCTTAGGCTAAAAGCGGCGTCGCTCAGGTTAGAATCTTATTCTGATTCGAGATAGTAAAACCTATCTCAGAGGTACTGAGTTGTATTGGATTGGTACTAGGTTGTGTTGTGAGTCAATTGTGGGCAGGATTGCTAGCAGCGGGAAAGTAGGAAGCTTAAAGTTGAAGCTTGCCCACTCCGACTTGAGCCTTGTGAGTCGCAAATCAACTTTATTGTGGGGCCTTCAAAGCTTCACCCAATAAGCGCACCCAAAACCCTACATTTAAGCTAGGGAATTTAGTGTCCGGCGCCAGCCTTACACATGCTTTTTTGTATTAGCATCATCGTATGATGTAGTCGATTAAGCTGCTGTATTTTTATATTGTGAAATTGATAACTTGAACCTTAGAACGTCAACATCAGTTTCATCGTCATTCAAACAGAATACCACTCAATCCTCGTAATAAACCGTTACAACCTAACAATCACAATCTCTTCACTTCAAGCTTACAAGCTTAGAACTCCGCTCATCTCACTATGTCGGCCGCTAAGAGGCTGGTAGTATGCGGAGGCAATGGCTTTCTAGGATCACGAATATGCAAGAACGCAGTACAGAGAGGGTGGGAAGTCACATCGATTAGGTAGGTGTAATTCCTATATCGTCACTCTGTTCATTACGTACCAAACGTCCAGCTAACACATGACGTAGCCGCTCGGGGGCTCCAAAATGGGACGCCGTGACTTCCTCCTCGACGCCACCATCGTGGTCTCACAAGGTAACCTGGGAGCGCGGCGACATCTTGCGGCCCGCGACGTACGCACCCTTGCTCAAGGGCGCCGACTTCGTCGTGCACAGCATGGGCATCCTGCTGGAGGCGGACTACAAGGGTGTGTTGCGCGGGCAGGAGTCGCCTATCTCAGGCCTGCGAAAGGCCTTCACGTCGGCTCCGCAGCCGGGGAACCCGCTGCAGCGCGGCGTCAAGGAGGGGTCAGACGTCGACATACGGCCCCCGGAGACCCGCGAGCAGCTCACGTACGAGAACATGAACCGCGACAGCGCCATCATGCTGGCGAAGGAGGCGGACGGGGAGGACGCGTCGGCGTTCGTCTACGTCTCGGCTGCCGGCGGCGCTCCCGTCCTGCCGTCGCGGTACATCTCTACGAAGCGCGAGGCCGAGAGCACCATCGCGAGCGAGTTCCCGCGCATGCGCAACATTTTCGTCCGCCCGCCCTTCTTGTACGATAGCTCACGGCCCATCACGATGCCAATGGCGGCCATGACAGGAGCCGGCGCCCTGTTCAATGGAATTACGGGTGGTATATTTGGCAGCTTGATGGGCGCCGCGGGAGTCAAGCCCCTCCAGGTAGACGTCGTGGCAGAGGCTATCGTGCAAGCACTTAGCGATGAGGCGGTGAAAGGTCCTGTGGAGGTACCCCAGATCGAGGAGCTTGCCAATAAAGCATGGAGGAGCACGATGCCCTGATCGTAGTGCAGAGCTTGTATATTATGTAACCTACAGACTGTAACATAGGTCCCTGTACGCCACCAGTATGCCGTTCATAATTGTATTCTGCGATCGCAAAACGCTGGAAATTTACACCACTCTCGGAGCAACTCCTTCGCACTCTCATATCCTTGTTCCACGCTCGAAACTGTCCCGTATCTCGGCTGTGTACTTGTTGTAGAAGCGCGCCAGTTTCTGGTTGAACTGCTTGTTCTTCTCGTTGATGTATGTGATGTCGCCGTCGTCGCCGTTCTTTGCCATACGCTCCCTTCTCTTCCGTAGCCGCGCTTCCTCGGCCCTCTTCAAATCCTCGACCAGACGGTCTACAGCAGCTTTATCAGGTTTGTTCTCGTGAAACGTGGTCGAATCGGCAGTCGAATAGAAGCTGCCATCCTTATCCACGGCGATGAGCTCGCCATCTTCCGTCTCGATGATCTCCAGCCCTCCCGACGCCGCGGCCTTCTCGATGGCCTTCATCTTGTCCTTCTCGTAACGCTCCATGTCAGGCGCTAGATTCTGCAGTTGGCGCTTGTATATCTTGTTGCTCTCGGCGCGATAGTCCTGGAAGGCGTTGTTGTCACGATGCGCCGCCCGCTTTTTCACGCGCTTGTCCCATCGCTCGCTTTCTTCCACTGTCCAATCCCACGCTCGCTTGCGTTCGAAGTCTTCGCCGCCTTCCTCGGTCTCTGCCTTCAATAGTTTGTGCGCGGCGATGTCACGGCGACGATGCAGGGCCGTCAAAGCTGATGGATCTGTGGCCAGGCGTTGGGATTCCTTGGTGGCTTCTTTGAGATTCTGGTCGGACGAGGTCTTCGCGCGGGCTTGGAGAGCGCGGAATCGTGCCAGTCTGTCTTTGGCCTTGGCAGCCGCATCAGTTCCTGCGTCTGTCGGGGACGCCGCGGCGTCATCCTGTGTGGTACCCGCCGACTCGTTTGGATTTTGGTTGGGTGTTTCCACATCATTGTCTGTAGGTGATGTATCTTGGGTTCCCTCCGTCGGTCGCATCGATTCTTCAGCAGTGGCGACCTCCTCTGATGCTGGCGCCGTTTTTCTCCTCTTAGCTGGTGGCATGGCTATCGAAAGCTTCAGCAAAAAAGGTGTAACAGATGGCAATAGATAGTTTGGTACTTAAGACACGTCGCGTGATGAAATGAACTTTGGTGTTGGTGGATGATGGATGATGGATGATGGTTCAAGCTTGATTAGCCACAGGCCAAAATACAGGTCAATTACGTAAGCCGCTTACTCCCGCTCAAAAGCGGGTCGTAGTCCTTCTCCTGAACTTTGGACCGTTTCTTCCAATATCTATACATAACTATGTAGCTCTGATACGGACGTGGATTGCAATTTTCCTTCTTCAACCGGTTTAAGCGACGGTGTGCCTAATGACTCGTTGTCATTTGCTTCATCTCTACTTCGGTGGTATCATCAATATCATGAGGCATCCCAACTAATTCTGCCCAGCGTCGACGGCCGGGTAGTCTCCATTTCCTTTCCTGCTCAAGAGCTATAAAAAGCTCATCAAGACGGTCGGACATATGTTGATACCCGTACCTCGGCGATTTTCTTAATTATACTTGCCTATCGCTCAGGAGAGGAAGAAGGAACTGTTCTATGGCTTTTAGAACGGGATCGACCAAGTATTCTTCTGTCAGTCCTAACTAGGCGGTAAGAACTTCAACGTTCGTCCCAGGAATTAAAAATTGTTCAGAACATACTGGAAGTACGGAATATACGGCTTCTCTGCTATGCCCGTAGCTTATATCAGGGCAGCCACCAGGTTATTTGCCCTTCGGAGGGAGAATTTACCTTTCCAATGAGCTGTACAGTTCTGACTGGGGACATCGGGGCCAATGCTAGTTAATGGCAACTTAAGTGTAAGGTAACTTTTTATCGTCAGGCCACAGCTGCTACCGCACTAACCGCTGTAGCCTCCGACGACTCATCCGGAATACCTTTCTTTTTCTTTTTTTTCTTTTTTCTTTCTTATGGTGCTGTACTGGCGTTGGCATTTAAGGGAGCGGGTTTGATGACTAAACATCTCGGTTTCTGAATGTTTAGCAATTTGCTTGCTATCACAACTAGGATCCGTCACCAGATCAGACGCCACGTCGGTGACACGATTTCCTGATATTGATATTTCGCTCAACTAGAATCATAATTGCGAAACATACTCCTCTTTTTCTCCCATGAGCTCTGACGACCTCTCAGCTCCTCAGTCAGGGCTTGTACCTCTTTCAGAAGGACTATCACCAGCAAGTGACGCAACTATGATTAAATTATTAGTAGTGCTGTACTGCAATCTTTGGATGAAAATGAGTTCCATAAAGTTCAATGATGTTGCGCCTATCTCTTCAATTTATCAGAGTTACATAGAATCGCCAACCATCATCGCAGCCATATGAACTGCTTAATGTCACTCCTGTTAGCAAGACGACAGTCCCATAATTCTTTCTTCTGCCCGGTCGGCATCGCTATCCTCGACTTCAGTATGGCTCCATTGCGGTCAATTTCGATATTAGGATCTGATGGTGCTCGGGAAAGTTGGTTGACCTTGATAACTAGGTACCTAATCCACAGCGGGATGTAGCGCCTACGGTACCTGATAGTGGAACTTAGCTACTTGCCTAGGTACACTTAGCCCGCGCTACCCCAGACGGGAAGCTCACCCGTCTGGGGTTTAGTGTCGCATGCTCTCCTCGATATATGGTCTCAGTACGTACTTAATGTAACCACCACGGTTAAAAATGGGTTACCCATGCCATCGCGGCCGTCACGATAGCTGTGGCCGGACCGTACTTTCGCTTCCCTCACAATGACATTCTTTCAGTCGCAACAAACAACTGAAACGCCAATCGACGCTACACAATGCAACGGCTCAGTAGCCCGTCCGTCTTCCCAGCGCTCCCTGGAGCAAGCACACAATTGTGGAAATGCCAAACACGCTACCGTCATGGCAGGAGGTGGTGGAAGCCTCGGAAATGGGGTCCTCGCCGCCGAGATGCGTGGCCTACCTTTGAGATCTCAGACCTTCTTCTAAACCTCGATGCCGAGGGTGCCAAGGGCGTGCGTGCTTTCGACTCCCAGCTTGATGGTGTGCCCGAGAGCAGGTCCGCCTTGAGGGACCGCGAGCTACGGCCCATCAAAGCGCGCGTGGCCGAATTCGAGAAGGGTTATGAAGAATGCCAGTCCAGTTTCCAAACCGTGTCCGCCGATAAATTTCATCCACTGCATATTGGCGACTTCGATCTCCTGGCCGCTACTCTATTCGACACACCCGACGCCTCTAAAATGACGAATAACTCGCTGTGCGACGTCAACGATGCGGCCACGCACGAAGGCATGCTCCGTTCTGTTCTTGATGGAAACGGAATACCAAGTACAATACGCAATAGCACATCCAAAACCATAACGTATATGTTGCGTCGCCGTCAAGTGCTGGGTCAATCACGCATCCTGTCTCCGGACCCCGACGACGAATTACTCTCTTCCATGGCTTTCAGGAGATATGCGACCTTTCCTGAAATTGACCGACTTGTCACGAGGATAATACATACTCCAGAAGGCTGCCGGACTCTCTCGAGGCTAAGCGACGAGCTTTATTTCTCTCTCAAGCGCCTAATTCCAGAAGTCGAGCCCCTTCAGCTACTGTCACTTCTGAACAATTTGTTGATTAATTTTGATCGACATGGGCTATACATGTCAAGCAAGCTTCTCAGATTAGGCCTCTGGACCTCACTTAAATGCCAGGCCATCTCAACAGCCCATGAATACATTAAGAGAAAGCGCGAGTGCGAGTATCTCGACAAGAGAACGATCGATCATATCCTCAACAGTCTATCACAAACCTCGATTGCTTCAAATCAGTTCACTTCCCATGAATTCCAGTCGGACCCGAAAACTCGGCTTACATCGTTGTTCTCTCTTCTTACGGGTTATGTACCTGGCGAGAACCAGCCAACACTCTCTCTTCGGTCTCTCATAAGTCGCAAGAGAGTCAACAGTTTTCGTCTATATATTGAGTGTCTAGCGCGCCTGGGGGCGTTCCGGACCATATGGCACGAGTGGCATGCAACAGAGTCTGCGTCGCAGGACATGGAGGGTTTAAAGAAGCTAAAGAAGCTAGATTCTGGTCTTGTTGAGAACGATGCTTTTGTCTCGGCGATGCTGGAAGCACTAGATAAGAACCGGAATGTGAGAGACCTAGCTAGATCGCCGGAGTTCATGAATGTGACGGGGCAATTTCGAGAAGACTGCCAGCTTGACTTGCTGGCCATCTCAAGGTCAGCAGATACACTCGCTCTGCCGGAGAATAATAAGGAAAATCACGATTCTACTCCGGCTCGTGATAAACAACGGGAAGAATTGTGCCAAATATTTAGAGAGAAGCAGATACAGAAAGCGATCCCTGCTTTGCAAGCGTTTTTAATTGAAGCAAACTCCTTCTCATAATTAACCTCAAGACTCTTTAAGTATCATCGTGAACGACAACCGGTAACTATGTCACATATTTTCGTGCTGATTAAGTCGGATCTCGGGGGTCCAGTAGTAGCGAAGCAAGTAGGTTTATTACTGCTGCCGGCGAATATTATTGATGGCCGTTGAGCGTCGAGCATTGAGACATTGGCATAGATAGTCTGCTGTGACCAAACTAGACACGTAAATACCATTGAAAACCCAGGTTATCGCAAAAATTCGGAGGCCTTCAGGTTCGTGAAAGGCTCGCCAGTTATAGAGTTTTGTGTCGAAGGACCAACAACTAGCCACGCGTCTATCCACAGGCAAACCACACTCACAAATAGTATATTGGGTAGCACCACGCACACACACACATCACTGCAGTGGCGGACGGCGCTATCGCTAACATATCACTGATGCACAGGTGCAAGATTAGTGATAACTCCGATCGCTACGCTGAAGTAAGGGAGTCATCCTAGCTTTTAGATACCACACACGCCCGGCGTTCCTACTTTTTACAGTTCACGATAGCTCTGAGGAATGAGACCTATCTGTTATAATGATCAGCTTACCTATGGGCTGGGACAAGCAAGTCACGGAACCAAACGGACGAGGCTGAGAGGTCTAATTTTGGAATTGACACGGGGACGGCTGTAGGAGTAACGGAGGCATATCCCGTACGACATAGAATTTCAACTCTGGCCCGGGTCCGAGCCGAATATCATGAAGTCAAGTCGTGTCTCGTGTGTCCGAGCTCCAAGGTCGTTGGCGATGAATTCCGTTAAGTCGGACGGCCTACCTTCCAGCAACTCGCTCCCGGTTTGGAGACAAGTACATGCGTTCAGCTTCTAGAAAGGAATTACTCATTGTGTAAGGGATTTACAATACGTAGAAAAGAACCATACTATCTACGCTATCGATACGCCTTTAGCTTCCGACTATCTGTCTTGTTGGATTCACTCATGAGTGGTCAAATTGCGAGATTAGTTCACCTCTTCACCCGTTTTATCTTTCGCCACAACGCCAAGAGGCAACACCTCCGGACTATTTACGCTAATCCATATATCTCCGCAAAACGTCGTCGTCAACGGCGTATCTCTCTCGAGCTTGGGAGCCGCCGTCGCTTCTTAACCGAAATAGTCCTAAATCTCCGAAAAACACCGAGTCTATTTGATGGAGATCATCCCCACACATCAGCGACCGGCTCGTGAGCTCGTCGCTTTTCGTCCCGAAGGATCACGTTAGTGCGATCAGTTTGCATGAAAGATCAGGTCAGACATAAATTTTACACCCCCCATTAACAACCTTTTTAGGCTTTCTATTCACATGACAATAATATATACAAAAACAGCTGGGACAAACAGGGGCAAGTCAAACGTAATAATTTCGATCTTGATATTTAATCATCTTACTTATCGAGGAAATTGACATTTCTTGGTTAAATATTTGATGTGTATTCGATTTACGCGGGGTATGTGAAATTCACGTTTCACCTGGCTTCTGATGGCAGGCAATCAGATGGCCAACGAAGCGTTATCTTCGCAATCTCCTGTGCGTATCACCGTTTACGATATAGTCATCGCCAGATAGATAAACCATGGCCCCTGCCAAGCCGCCTACCATGTTTCTTGGGATTTGCGATCTTATGCTTTGGGTTCCAAGATTAGAAGTCCGTTTATCTAGGGAAATAGTCGGCGCGAGGGAAGCCGCATGACGCATTTAGGTGAATAGCGTCGCGACAGGGCGAGGACTAGATAGCGACCCAACTCAGCTGGCCGATGCCGGAGCTTGCTGCCATCCAAGATAGATTGGCATACATACCTAGGCCGAGATATGGTTCGTTTGCAAATGAGGGGCATAATTTGTTCACATATAACACCTATAATAGTAGAATGAACCCCTTTTCATCTATACAAGCTTGGCACTCGTTGGGACAATCATTCATATATGATGTTACTGAACCATTTATGGCAGGTGCCTTGTGCATAGATACTCTCGTTCAAGTTAGCATTTGAGTAGAAGAGGTAGTAAAGAGTAACGACGGTCTGGACTCGATTATTGAACGCCGGGCCGAAACTTTCGTATATCAAATTTGCCCATCACACACCGATGGGACATACCGAGGTGGTAGTTGGGCAGCGATGAAGCATAGGTCTGGGTCTCCATCGACCCAAAAAGCCGCAGTCTGGTGTTGAGTTCACGGGTTGTACCTACGCTCGACACCATCAGACACAACATCTCACCTTCTCGATGAGATCAAGCCACGACTAAGATGTCCATCGCTCGGCAAAAATGACCTTGATTCAGCATGTAGGACATCTCGTTCGTCATTGTCTGCTGATCGTGGGGGGGGGGGGTGTCTGTCTCATCTACTTCTACTCCTACAACACAACAGCAACCGGCGATGCCAAGAGCAAGGCCGAAAACCCCAGCATATATGCTATATGCACGTGAGGTCATCTAACGGTGATCAGTGAGGCAGAATATTTCCTTTTGTGTCATCAGGCATGAACGCAACGACAGGCTAGGTCGAACAGGTCATATTGCCAGTCTCAAATAGGAGAGAGTAGGATAGCAAGTGTGCCAGAACAACGTGACACAGCAGCTAAAGTCTCAGGCCAAAGATGCAATGTTACTCAGGTGAAATGGAATACGACAATGGCGTCAAAGTAGAACGTCAAAATGTCCCGCACCTCGACGAACAATAAAGGAAACCGCGCCAAAAGGATAGATCGCGAATTGTCGCCTCAGGACTGGCCTAATCTGTACATGTCGATATAGAACGATCATATCGAAAATTTCCCGGAGTCCGGATGAGATCGTTACACTCTTGCTCTTTCGTCCGAGCCGTGTGGGCACTTGAGTGTGGATAAGTTACAATGCGACACCGGAGTCTGGCCTGTCCCGTGACTTTCTGGCCGGCTAGCGAAATACCACAAAGCTCGATATTCAACCCGAGAAGGGGATATACTCTGCGATATGGCTGCTGAGTCATCGTATGCAAACCTTCTCTAAGGGTAACGAGCCAAGCCCGCCATGCTCGGTTTCGCCTCCCGAATAACGGCCGAGCCAAAATATACTGTAGGCATTGTGAAAATAGCTACAATGCCGAGCTGACCGCCTCATCCCACAAATCGGCTGTAAAGAGCACAATTGGTTCGCTTGTAATCCTATATCTAGAACCGACTTCAGGTATGTTCAGGTTATGCCGTTACGGCGAAACCTATGGTTCGAGGTTGTAAATCCGGTATACCGGTACCTACATGGGATGGTACCCCCACGACCTAGGGTCTTGGAATTAGACTAAGTCTTAGCCTAGATTTTATCTCGGTTGGCAGCGGAGCTGTTGTTACTATCGGGAAGCGTTGTCTCTCATGGTTTGAGACTCAAACTACTGTCTGGTTGATCCAAGGCCTCCACGCAACCCTCATAAATCTATAGATATGTAAATATACTGAATGTGGGCTCGGGCCACCGAACCTATATGAGAGGCCGGTAAGCGCTTTCTAGTCCTGATAAGCATTTGATCCCTGAATTCGAGGACCGGGGTACCTGCAGGATCTCAGAAGTCGGGGGTTGACGAACGGCACGCTACCATCATCTTGCATGCCGTTATATTGCATACATAGGGTGGTGCCTATATACTTCGGCGGCAATGGGGATAGGCGGGGGGATAATCTGCTCTTCTCCCGCTTTTCAGTACTGGAAGGATTTGATCCTGTCGGTGATGCTCCATTCACAGCTCGGATTCGTTAACTACCATGGGACGAAGTATACTTCTCTGAGTATCCAGATGTCTCGGCGTCAAATACCCCCTTTCTTTCGCGTCAGAGACCCAATGAGCGGGTTCATTCTACCCAAGGGCTTGACCTCTCAAGGCTGGCTGAAATGCAAATAGCTCGTAAATTCTCTTGGTTCACTGAGGATGCGATACCGCATCGCGCGGTTGGCGACGACGGTGATGCAATATGTTTTCACAAAATGCTACAATGTTTGTGTTACATGACTGCAGTTATGGCCACTCGCTTAAAGTACAATCGTGATGTCGTGCCCCGGGGATCAAAAATTCCCCGTATGAGACCCTGACGATCGTGTCTGTTTCTACGACACGACCCGGGGTTGCTACGCAGAGATGATCAGCGCTGTCAGAACACCATCAAGCTTGAGAAAAAGATCTAGAGGGGTTGCAATTGGAGACGTGCCATTTATCCATATCCTTGGAGGTTCTCTTGGGGGGAGGGGAGAAGCAATAGCCGATTGTAATCGTTGTCGTAAATGTCTTGTCAAGAATCGTAGACCTTTGGTAGACAGTCTGGTTCGTGGTGGCAATATTGGCTTTCACCGTCAGCGATATGACTGTTCCCGAGGCCCGGATAAGCGAGAAGCTAGGCGCCGCCACAAAGTGATAGTGGTGCGACGGTTCGCTTGAATATGAGTCCTCTTTCGTGTTGAAAGAATCATCGGAAGATATTCCACCAATCTGGTCGTCCAACGCTCAACGCCCGACCACACGCAGTAATCGCATAAGGCTTGGTCTAGGCTAAAATAACAGAGATGACGTTGATACAATCAACACATTCGTGTGTCAGAACATGAGCTTGAAGCACAATAAGATCCCTAGGCAAGCACAGAAACCTTGCCGATCTATCTCGGCGCGGACAGCAGGTCATTCGAGAAACCTTGGTGTTACATGTGCTTCTAATAAGACACTATTGCACTATTGTCACCAAGAATTCCGCCTAGCATTGTGGCCGGGGTCAGTTCTGGCATTATAGACAGGGATTCGGGACAGACGTGGGATGACGGGATACTGTCAAAAGAGGGATGCCGAACGACCGACCAGGTGCTCGAAATTAAACGGCATGGACTCTCGGCAGGTCAAGTGTGTGAATCGGCGCAGCATGTACTATCAGCCACCTCATCCCACCACAGGTGTCCATCTACAGTATGCAGTCTATCATATAGCTGACTCGGTCTGCTTTATCAGAGTGAAGTATCCCCCCACGATTTGTCCATAAACATGAACAATTATAAGCGGCCCCGATGCAGACGGAGACGGAAAAGGAAACGATACACATTCTAGGTGGGAGCTGAGAAACACGGTCAATGCTTTATAGAGAGATCAAGGAGGGGTAACATGTCAAAAAACAAGGCAGATGATTGAGAATGAATCGTTGCGCCCAAGCCTGGAAGCCCTGGGTAAATAAGGCTTACGGGTGATAGAGCAGAATGGCGTGAATAAGCTCCAGCAATTGGTCAGAACTGGTTGTAATTGGTAATGAGAATGGGATGATGAAATGGGAATGCAGAGCTTTTCTTCACATGACTGACTACATGACTTTTGATTTGGCTTTGTTGGTTGTGGACAGATGCAAGTTTCCTGTCCTCTTCGATGCCTGGCTCCTGAATCCTGATAAAGTTTTCGGTACCTGTTTTGGCACCCTCCTTCAGTGAGCTGGGAGGAAGGCACTTTGTGATGGGCAGACCAATCAGGTCCCAGAATCGACGCAGGTTGGCAGACAATTTGGCACCTGTCACCTCTGCCAGGCACCAGTGCGGGCCGGGGCAAGGTTTAAAGGGCCGCATCTTTCCTTAAGGGCGGATGCTGATGCAAACTGAACTACCTAGGTACTTACAAAGGCCCGAGTAAAGTCCTGTAGTACGGGGCTATGTAAGACACTCTAAACTTTAGTTAAAACGTGCTCCAGCTGGTGGATGAGGTGATGAAGCGTGAGAGTGAGATAATTGTTAAGGTAGGTGAGGTAGGTACCTGCTTCAGTAGTTGACGTTGCTATTACTACTGAAACGCATGAACATACCGATGCCTAGGGAGAAATGCCGTTGTGAGCCGGGAGAACCCTGAAGGTTTCGTTTCTTGCTGAGAATGAGGTCTAACGTAGTCGGATTCCGTTAGCCAATCCGCTACAAGCAACATGTCCGTGTTTGGAAGGAATGGCCAAACTAGGACCCCTCCCGCATCGTTCTCATTTACAGTACTCCGTACTTCTAGTTATCGTCTGGTCCAATATTTTCTAGGTCCCACTTAGGTATGATAGGAACTTTGGAACGCGCGTTCTCTTGAAGGGAAATAGTTCACAAATGTGCAATAGGCCTTTTTTATTTTTATTTTTTAAACCCCCTTTAAGGAGGTTGACTCCAGCAATAACTAGAATAACTAGTGGGATACACCAATCTCGCTAAGTGGGCGTATCCTCCATTGCTTAGAAATTCTGCCAAATTCAAGGCAAAAACGTATATGCATCTATTATGCACAATCTTGGAATGTACCCGCAATGGAAAATTTTTATAGAGGTTTCGAAGCTTCGCGAAACAAATCAATTGGTGTAGCATTTGTGTTTTATCTAATGCAATTAACCTAGGGCACTGCCAACAAGGTGCCGGATGCATAATGTTCTTGCCGCGACCATACTTGTCCCCAGTTGTACTGGAGCAAAATGAGCCTCTCGGTGGATGCCAGTGGAGAGAATGCGAGCCTCATCACGTCGTGACGCCGTGACATGTGGCATTGAGAAGCATTCTTATAGGCATATGATTAATAACGGAGGTGAAGTGGATAGGTCGCCACTTACACTTATACTGAATCGAAGACAAAACCTGGGACAGAGATTTCTCAGAGATGGAGGAATAATGCATATCTCTTGATTAATTCTGAGCTACTATGAATACCTGGACCGATAGTACACAGCCTTGCATTTGTTAGATACATTGAGATGTATTGTGGCGGTCGTAGAACGAAAGCTTAGAGCCGGATATAAATGTCGGATATCATGTTACTATTAGCATGTTGCTGTGTGACAGAGACTGGTTGGGTAAATCATACCCACCTATATATGTATATGAACAATCACTTATGAGTTCCAAAGAGGTACCTTATTGACTGCATGCGATAATCCCAGTGATATGTCAACTTTGTAACTTTTTTTTTTTTTTTTTTTTTTTTTTTGCCTCTCGACCCGTCAAACTTTCAAGGTTGTACTAGCCCCAGACGTGATGCGTACCGCCAGCCAACGAGCATCTTCAAAATAGCCCGTGCACGAAGCTTGTCATTTCAGCCAACATGCTCTATTATTATGGCCCACCGTTTAAGGTCACGAAAGTTCACCGAAGGTGAACAAAGTAAAAATTTTCATCCGCCTCTTCTTTATACTGTATCTTACTCATCTACGCCCTGGAAGGTCTGATCATTTGTTTCTAGAGAAGAGAGTTTGTCCCTGCATTACCCGCCATTGGTTGATGACATAGGCGAGGCCGAATTCACACTGCCTGCTCCGTTTTCGGCCGTCATTCGAACACAAACACCTTGTCGGACAAGTAGTAGTGGTAGGTAGACCACATATTGTCTTATGGCTATTTTTTATTCTTTCACAAGTGAAGAGTCATCACTAGTTAGGTAGCTCCTAGATAGGCTTACAGCAGACTCCATAATGTCCTGCGCTATAGTTACCTGCCTACTTACTTACTACCGTAGGTACCTTTGTGGCACCCAAAAAGTTGTATGCTCGCTTGTCCGCTGCCCCTCTCTATCAAAATATGCTAGTGCCTGTAATACATGTACTTCGACGTTAGGCCTACACTACACTACATATTTTAGGTAGGTTAGCACACAGATACGGTAGATACTGGTAGTATTGTACCATACATACCTAGGTACCCACCCGAGCTGCATGGATTGACTGCACCTGCGCTACTACTGCACCCATCCTCGCTATCTGTGGTTCCAAGCCCCCCCGAAAACACCAACCAACAAGTCTAACGGGAATGTGGGTGACAAGGTACCATCCTCTTTCATGTAGGGGTCCAGATATTGTGGCCTGGTATATTATCGTTTCCTACCCTCTTCTTGGCTTCCTTCCCATTCCTCTCGCTCCCTCCTCATGATCACGACAAATTGGAACTTTTCTTACTTGATCTCGGTCTGGTATCTCTCCATAGTTCCTCCAGAACAGAATTGCCCGTTCTTAAAAATATCCTTGACCCAGAGTTGGCCATTAGTGCCCCCGAGCAGTGAATTGCTATTTCCGTTAGGACGTCCCCGTCGAGTCGATCCGCCGTACCTTGTCCGAGCAGCCGGCCGCTGGTGTCCGCCCCAGATATCCCTAAAAGGATCCCAAGTAAACTCCGACTAAGAAGTATAGGCTCCGAACTACTCTTTCACCACGACTAGCACTACGTATTGTGTTATTATCGAGCTTTATTGTACCTATCCCTTTGATTCAGAAACATCCACGTGCCGCCTTGGTTCCGATTTACGTACCGGCTAGCGGGGCTCCATATCACCGCGATATCGTCATATCACGGAATTACGTGGTGCTTGACACTCATAGCACGGCATACCATATCCCAGTGCTTACTCATATACTACGTGTGGGCATGAAATACATTCTCCGTTCGCCTCAAATTTACGATCTACTATCCATCACGTCAACTACGAAGTGTCAACATCGATCATCGCTGTTTTCTCCCTACGATACGTCTTAAATCACTTCAACAATTCGTTAATCCTATCATTTACTTTATGGTAGAGGTCGACTTACTTTCAAGAAGCAATTTCGGAAACGGCCACCTCTGGACATTGAAACTCACGCTCGTAGCTTAGAGGATATTTCACACATCCCCAGCTCCCCCGTGCTGCCAACTTGAGAGGCCTTCAAGATAGTACATAATATCGGGGCGTGTTTAGTACCCTACCTGTGCTTAAAGCCCTTTGACGTCTCGTCCGACGGAGATCCTTACGGTCCCCGCCATCTAGACTTCGTCCATTTCTTTATCTGGGTGGTTCCGAAGACCACCCCCCCTTCGGTCCTAATGCATCATCATCGCAAGAAGTCCGGTCATGCGTCGACTAATTCGTCCATGACTGATGTCCGTAAGGCCGGTAGCACCGCGGATCCCTCCCGGTCACGACGGCCACAAACTCTTACAAGAAAGTCAACTCCTCAGGCTCTGCAGAAGCTGGGCAAAAATCCTAGAGATCGCGAGAGAGAGTGGGAAGAGGAGCAGTGGTCGGAGGACGAGCGGGAGAGCTTCCCACAGTATTGGTACGTATCCACACTTTTTGTTGTCACCCTCGTGCTCCTATGCCGTTTGTCCTCCCCGAACCCCGGAATAAAAATTGCTTCTCTCGGCGCCACCTCGTGGGTGTGAAGGCGCTTACACCTCGGTACCACTCTCAACAAAATAAAAAATCCCATGCATATTGAAACGCCTCGTGTAAGCTGCATCATCACATGATGTATAGCTGATGGGGAAGTCCACGTTTTTACGTGGCTAGCTTGGTTCGATCCTAATAAGCTTTACCTATTTTCATCCCGCATCACCATAAGCCTAGGATTCAATTGTTTTGCTTACTAACTGGGTCTAATAGTATGACCTGCGAGAAACAATTCATAGCGCAAGATGAGAGGTTCCTATATTGCTCTGAGGCGTAAGCCCCTTCCCCGACTGGCCAATGAAATGGTGTCACTTACTGACTTGTATGTCAGCTGCCGTAGACATGACCAAACCGCAACGACATTATCACACTCATCCGTTAGAACGTACAGCGGTTATAGCAGTGGAACTTTACCATTCTATGCCTCTGGGAACCCAGAGCCCCGAGATATTGTCCCTCGGGCATCGCCATCTCGCCCCAGCTCTAACTATTTCTCACCTCCCACTACTCCCACCAGTTCTCAGTACACTAGTGCGGTCTCAGCCTTAAGATCACTTAACCGACGCCCACCAAGCCCGCCATCTCCAGTATCTACGAACGCCAGCATCTGGCCTTTTACCCGCAGCGCAGCGACCAGCCCAAGCTCGTCATATACACACCATTCCAATGTTTATCCTTCGACATACGATGGGGGCTATCAAACATCTGTTTATAGCCAAACTAGTAGTGGCATGGTAACATCAGATCGGCCGCTACCCTTAAGGAATCCCCCGGCCTATTCACGACCTAAGAGTATCGAACTAGTGACTCCCTTGATGAGCCGTTATTAGATAAGGCCACGCCTTCGCGACGAGCCCAGACCAGCTATCTGCATGCAATTGCTGTGTTGTATTGTTGTTCTACGTTGGCCTGGGCTGGTATTGCTGGGCAGGCTCATATTCAATGTGTGCCTCACTAGCCTAATTTTTGTAGGGGGCTGAATTTGAATCCTTATTCTGGGACCCGGTTGAGGCCTTTTGGCTGCATTAGCTATATGCGGGGTGTCACTTCAATAACCTGAAATGGACTATCGACACTCTTATCCCCCCCGGCTCTCACAGATGCGGGATGACTGGGTACACGAGCGGTCGTATCTGTCGCCAGCGTCGGCGTCCAAGAAATTGGAGCAGGCTATTCTGCATGATGACTGATGCGATCTTCGGTGCTAGTCGATTCAGCTCACAGCAACAGGAGTCGGACGAGTCTCTTACTCCATGACACAGACAGCACGATTTCATATACGATAAGAGGTGTTCTGCTTTTTTTGCATTTGCTATGGATTGTTTCGCAAGAGATACCTAATCACGTCTTGTGTTTTTCTTCTTTTCTTTTTCGTTTTTAATCAAAAATACCAAATGCATATAGAAAGCGTCGATACCAATACTGGACATGGTTGGCGCAAAAGGATTAGGACTGGGAGCTGCATCATGGGCGGAGGATCTTGGCCCGTTGTTCACTTCGGGGGAGAAGAATTATTATTACATCGATTAATTGGCGGTTTGTTTGTTTATCTATCTATACATATTTATGGGCATTTACAGAATATTAGGGTGGTTAACAATATCTATATAACTACATAGCTCTTGTTTTATCCAGATGACAGAAATCAACACGATACAACATATTTTAATCGGCCCTCAAACCCCTCCCACCGTGCATGAAATGAGTTCTAGTGTGGGGGTCTGAGCACGTCGATCTGCCATCTTCTACGCTTGAGCAAATAAGTAAGCAATACATTACAATTACGGGGTTACGGCCTCTCACATGATTTGACCGACCACCTAGTTCGCGGCATGCCAATGCTCCGTGTCTGTCTAAAGGGCGGATTACGCGGTCACCACATGGGCCTGAGCTGGTAGAGTGTTGTGTACTACAGTACCTGCAACACACGATACTTAACCAAGCAGGTTGTTTAACTTTAGACCCGAATCAGACACCCACAGGAGGGTCCACGCGAAGCATGGAACCCTTCCGATCTACCCGGGCGTAAGGCGGGGAAAAAAGCAACAAGGCCAAAAGTTAGAATATCTGGGGTCCAAGGTTCTTTAAGGTAGGTACCTACATATAACAGGTAGGCACAGACAAAACAGAATGTGGAGTTGACCTTTTACACTCCGATCCTACCTTGGCACATTTTCCTAATCTTCAAGGTCCATGCGCGAGATCTTGACTCGTCGAGGTACCCGCGGCCTTAATTACGTGCGAACCACGCACTTCAAGGTTCACTCCGTCCGGCTTGCTGTCACTGATACGTCAGTTGACGCAAGGTACGGTCGGAGGTTCGGGCTCGGGATCGGAAGAGAGAGTATCTACTCTATGTAGGTAGATGATGATATAGGCTACGTCAAACGGATCTCGGATTGCTGGGGTATCCGCTCACATGTAATGAGTAATACTTGAATTACAAACGCCCTTGAAGAATTTTTTTTCTCTTTCTTTATTTCTTACTTAGATATACTGGGTACTTTCGATCTCGACGCTTAACCATAGTGAGTCATCATGTTGAGAGCTGCCTGCTCTGGTAGAGGTCTAGACTGATGACAGAAGCTTCGGTGACAGCTCCGGTTCGTAGGATCACAATGCGGTGTTACGTAACATTCATTTTTATGGCATTCTGTGGTCAGGTTACGCGTTTTTGAGCGCATTTCTAAGAAGTGGGGTGCAGAGCTGTTTCAATCTCTTCATGTACAGTAGAAGTGTCATAGACAAAACTTTGCAATAGAATGTTTCTTTTGCGGATTTGTGTGGTGGTAATAGAGCACCATTGGGTTTGGATAACTGTGAACCTAAAGTTTCTTCTGTTGCTGATAAATCGGACTCCATTGTATTCAATTACTCTGAAACTTATGTTACGTATAATAGATGTATTAAAGTATTCGAAACATAACTGATTACCTAATTCAAGTAGGTACTTACTCGATATATGCCGTGTGAAGTAGATGCAAAGAGAAGCCACATTACGGTGCGGTTGATCGTAAGCGGCATACCCAATGACAAGTCATAGTGCTGTTAGGGAATAACAGGTCGCCTCGTACAGTCGTAGTCGTATTTCCTACTCTCTTCTGTCTTATTTCCTTTGAAACTGACTTGAAGACTACTGATATCTCGTCGGTATAGCAGACATACAACGGAGTTGGCTCTCGTTACTTATTTACTCATAAGTCTTAAGCTTGAAAAGGCAATATTTACTGCAGTACGGATCCGTATTTTTATGTAGTGGTAATTGCTGAAGAATAATCTCTAGCTTGGGAGCTTCCTCTTCTTATCATGTTTCATTGCTGTAAGTAACAATTTGTTTTGATTTGAAGCAGAAATATAGAGTATCTCGATATCAGAAAGAGGGCACTAAAATATGAGCTGATACAATTTTAGTCCATGCACATCGCACTCCGCATTGGAGTGCTATTGAACAGTGACAGATGAGGATTTTATGAGAAAGCATTGCGCATGAATTCGTATTTCCGTCTCTTTACCTTGAGAATATCCCATTTGTTTATTTGTTTATTAGCGTTGAGTTGCAATTGATTGTGAGTCTGGAGAAGGAACGGAAGTGGGTATTGCTGAGTGCTGCCACTGGAAATGACGTGCATGCACTGGCTCGTTCGCGTTAGCAGATCAATCTCGACCCGCAACCCTCCATCAATCAAGCAGGAAAAAAGTTCCAACGCGCAACAACATTATTACAATAGGTACGATTTATGTGGCGCGACTTTTTTTGTTTAGATTTCTAGCATTTTGAACAACAGAGTTCATATGTTCATGAAGCCATAGGCTGCATTTGTCGATGCCATCGACTTTTCTCCGCGCAGAACTACCGCTTCTAACGGTGCACGATGGCGGCTCCCGACGAGGATGAACAACGAATGCAGGTTGACGGGGAGGGAAACGACCCTTTCTCGTCGGATCTGAGCGACAGTGAAAATGACTTATCTGGCGATGAAACACCTACCTCGAACCCGAAGATCGAGTGGCTGGCGACTGGCCGAGAAAAACGGTCTACCGCTGGCAATCGGATGAAGTCGATGATCGCTGCAGAGGAGCCCGACGATGAGCTTGAACTTCTCTTCGCCGAAGACGCCGACGATGCGGGCTTTACAGATGTTGATGGCGACGCGTCCGATGCACAGATGTCGTCATCGGAGGACGAGGATGCGCAAGACAATGCCGACGAGTTGGAAGGGGAGCAAGAATTAGAGAAACAAGCACGCGAGAGCAGGCAAGCCGCGCGGAAGCGCAAGGCACAAGAAGCGATACCGCTGAAGTTTCGCAAGAAGGTCAAAATCGATACTTCCCAGACCCCAAGCGCAAGCGTCACACCCGCACCCAAACCGAGACCGAGGAAGAAGTCAGAGCGACTAAGCTGGCTTCCCTCCCCTGCCGATATGCCTACGAGAGCTTCGAGGCGAGAGACTACGATGGCTGGCAAAGAGCAACTCCATAAACAGATGGCTGAGAGAGAGGTGAAGCGGCTTCAGCAGATAGAAGCCATGGAACGAAAGGCAAAGAAGATGGAGGCCCTCAAGAAGCCGCCTATGACACAAGCAGAACGTCTGGCCGAGGCGGCGCTGGTGGAGAAGCGAAACGCTAAGAGTCTGAATCGCTGGGAAGAAGCAGAGAAGCAGCGAGAAGAAGAGCGAAAGGCCAAGCTGGCTGCCTTGAATAACCGGACTTTGGAGGGCCCTGTCGTTACGTTCTGGAGCGGCGTTGGAGAATGGATAGGAGGCAAGCTAAAGCATGTCGGCAAGATGGTCACTATCGAGGAAAAACCAACAAAGAAGAAGCGACACTCTGCTGTTGGCCCTCAAGCGATAGTAGAGAACGCCGGCGAAGACCGTGAAAGCAAAGCTGGTCAAGCCGACATACATACTTCTCCTAACAAGACAGCACCCAGTGGCCATAATCTTACGGTCATAAAGGAGGCTAACGCGAAGCCTGAACAGGGCAAGGAGCTCGCATCAAACGACCTAGACTCCATTGATACGGGGGCTATGCCATCTACGGATATCGAGCAAGAGACTAAATCGCTACTTAAAAGTAGGGTTGTCGAGATGAATTCAGCTGTGCCTCCTGTTTCTTTAGCTGTGCCCTTACCACAAGAGGAAGAGGCTTCAACGGTCTCGAACTCTCTTAACCAAGATCCAACACCCCAAGATAATGCTTCCCAGCCGCGGATTCCTTCACCAGCCGATACTAGACCACCAGATCTCAAACCCCCTGACCTTCAGCCACCTAGCGCTGGTTTGTACACCACTAGCATGTTCGCGCCGCCTTCACAGTCCTCATTGATGATGCCCCCCGAGCTGAAACCGCCTTCAAACAGTTTCTTGGCACCTCCAGTAGGTGTGTCTCAAAATGGCTTGTCTATGCCTGTGATAGGCTACCACTCTGCACTCAGCTCTCCGAACTCTTCACACGTCCTCGCGCCTCCCAACCCGGCGCAAAGACAGTCACCATTGTCGATGCCGCAAACTAATATTCATCCTCCTACGCCTACACCATCCCGGCCCACACTAGCCGTATCAACACCAACACCCAATGTACCCCATACATCATTGGCCACACCCACGCACACACCAGTCCTCCCACATAATCGATTACCATTAAAGTCATTGTTGAACACTCCAAAATCTACGAAGGCCAATGTGCAAAAACAACACGCAAAAGAAATCGTTCCGCCGCTGCCGTCACCTCCTCCTGATGGCAAAGCTACACGCAACTGTATCATACTGCAAAACTTCGACGAGACAGCAGTTAAAGACAAGTCGATACAGACTCGCATTCTATTTAATCGGGAGATGAATAGGCTACCAAGTAAGTCATTTTGATCGCTCCACTCTACGCTCTACATATATTTACCATACTGCAGAACAAGGGCCAGCAGTACGTTGTGTGATCACGAACCACCCGGCGAGGTACAGAGACCCCAAGACTGGCTTGCCATACTATAATGCATATGCTTTCAAACAAATCCGAAGGCTCTATGACGGCGAGTATAAGTGGAGCAGTTTGGTAGGCGCGTGGACAGGCAGTGGAATGTCCGCCGCTACAGGTGTCCCCGCGAGATTCCTCGATCCACAAGCGCCTGGGCCTATCAAAGAGCAGACATTTCCTGATTTGCCCATGAATAATGATGGCATAACAGGGGGCTCAAATAAAGACGCTGAACATCAAAAAGCTGACGTGCAGCCTGTGCAAGCCCCTGCACTATTCGCACCAGAGTCAAGTCACGTCGTTGCTCCGATTAATAAGGCTCCGGCTACAACTGTCGGACTAAATATAAAACCTAGTTATGCCGAGACCCCGTCCATTACAGACGGAGCGAGCAGTAGCTCACAGCTGTATATTCCAACAACGGGAGCGACATTCGAACTCAACACAGACTATATTAGCAACGTAGATCCACCCACAATTAACACAACCGACTCGAAGATCGTGAATAACGTGTCTACTACCCAGCCAGCAGACGTGGTGTACACGTCTTCTGATACGGCAGGACCTCCCGCGGTAACAGTGGCCGTCCCATACACTCCATCAGCGCCTCCCACGGTGGTAGAGCAAGGAGCGGTGAACATATGAGAACGGGTTGAAACGCCTGAGAACTTTGTATGGGGTATCGTTTATGACGTCTTGATGTAGCATTAGATGTACCAGAATCACCAAAATACAAATCGAAGAAACAAGAAGACAACCTGAACGCCTATGCGATGCTTCCACATTTACCAGATTTTTATACCCTTTCATGCGTGAGCCTAAGAATCGCTGAGAATTCATACTGTGCTCTCATAAAATGACCTAGTGCTTCCTCTTCTTCTTAGTCTTGTCGCCGTACTTTGGGAACACGATCTTGCTTGTCTTCCTCCGCTTCTCGATGCGGCCCTTCTTGCTGCTTGATTTGCTTGATGTGGCGGCGGTCTTAGCGAGGTCGACATCCATGGCTGCTATAACAAGTTCAATCATGTTTAGATTTCTATAACACCTGATTTTACAAAACGGGTGGACGAAAACTTACTCTCATCAGCGGCGGCAGCACCCTCCTTCTCTACATTACTATTATTGCCGGCATCCGCGTCCTCGACAATGTTCATAGATTCGCTGTCGGCCTGCTCGGGCTTAGGCGCCGCAACTAATTCGAGGAGCTTTGCGGAGAGTCGCGCGTTGCGCTCCGTTTCGACGGGCCCGAAGACTTTGGCTTTGAGGCGTTGGTTGTTCGCCTTGCGCGAACTGGCGCGGGAGCTCTTGGCCATTGTTGATATGCCGTCTGAATATTTCGAAGTGTGTGCCGTCAGTAGGCGAGATTAGATTGAGAAGAGGCTGGCGTAGAGGATTCGTTGTAGTATTCGATGCTCAGTTGCTTGTTGTGATGATAGAAAAAGTTATAGCGGGGCTTATCGAAGATCATAGTGGGCGATCTGGCAGTAACCTATTGACAGGGATTTTAGGTGGTGTTCAGCGGGTGCTTAGGGATAACAGTGACCCTAAACAAGTAGGCGGTGTAGCTTCCCAACCACAGCGACAAGAGACCGCGGGCATAGAACCAACAGGGCGAACTGGCAGCCTGATGATGAGTCGTCGACATTCATTCGGCCCCCTCCTTGGTGGCAGTCTGCTTTGCAATAATCAATAATCGCGTCTTCCGTGCGCAGAGCTTTGTTTGCTGCAACGGGTTGATCAAAATTGGAAGTTTAGATCAGGCGCTTGTTTTCTGGCTCATAGCTTCTGATTGCGATCCCGACAGAACTACACGTCCCTGTGTCTCATAATTTTCTCCCGGACCTTTGATTCGCAACCCTCTTCGACGCGATTGTCCGAATTTTGTTTACTATTGTAATTCCGCCTAGAACCATCTACCGCTCAGCCACTCTACTACGACACCGACGATCGAAGCGCTTTACCTTCCCGATTCGCTGCTCATTCAACAAAGGATTGCTGCGCACGCGCGCGGATCATACTCGGGGGAGAACAAGACGGAATAGAAGACAGAGACCCCATTGCCTGGTGCGATCGCATCTCGAAATACTTGGCACTGGTGTTGAAACTTATTTGCAGTTGGAAGGCGAGTCCGCCAACCAGACGGAGGGGCATGTGAATACCTGTTATAGCCGGAACTGTATCGAGTGTCTCCTCCATGAGGCCGAGACGGGCCGCGCCTGCCTCGTTCTCCTCGCGCACCTATCCGGACTAGTAGCCGGGGCAACGGCTCGCGGTTGCAGTCGTAGTTGCAGTCGCAGCAGCAACAGCAACGACAACTGCAGTCATGACTTCCTCTAATGGCGAAATCCGCCAGCTGGAGCGCTCTCTTACAGCAATGCTCAACAAGCAACTACAACATATATGTTTAATAGGCGATCTGAAGACTAGTGGGGTCAAGGCCGAGCTACAAAGTCGCATCAAGAATTGTAAGTCCCCAACATCATCACATATGTGCACCTTCCTTCCTACTAGTACGTGCCTGCAAATTCTACGCATCCGAACCACGGTCCATCTGAGCACCTATCCTTCTCTCGCGGCTTCTCTTCCTGCCTATATGATGTGGTCCATTCTCAGGTACCTAGATGTGCCTGCTGCCCCAAGTATTTTTTGCCAGTTGTCGCGCTCTAGTTGTAAGAAAACATGGTGTAGCTATATATCGACCCTATCACTACCAGCTTTACCTTCACAAGTCTCACACACACCTACCGAGGTCACCTTCGACCTACGCTTTTACCTGCATGACATCTATTCTAGCCCACACCGTCACCCACACGAAACAACCCCACGTTCTCCTTCCCCTCTGGATTGCCATACTTCATCTATGTGTGTGCCGCGTCGACAACTATATTCTGATTCAACTTCTTTACAGGTCTTGCTGAGAGCTACACAGCAAATCCAGCTAAATTCCGGCTTATGCAAGAACAGATTCTGATTCTGACGCGCCCGGGTGACGCTATTATGCCACAGCAGTCCAGCATGGCCGGCTCTTCCTCGAATGGCCCTCCGTATGGCCACAACTATACGTCTACCAAGAATTCAAGCTATACTACACCACAAGGGTACCCCTTCCACCAACCCCAACCAGTCAGCGGCTATAGCGCCTCTGGAGCAGCGGGCAGCAGTAATACCTTGAGTTTCTACAAGAATGCACACCAGGCTTTGCGTGATTTACAATTCAAACCCTCACCGTTCTACTCTATCGTTTCGAGAATCGGAGATATTCGGACATGTGATCGTAAGAAGTCTCCAGCCACCTTACTATACTTTCTGAACAGGAACCACTGACGGGTTCTGCAGCAATGAACCAACACAGGAACACCATACATCTCTCTATGCGGGTCAGCGAGCATCAAACCCTGGCTAGCCTCGCCAGCGACAAATCATATCGCGTGATGCTCTTTTGCGCGGCCGATAACGCGAGCGTTCAGGACATCGCATTCCCTCACCAATCCGAGATCAAGGTCAATGGTGGCGACATTAAGGCCAATCTGCGCGGTCTAAAAGGCAAGCCGGGCACTACACGCCCGGTCGATATTACAGACTCATTACGTCTGAAGCCCACCAACTACAATAACAACGTCGAGTTCACATATGCACTGACACATAAGGTGAAGAAGCACGACCCGTCTCCCGCAGCTACAGTGAGCAACATGACATTGGCGCTAGGCGGCGAGTATCCTTGCGTCACCTATTGCTAACATTATATCAATAGAAATTCTTTCTGGCGGCATACTTCTGTAAAACCGCGTCTGTCGACGAACTCGTCGCCAAAATCAGGGGCAGGAAAATTAACAAGGCCACAGTCATCCAAGAGAGTATGTTTTTCCATTAACATTTCTCTCAAGACGATCCTGATCATCAGCAGTGAATAAAAAGGCAAACGACCCTGACGTCATCGCAACGTCGACGGTGCTGTCTTTGAAGTGTCCGCTTAGCTATACAAGAATAAGAACGCCCGTTCGATCTGTATTGTGCAACCACATATCATGCTTCGACGGTTCCTCGTATTTGCAGTTGCAGGAACAAGGTCCACAATGGCTTTGTCCGATATGCAACCAGTCTGCCCCCTTTGAGAATTTGGCAATTGATGAATACGCCAAAGATATTCTCGAGAAAACGGAGGATTCTGTTGAGCAGGTCACAATAGAACCCAACGGTCAATGGGCGACTCAACCAACTGAAACCGCGCCCAGGAAAACTCGTTCCTCTAACGTTAATACTAGTATCGATGTCGATGATGACGTATCGATCGTCACTGACAATCCAAGTTTCAGCAATGGAGGATATGGCAGCACACCACACACCTATAGTACACCTATTCGCACCTTTATGGGCACACCTAGTGCCAGCTCGCGAGAACCATCGGGTGCTCCGAGAAGCGGCGGTAGAAAGCGGCCGGCTGCTGAGGTGATCGACCTCACGCTCAGCAGTGATGAGGACGATGCGCCCCTCACTAGGCCGCCTAAGAAACAGAATCTCGGCCCCGTCTCTATCCCACACTACTAACTAATGAGCGGGCGATAATGAAGCTGAAGAAACTACTATCTGACAAGATGACGGCTTGATGGACGCTGAATTGACCACGACCAAGTAGAGTACGAAAAGAGGGAGACGTAGAAAGTATCATATCATGTACCATAGGTGCTCACTTGGCTTTTCCTGTCTGTGTCCTTTTTTTCTTCGAAGATGGCGTTAGGGGTACAACGCTGAGGCGTGGGCATTCCTGCATTAATTGCGTGGAAGCACTGATGGTTCTTAGGCGTTGGCATGTCGCACTTGCATCTGAGGGAGGCAAATTTTGGTTGGTCAATCACAGAAATGGATCTCCTACGTCGGATATATCGGCACTTTGCATTCACGCTCAATGAACACTTTCGCCTTTTCTGCTACAGAACTCTTGCAGCATTCAGCTCTTGAGCATCCTCGTGATGTCCTCACTATAAGGTGACTAATAGTCATGTCGTTTCAGCTTTCTGGACCAGTTCAGACAGTTCGTACGTAGAGAGGATGGCACAATATAAAGATATAACCCTTTCACACACGAACTTATTCACGTTCAGCCGGACAATATCCTAAAAAATGTGTTATCTGTTGAAGAGGTAACGTATCAATACGACTTTCCTTAACATTATTGGATTTCATTATCGACTAATGTATAAGGGTGGTGTCCGCCAGACCAGTAACTCCTAGCTCAGTCCAATTCCGGCAAATAGCAAATCCTCCCATCATCCCTCTAGTGAGCTGTGGTGTGAACAAGGCTTGTAATTATCGCTCGATCTTCAAATACCTTCGTAGGCTTGCTTTGGCTCTGTTCCTCTCTTGTATGCTTCCACTATCTAGGAATGGCGTTGAAACGATCGTTCTCTTTCTAATACTTCTAATAAAAACTAGTACTCAATATTCTCCCTCAATATGTGGCCTTGTTCATAAGCAGTATCCTAACATATCTGCCAACGCAATCAATCTACCCTTGCGTCCTAGGAGCCCCAGCGCATCATATCTTTTACGGGTGAGTTTTGCACTGATTCATATGCAAATAATCATAGCACAGCTACTCACATTCGAAATGTACAGACTTTCAACTTCAGAAATACCATTTTCTGAGTGATTGATGATTAAGGAGTATTCGCCAGATATGTTGAAGGAAGTAAGGATAAAACGGAGACGATGGTAGAGAGAGAAGAATAAAAACAACGAGTAGACAAGGCTTCTGCGGATACTGTATTGTACTTTGATTTCAAGTGGCAGTTGATTGAGCCTAGTCAACGAGATGCCGTAAAATATAAGAGCCCCGTGATATCTGACAACGTAACAAAACGGAAGTATGCTTAATAGTTGTAGATTTGCTTGCTCTCGCTTTAGCTACAGGCTAGTCTATTGAGGAAGCACCTATTGTAAACATAGTGCGCTGATAGTATGCTATTAAGTTACAAACCAGCTCTTTCTACACGATTTCCAGTCTCATCAAAATAAAGTTTCTTCTCAGTCCTTAATGCCTCTTGAAGATAAGATCCTATCTCCACGGCACGTAGAGCACTGGTCAGACTGAATGGTAATTTGGTGTTGTCAAGAGCAGCGGCGGTGAACTCGTTCGCTTCCTGCATCATTCACGCGTTAGTCTACCAAGAGATCGCAATTAAAAACGGATTGGTACAACGTACAGCGACAAATGCATACTCGAAGCGGCCGTAGTAGTGAGCAGGAACCTCACGGATGATACCTTGGTCTGTGTATGTGTTCACAAAGTTCGCTTGAGGGTTCCCGTTAACGGTCAGCTTTCCTTTCGTACCAATGAATTCGGTCGTGTCCTCCTGTCCATGAGCCATCATGCGCGAGCAGTAATAATAGGCAACTCTGCCACCGTAGAACTCAACAATGCCAACAGCATTATCGCAGTCCTCATACTGTTTGAGACCCGGAGCTACAGCGACAACTCCCGCCGCCGAAACAGACTTTACTGGGATGTCCTCGCCGAAAAACCACAGTGTGAGGTCAATATCATGAACTGACAGTTATTGCTAGGTCAGCCTTGAAACTTGGCCAGAGGATCTCAGGATCTTTAGTGCACGAACCGCTCATGTCACTGAAACATCCACCGCTGTGCGCAGCATACTGGACGAAAAAACCGCTCGCGTCATGCTTGTCACATGTCTGAGACCGAATGATGGTGGGACGGCCGATCACTCCTGCTTCCGCCTTCTCATAGGCATCTCTGTAAGAGGCGTCGAAGCGACGAGAGAAACCACACATCACTTTAAGATGTGGTTTCGCCTTGGCGGCTCTGATGACTTCTTGGCACTATCAAAATCAGTCAAATACCTTAGCAGACACCATGAATGAGTGGGCTCTACTTACGGTGTCGATGCTGAGAGATATCGGCTTCTCGCAAAGAACGTGTAGATCTTCGGCAATTGCCTCCAGCGCCTCTTCTGCATGCACCTTTGTCGCGGTAGCGATCACGACAGCTTGGAGGCCTTCATGGTGTATCATCTGGTGGTAATCGGAAAAAATGGTAACCCCGTGAGGTTCTAGGTTTGTCCTGGCCCATGCGATTTCTGTCTCGTCTGGCGTGAAGGCAGCCACCAGCTCGGCGCGAGGAGTTCGGTGTAGGAAATTGACGGCGTGTCGCTTGCCCATGCGCCCGAGACCAGCAACGCCCACCTTCAACTTTTGAACGGCCATTTTCTTTAAGAGTGGACAAGGTATATCAATAGAAGTATATGAGCGCCTTGATTGAATAGCTCAAGATAACTTGACAAGAGTTGGTAGATATACGACATGTTTAATTGATTGTTTATATAGAACAATGTATATTGTATGAACCTCGAAGGAGACAGCTAGCTATCCCTATTTCTCTAGTACATGGAGACGTATTTCGCCAAAAGAAAAATAAATTCAATACAGACAGTTTACAATGCGGCTTGCAGAAAGAACCGTAGAGAGGCCGTAGACCCATGACTAAATGGAGTAATTATTGCATCGTGAGTGGAACTGAAGTCATGTTTTCTTGTCTTCAGTTCGCTGAAATTTATCCTATTTAGGTGAATCGAGTAAACTTTTCCGTCTACTTACCTGCACGTTTCTCCTACATGATATTAGATGTGGGGAAACATGAGAGTCGGTTTCCTCTTGGCACATTGAAACTAAGCTCATCCATCCTTGTGTTGATGACGGTAAGATCCGCTCCAGCTCGGAATTATTTCTCAACATCCACAACCTTGACATACCCGTTCTGTTATGTAAGGAACATACATTGCGTTCAAGAGAAACTCTACATGTGTTCAGTACTAGTGCCGCTACACGGGAATTCTAATTTGACCAATATGTTCTCTTGTTTGAATGTTTTAATTTCAGCCTATGCTAAACTTATGACACTCGAATATATGTTGTAAATTGCGAAAATTCGTATGCTAGTTTTACTGAAGAGGGTTTGTTGCTAGTACGAGAGCTATCATTTTACACCTCATTATGCACTATCCAGTATGATCATATGTTTACTGTGCGTAGTCGATTGGGATTGTTTATAGCTTGGTTCTGATTGACTGACTTAAATTATTCCAGCCGCAGCCACCTTCTGAAGATTTTTTGCTGTTTTAACACCAAACCCATGCTCAAAGATTTGTCGAATATCTTCAAGGGGCATTCCATTAACCTCTGGGAAGCAGAATTTGACAAAGATCCAGCCGAAAAAGCAGATGCCGGCATACAGGCCGAACGTGCCGCTGGGTGTCAGACCTTTGAGCAATGATAGGAATGTTGATGAGACGATGATATTGGCACCCCAGCAGGTCACGTTGTTCATCACGGTGCCAACTGCACGAACCTCGATTGGAAGCAGCTCCGTCCCAACCCAGGCAATCGTAGCTACACCCGAGGAGAATGAAGCAACGTAGACAATGATAGTGACCAGAACCACTATGCTGGCCCAGTTTGTTGACGTACTTAAGAGGACGAGATCCTTGGAGACAGGGATCCAGTGGAATGCAACGGCAGTCACAGTCATGCTTACAACCTAGACGTCGAAATTAGTATCACATTATCTGGGTGATGCTCTAATTATCAAACATAATAGAACAACATACCATTATTGAAAGTGTTACTAGTAGGACTATGCGCCTTCCAGCCCTGTCTATCACAGAGAAGTTGACGATGTTGAATATAAAGTTCGTAGCACCTATTGTTATCGAGACAGCTGTAGGGTTCTTGAACCCAACTAAGCCGAACAGAGTGGCGCCATAATACAGGATGGTATTGAAACCAGAGAGTTGCGAAACTGCATATTCGAATTCATTCCATTAGCGCCGTAGTTACAGCATTGGAAGGTTGTCTAATAAACAGCGGACGTAGTAAACAGGATTAGACCTGATTGCAGGAGAACAGTCCACTTACTGGCCATAACACCACACGCCGAAGTAAGCGCTCGAAGGTTCGCCGGAATACAATGGAGTTCTTTGAATTGCGTCCAAAGGGACCGGGACCCAACGATTTGTGCTTCCTCTTCGATGGCGTAGATGAGGAGATCGATCTTGGACTGAACTTGGGCTTCGCTAGCATAAGGATATAAATTAGTAAGGGCTTTCTTTGCTTGTTCAATCTTCTGGTGCATTAGCAATAATCGGGGGCTCTCGGGGCACCCTGCAAGTAATGCGGCCAGTAGTATCGGAGGCACACCACCAATGGCTACCATGTATCGCCAGCCATGAGAGACGTGGACGAATCCGGCGCCCAGGACGTAAGAGATCAGCTGACCGAACGTAACGCTGACATTGTTCAAAGCAACCATGCGGCCGCGATATCTGGCCACCGAGATTTCTCCGATATAGAGAGGCTGTGAGAACCTTATCAACAAGATGCATTATACTAGTAAGGCTAAAGTTTTGACTGACCACAATCATGGAGGCAGACCCAACGCCCAAGCCAACGACAAACCGGCCGACTGTCATCTGTGGAACGGAAAACGCGGCGGCTTGTATAATCGATCCGATTATGAATAGGGCGCATCCAACATATATCCCGAATTTCCGCCCGAACTTGTCGGCTGGGAGCCCAGCGATCAGAGCACCAATCAGGGCACCACCAGAGGTGATCGAAGTAATGAGTTCTTGTTCCTTGGAACTCAGCGTGTGGCCCAGGTCGTCACCGATACTAACGAGTACCGCGGAGATGTATCCAGTATCATAGCCTAGCTCACGGTTAGGGAAGAGACTGGAAAAGCGGTCAAGTAACAGATGATGAGCTGAGTTGGTCTTACCGAAGAGAAATCCACCCATGGCCACGGTAAAGATGATTGTCCATACTTTTCTTGATGGTTTGGTGTCGTCGATAGAGTTGTCAAACGTCATTGTCTTGGCGAGATCATCGACGTGCTCGACGCTGGTGGCGCTCTCGATGTGCTCAGCGTGCAAGACGGCATCTTGCTTCTTGACTGACTCGTCGGGTAGAGAACCTTCTCTATCTGTCATGGTAGGGCTAGGAACTGTTTTCGACATGGTATGGTAATGTTATATGCTAGACAGAAAGCGAGAACTTAGGGATACTGAGAATGTTGGGTATTAAGCAAACACTTGGCTGGTGTGATTGTTAGTATGACTTTGAAAGAGTTAACAGATGCCAGGTCCGTGAGCAAGACAGAGAGATCACGAGATGTTGACTGCTACTTATGGAGCATCTCAGAGTGAGGCTTGGTTCTACTCCGTGTCGACTGAATGATGGATTTACATCATCATACATCTTGTGTGCTACGGTGAAAGTGAATAGCGTGACAAGTCTCAACTGCATGATACCTGCAATAGTAAAACCAAGAACCTTGGGCATACAGCACGGATTAATTTACAAGGATGTTTCGAGGTCGTCGTGCAACAATTGTTCACTATCTACCTCTGGCGCAGGGGACCAGAACAATAACATTTTGGGGAATTGTCCGAGTTAGACTCAAGCGTCTTGGCGTATTTAGTAATGCGGGGAAAACCTGGGGGATGTGGGGGAGTTGGGGGAGTGAAGTGCGGGGGAAGCCTGCATCGTGGATGTTGCGGGTACTAAATGACATATGCTCAGGGCCTGATTGGCGAAATATTAATGAAAGAATAGTACTATGTTAGTGGATGCTTGGCTTGCCGGTAAGGCGTCTTAGCCCGTCAAGGTATTTCTCCGGGTGGTTGTCCCCGGCAATTAAGTGGTGATCGTGGTGCGGGAGTTAGATGCCCTTTTGGACGGATAAGGTAAAGTTTACGCGAGGATGCGGAGAGAATTTCCCCCTATATTTTCGTCCCACATAGAAGCAAATAAATGTAGTCATTGCACTGCATATTTCATTGCATTGTCCGAGTGGGTTTTTTTTTCGATATTATCGAAGACACGTCAATCTACGTGTGTATTGAATTTCCGATCAATCCCTCAGTAGTGGCCTGTACCATCTCTGGCTTGGCGGTTGACTCCAGTATGCCTGAGCATGATAGGTTGCTGCACGGCGGCGCTGGGGCAGCCCCTTTACCATCCCTCCTCCCACCTTCTCTTTGTCGTAGCATTGGTAGTAAACTGCGTGACCAGATAGAAGAACAAGATGTAAAGTGAGTCATTGTAACATGGGCCCATCTCTTCCCTGTGTTCCACTTAGCTGACCCCACGATCAAAAGCGGCGATGTTCGTGCGGTTCCCCCTAACTCCCCATCACGGGACCAGGGCAGACTGCTGAGGTTTGATGACATCGTTGATGCCCGTCTGTTCCGTCAATATGTCCGCAGGGTGTCTTCATGGGTAAGTAATCACCTTCTCTGCTCCACTCCCAATAGCAAGCCGGCATGGAAGACCTGGGAACTAATCACTCTCGGCACTTAGATTGATGTCTGTGATCGTGAGTGCCACTTCGGCATCGAGGTTCCCCGGCGGGCCCACAGATTTCCATTACTCTCTAATGCGATAATGGCTTTTGCATCCGCGGTGTCTGTTTCCCCGGATCGTGCCGCAGCTTATCACAACCAGGCTGTGGATCTCCTCATACCCATTCTTGATGGACCAATCGAGTCTCTAGACGAAAATGTATTGGCCGCAATAGTGTTGCTTCGAGCTTTCGAAGAAGGAACAGGTACCTTTCCTATCTTCTTCCAATGAGAACATTACGAAAGCTGACTTTGACCAGATACCGATACCGGTACTCACTTGTTTGGGAGTGCGCGCCTCCTCAACACTGCCGCTGGATTTGCTACTGCTGGCGGCCTTGGGGAGGCAGCTAGCTGGATTGTCCTTCGACAGAGTATCTATATCTCCTTTACGAGATCGCTGCCTTTAGGTATAAATCTGGACAATTACAGGCGATCCAGGGCTTTCACCAGCGTTGATGCAGAGTCATTGGCAAACAAGGCTGTGTTTTTATGTGCCCAGGTCTTAACATTCGCTTTTGGAACAGGTGAAAGTGTCCCTGAGTGGCATGTCGACGAGTGGGATAATTTGCACGATGAGTTAGAAGAATGGTACAAGTCTAGGCCTAGCGAGCTGTGTGCATATTGGGTCGACATGCCACGGCTAGGAGAAAGAGGGACTTTTCCAGCATTTCCTACGGCCTGGATGGCACGTCCCGCTCATGGTGAATAACTGATCTCTGTCCCCATTAGGCGTTGGAATCGATCAACTGATTAGCTTACAGTGGTTGGCATACAAGTCTACTTCATGGCCAGACTACTCCTTGCAATATTTAACCCCCGTCTTGAGGACCTGTCCTTCGAAACCATTCTGAGAAGAAGACAAGCTGAGGTAATTCCTCTTAACCATGCTATATATAGACTTGCTCGTGCAGGGAAAATCCAATGGACATGACGGAAACTGACCGATATTATGCCCAGGAACAAATCTTGGCAAACCTTCGTATGGTTATTGGGCTCGCGATGAGCCATCCATCTAACATCACTGCGGGATTTCATGCTAGGCATGCCCTCCAAGCATGTAAGATACATCATTACGAGTTCAGGTCCCCATTGACCACTAATCTCTGAACACTAATTGTAGGCGGCTGTTACTTGAAAGACGCTAAAGAGCAGCAGGAGGCACTCGCTTTCTTGGGGAACTTCGAGATAGAATCAACGTGGAAGGCGAACCACATAGCTGATAACCTTGGAATGGCTTGGTCAAGAAATTCTTCGAAATTAGCTAGTTACTATAATAAGATCATGGCCTAATCATAACTATCACTATACTCGGTGAGAAGGGTTCGGCTGACTTATCGTGGTTATGCGGTGGATATAGTATGCCGTCGCCACGCTTTTGTCCAAGCTCCTGATATATCTCGACGCTAATCTCCTGTCATGATCCCATTAACTACACCCTATTATTAGCTTACACTTTGATGCCACCCCCACGTCTCCTTCATTTCTTGCTGGCTATACAAAAGCCCCCGTTAGTGATTGACATACCATGATATTTATATAACGCCTTTGCTAACATTATCAATTGGCGTTCGGGGGCACTTACATGAATTGAGTTGGCCAGGCATGATTCTTTTCAACCTTAACTAGGAAATCAAATAGTGCCTGTTGTTCGCGTCGGTTCGTGAACCGATCGCCAGCTAGCACAATTCCCATAATGGCAGGTCTATAATTACTTGTCAGAATAAGAGCGTGGTCTATCCATGCCTCGGCTACTAAGAATATGAATACTTACGGACAAGTGCGGTATGCGTTTCCGTGTGTCTCAGCTATGCCACATAGAATTCGAACGTCGCTCTTGATCTCGTTCTAGCCTTTGATTAGTGCTGATTCTTCCTGGCATTAATTATTACGGAGGCTCGACCACTTACGTCCATAGACTGCATTGCGGCCATGTAGCTACTTCCTATGCGTGGAAATCTGGGATTGTGCGCTATGAGTAGCATACGAGTCAAATGGTAAAAATGCCACGCTGCCATGACGCAGTCGCTGAGAAATACTATTTCTGGGAATACTTCCTCGTCTTCGGGTAGTCGAGTGAATAGAGGTTCAAAGGATTCTGGTACAGAAGCAGCCCAAGCTGCCAAATAACCTGCTAGACTTTCGTACTTTTGATAAGCGTACGCATCAATCTCCCTAGAGCCGAAACAGAACTCGAGTACTTCGACTGAATGCAGGGTTATTCTTCCCATCCATACTTCGTCTTCTGCTCCCTCGAGAGAAAGGTCGACGTTGCACTTATCGAGGCATAGCCCAGTGGATCGTTCGTTCAAGATGGCCAAATAGATTTCTTGCCGGATCCCCGCCCAAAACGCTGCTTGGTGCGGTCCTCTTGGCAGCAGAAATTGTGACTGTGTCTCGAATGTATTGCGGATATCGGTCGATTTGGATTCCTGGCTCCTCACACCTAGCGTAGCTGGAAGGGAAGAGTGGTCAGCCTCATCAACAAATTTGATTCGTTATATCATATGGTAGAGTATGTATTTGTGACTCAAACTTAGCCGTCCAGTAAGTGATGCTAGGCATTATCAGATCTTGGATTTGAACACTTAAGAAGATGACGCCTGTAGAGGCAACTTACTTCCGATTACTACAAGAAATCGTACGAGTACTATAGTTGCCATTGCGCACCAATCCAGCATACGGTTTCTGGTAGCCAGCACTCTGTCAAAACACCCTTCACACCATTGTCTATCATCTGTATCAACAAGAGGCAGTTGATGGTCACGAAGGCTATCTCGATGCCTTGTCGCTACAATTGAGATTATTCTCATCAACATGGGACGCGATCCGGCAGCTTCAGGGACACTCCTCGCGAAGGTCATCTCTCTGTCGCAAAGATCGAAAATTGCAGCGACCTGATCGATATAATGTCGCATTAACTCCGCTTCACTAAGCTCTCTTAATGGAAAAAGAGACACCTTTGCAGAGAACGGGTCACATATACCGAGGCACTGAGCGAAGTGACCTTTTTGGGAGTAAGAGCCCACTCCATGAACCCCTTCTGAGCCGAATTCCGGCGCAGACGACCTCTGCCAGATTTGATAGACCAATTCTGGTGAAGAGGTATATCGATCTACTAGCGATACGATGCCATCGCTTTGTTCGGGGAATGAAGGCAATGTCGAGAATGTGTCACTTTCATCTGCTTCGCGTTCAATATCTGGGCCGTTCAGAGTGTCGAGAGTTGAGCTCTGAGCTAAAGGGGATGGAAGTAAGCCCGGTAAGCCTGGGATTGCGTCCTCTTCATGGTTCGACGATGCCTGGATAGGACTCAGGGGTTCTCTGAAATCTCTGTCTTCCTCCCCGTTGTTCGCTGTGGTTTCGATAGTCTCATCGATGAATGCGAGCTTTTTGCCAGCGATTATACACCATTTTTGTTCGGTTGGGAATTCAAATTCACGTTTGTCTACACTAAAAACAATATGAGCGAAAAGCAGCCAGGCTCCTGGTGGGCTTCGTGCCCAGTCAGCTAACCCACCTTGTACCATAACTGTGGCGGAAGCGCCAATTGATGGATCGGACACACTTTATGCCCTTCTTGGCACAATAATTACATGGTTTACCACGGTCACCTGCCGCAGAGGAAATTTTACAGGTTAGCCTAACAGGCATAGGTGCAAGGAAGGACTCCTTCGTGTCGCTGTGACCTTACATTTGATATGTCTGTACGTGGGGATGCGTAAGTCCAGTGTCAACAGGGGTCTTTGAAAGGCCTCGTTTTATTAGGTAGTATCGTCAATATAGGGACGAGATACGTAAAGCGACATAGGGGACTTGCCTCTCGCGACAAATCTGGGATAGCGAAGGGTGAGCCGGGATTCCCAGAGGAGTAAAAGAGGATCTAGCTTACCTCACACCCTCGCAATCTTTTTTCGTTGCTTGTGGACATAAGGAATCATGGAGATTTATCAGGTCCGACCGAAATAGGAGATTTGATGAGAATGGTAGGAAAAAGGCGAACGTTACTCTTGTCGTACCTTTTATCCTGTTTTGTCTGCTGTGGGGGAGTGCATTACGGCGTGGGGGAAATGCGGAGTTAATGCGGGGATCTGGGGGTAGCGGGGCTGAACTACCATATTTTTGGTTTACTTATAATTACGGAACATAATATGAAATGCGGTAATGGTTAGTATTACTTTAATTGAGTGGAGGTCATTATAGGTACTGCTATGCTACCTTATAGTTCTTCGAATCTTCTCACTCCATCTTGTACGTCTGAAGTGATGGCTGATTCTCACTATGACCAAAATCGATTAGCGCATATTAAGTATGCTGTTTTGAAAATATTTCCTAATTCGGCGTATTCGGCAAGTTTAATACGTCGCCAGTATTCTTGGCTGCTGCTGCTGCTGCTTTATCCCTTATGATTAATCTACTACCTGACGTCTTGATCGTACAAGAGAATATCTCGACTAACGCGGCAAGAAAAAAGGTCCTATGAACCCCCCCAACAATAGTAATAGGAATTTTAGAGCCTGAGAAGTCTCGATATGGGGGTAAGTACGTAATTGCGAACTGCTTCTCAAAGTATTTGAAGGATGAACCGCCTTCGTTTCGTTGCTTACGCCGCCTCAAGGCTTTTCATCTATCCACGTATGTCTAGTAGTGAAGACCTCAAAAGGCCAATCTAAGAAAAATGGCTTCTTCATTGTTGGGGGTGCCATCGTACGCGGCGGCACTAGTCTTCTTCGTTTTAACATATTTCCTCGTATACCCAATTGTGGTTTATTTCAAAGATAGTAAAGGTAAGGCTTCGGACTATACTGTTAGAATGACCATGGATAATAATCGTTATTCTCCCTAGGCCTACGGAAGTTCCCTAATATGAGCTTATTCTCGGGGATGTCGAATTTTCCTTTCATGATATTAGCACACGGAGGTGCTCGATCGGATTATTTGGCGAGGCTGCATAAAGAGCGGCCTATTCTACGCACCGGGCCAAACACATTGTCGTTTGGCAGCGTTCTTGCCATCAAAGATATCTATGGTCATGGATCACCGTGTCTCAAGGATGAGTCCTATATGATTACTGCCGGCTCGCACCACCACCTTGCCGATGTCATTGACAGGGCCGATCATGCTCGGAAGCGCAGGGTTCTATCTGCCGCGTACGCAATCAAGAACCTACAGGAGTGGGAATTCAAGGTGGCGGACAAGGTGGAAAGACTATTCAAGAAGTTTGATTCGTGCTGCACCGATCCTCTTCCCAAAGGGCAACTTTACCCGGATCCCAAGGATGTCAACATCGACTACTGTCAATGGACTAACTACTTTACCCTCGACGCAATCACGGACATCGGATTGTCTGAGAGTCTAGGGCTTCTTGACAGAGGCCACGACGTAGTCACTGCTAGAAGGCCTGACGGGACGACTTTCCAGACGGATATTCGAGGAGCTCTTTATCCGACGGCGCGAAAGCAATCACTTCTGATATGGAGTTACCAATATTACAAGCTTCTAGATAAGCTGTCCAACATAATTCCATTCTATCGACGCATGTCCCGGTCAGCAGTGCACTGGGAAGCGATTGTGGCGCATTGTTCTAGCAGAAGGATGGAACGCTACAAGGCTGGTGAAAAGCACGACGATTTCTTTCAGTCACTGATGGAAAGCAAGAAAGGCGAGCCCAACAACCTGGAATGGGGCGAAGTTGTCGCCGAGGTAAACATCATGATGAACGCGGGTAGTGTGACAACAGCCATCGCGGTCACTAACGTGCTCTATGAGCTGCTCAAGCACCCTCGAGTGCTCTCCCGGCTTCGCGAAGAGATCGACACCGTATTGGACCCTGACGAGGTCATTGCATCATATAGCAAAGTGAAGAACCTACCCTACCTTCGTGCGTGCCTTGACGAATCGCTGCGCTTACAGCCTCCGACGCCGCATGGCCTACCGTAAGGAACTTCAGAGTTTTTATTCTCCCTCAATCCTCATCAGATGGGAACGAGTTCCTCGGGAGTTCGTTCCTTTGTTACCCCTATATAATCTTGTTTCGTACGATTACTGACTATATCACGCCATAGACGGAAAACCCCGCCCGAAGGTTTACGTATCATGGGTGAATACGTACCCGGAAACACAACAGTCAGTATTTCAGCGCTGGTGGCGCACCGGGATGAGTCGGTGTTCCCAGATGCATACAAGTTCATCCCTGAACGATGGCTTGGCGAGAAGGGCAAGTCGTTGCAAAGCTCGTTTATCACCTTCTCGACAGGGGCTCGTGGCTGTATTGGCCGTAATATTACGTACTTGGAACAAGCCGTCCTCATCGCCTCTATCGTCCACCGATATGAATTCGCGCTGCCCAAAGGCTTTACGCTCCAAAGATTGGAAACAATGAACCACATACTTGGAGAGATGCCGGTAAAGATATGGAGGCGGTCAATGTAAACCCGAAGATAATGCTAGTTGAAGTATATTGATGATAACCTACGAAATTTCACCCGTGACCTCCAACTACTAAGCAGGATGTTGAGTATGAGTATCCGACCGACGTCCTTTTCGGGCTCCCCTGACTCGATCAATCGTCGACGTCTCTCAAAGGAGCACACTACGGCACCGCCCTTAGAGCTTGTCAAATCATAGCCAACAATGCCTTCAGTGGCTACCTTGCGACAGACCGAGACGGCAAAGAACGCGTTAACCCCGCCATCAACTCAAGGCCACTGGTACTTGTACAAGGGAGTTCGCATCAATCCATTGTAAAAAATCCAGATATCGTCCCCGAGTTCCTGTTTGCTCGTTTTGCGTGCGATGTTCTAACGCTCGTCAAGCTCTTCGTTTGCCAATCTCCGATTCATCGATATATAACAGCAAGAAGTATATTATAGAATTAGAGTGACTTTCGCCTTAGTAGCTTTCTGACTAGTACAGTGGAGGGGGCACTAGATACGCATGTGTCAGTAAGCGAAAGCGAAACATTGTAAGAGCAACGATGATAGTGATACGGAGCGAGAACGATACGAGAAGATGTGGAAATGCTGTGATTGGGAACTTGAAAATGATGAGTGGTATAAATAAAAAGAATGTAGACGGAGAGTGCATCACTGCGTGCTTTGTGATGGGCGCAACACAAGCAGAAGGTATAGGTACCTAGTGCCTTATCAACACACTGAGACACACAACCCATCTAGCTAGTTGCTTTGGCAAATACTGCAAAACAACATTGAATGTTGCCACACCTTAAGAATATAAATATTACAGCAAACGTCGTCGTTCAGTGCAAAACATTCTCACCCGCGTGCCACTACTTGTCCAACTGCATGCCCTTTCTTCTATTCCCATCCGTATTGCCATACTATCAAAAAGCTTTTTGTTACAAGACGAGCAATATGGTGGACTTCCGGATTGTTAATGTCGACAAAAAGGAAGTTTTGCCGGTCGATCAGTTCTACAGTAATATGGACGAGGTTCTCCTCCAAGGGTTCGCCAATTCTCTCGTCCCCCTTCTTACGGTCCCCAATTTAAGAAGAGTCCGTATATCTCAGTCTGGCGTCGACAAAGCTCGAGCCCTTAAGTAAGTGATCGCATATATTCTCACAAACTGCTTTTCAATGCCGTTGACAGGCGATACTCAGCCGCTCGAGCCCCTTGGTAGCTCTACCACAAGAGCTGGTCGACGCGATCACTGATGAGGTGTCCGACTTTTGCCCCCTTTTATCACTGGCTGTCGCGTGCTCCTACTTCTGGCGCACGCTCCTACCTCGCGTCAGGGAAGCAATCATCGCATATGAAGGACCATGGGCTGGCGACCGCCTAGTATGCATCGACGGAGATGCGTTCGGACTTCCTCCGACTTGTAGCGATTTCGAACCCGATGAGCCCAATAGGAAAATGCCAGACCGTTGCCATCTATTGGACATAAAAACCACGATCAAGAGGTCACTAGACTTGGGAGAACTTTTTTTAGATCGGCATTATGGTCAAAAGCCTCCTTTCATGCCAATATTTTCGAGTGAGGATTATGAACTCTACCGGCGTCTGATTGCCATGCTACGATATGACACACAACGACCCGGGGTCCTACGAAATCTCTCGAAGCGCCAGTACGTTCTCGACACGACGCTAGCAGAATCCACATGGCGGTACAGTCTCGGAGACGCGGTTACCGTCCACTCGGAGTGGACCGACAACTTTAACGAGGATAGAAATGGCGAGTGGGCGGGTGATCGCTTTGATATTCGGACGGAGGATGACATTACTGGCGAGTGGATTGACAGGAGCAATGAGATAGTCGATCTTCTCGACGAAGCCACTAAATGGGCGGTACTGAATCGCTACCGATGGGAGTTCCGAGCGTGGGTTTGATAAATGCCTCCCCTGCTCATGTTGTACTACGAATCTGAGTATCGGTATTGGTGATATCGTAGATGAAAGAGCCTTAGAGCTTTCCTTTACATTCTTGCAGCCTTGCAGGACTGCACGTGTAGTACCTAGCCTAATGCTTTCTTCCATGCTTTATAGATTAATAGGCTACAGTCATTTTATATGCTCAGCTATATAGTTGAGCATATCCCGAATCTCATCAGAATCACATGCAAACCTCACCGAGCATTTTATACGCCTTCGTGTCTGCTCCCGATTTTTCAGCCATATTAACGGATGCATGGAGCATATAAGAAAACCTCATACCATCTCCTTCACCATTCCTTTTCGCCCTTGTTCAATCTGTGCGTATACTAAGGCATGTATAGACCCGCAGCCTTGAACTTCTGTCTGTCTTGGTTCGCACACCGGCTCTGATAAACTACTCTCAAGTCCATACCCATGTCTTTCGCCATCTTCACGTCCTCGTCTGTCAACCACACCCGCTCGAGAGCCTCAGCTTGCTGTTTAGTTGTCGTAGCCTGCCACTGGCCGTGCGCATCGATGTAGCAGCGGCCTACCTTCGAGTCATGGATTTCGCGAAGACCATTGTCGAGAGCCTTCTCTGCGCTTGACAGCATGGCCAGCTTACACGAGGCGAAGGCGGCGTCGTCGAGCTTGTATAATTCGGTCGCAGATGGAACCTTGTTCTCCTTCATCGCGTTCTGAATAGTGATCTGCATTTTCTGCGCCAATGACGATCGCTGCGATTCGCTGACGTTTACATATTGGGCAGCCATCAACGGGTACAGAAACTGCATGCAATTCTGAGATGAGCCGAAAGGTTCGGGACACAGTTTGCCTGCCACGCGATGGCTGGTCCAGACTTCCCATTGCGCTACCGTCTCACGCCAACCAAACTATCCAGAAAGCAGAGTTAGTGATGATCCTTTTTGGTATTCTGTAGGGGCGCATCTGGTGAGTACAGTAATGCAAGATATGGGAATAAACAACGAGTGAAACTAACTTGGGCTCCTGCAATGTCAACTACCATCTGTTCGCCGGACTTGAGAGTTGCACACAACACAGTGTGCTGGCTGTACATAGCGTTATAGGCTGTGTCATGTCTTATGTCACAGGTGGGACGGTGAGCATTTCGGGGCATGATATGGACTTCATGTAGTGTTCGGCAAAGCGCTGTGATGGCCCTTGTTAGCCTAGATTTATAACGAATCTTAGAAGAGTTTCTCTTACGTAGCAGGAGTAGGTTCACGAGACCTTGACATGTGCTCAGGAGCTGCTGACATTCGCTATCGAACAGAGCCGCGAGAGTATGTTCTTCAGATAAGGCCATGTCGGACGGAAAGCGACAAACAAAGGGCTTCCCTTGGTATGCCCACTCGTCCGGCTGATCGTGGATGATGTTTGCGATGCCCTGCTTCTCGGTAATACCAGCGACTTGTTTATCAATCCAAGCCGTTTTTTGGAACATGACAAAGAGATCATGGATCAAGGATACGGCACGGCAGATCTTTTTTCTGCCCAGACATTGAGACTTGTGCTCTTTCCAGTGTTGAGTTTGGCAAACCTTATCGCAGTAAGCTGTCTTCATGACAACGTGAGAGTCCAGTTTGACTAGACAGCCACTGCATGCAGCCTCGACATCGGGCTTTCCACAGTTTGCACAGGTTTTGGGATCAGTCAGCTTAGCTGGCAGGAAGGCATGGTCGTTGTTGGGTAGGTCAACCTGTTGTCCCTCGGAGTTCTCCTTGTTCTTGAACGGGTACTCTTCATCCTTACGTCCCTGGGAAATCCACGCGTGATACTTCAGCTGTTGAGACTTTGCCGAGTCATCGTTAGGAATCTGGGGCGTGTCAAGAGCGAGCCGGCCAAGCTCACTGCGCAGCGCCTCATAGTTTCTAGTCTTCGAGAAGGCTTGAGCACACTTCACTATGAACTTACGGTCTGGATCACGAGATTGAGAAGGAAAGAAGGACTTGAAGACCCGCTCGAAATGAGCTTGATCCCAAACGCCATTCTGGTTCAGTGCGGCCTGATCAGCCGCAGGACTCGGAAGGTCTTTAAAGAGCTTCTCAATGGGGTCCATGATGGAATTTGTTCTCAATGACAATAAATCGTAGTGTAGTAATAGAGGAGGTGAAATTGGGATGGAGATCAAAGGAGAGGGAGTCATTAGCATGGCAGATGACAGAACCGCTAAATGTCCTGCACAAAACAAGATCTCTTAGATACTTGAACTACTTAGGTACCTGCCAGGTAGTTACCCGTAGCAACGACTATCACCTTGATGGAAATGGAAGCTACGCGTGCTGTATAAGAACTAAGTAAGTAGGATAATATCTACTGATATTGGGGCCGACAGCAACCTCTAGTCTTGTATAAAAGCCCCTGCAAGAACAACAACTTCTTTGGCAACTGTAATATGCTAATCACTTACTCTTAGTGAAGTTACTAACTTAGTTCACATCTTTAGAGAAAAAGAAGTCAACTGATATTCTTATGTGGCTGGTCCAACTCGCAAAAGTTCTTGTATTTTGTTATAATATAACACTTAAACATTACAACTATGTCTTCTCTTAATTAACCTGTGAAATCGTTATAAAAAACAACACTGTATTAAAGGAACTGATAATTGCCGCGGGCTATAAATACAAGTTGATCAATGCTTAAAAGGTACATGATATAATTAACAAACACTAGCTGGAAAATGCGCCCGCGACTCAAGACCGCAATAGTTTGTGCGTAGAACCACATGAACTTTCCTTCGTTTTCATCAAACGAGCAGCGCTCGTATCGAGATTGCTTGAGATTAGGTCACGGGCGAATTGTACGGTTGCTACTGTTACGATCGCGGCTTGCATAGCTTGGGAGGTTTAAGGATATTACTAAGATTCGGTTGTAGGTGGCCCAGACATGGGGGCAACAGGCACTCTGGATCTATGTCCCTAGAGTATCGTAGCCCGCCTTCATAGCAGCTCACAACACCGTAAGAAATGTTTTATAGAGTTTCAATATCGTAAAATAAGTACATTAACCATTGTGACCATGTTTGACGGGTTCGTTAATGATGATCCTTTTAGCCGCCCCTTCCGACTTCTGATAGAAAGTGATATGAAGTAATTGAAGCGCGTCTCTGTGATCCATTGTTGTTGAAGACACTAGTGCATTCTGTATATCGCTTTCAAAGAATATCACGTAATCGGGGACGTGCATGCCGCTAACCGATGCATGTTAGGATACAAAGGAAGCTGACAACATAACTTATGTAGGTATTCAGCGAACCCCCTTCCACCTTTTGCCTCATTTTCTCCCAAAAAAAAAAAAACATTTCCGTCGTGATATTTGAACCCATACCTAATCCTCCATGGCAGGAGTTTTGGCTCCTCGGTGGCGGGAACGGACCTTGCCTCAGATTGTTGATGACTTAGCTCGCGATAAGCCGAACTATGCCTACGGCTGTTGGCTTGTGAACCACAACTCTTCTTCAGCCAGTGTCCATACCATCACCTATGCCCAATTATGCAATATTGTCAACCGATTAGCATGGTGGCTCATCGAGCAGCTGGGTCGTGATAGACAGGGCGAAGTCTTGACCTATGTAGGACCTAATGACGTGCGGTTTACTGCCCTTGTATTGGCTACGATCAAGACGGGCTTCAAGGTGAGCGAGCGACATCGTCTCCGCCGTCTTTGCACAAGCTCAGTTGTTCTTGCAGCTCTTTCTTACCTCGCCGCGCAACAGTCCGGTGGCTCACCGCAAGTTGTTTGACACGCTCAAATGCCAAACTCTCATTGCCCCAGATCCATCTCACCAACCCGCCTCGGCAATTCTTGAGGCGGTACAAGAGTGCCGGTGTCTTGCGATCCCAAGTATCGATCATCTCCTCCAATCGCCTTGCCGCGCATACATCATGGAGAAGTCACTAATCGAGTCGCGCTTGGATACGTTATTTATTATGTGAGTTTTTTTATAAGAAAGAATGAAGAAAGCAGACTGTGGCCCAAAGGTCCTCTAATACGAAGTTTAGTCACACTTCAGGGTCCACTGGGATCCCCAAGCCGCTGAATTGGACACAAGAAACCGCTGTACGGCACATCGAAGCAAGTAGCCGAGACCCGCCTGATGGACTTGCGTCGATTGACGCCCTCTTCCATGGGAAACGGGTACTATCCACACTTCCACCATTTCATGTATGATAGCAATCACCGTGCGCGTGTACTTTGCCACTCGCCTAAGTCCAGCGCTAACAGGCTTCAGGGTGCCGGTTTGGTGCAGCATTTGTTGTATGCTATCCCCTTCGGAAATATTACTGTGATTCCGTCGGCGGCAGGGGCGATTGTGACAGCTCACGGTCTCGTAGATGCGCTCAAGAAGACGGCTGCCCACGTGGCAGTTATGGTGCCATCGATAGTAGCTGAGATTGCCCAGAATCCAGAGCTACTTGACTACTGTGCCGACAATCTCGAACTCATCCTTTATATCGGAGGCGACCTTCCACAGGCTGTGGGTGATACTGTAGCATCCAGAATCCCACTACGCTGCTGGTGGGGTGCCTCCGAGGTAGGCATGCCGCAGCAGTTAATAGTGCCAGAGCTAGATCAAAGCGGTTGGCATTATATTCGCTTTCATCCGTGTGCAGGCGCAACGTTCGACAAAGTAAGCGGCGGTCTCTATGAACTTGTCATCAGTCGTAACGATGCAATCATCGACACGCAGACAACTTTCACTATTGGGAGCTTCGGAAGCTTGACAGAGTATCGAACTCGCGACCTGTTTGAGCCCCATCCAAAAGTGCCAAACACCTGGCGGTGGCGTGCCCGGGCGGATGATATAATCGTCTTCTTAAACGGCGAGAAATCAAATCCTGTTTCGATGGAACAGTACATCGTCGCTAGCAATTCTGATGTGATAAGTGGCGCTATAGTGATCGGTGCCCAAAGGTTTCAAGCAGCCCTGATTATCGACCCATCTGCTGGAGATCTCACGACAGCAGAACAAGCTTCCCTAATCGAGCGTGTATGGCCCAGCGTCAACGACGCCAACAATAAAGCTCCAGCGCATGCGCGAGTCGAAAAGACGTTAATCCTGATAGCCCCAATGCCGTTTATTCGGGCAGGGAAGGGCACGATCCAGCGAGCTGCTACTGTTGCTCAATACACAACAGAGATTGACAATCTCTATGCCAGTGCCGACATAACTTCTTCCTTATCTGGAGAGCATCACGCAGACGTGACAGATGTTGATGCAGCTGTCCAACTCATTCGAAATGCTGCCCGGAGCATCACTGGTTTATCCGAATTGAGCCACACTGACAACTTCTTTGATTCTGGCATGGATTCTTTGCAAGCCTTACAGCTCGTGCGAGCCATGCGAAATGCCCTAAGTCGCCCCAACCTTGCGCTGTCCACGGTGTATCGGAACCCAACGCCGCTGCAACTTGGGGCTTCAGTCCTGTCCGACGAAACAGAGGGCTCCGACGACCAAACTCTCTCAGGACAACTCTTGAGTACTTATCGGGGCCTCATTCAGCAGATCACGAGGACCAAGCCTCCCCCCCTGGCCAATCGATTCAGTGGAGAGCAGGACGGACCTGTTGACGTACTGTTAACCGGGTCGACAGGTACTCTAGGAACTTCTATTCTACACGCGTTGCTCGGACACCCAAGAGTTGGCCACGTCTTCTGCCTGAATCGAAGCGCAGACGGCGGGCGAGCAACACAGCACGACCGTTTCGCTGCTGCCCAGCTGGACACAAATATGCTAGACAGTCGTACCACGTTCTTACGAGCAGACCTAGTCGATCCAAAATTAGGTCTAGATGAAGAGACCTACCGTATGCTCGGCACCCGTATCGGGCTCTTAGTCCATAACGCCTGGCCTGTCAACTTCAACTTACCATTGTTGTCATTCCGGCCGATGTTAGCCGGGCTCGTAAATCTTGTTAGATTCGCAGCGATCGTCTCTCTGCCAACCTGTCGCATCGCCTTCATCTCGAGCGTCAGTGTAGTGGTAGGCATGGATTCCAAAGCCCCCACGGAAGCTGTGCCGGACGAGAGGACGTCGCTCGGTGCTCCACTCACGAATGGATACGCACGCAGTAAATTTCTAGCCGAAGTTCTGTGCGACTCAGCCGCCAATCAACTTGGTCTTCACATCGCCATCCTGCGAATCGGCCAAGTCGGGGGGTCTACGACCCGTCACGGCTCAATCTGGAATAGGGCTGAATGGCTGCCAAGCCTCGTCATCAGCTCCGCCCGCACCTTAAACTGCTTGCCGAACAGTCTTGGCCCGCACTTCTCTGAGGTTGACTGGGTTCCATCTGACTTGCTAGGCGCTGTCGTTAGGGATATCACGCTGGCAAACCCAACTGGCACACCTGGGGTCGGTGCCGAGGTCTTTAATGTGCGCAACCCACGTACGACGAGTTGGGACTCGCTGATTCCCACGATTCAAGAAGCAGTGAAGAGCAAATTTTCCCGGACCATGCAAGTAGTTTCGTCTACGGAGTGGTTGACCCGCCTTCAGGAAAGCGAAAGGGGTAATCATGGCGAGACGGTCGACACATCGCCGCAGGAACTCGCGGTCAACAATCCAGCAGTCAAGCTCCCCAATTTCTACCGCTACTGGTTATGGCCTCAAGATCCGGAGAACAGCGCGCCGCAGTCACCTATGGTCGTCAGTCGTGCCGTGGCCATCAGCGCTACCCTCCGTGACATGCCTAGTGTCAGTCCAGGCTGGATGGAGAAATGGGTTCAAGAATGGATATACGATTAAGAACTAGTAACCGGATAAATGACCTCTGTCTTTTTCCTCACGATTTCATCTCCTGCGACGCAGTTGGTTACTCAATGATAGATAAATAAATACATCACACTACCTAAAGTGTTCCAAGGCTCTTCACCCCGACCATTTTTCTGTGTATAAAATGACATTATAAAAGCCGGCGACTATAGTTTCTTCAGTGGTGCTGGTGATCTAACAAACTTCCTACGAGACCTAGTGTTCCAACATGACGCCATCCGACGCAGGTTGCGTGACTAATGTCGCCACCTTCATAACATGGGGATCCCTCTGCAAGGACGGTATGACGAAACCGCCGAGTATTAGATTCCCCATCACGCGCTTCTCTTCGAGGGTTTTCACGACGACTTCCTCTGCAAATCGGTCTGTCGGTGGCAGCTTACCTTTGTGATCACGATAATGTGTGCAGGGCACCGGAAGCTTGGCCTTAAAAATAAACGAGCAGGTTAAATCATAAGGTAATTCTATTTTCTTCTTCTCTCCTTGAGTAATAGTATCTGTTGGTTTAGTAGGATAACTAGTTAGTTTAGCTTACTACTTTCATCTTGTTTCGAGTTTTGTACTAAAGTTTTCTTGTTAAGACTATATATTTTTGTAGCCCTAGGCACTTAAGCTAGCCTCGCGCCTTACAGGCAGGGGCAACAGGCCACTTTTGAGCCACAACCTTTATGTGTATGAGGGATAGGTTATTTATTACTTATAGGCTTTTTTTTGGCTTGTTCCTTATTAAAGAGTGAAACTCTCTTGATCATTTAATCTCACTTACTTAAACATCCTCTCACCACTTTCTTGCCTCCAACATTCACATTGTCTCATAAGTACCCATTACTTTCACCCACATTACTGTCACGGGGTAAAACAACGCCGTTCATACTCCGTGATTATTAACGGTATATACAGGCTCCACATCCCCGCGAAAATTACACCCTCAAATATAACTTAACTCTGCGCTGTTGTTATCTTTAACACAAGTTGTTACGTACGCTTAATCGTGTCTAACGCAGACCGGGCTCATAGAAAACGCAACGCCACAACATAGAGCCTTCACAATGCGAAACACATGCCAGTCATCACTACACGAGACCAACAGCTAGTTTCACTGCCAGCAAGCGTTACCGCTGCCATCCGATTCACTGTCTTCTTCGTCACGGCCGCGTGTTCATGGTTCTCTTCCTTGACATATAGGTTTCCCACCTTGCTCCCTTAGATTCGAATCTCATTACAGCACCCTGCGATCCCAAGGGACACTCTATCTTCTTCCATTTACCCGCACTTGACCCGAGCGAGTTACCCTCTGCTCAATCATCTGCGGACCTAGATGAGCCTAAGCCCATATGGGGTCTAGACTACGAAATCGCACGAATTACATACGATATCCTCCCGGACATCATGGAAAACCGCAAAGTAGTATCCCGTATTCCACTACCATCATCTAAAACAAACTCAGAGGAAGCAATAACCGAAATGTCACTATCTGAAGCAAATTCCACCAAACGTAGCCAAAGTTACAGATTCAGACTTTATGATAACAGTTCTGACGCCATACGGGGTTACATTCGTCGAGAAATACTAAGATACCAGCTGCTAGAATATTTTTTCCTTGCCGAAGGAGGTACCACCGGAATATATAAGTTGTCTCAAATTTTGTAAACAAAAGCTTCCTCTCAAGATATGGTTGTGAACTGAGACAAATTACATGAAGCGTATTCATTAGCGATACAACATAATGTGGAAGAACGCGCTGAAGACGCTGTCCAAGTGTCTACTTCAAGTGACAGCATGATGGCTTGTGTGGTGGCTGCGCCCCACACTAGTTCTTCACTTGTAGATTCCCCACGTAATGTAGCACTTATTGTTGAAGCCGTGCATTCTTTTTAGTACAAAGCGTAATAGTTGTGAAAGAAATGAATTACAGATACTGAGGATCACTTGGACTATAGTTAATCCATTCCCTCATTTATCCGTCACAAGAGTCAACTACAGATTAAAGGATCCAAAGTCATATCCCACACCGGGGCCCATCACTCCTCCCACATTAGGGTCAAAGTCATTCACAACTCTCTCATAGCCCGAGTAAACGTGGCGTTGCACCTGCCCACGATCGTCGTAAATCGTCCGCCAGGTACTGATGTCTGCCATGTCAGTCTTACGCGTGATCGTAACGCCCTGATCTTTGGACAACGCCAGCATGCACAGCCACCAAAGGGCAAGGTCTGTGGTTAAATGCTTGGTCCCCCACTTTGACCACACTGCTGGCTGCATCTCTACATCAAATTGGTCTTGTGATGTTTCCTTCGAAAAACGGCAAGCCACAAGGGCCTCGTCTGTGACCAAGTACCCGTACCGTGTTTGTGCCCGTTTACAGGCCAAGGCCAGTTCACGTAGTGCCAGAATATCCATGCTTCTCGCCTCGTTCGGTGCGAGAGCTGTCTTGCTCGCAGCAAACTTGGAACTGGGCCTTCCTAGGCCGACGACTAGGTATCTTGGCGGGTGGTCTTCGATGGCCAAGTAAAAATCGACTTTATGGGTTCCTCGGAGATAGAGTAGCTCGGGTTGTGGCATCTTCAACTTCAATGATTTGATAGACAGGTTTACTCCCATCCGTAGTCTCCATTGGTCCTTAGCGAACTTAACAGTCGAATTCATCATCGAGTAGTTCCAGTCAAGTAAGTGGGCAACCTCTGAAGGTATATCCAGTTTGGCACTGGCGAGCTCCTCATTAGGGTTGGGCGCGTTCAGGTCCGGCGCTTGGGCGTCGGTAATAAAGCCATAGCTCTCGTTGAGGACGTCGATATTTATGTCGGCCCACTCGGTGATGTCACCGATCGTAATGTCTAGGTTCCTCCAACATTGCCCCCGCAGATCCAAAGTTTATTGCGCAGTTGTGGCAAGACGTTATGGCGTACGCCGATGAAATAGCGAGTTCAGCGGGTAGAAGAGGACAAACTACAATACCGTCATCAGAAACGAACTCGAAGCGAAGAGCAGCAACCAGATCAACGCCATCTGAAACAGGCTCAAAGTTGACAGTGCCTCCGGTTCTAAAAGGAGCCAAAGTGACTGATTCGGACTTCGACAAATCAGTTATGATTCCTTACGGCATCACATTAAACCAAGAAACCTGGACTACTAGCTTCTATAACCATTTTTCCCTTCCGAAAGAGCTATCAGAGGGACGTCCGGAGCGCCTTGATGCTTACAAAAAAGAGCTTCCTCTCGACGTGTGGTTGGAATATGACGCATCTTACATACAGCGCATTTGTCGTCAATACAAGATGATGAAGGATGACGGACGCTGTGAAGCCGAATTCCAGGCATACGCCTTGGCGACAATTTTTCGCAACGAAGATGCAATACCAAATGACTTTCCAACTGCTTCGAAGTTTGTACCAGAACGGAGGGTAGGAACTTGTTCATGCTCCATTGGGCAAGAACAAGACGCCACAATGGGAGGCACCCCCAATTCAATGTCCATCGGATGAACGAGATTCCTGAGGACGTCAACGGAGTCCCAAGGAACGATCAAGGCCGATCATTTTATCACCTTTGAAACCCTCGACGCTAGCTATGTGCATATTCTCGCCTTTGTGTTGCCGGAGCTGGCAGTGCCAGACCCAAATGAGGAGCTCGCCAGGGCTGTCAAGTTGGAAAAGCCTACCAACGTCGCCCACCTAGCGCTTAACGATGGAGCCGACTATTCGGTTGGCTAAAAGGCATCAGGGGCTACGCGTCGGAGGAGAGCCGTCTACCGACGTAGCAAAGTCGAAGGGGCAACAGCCGGCGATATCCACTTCCAATGCAACACACAAGGTTGACCATTACATCGCTATTGACACCTAGCCGCCGAATTACCTAGTCGTCGGCCTGGATAGGCCAATCTCGAAATTTGATAGAAGCAAACTAGCCCTCCGACCAAATGAAGTGAAAAAGGGGGAGATATTGCTGCTACGCCAACCAGGCAGACACGTCATGGATACTTTCGCAATAACCACCTAGATTATACTTCAGACTGCTCCACGAGGGCATTCTCTTGTTTAGCATTAAGCTTCTCCTAGATTCGGGAAGCATGGGAAGGTAGTTGTATGGGGACGGTTAATAAACTTAAAATTTCAATGTCAGAATTGAAAGGTGTAGTATCAAACATTAACACTAAGGTTAAGAATCTTACTGATACCGTCGACAATTTGAAGCAACGTATCTCGCAGTCTCTATCAGAGTCCCTGACAGGTAATGGAATGGAATAGAATAGTGAGCGGGAAGAGAAACAGGTGCGTAATGCCGGAGTAGTCGAGTGGCCGAAAGGTCAAAAGAGAAAACTACCTCGTCGTTCTTACCGCTAAGACTAATGTAGGTGGCCGCAAGCGCCCACAATGAAAAGGAGGAGAGGGGGGTACGGGGGGAGAGGAGGGCATTTATACAGACAATTTGTCACACGGATCAGCCACAACCACGGCCACAGGCAACTTCCGGTGGCTAAGGTCGGCAACATCGTGTAACTGCTGCGCGGTTCGGCGATAGAACTGTTCGGGCTTTGAAATATTCGGAATGATCGTGTTTGTTCGATGCTATGGAACAGGACTTGAAATTACTGAAGCAAGCAAGCGCGAGACCATTCGTGTATATAGACCTAGGTTCGCCGCGAGAGCTGAAGGGAGAAAGCCAGACTCGTATGGCCTCCTTAATGCCCAAGAAGATTATTGCAAATTGAAGACCCCTTTCCAAGCCCTAGACCTCTAGCCCTTGTTACACAATTGTACGTAAAAGGAAATTTCACATGTTACTACAACTGCCGTTTAAACGTTCCCATGATAATTCGCCACAATTATCTTTTTATAAATTCGAAAAAGTTTTGTGTTGATATGTTAGGATTGAATTTGTTTTACTTTTTCTGAGCTGCTATTATGCGTAGCGACATTGTGTTCATCGGAAGCTTAATGTATATTTTCCAGGAAGTTGTGAACTTGAACCACGCTAACCACCAAACACCAATAACGGCATACCTCAATCCCAAGACTCTTGTAAGAGTCCAAGTTAGACCAAGTTACCCTTCCTAGCAAGAGCAGCACGGTATAAGCCTATTTGCATGCTTTCCGCCTTCTTACGCCTTATCTATTCACACTCTCATGCAATCTTACTTGGTAGACGATGTGGGCAAGAACTGAAGAACTGAAGCCGAAACGGCACGCAAAGAGATCGGGCGATGCTTGTACGTGTCAGCAATGTAGGTTTTAAACTATTTAAACATAGTATACAGTTGCGGGAGGAACAGCTAAGCTCGTTTGGAAATAAGTGAACTAATAGCATAATCTTTGGGGGCTATGTTTAGGCAGGTAGGTAGAATAAAGAACGCTTAGGCCTTAAAAGTGGCTCACTGCGTAAGGCTTTAGGTACTTAGGTTTACGAGGCTAAGCTTGAAACTCGTAACAAGATAAAAGTAGTAAGCAAAACTAACAGATTATCCTATATTAAGCCTAAACATACTAGCTATCCTGTTGGGTCGATAGACCTCATCACTTGAGAGAAGAAAGAATAAAAGTGCTACCTTATCACTAGTGTTTTCTGCGTCTGCGCGGCATCGTCGCTCCGGCCGCTCTCCTCCGTCGCGTCGCCGTCCTCCACTACCCATTCTCCATCATGTTGAACGAGCCTCCTGTCTCTTCCCTTGCTAGATACAGAGAGCCAGTCATTGACAATGGATTTGCCGTGGACCATTAGTCCCCAATAATGGATATCATTGACATATTCGAACAAGGTCGTAACATGGTCAATGTGGGTACAGTTCCCATTCTTCAACGATGTAACAGTGCAGCCAGTCCATTCTTCATAGGTCTTAGGGTTGACACACCAAATTGTCCAGCGTGGTCCCGTAAATGTAAGACAGTAGTGACGCAAGTGGTCTTTATCCTCCTTCGACCAGTTGTTCTTGTCTTGTAGTTCAACTTTCGAGAGTTTCAACCGCCAACGATTATATAACGATAGTGTGGAGGCGATTGCAATTTGTCTTTCGGCGACGTCAATAGACATTGAATTCTTCTTGAACTCGATCGTAAAATATGAGCCGAATGCTCGCTCTTTGTATACCAAAGAAACGAGTTCATGGCAATCAACGCGCTGATCCGCAGGGAAAGCTTGGATGGACACATAATATGAACAATCTGGGCGGATATCCCAGCCATATATCTTCTCCGATTGACCTAATGGAGGTGACTGCCACACCGTTGTCTTATCTGCGGAGTGAACAAGTTCTACCATGCGCTCTGGTACAAACCGCACAGCGGATGACATACGATTAAATAGTACCGCATCGTGATCATGGAAAATCGTTCCCAAAGCATACGCTTGGAAATCTGCTTCACAGCGTCCATCTCTTTCCATCATGCAGTATCGCTGTTCAATGCGCTCGTTGTTATTTGCGTCCAACCATATTCCGAGGGGAAGCTTTTCTTTATAAAAGCTAAGGCGAGCTGCACGGTCTAGCGGTACCTCCTTTGGAAAGGAAAATTGATGAGAGATGCGGTATGATTCCTTACTGAGGGTGATCCCGTATGGCACTAGAACTAATTGCTCGAAGTTCCTGTCGGTGATCTGAATTCCTTTTGATGTTTGCCCTATTTGCCCCGTTTGTTGTGAAGCTAAAGTCTCTACTTCGGATGGAGCCGGTAGCGGCGTTTCGGCTGTTGTAATTCCCTTTGGGCCTCTTGCAGGTCGTAATGGAATAAAGGAACCTGCTCTCCCAACCCCTCCTGTCCCACGCTTGGATCCCATAACGTCCCGCCACAACCATGTAATATAATCTGGATCTGTGGGAGCAATGTCGTAGGAATCTAAGCGCGAAGGAAGAGAACGACGCGACCGCGACGAAGAAGATAGTGAATTAGATGGCACCGGTAACTTCGAAGCCCGCTTACGGGTAGTGAAGTTGGCAGTCGTTTGTGTTGGGTAGGTGTTGCGGCGTTGCTGAAGCTGTTGCCGTTTCTTATAGGCTTCCTTAGACGTGCGATTGCAAGCCGAACCCGGTGCGCGTTGGCTGCTACCAACCGTACGGGATAATGCTGCTGTCATTGTGTTAAAGAGAACGAGCAATAGCGTACAATTGGGTTATCTTGGAGTGTGTGATGTGGGTGATAGTAGGGGTAGTCGTTAGAGAATGTAATTGTTAGAAAAAAGACAAAAATTGTGAGAGGGTATTCGTGTAAAATGAGATTGAATAGTTAAGAGGGTAGCATAATAAATAAACTCCTTAAATAGGAAACAGTTCTGGTTACTTAGCTGCGGCTTAAGAGTATACAAGAGGCTGATTGTTAAACAAGAGTGGGGATGTAGGGTGGGGCTGTAGGTTGCTAGGTTTATAAGGCCCCCTAAAGCAAGGCTATGAAGTGGGGGCCAGAGTAGGGGCCATAGCTTGAGAATACAAGCCTTCATACGAAGACTTCGATACGAAAGCTCGAAAGATTAGTGATGAGAGTAGGACGGGTCTAGCTTTCTTGTAACCTGTATAGTCTAACTTAAGATGCTAGGCTGAGCCTAGATATAGCGTCCACACAAAGACATCGGAAGGTAGAATTGAAAGGTGAAAGTAAAAAGGTAAGAAGTGAGCCTAAATTATTTATCTATGAAATTTGTGGGTGGTGGCAGCAGTTATCATGAGGGAGTGTCTTGAAGTGTAAGAGTTTCTAATTGGCCGTCGGTGCTTCTTGACGCTACAATAATATGAGGTACATCCGGATAAAAGTAAAGAAGGGATGAGACTTTATATAATACCACAGCCGCTATATAAATGTTCCTATAATAATTTGCCCAAAGTTATTTTTATTAAATTCGAAAAAATTATGCGTTGATCTGTTAGGATCGGAATTATTTTATTCTATTTTATTCTATTTTGTTTTCTTAGCTGTTGTTGTGCATAACGACGATGTGTTCATCGGAAGCTCAAAGGATATTTTTTAGCAAGTGTGAATTTCCGTTCGCCCTTTACTTTTCTATCGTTGAACCACGCTAACCTCCAAACACTAATGACTAAATACAAGAGCAGCACGATGTAAGCATAGTTGCACGCTTTTGTATCTATTTCCCCACTCTCTTACGCTTTATCGATCTATGTTCTCATTTAATCCCACCTAGTCATGTTTTTTCTTTCTGGTTACATGATGATGTAGATAAGAATTAAGGCCAAAATAGGACGCAAAAGGATCGAGCAAGGCAACAGCCGTGCGTGCCAGAAATATATTTAAACTGTAGTATGCCGTCGGGCTTAGTTGCAGTTAGCTACTATTTTTAGTATGGAGTTTCTTGCTTTCTATAGCTATATCAGTTTATGATTGCTTGAGGAATGCACATCAATCTAGGAAAGTAATTTTTATGTGCCAAAAGGCAGGTCAGGGTCGGCAAAGATACACCCACCCACACACACACACACACACACATTGTCACTTTTAGGCTTGCGATCAGGGGCATTGCGGTGCAACTAAGAGGACTAACATGAACTCAGTTCTCGTCCGTAACTCAACCAATCTCAACTGTTAGATGTTAAAGCCCACAGACGGCCGTCCCAGGAGAAATAGTTCGACCGGGCGGGTTTGATGAATGACTCTGTTGAATGTACATATCCCGGGCTCTGCTGTCAAACAACAAACAACGAGAGAGTAAGAGAGGACCAATGATCGGTCGCTTTGATATCTCAGCCACTTGATTTCTCGATCACTTAATTTCTCGGTCACTAGAATGTTCAAAGTTCCGCTCTCCGACGTCCCCACTACCCAAGGGATGGGCACTTGGGTCGAATTCTGCCAAGAGAAAAGCAAAAGGACCGCGTCTACCAACACGTAAACAGCGCGAGATGTTATTCAGTCGATGTGCCCCCTGACAAATCACTCGAACTTAATGGCCAAAACGAGTCATAACCAACAAGATAGACAACTCTGCCACGGAACGCTATGGAGTATCCTCCGGAAGTCAGGGGTATAAGGCCTTCAGCCCGTACGTATATATACTAGCCAGGAAATCTCTACTGTGTAGATAGAACTTCTCCTTCTCTGTGCAATAACAATAAGTCAATACTGGAACCACCAGCGGTGTAGACCGTGGCAAACTCGGATGGACCGATGTTCCGATACAAGCGCGAGCACCTCATATTACGTTCTCTTCAAATTATGTAGTGCCCCTTGGCCTACCTACCAAGTTCAACTTTTGATCACGCGGACCCGTGGAGAGTCGAGTCTTTCGACAAATCTACAGCACCATGCCGCCCCACTGCGACCTTTGTATTTTGATCCTTCTTCTGAATGACATGGTGGAGCGTGCGTGCATCTGACTTCTGCATTTGCTAGGTAGATCAAGTAGTCACAACTCAGATAGATAGACAGACAGCAATAAATAGCACACTAGTAATATTGGCTTCTAATTCGACCGCTTGCGTAAAAAAACATCACCGAACAGCTCCGAGCTGTTATACCACCATTTGGCACATACCCCTATCATCCAGAGTTTTCCACACCAACTACGAATATTATCCCCCACTTTTCCAACGCCGCCTCGAGGGGCGGATGTGCCTTGGCGCATCAAACATAGGAATGACAGCAGAAACACCCATGCCAACCTACTGATACAAACGGAGAGTGAAAGTACGACGTCTGCCAACTCTTTCTTAGATGCTAGGTTCTTGGAACATTAGCAGCGTCGTCCATATGGAGGGACAGCGCACGCACAAGACTCACCCGAAGCTCGGACAGATCTTGAATCGTAGCACGTGGGTTCTTTATTGCGCAAGGGTGCGGTATGACCAGATACGGGCTCTCATATCGCCAGAGCCGGTGGCGAAGAACCCACCAGTTGGGCTAGGCGCGACTGATATGACGCTGTTCTTGTGTCCCTGAAGCATCAACTGCGTATATCCAGTGCGCGGGTCCCAGAACTGCACACCCCGATCTTTGGAACCAGACATGACCCAGCTGGCATCCGGCGTGAGCGCCACACTGAGCACGAAATCCTGCCCATAGTCAGCATAGTGTAAAAAGGAGTGGGCGCACGCGCCCTGTGAGAGAAAGAAAAAAAAACCAAAAAAACTTACTCGGTGACCTTCAAACGTCTTGATGCATCGTCCTCCCTTCGGTCCAGTATTACCTGGAAGACGGGAAGGAGAAGGCGAAAGCTCCCACATCTTAATCGTCTTGTCTAGACTGCCACTCACAAGCTCCTTGCCACTAGGAGAGAAAGCGACAGAATAGACGCTGTCTTTGTGGCCGTCGGGACCTTCCAGGCGCTCCAACAAATATCCTTGATGAATATCCCAGACACGCACGCTCTTATCCAGGGAACCAGCTGCCACGTACTTGGTATCTGGTGAAATGGCGACGGTCGTCACGCCGTCCTCGATCGTGAGGGTCAATATGTTGGAGCTGGTGTCAATATCCCAGAGTCGTACAGTGCGATCTCCACTACCAGATGCTATAGTCCTTCCGTCCCGAGCAAAATCGAGCGAGTAGATATCTTGCTCGTGTCCGGCAAAGGTATTGCGAATGGTTCGGTTAGCGATATCCCAGACCTACACTTGTCAGTAGATGACGCGGAAAAAAAGGGGAGGGGAAAGAGAGAGAAATATAACCCAGAAAAAAAAGTGAAGAAAAAAGAAAGAGAGAGAGAGAAAGTGTGTGTGTGTGTGTGTGTGTGTGTGTGTGTGTGTTTCACGCGAGAACCTACCCGAATGAGTTTATCTTCTGCTCCAGTGGCAAGATATTTTCCGTCGGGACTGAAGCAGACGCTTCGGATATACAAATCGCCAGACACGTCGACGTTCTCATCTTGCAGAACACAGACCTTCTCACCACTGGATACGTCGTAGATCTGTGCCGAGCGGTTGCAGCCGGTGGCCACGTATTTTCCGTCGTGACTGAATCGAACACAGCAGACCACGCTCTCGTGAGATAACGTGTGAACAAGGTCCACGTCCAAGACACGTGGGACATGTTGGTTGAAGATGACGAACCAGTCATCGCGCGTCTTCTTCACGTGGGCAGGAACGCGATCGGGGTCCAGCTCTCCGAGAGCATTGTTCACCATGGCGCTCGGAGGTGGATGGACGACTCGGTGGTCAGGCGTGGGGTGGTTCGGAACCTGAGGCGACGCGCCAGGGCCGGCATACGGAAGAGGCGTGTTGATCTGGGGAGTGGCCGGACCACCAGCGGGAGGCCGTCCGATACCGCGCTTACCGGGTCCGGGGGAGGCCGTCGTCTGGGGAGCCTGGCCAGGGAAGCCGTTAGGACCTGGACCTTGCCCGTAGCCGGGCTGGAAGGGGGGCGCCTGTGATGGGGGAGGTGGTGGAGGAGGCGGGCCTTGCAGTCCCGGTGGTGGCTGGGGCATCTGGTGTTGAGCCTGGGGCGGCTGGTGCTCGGGTGGCGGCGGCTGAGGGGGCAGGCCAGCGCCCTGGCCGCCCTGGCCGGTCATGATGCCGCCAAAGAGGTTGTTCCCGACGCCAATCGACGGCGGTGGAGCAGAGGGACCGCCATGTTGGGGTCCGGGCATGCCAGGCTGCGGAGGCGCCCCTCCTCGCGCGGCCTCGAGCTGACGGCGAAGCAGACTGATTTCTTCTTCATACCTGTAATCGATCAAGCAAGTCAGTCGTTGTTTTGGGAGAGACAAGGGAACACGGGAAACACGCTACGTACTTTTGCTTGATGCTCATGTGAGCCTGCTCCAATTGATACACCTTGTCCCGGATGAGCGATGCTTCCTGGACTTGTTGTTGGACTGCGAAGTTTTAGTAGGTTGTCTCGAACATTTTTATTCCATGAAGAGATCGAGCGCGTGTGAAGTCACAACCAACTGGGCAACTTACTTTGTTGTTCATATCCCTCGTTGATGCGAATCTGATTCTCAAACTCGCTGCGGATCTGGTCCAGCAATTCTTGCAGGCGAGCACCGCTCTGTGGCAGGCCGCGGGCGTGCGGATACAAGGACATGATGATGGATCAAGCTTTGTTGTGTTCCTTTTCCTTTCCTCTCTCTCTTTTTCTCTCTCTCTCCCGCAGGAGAGGACAAGTACGGACGGACCTGCCTGGTCGACTAGATTCGTTGGTTGAGCGAATGGCGAGAAGACTTAACGCGAGCAATTGTTTCGAGATGGGCGAAGTCAATGAAAGGGTTGTTGGATGGGATTGCGAATCGGATGGAAAGGGGAGGGAAAAGCAGGTTTGCTACTGCTGGCTGGCGCTGAAGGAGCAAGGAACGGCGGCGGTAGAGTGGATGCGAGGAAAGAGGATCCAGGCCAGCGCGGCTTATATAAGTTGTCCCCATTGGTATTAAGATTTTGTTGGACTGCAGCTGCCCATGCCTTGGGTGGGTTCCATCTTGTGCTTGCATCCGAGATATGTAGGGTACCTAGGTACACGTATGTACCCGTGCGCTAGGGCAGTTAAGTACATCTCTGGGGCGGGTGGGTATAAGTGGATGGGGGGGTCTAAAAGTACCATGTACCTTGTAGTAGGTATCTTAGGTACCATGTACTTGTCATGGGTTGGTGGGTCTGCTCGTACTGCAGTACTTAAGTATGCAAGTCCTTGTGGGTTGTACCCTGAGCTTTTTAGCGGCTACTTTTTCTTAGTGCACAGTACCTAGATACTTAAGGTGCTGCCTTGTACTATGCAGGTGGACAAGGTTCAGGGAGGCCGAGCGACCCCATTTTCTACTGTAAGTTCAAAGCTCTTCCTGCAGGTCATGTAAGTAAAGAGCTGTTGCTGCATGATGGGCGATGGCTTGGTTCGGGCGAGTGCTGCAAGGCGGGTTACAGGGAAGCCTTGCCACGATATACGTACCTAGCAACAAAACAAAACGTTGGGGGTTCGTGTGTTCCATGTACGATGGGTTTGTGCAGTTTATACTGTGCACCACGGCACTTTAGTTAGTAATGCAGATACTTATCCTGGTCCGTGCGACAGAATACCTATAATAATAGGCACTCAGGCTGAACGTGCACACATATGTGAATACTTGGGTACCAGGTATGTATGTTTTACGTAGGTCCTCCGTGCTGTATGAGATGAATATCATATATATACGGTATATCTTGATTTAAACTTTTGTTTTACAACGGCTTCTATTTGTTACAGCATACATAACAGACAAACCTCCACCCTACCAGCTCTGGGAGGCAGGTCAACGCCCCGGAGAAATTTACACATCTCCCAGTATGGGACATAGTATTTTCTTGGCTTTATTCAGGTAGGCTCTGTTCCACGATATCTTGCAGTGTTTGTTAAAGACAACCCAGCGTAAGCACATGATGTCGGCTGCTTGGTTACATACCTAGATGTAGGTATCAAGTACAGTACGGTAAGGTTATGATGACTATATTCTAGTGCCTAATACGGCAAGTACGACTTGTCGAGGATAGCCTATGCAGGATACTCGGTCACTCATGCCAACTTATACCGAACCATACTAGAAATTTTTACATACGTAGTAATGTACAACTACCTACCTATGTAGGTATTCTAATACAAGACAGGGGGTGAGCGGGTTGTGCAGCAGACGAACCCCATTTCTCTCTACCCCACCCAGAGAAGAACCGGCTCTCAGTGGGTTAGGTAGGGTGGCAGGCCCGGGCGGATACCTGCTCGCGTGTATTATGATCCCCCATCAGTTAGTTACCTATAACTCCGCCGGGAGGGCCCCGGTGCTCAAATGCGCCATTCCTTATTCGCTTGTCGAGAGCTATCCCCGACACAGTACCGCACTTTGCGATTTAGGATTTCCAAGCGGACGAGATCCCGAACCCTGGTCGAGCCCAAGCCCTTCACCGGTGTCATCATATACCTACAGATGATATATGCCGTCAGCAAATCCTGGCTTCTTTGCTCTGCTGCCTACCTCCTGTCTCCTATCGAGGCTGTGCAGGTATTAAATGGCATACCACCAAGCTCGCCTGTCTCTCCTGTAAGACATACATACATGCACTACCATCTTATCACGCGGATAACGCGTTCCGTCGTAGATATCGGGAAGGGAAGTGAAGTGAAGTAAGTTGGATTCGAAAAGTGATGTGCGCCAAGCGATTCGGTGAAACCCTCGTCGTGCTCTCGGTCCTTTTGTCTACATCTCTGGCTTCTTGGCTGAGTCAAATTGCTGTATATAGATAGAGTGTTGCGACATTCCGAGAACCGTGGCCTCAAGCTGCGAACCTGGGGATTTTGGACGAACAAGATTTGAGCAACTGAAGTCCCCAAGGGGCAAGGTATGACGTTATAGTAGAATACAGGCATTGTCACATAGTATAGAGACTAGAAATGCACCACCATGTAAATAAGATACGGATGATTCTTGGTTGAATTGTTTTTGAGTCTATCGGAAATCTTACCTACTTTTATCACTTGCAGATTCGCGTAAGCCTATTTTACATGACAAATTCATAGTTTGCAGCACGATCACGAGCCATATAGCACTTGGCTGCGTATAGGTATATAATGTGTGGATAGATGATCCAAGTTGGCGCCGACCCTTCACCATCAGTAGCCGGTACATTATCCCCGATAAAAGTCGGATGAGAAGAGGATGATCTCACGTTACAAGGGCCGACGACCGAGAAAGCATCGCAGCCTAGGGGAAATTGAGTTGTAAACTAATGCCGTTGTGAAGTGGCCTGAGAGTACCTAATTATGCATGCATGTATGCGGCGTGTTCGAGGTCATACTACCTACTAGGTACTAGGTAGGTAAGAGGTAGGTGGTGCCTATATTTTTGCCTAACTAAACTTGCCTACAGTAGGTAGGTACTATCTAGATCACGGCTATAACATATCATCGGTGTTAAGCTAAAGTCCTTTCAGACGCCCGGCCGTTGATTGATAACGAGCTCCCAATCCAGATCCTGATTGAAAAAAAGGCCCGAACTCAAACGGGAATCGTTTCATCTCCGCCAGACGGAGATTAAGACTTTCCCCTTCTGCTCAAGCTGATTCGGCCCAACAATTCCATTTCCATTTTATTCTTGAAATTGGAAGCCAACCATTCACCATTCGTGTCCTCAATCCCGTGGGATGTTGCCCTCGGGTAGAATCCTGGCGCTCTCTCACCCACTGAACGTTCTATACCTGTGATATACTCTCGCATTAGTATGTACTAGTTCATGAGTTCTGTGTTGTGCAGTAATCAGAGTAATATTCGGAACACGCACCTTTTGGTATCGATCTATGTATTTAAATCAAACACTAGCAACGGCGACCACGCCAGAGTATTGCGAAGGGAATATAGCGTTTCCTATCATATTCCGCAATCTAGACGGCTTGAAATGTTGCATGCTTGCTTCATTCCCCACGTGGTAAATCTTGTCTTGAATAGTCGCAAACTTTGTGGTTAGCGTTGTTTGAGGTATTGGGATTCGCTTCCACGTGAGTCTTCCGAATACAATTTCTCGTCTTGCATTTTAGTATCACGACATTGTACAGCCCCTTGTCCACTCATGAGAATTTCGTGATATGCACTACAATAATCCGTTCACGAATTCCAGTCGCCTTTACTATGTGCTATTCGTTCTACCGAACGTTACCTTTCGTCATAGATGACATGATGTAGCCCTGTCTCATGACGGCGAATATCCTGAATCCTTTTTTGACTGTAGATGGAAAGAGTACAACAGGATCATCGACGCATCCCCTTCAATGTCTCAAAGAGACTAAATTCCGAGCTAGCTCGGAGAGCGAAAATATATGAAACAAACTGGTAGACCTCAATTCTCCAGCAGGCAATGAAACAAGATGCAATCGATGGGCATCCGGTATGTCTGTACAGCTTGGTTCCTTTGCAACTAGATGTTCAGATATTGAAGTAAATGCCCTGCTTAAGACAAAAAAAAAAAAATGGGGTGATTAGAAAGGATGCAAAAAAGCAACGTTCGTGCATCAGCCGTGAATCGAACACGGGGCCCATCGATGGCAACGATGGATTTTACCACTAAACCACTGATGCTGGCAACGTGAAGCGGCGAGATGTATCCATGCTTATCAAGGACCAGCTATGATACCTACACTATAGCCGAGCTACGCAAGGCTTGTGCTGCTAAATCCCTGGCTTTTAAATGTTAGCCTTTGTTCTTCAAGATCTTGTATAAAGCAGTTATAGAAGAGATGAGAACTTTTGCATGGCTTCCCCTATAAACGGGTGCTCCGCTTCAGGGGAAAGCCTGATATGATATGTCGTGCTAGGTGCCTATGCACCTAAAGTAAGACCTTGAGGCCGTATCTATAGCATTTACAAACCTTTTTACATTCCACTTTTGGACCTTCATCTTAGCGTTGTATGGCTCGGCTTCACGGGCTTTAGCTTGTTGATTGTGTCATTACACTTCTCCTTATTCCGATACGGTACAATTCATGTGTCTTCTTCCTGGATAATGGGATCTTAAATGAGACGTCTATCATATTTCTAATTGATGTTCTTGTCGATTCCATTTCTTTATGCCGTCATAACCGTCAAGTGAGAGAGACTACCAGAGAATTGGGCAGAGCGAAACTCGTCAAGACTGAACATCAACTCTCATCTCACGATAGGATAAATTGAGTTCAAGGAAGCTCGAGCCGGGGAACATAAGTATCAACAAACCCTCTCAATTTGGGAAGTATTGTCTGTTTTCAACTACAGCGACCAGCTCACCAGCTATAAATGCTGGAGCAATAGAGAGAGTCTCGATGATGACATCTCGGTCGGTCGGTAGTTAGTGGGGAGACGACGAATGAAAAGATCAAAGCGTCGCACTGCCGCACACCCAAAGAACTGGGATTGCATTGCATGTCCGAGACTCGCGGGTAGGAGCTTCCGATATCGTGTAGATGATATGACAGATCGCAGACTCAGCTACCCGTGTTCTTCCCGATCGCAAGAATAGACAATATGGAGAGAGACCGGCAAGATCAAGTGAGCGAAAGCGAGGACTAGAACTTGTATGCCCTGGTAGATTGTTGCAAAATCGAATATCCTACCAAGCCCTAGGTCACACGAACTGATTGGTGCGAGCCAGAGCTAACGGGGGAGGAATGAGTGACTCACAATAGAGTAAGTGATTGAGAAATACACTATATGAAGCTTGCTCTTTTCTTTCGCTCAGCAAACCACATCACATCACTAGGTTGCGAGGGGAGATATAATTGCAATACTCATACTCGTTGTGTAGAAACTAAGTATATTCGTTCTTTAAGGGGAAGTCACCGAGCAAATGTACTACAGCCGTCGAGTCATTACGTGTATCAGCGAGTGAAGGCGTGAAAACTGCCAGTCTTAACATTAGGAATGAGAAATGGAACTTGGGGGTTTACTGTCATAAGATCTAAGTCTTCTGTGATCTAAGAGAGGCTTATTGAGCTAGCAGCGCAGCAACTGGACAATGAACGATGAGAGAGAGAAAAGGGTGCCGTCAATGAGTTTGAATTGATTAGCTATCAAAAACTTACAAATATGGTGTTTTATTACTTTGATGGGGGAGACGGTTATTGCTCAAACAATAGGGTAGCGTGCATCCACAGCTTCAATGTTGTTACTTTACCTGCATCATAGCGTTGATTTGACAAAGTGGCAAAGGTTCATTGTTGTGAACTTTACTTGGAAATGGCCAAGCGTTTACTCGATACTTGTATTAAAAGAAGAATGTCGGGGGTGGTAGTCGGATTAACGGACATAATCCCACGTCCTAGAGTGGTAGAAGCAATAGCTGCAGTTAAGTAGTGTAGCGGCTACAATACAATGGAATATTTACACACGATTGTATTAAAAGGAATGGCTGCAGTAATATACTGGTTATGTTGAGTTATAAGGTATAGATATTGACGTTATAAAAGAAGTAAGAGCAGACGACATTAGCAGGAGCAACTGTCCTTTGCACCTTCCTCCGTTTACAATATATAGAGAGAACAGTATGAATCTCCAACTCGGGCTTCACCACCAAGGTGTGGCTCACGATGCAACAGTGTTGCGAGCAAGTAGCTGCAGTAGTGTAGTGGTTATCATTCTAGCCTTCCAAGCTTGAGACCGGCGTTCGATTCGCCGTTGCAGCAAATCTTTTGCCCTGTCAGGGATTCTTTTTTTTGGTATACACTGGCTGGTTGGTATTGTACACTAAGCGGATGGGTATTCTATAAGTATGTAGAGGCACATGGTTGGTGCATAAGGATGTAATTTTGTTGGACTACAAGTACGCATTCGTGGCCTATGACTCGCCAAGCACATACTAGTATGGGGTACCTGCCGCGGCGCAAGCCTCTATTCATCGACTCAATGTTGGCGCCGTCAATCCCTCAGCATCTCTCTGAAGCAGACTGCCCCGCGTTCATGACAAGGGTTGCTGTTTCATAGTCCAACGAACCCCTGCCATGGCATCATGGGAGGTCCCAAAATGGAAATATGCTACTAGGCCTCCACGTTTCGACTTAGAGCTTTTAGCGCTAAGCTTCATAGTCCTCGACCCAACTTGAGACGCCAGTGTTGCAGCTTCGCCAAAACTCACGATCTCGTTATCCACCGAGTTTCGCTTCCATGCAACCGTGGATCGGTCAGGGGATCGCCATATGATGGTATGTTTTAGCGAGGGATTTCATCCTTTTCCAAAAGATATCTCTTCTTAACTCTTTCGCTTCTTGCCTTGCTGCTGGTTCGGTCTGATTACACATTCTTTTCTAATTTACTTCATTCATTCACTTCTATTCGCACCCGGCGTGCATTTTTGTTTGTGGAATTAAAAAAAAAATGGCGAAGAAATATCATCAGATCTCTCTGGACGAGGAGCCCTTTTTGGAAAAAGGCCAACGCACCGAAAGCGAAGAGAGGCTCACATGGACGGGCGAGAGCGAATCGTTGACTTCTACGATCCAAAGTTTAAGTCCTCATTGGGTATGGTTAGCACATGCTATCCTGTTGTCGGCGTCCGTGCTCTTCTTCGCATTGAGCTTTTGTGCGAGGACATCCAGGATATCTGATCTGGAATATACAAAAAGATACTCGACATGGTGTACGCGTCCCAGCGAGAGTATACAGATGCCCGGATGCTAATACTGTCTCTAGCACCGGCCGCGAGCGCTGTCCAGTATGAAACGCAGCATTTCGATTTACCTCCAATTGCAGAGGGGCCTTTTATTGGCAAAGGGGACGATGTAGACGCAAGATGGGATTACATCTCGGCAAGTACGTACCGTCGCTACTCGCCACGTTGGACGGTTTGGAAGTTCTAATATGCCTTTGCTAGTTGGCGATACCATGATATCTCACGAAGAGATGGTCAAGCTTGGACTGAATCCGGACGAGTCGTTGAAGATTACGGATCCGCGCAACGGAAAGCCCGGCTACCGTGTCGCCATCGAGGTCTTTCACCAGCTACACTGCCTCAACTTGCTGCGGCAGAACGTGTATAAGGACTATTACGCCCCCCTCGGCGGCGACACGTCGGCGCCACTGATGGATTTGCGGGGACATCTCGACCACTGCATCGATGCGCTGCGACAGTTCGTCATGTGCCAGGGCGACATTGGCGTGTTCAGCTTCGACTACCCTTTTAATGATGGTGATCCGTGGCCAAACTATAGCACGCCGCACACGTGTAGGAATTTCGAGGCCATAAGGCAATGGGGTGTCGATCATACCGTGCCGCGGGGACCAGACGAACCTGAACATTGATTTTGTTCCTTGGCTGGCGCCAGCAGTGAATTTCATCGTTATGGTGCAGCCCAAATGTCACCATGATATATGAAGAAGAGTACACTTCGGCTTGTTGCGTTGAAGGATCAGCTCGAATTCCTAAAAGCAGCGCCTTCATCTAAGCAGACAGAGGTATATATAACCACATGGCGGCTATGCGGAATCTGTCTGGTTAAGGAAGGCGGCAATCTATGTGGCTGCTGCACGACGGTTTGCTATCATACTAGGTAGGCAGTTGATAATTTGTAAACATGTGCGCCGCTCAAGGTATTTGCATTCAATGGATGCGGAGAATCGCGGAGCCTACCGAGCTGCGTTCTTTTCATCTGATGTATTTGTAAACAGGCGACCTCCGTGTTATTCCATCTTGATAGGGACATAGTATACATACGATGGTATAGCATTGAACATCTCCTTTCTACAGTAGGTGATTCGATATAGGGTTTGGTCTGCGCCCATGTCCCAATATCGCCAAAATGATCACCGCCGGAAAGAGGGACCCGACACCCAGGCATCTGGTAATGGCCGCAATTGGAGATGAATGGTGGTAGTAGTGGTGGTGGTGGTGGCGAGATGCTTTGACACATACACTGCTTCCAAGTCTTGCGGGACAGTCTTGTCGAAGCTCTGTATGAGCTTTGATACGAATACGAAAACGGGTTAAGGCGGTTATCGTGACTGTCTGTTTAAGCCACATGCTGATCGTGTTTAGTCCGATAAGGGGTTGCAATCAGTCGGGAGCTCTGACTCCCAGTGGTGTGATGGGCCTAGAAACCAATTAGAAGCTCCAATTGCTGCACAAGAACATGCACCCCGGTGGGTAGGGCGCGAAGCCCCGCCTGCTCCGCTTCAGCGCGAAGCTGATCCCAGTTCTCACGTAGGGCAACTTTACTAACCAGGTAGTGAACTGTTCAACCAAAACGAGAGAGGGAAAAAAAAGCCCGATGATGCCACATCGAGAAATCCTTTTGATCGTACGTTCGTGTTCGCATTCCACGGAAAGTCATTTTCCATCTTCCAGCATCAAACCAGCATCATTCGATAAATCGTGCTGCTGGCGGCGAGTAATTATATAATAAGTACATGCGGCTCTTCCATTAATTCGAGTCATAAATCAACATCGCCTTTGAAAATTTGGGTTGGTAGCGCAAAAGGGAGCAACCTTAATTGTAGCACTCTTATACGGACGGTCGTTCAGGGGTCTAGAGTACAGCATCTACTTCACCCTCGCCGATGATTCCCTAAATCCGGTAAAGCACAGCCAATTCGACCGAGCTGCGGCGTGCCGCAGTCAGACATTAATTACGACCTTTCGTTGCCACTACCAGAGCGGCACGGGACACCGCACTTCTCTTGATTCTTACAATTTTTTTATCAGATCTGGGGCCGGTGTGTCAAGCAAGATCTGGTACACAAAGCTCCACCGATAACACCGAGATTACTCACCCCTACTAGTCAAGGTCTCTTTCTGAATTAATAGTCTCCCCTTCTGCTCGCTTTTCCCACTCGTCTACAACCAACCCGGCGTGTGTTTCTGTCCTATCTGTGTACAGTTGTTGTCGTTGTTGTTGCGTTGGTCTCTGTTTTATCCTACCGAGTCTCGACAACTGTATTCAACATGGACGTTATTCTCGAGGTCTGGGACACCTACCTGGGTGACTATGTATTCGCCCAAGCTCACCCTGCGCGGTCTGCCGCATCCGACTATTTTGACGTTCACAACACAACCACTTCGTCGTGGCAATACAAGCCCGCTTCCGCATACATTGAGTTCGAGCCGAGTCGATACGCATATATGAGTGCGTGGGATCGAGACAACATCTTCCGCCAGGCTATCTCCCTGTGGACCATAACTGTGTATGTATTTTCTCGCCACGGAAGCTCTCTAGACGGTCCTTCTCACTAATCACGGCCCAGCATTTTTGGCTGTCTGCTATATTTCATATTTGCCTCCCTCTCGTACTGGCTGGTGTTCGACAAGAACAACAAGTCCCACCCCAAGTATCTCAAGAACCAGATTGCAATGGAGATTAGGCAATCAGTCGAGTCGTTTCCCGGCATGGCTCTGCTCACGACCGTCTTCTGGCTCCTCGAGGTCCGCGGGTACACGAAGCTGTACGATACGCCCGCCGACGGGCCCGGCATGTGGTACGAGCTCCTGCAGTTCCCGTGCTTCCTGGTGTTCACCGACGCCCTGATCTATCTGATCCATCGCGGGCTGCACCACCCGCTGATCTACAAGCACCTGCACAAGCCTCACCACAAGTGGATCATGCCGACGCCCTTCGCCTCGCACGCCTTCCACCCCGTCGACGGGTTCTCGCAGTCGTTCCCCTACCACCTGTACCCGATCTTGTTCCCTCTGAACAAGTACGCATCCGTGGCGCTCTTCGTGTTCGTCAACTTCTGGACCATCATGATCCACGATGGCGAGTACGTGGCCGATAGCCCCGTCATCAACGGCGCCGCCTGCCACACCATGCACCACCTGTACTTTAACTACAACTACGGCCAGTACACCACCCTCTGGGACCGCCTCGGCGGCTCCTACCGCCAGCCCGACGCCGACCTCTTTGACAAGGAGAAGAAGATGAGCGACGCACAGTGGAAGGAGCAGGTCAAGGGTGTTGAGAAGATGACCAAGGAGGTTGAGGGCGTCGACGACCGCGTGTACGAGGCTAAGGAATCCAAGAAAAGCCAGTAAATGAGCTGTGATTCAAAACTATGCAATGCGATTCAATCCAAGGTTTCAGGAGTACCAATCCCTCCTCATGACAGAACTTCCCTACATTCAGGGGGATATATCATTCACTCACTGCACATAAAAGGGACGTCGAATGCGTCACCACCACCACCAGCAGAGCAGGGTGGTGGGATGATTTGAAATGATTTTTAATATTTATACCATAGAATGAATGAGCGAGACCAGAAGCCTCGGTCGTCAGTAATGAACGTTCCTCGAGGGAGAGGAAGAAATTGTACATAGGTATTTTTCTGAAAAGGCGAAGAAAAGGATGATTCCCAAGTCATAATGATTTGTGCACTTCGATTGATTGTGAGAGTGGGTCAGTAGCCAGTACCGTGATCTGAGAGTGACATATAACAAAGCAACTATTCTTCCATAATGATGACGCCCAGAGGCTGAACCGCTCAATTTCACTTCAGAGTCTTAGTTTACGAAGATTTAACCATGATTTAAGTCTTCATTGCTTCTAATTCAATACATTCTCGGTGATATATCGCTAGTCGATTTTGATTTAGTTTCCGACGCAACACTATTTTAGTATGGTCGTCGTGCACTAACCTACCTAAATGAATGACCAACTCATCTCTTAACTCATGAGTGAGAGTGTCGGTAGCATCTCATGATAACTCAAAAAGCCCTGGGATGCAATGGCTTTGCCGAAGCTACCATATACGTGAATCAATAGGATGATACTATTTCGATTGTAAAGAACTATTCCTTTCATTGACCAACAAAGTAGAAATTCCAAAGTGTATGCGCTATATGTATATGCCAGCGCACGGCAAGGGTTATTACGCGCCACATAGGCCATTCATTTGTACAATGAAAACTCCGCCAGGTTAGGCATGTGTAGAGAGACCTTCGCGATATCCGAAACCTGATTTCCGGTGTGCAATAACACCAACTGTGTGACCATGGTGTTGCGACGGAAAATCCCCAGTATCACTCCAGTGACCTCTAATCCCCTTGGAAATGCGCTCAGACCCAGGAGTAACCACCAACGCCTTAGCCAAACAGGAAAATAAAAAAATCAAAGCGCGATTGTTCTCGCATGAGAGTGGAATGTGATGGAACGAAACAAGTCTCTCTATCTGGAGCTTGGCCACAGAAACGATACCCCTCCAGCTCCATCCAATGCACAGCGTCGCGGACTACTCGCTCGGTTCGTCGCGTCGGCGCCGCACTTCCTCTGCGTCTCTAGTCTAATCACGAAAAGCTGACAAACTTGGGATCCCTCGGTCGGCCATCGGCGCCGATACCGTTGGCGCTGAAGCGCTGCTCCATGTAGACCCGCCGGGCCTCGTCGAAGCGCAGGCGCCGTTTCTTCATGATCTTGAGGATCTCAGTCTTGGCGACATCGTCGAGGCCGGCGCGGGCGTCGCCCGAGTCGACGTTCGCCCCGAGGTCGAATGTGCTGCTCGAGAGCCCCGCCTCAATGTCGCCGGCGAAGCTGTTGGGTAGCCGCGAGTACAGGTAGGAGGAACCTGGGAGGTCGGGGAGGAGATGCAGCCACGAGTTCCGTGTCAGGTAGAGTGCTGTGCCGAGCACGAGGACCGTGAACGTAAGGCCGTAAAAGAGATAATACATGGCTTTGTCGCAAGTGTTCTTACTATCGGAGAAATTGTTGCGGCGTGATGGGCGAAGGTGTAGGAATGAGACGAGATGGATAGGAGATCTGGTGTTGGATATGTGTGGAATTGTTCACCGGAAAGTACTTGCGGCGGAATCGTCGGGGTAGTCGTCGGACTTCGAGGACAAAAGGAAATTAGGACTTGTAACAGAATGTTGAAGAAGAAAAAAACAAGGTCAGAGAAAGCGAATTAAGCCGTAAAGAAGACGCACGCACGTTGATATTCAGGCCATATGCAGAAACGTCGGTGTACGAGCGGCTTGAGTTCGTTTCGAAGCCAGAGAAATGAGAATGAACGAAGATGGGATGATGTTGGGTGGCGTAAGTGTTGCCCATAGCGGATACGTAGCGCAATTCAGCTGAGACTCGCCCCTGGTCCCCTGTCATGTCTCACGTCTCATACGTAGACATCCGGCATATGGTCCGTGCACGCCAAGCTCCCCTTTTATTGCGTGTTCTGCGTTCTTGCAATTAAAGAAAATACTAGTACAAATCGGGCGAATTAAGCGATATCCGCACCATCTTTTGGTCTGGTTGAGACGTCGAAATCAGAAGCAAACAAGCAACGAGCAGACTGCCCAATTCCGTCGACAATCACTTCCTCAAAGCCCCGAAATCCAGAATCTCTCAAAATGGCTTCCCCTCAGGTTTCCTCCGACTTGATCTGGGAGATCGTTCGTGAGTTTTGGGCCCCGCTGCGCAACTTTGTAGGCCCGACTTTCGGGAGAGCTTGAGACTAATCCCCCGGATTTTATACAGGCAGTAACAACTCCTTCCTCGTCAAGCGCAAGGCTTCTGGTGGTGTTCAGTTCTCCCGCGACACCCTGAACCTAACCAACAAGCACTCGCGCAAGGTAAGCATTCTCGGTGTCCCTCATTGCATGGGGGCAGTGGCTAATAATACAACTACTAGTACGCCGGTTTCGTGAACGACAAGGTGCGTAAATGACAATCGCCGCGATTGATACGATAACATGAATGAAGTTGAGGCGAGACGAGGCTCACACCGGAAAACTGATTAGGCCATTGGTGTTGTCCCCGCCGAGAAGAATGGCGTCAAGGTTCTGAGCAAGAAGACCGACGCCGCCCAACAGCCCGCCAAGTCCACCACCGAGACCACCTACAGCGGCGGCAAGTCCGCCCGAAAGTCAGTACTCCTCGATTACCAACTTCCCCCGCGCGCTCGAGGCCATCCCTCGTATATAGACGGCAATAGCATATTGATACGTTTGCTATATAGGACCTACGTTGCTGTTGCCAACCAGACTGCCAAGAACGGCTACCGTGCCGACCTCCGCCAGGCCGCCGTCGCCCGCGCCTCTGCTATCCGCCACTCCTACAAGGAGCCTAAGCCTACCCCCGAGCCCAAGCCCCGTGGCACCAAGGCCAAGAAGGCCGCCGAATAAAGAAACAGGGTCGGCGTGATGATTATGGGACAAAAGAAAGGGACATCGGTGTACAGGGCACGGCGAAACAACGGATTTTGAGGCTAAGCTAGGCTAGATCAGCTGGCGGATAGGCATCAACTAGCTTGAGTGCCCGTTGGTAGTCGAAATCATAAAAAGATTCAAGACTGCATACCACGGGCTCAATGCTCAATCGTCGTCTTGTGTGTCTGTGTGTGTTCGTAACTGCGGCTCAGCAGGCACACTCTCAAAATTAGAAATGAAACTAATAGACGACCAATCCAATCGTGACTGCGATGCGTGACAGTAATGATGTCGTGGGCATAGCCACCGCGGCTCGACGCGACGGGATCGATAGGCGATCCTAGTTTCGACGGCAACGCGTTCACTGGCTGATTTCACAATCACAAGTACATTGGAGAGGCAGATGTCTCAATGGCAGATATGTAATCCGAGCCGGCCCGAAGTTGTAGACGAGCCTCGGAACGATAAGAAAACTAGACGGGGACTGAAGTCGGTGGCGCTCGGAACTGAGTTAGCTTATGACATATGCTCGGTTGGTTGCCGAAACTATCCCCTGAATTAATTAAGTACGAACTGCCGCCGCGGCAATGGCTGGTGATCGGGTGAGTTTTTGAACGGCCCACAGGCCCCTATCACACGCGTACCTACATGTATGTATTGACTTCATTTCATGTCTACATCTCCACATACTGTAGTTAGATACCTACCTGGCATTGCCACTCGAACTGGGGCCAGACAGATGCCGCGCCTAGGCACATATGTAGCTTCTGATACAATTTGGCAATTTGGAGACGAACAGCCCACCCGCTTGCAGTAGGTAAGGTTATTCCCCGCGACTTTGGGCTGGGTGGATGGCCTGCCCCACTACGTACCTCGAACAAATGCGAAACCTGGATGGGCATTAACTACATGTACTTATATGCTCGATAGGTAGGTACCTAAGGTAGAACTACCATGTATGTAGGAAACAGGGAACTTACAATGATAGAAGCCCGATGTTTGAGGCAGATAGCAAGTACATGTACTTAGTCATGTAGATAAACACATAGGGGATATTGGTAGTGCAACAATCGAAGCTGACTTGGCCTGTCTGGCGGGGTGAAGAAGCGACATTTTAATAACCCCGCAATATTTCCCGCATCATTTAGTCTCTCCCTATCCTCCACCCTCTTCCACTCAATCTTCAATCCGCAATCCCCCTCTGATCCATCCAGAGTATAAACCCAGAAAGGTTCGTTCTTTCGTCTCAATCGATTCCCTCAGCCAGTTTCCACTTCCCATATAACACTTTTACTTCCCTTTTCACCCGATTCTTGGCAGCAAGCATCAAGCAAGCTAACCTGACTACGCAGTCGATTGTTAACCCCGCCATAGTGTATCTCTCAAGCTTGATTTACCCCACCTCAACAAAACAGTCAAAATGGTTAAAGCTGGTGAGAACCCTCCCAAATTCGGCCCTTCACCTGACCTAGTGACAGTGATGGCTAATACGGTCGTCAAATAGTCGTTGCCGGCGCCTCTGGCGGTATTGGCCAGGTTCGTAATCCCATCTTTGAGCTGCCTAATGAAATCTGAGTGAACCGACTGACGTATGATTTGACGTTAGCCCTTGTCTCTTCTTCTCAAGCTGTCCCCCTACGTTGACGAGCTCTCTCTTTACGATGTCGTCAACACCCCCGGTGTTGCTGCCGACCTCTCACATATCTCGTCCACCGCCGTAAGCACATCGCGAATCAACTGGGTGTAAACCTGGCAATCGCTAAACTGTTCTACAGAAAGTTACGGGCTACCTGCCCAAGGATGACGGCGGCAAAGCCGCGATGAAGGATGCCGATATTATTGTCATCCCCGCCGGTATTCCCCGTATGTCCGATTGCCATTACCTACTCCTCGTGAAATTGCTATTGCTCACATATTCCTAGGCAAGCCCGGCATGACCCGTGATGACCTATTCAACATCAATGCCGGCATCGTCAAGGGATTGATCGAGATTGCTGCTGAGGTCGCCCCCAAGGCCTTCCTTCTCATCATCTCGAACCCTGTCAACTCCACTGTCGCCATCGCTGCCGAGGTTCTCAAGGCCAAGGGTGTCTTCAACCCCCAGAAGCTCTTCGGTGTCACCACCCTTGACATTGTCCGGGCTGAGACTTTCGTCGCCGAGATCGCTGGCAAGAAGACCGGTTCAGAGCTGACCATTCCGGTTATCGGTGGTCACTCTGGAGAGACCATTGTCCCTCTCTTCAGCAAGATCAGCCCTAGTGTCACCATCCCAGACGACAAGTATGACGCTCTCGTTAATCGCGTCCAGTTCGGCGGTGACGAGGTCGTCAAGGCTAAGGATGGTGCCGGTTCTGCCACTCTGTCTATGGCTTTCGCGGGTTTCCGGTAAGTCCTGTGGCTCCATCTCCGATGTCATAGTGACTAACTTCATGTAGCTTCGCCGAGAAGGTCCTGAAGGCCGCCAAGGGCGAGAAGGGCCTGGTCGAGCCCAGCTACGTCTACCTACCTGGTGTCCCTGGAGGCGAGGAAATTGCGAAGGCTACCGGCTTGGATTACTTCTCTGTCCCTGTTGAACTTGGTGTAAGATACTGGCATTTCTCTCGAGTCCCCATCCCGCAACATAGCAGTAGCGCATAACTGACATGACCATCTCTAGCCCAACGGTATCGAAAAGGTCACCAACCCTCTCACCGGCATCACGGAGAAGGAGCAGAGTCTGGTGGATGCCTGTGTCAAGGGACTGAAGGACAACATTGCGAAAGGCATCAACTTTGCCCACAACCCTCCTCAGAAGTAAATGATCCCCCCTCGATGCTATGAGATATGAATCGGATTGATCGCGCTTGCTGCTGCTTGGCATATGATACAAGCCTGTTGTTAATGCGCATGTGTTGCGTTTCTTTTTGTCTATGCCCAAATCAAGATGGGGGTATTACATCTGATCTACACACGATTTCGACCATGATTTCCTTTCTGGCGTGGTTCGTAGAGAGAAAGACAAGAAAAAGACGCAAATAGAGGCGTAAGATCAAGACAAAGACACAGCCAATCGCGCGATTGTAGATTACGACACACAAATGAGAGATCGAGTTTGACTGACTGATTGTCTGCCTTTTTATTTATAGGTTGTGAAGAGTTGAACTACACCCGTCCAAGTAACCGCTACACTTCCTTGCCCGTCGAATGTCCAGACAACTCCCTGTCGTCTCCCTCTCATCACGCCATCCGCCTTCAGTTTCGGCTATCGAAAACGAGACCACGCCCCCCCACAGCGGCTTGGTACGTTTGGCGTGGGTGGAATTATTCTGCTAGACTAGTTGGGATAATGAGAAGTTGGCAATGAGAAATGGAAGAGGGATAATAACAGCAACATATGAACAGCTGAATAGTGCACGAAGGGTGTACGTATATTGAGGATAAATAGAGGTCACGGAAGGAAGTCTCTATCATTATCAATCATATTGCAAATACCTCTGGGTTTGGTATGTATGTGTGAGATGGAAATAAAACAAATACGTCGTATTTAAAATCATTCATTTGATTCAATTCATCATTATCGCTCTTCCGTGACAAAGAATCCTGGACGCCTTTCTTCGTTTCGTCTTATATATACATGGATGCAGGGACGGAACGATGCTCTTCTGCGGTGTCTATCCATAGGTAGTAGGGCAAGTAACCTGTTTCTTGCTTGTCGTCTGTCTATCTACGCCCGCTGTCATCCTATCTTGTTGGGTGGACGTGAGTAAACATCCGGGTTGTGATGTTAAGTTGAGCCTTGGGGAGATGATGTACTCCCGTCTCCCATGAGATGGGTCTATTGCAGTTTGCGCTGTCTGTCTAAAGGTTTGGCTTCGCTTCATTTCAGGTCCTCTCGCCTCTGCGACTGTGAGAGTTCGGGACGGTGTCGTGCTTTTACCCCAACTATACCGACTCGCATGGAGTTGAACTCCATACCTTGAATTGGACATCGAGAATAGGGTGGCCCGTTCCTCTTCTTGCAGGCTTCTTGCTTTCGTGGCTGGGCACTACTCATTTGGGAGCCGCCGGCGTAGTCTTGATCTGGAAGACGGCGCTCGGTAACTCGCTCGTCTCGGCCTGCACCGTAGCGCTTATGCCCATGGCCGCTAGGGCGCCGCGGAGAATTCCGCACGGGAACCAGAGGAACTAATACTCGGTACCCATCGTTAGGTTGCGTGGAAGTGGTGTTCGTAAAGACTTCAGGGGAAGTCAAGGGAGCCAAGAGGACATGAAGGAAGAGATAGGAAGAAGACAGGGAAATATACATACCGGCTGTGCCCGCGCAAGGGCTTGGCCTCCGGCATCGGTACTCATGCGCGACAGCGGCCGAAAGGCGTGGTCCGTCAGCACATAGACGCCGCGGTGGTTCGTCTTGAGGTTATCAACCTGCTTTTTGAAGACGAGCATCCAGAGGTCCTTGCACACGAACTTGATGGCATCCAGCGTATCTGTGAAGCGCGGGCGATCGCGGGAGAAGCTGTGGGTGTGGGGGCTCGGGGTCAGCACGGGAAACCAAAAGAGAGCTGGGGTAAAAATAGTGATCCGTATAGTTCAGAAAAAAAGGGGTGAATGCATGCTGAAAAAGAGTGTGTCGAGCGCAAATTGGAAAGCCATACCGCTCGACTAGTCCCAGCCCAACGCGATAGCCCAGACCCTCGAGACGGAAAAACACTGCCTCCCTCTCTTCATCCTCGTCCAACTTGCTTTTCCTCCCCGTTGCCGACGATGCCCCGGGCGCTGTACTTATCGTGCCGGCCGATGTGCTCACGGACCCTGTCTCCTCGGCGCTCTTGCTACCGCTGCCGGTGTTGTCGCCGTCGCTCGCCCCCTCTAGCTCGTTCGTGAGACGGTATGCCATGGGCACGAGCTCGATGAGCAGGAAGTCCAGGCACGAGGTGCCCATAAATGTTGCCGTGGGGTCGGACGCGTTGTAGGGTGGTAATGGCTGGTCGAAAGACGACATCTTGAGGTGTTGCTGCTTGCTCTGGGAAATTGATGGGATGGATGTGGCCTTGCCCCTCGTGCTCGCTTTGCTCCCCTTTCACCCTTGCGATCGCCTCTGTTCCCTAATCGACTGCCGAGGTTGCCAGCGTGGGCTTACATGTAGTATAGACTATGTACTAGACGCAGCAGCCACTCGATACGAGGTCAGATGAGTTGTTGGTCGCGATACTGATGTGGTACCATAGATGCGATTGTGTAGGCTCGACCGAGGAGAGTAACACAAATCTTGATTTGCGATCAAATGCTGGTAAATGGTCGTTTGTACGTCCGTTATCATAGTTACAGCCTCGATTGCTGAATGTTTTGGGAATAGCTAGGGTCCCGAAGGCCGGAAGTTGAAGTGGAGATGGGAGTGCAGGCGGCTTATCGATTGATCCACTCCTGCTGGCTAAAGGGATCCGCTTACGTAGGTACATCTGTAGACACAGTTGGCGTTGATATCTCCACCATTACGAAAACTTCGCTAGATAGGTGATGTTAATATAACCCCAGAGATGCAGCACATGTGTGGCGATACATAAAGTTGCAGGCATAAAGGCGGGTTGTAGAGATATCGAGGCCTTCCACATTTTGCAATTGAAAGTATCATGTTTATTGTGCTGCGACTTGATCAAGCTGGTTCAAATGAGATGAAGCATATTCAATTTAGTTCGAGTATTGTACACACCTACGATGCGACTCTACACTGATGCGTCATCTAAAATTTTCACGTAGTAAGAAGCTGTATTCAAATTCAAATGCTTTTCTTTGACGTCAAGGGGTCACGAGAAATTTGACCCCTATTTATTTAAAAGACACACAGCTTACCTTACTTATGTCTAGATAGCCTCACTTCTCTTTGCCTTACTTGGTTTCAGTCTAGCCTATGTATTGTTGGCTCGGTTGACGACAAGGTAAGCGTGGGTAAGCTGGAAGCTGAAGCCTCGTACAAAGTTTTGCATCGCCATAATAATTTTCATAATATTTTTTTTAATTGTAACATCGGGAGCCCCGAAGTAGCGAGCCGCTGAAACAGTACCACTGAAGAACCTGTTGCAACAGGCCGAAGCAATGCAACCTGAAATAAGCGGTTGCAGGGCCTAGAGGTCTCGAGGCATAAAGGCCCCCCAAGGTCAATTAATGGTAAGATCTTGAAAGCTATATGACACAGCCTTTTCCATGGCACCAATGTTGTTATTGTTTTTTTCAGCCGTACAAGCACATTCCAGCCTTGTTCAAGATCCTTTCATAGACCGACTGCAACAATGTCAGTATGAATTTGTATGGAAGATAGCGCTCATTCCATTTTCTGTACCACCGAGACTCTGTTTGCCTCCATTGATCCATGAAGTATACGCTCTGCATCGGGTAGCTACGTGCAAGAAAAAAAATGCGCCTACTATCTTACATTGCGACGGTATCTCGATTCCGTCCACAGCTTTGTCATTGATGACCATTCAAATGCCCTGTTATCACCGGCTCCTACATTATTTCGTTAACACATGCGTGTGACTGGTTGTTGATAACTCTGTGCTTGTTCCCCAAAGTACCTCACCTTTTAAAGGATCTGCTAAGGCAAATTGAACTATTTAATCTCGGGGAGTTGTGTTTATGTATCGAGAAATCGTGTATCTCAACTGGTCCATATTCCTCTCTGCGTGGTCATCGATCCAGTCCTAGGTAGTACGCCGATCTGAGAAGATGGACAATGCATTACGCGCTTCGCATGACGCCCAGTCTCCTTACCTAGTATATACTGGATTGTGGACGAACTGGTCATACGGAAATATTAGTAAGAGAGCCCGGTACTCACCTCATCTTATAAGAACTGACCTATGTCTGTTGCTAATACGAAACTTCTTGCAGTGGGTGCCACCCTCACCTTGCCGCAAAGCAGCGCCAACCTTCTGATCGTAATTGTTGCCTTGTTTGTAGCTTTAACTACTGGTTACCTTTGGAGGTTTGTATGTTTTGGAATTCATGCATATTTTCCACGTCGGAGGTCAGGGATGTCCTACATCATCAGCGACAAGTCCTTTTAAGAAACAATGCCAGCGCGGCCTCGAGCGCCTTTACAATGATCGAGCTAGTATGGATGTACCGTAAGAGGGGAGCACGACGGCTGTTGCCACTCCTTGCGTGGACGTTGCTGCTTGCTGTTCTTCTTGCCCTTGCTTCTGGGTTTTCCTCCAGAGTCGCCGTCAGCAACGAAGTCCTCGTAGCCGGCTCGAATTGCGGTTTTATTGCGGCAGTAGATCCAAATCTCAACTTCACCGTACAGGCGACCCAACTTACTCCATACGAATCAGATTTCCTCACCGCAGCCTCAATTCGAGCAACACAATGCTATGAAAATACGTCGACGCTCACAACAGATTGCGGAACATACATCAAGCCTCGATTATCTCTCTCAACGGATCGTAATGCGTCTTGTCCGTTTGGGAATCTTTGTCATAATTCGTACGGCAACCTCCTACTCGACACTGGTTTCCATAACAGCCATGAAGACCTTGGCCTTAATGCTCCTGTAGGTCAGAGGTTTTTGAGACGCATAGTCACTCACTGCGCAACCTTGAAGCTGGATGGATACCAAGCTTCTCTCAATCTGTCTGAGGATAGAACTTATATTACTACATACTCTTATTCAAAAGACACTGAGCGTAATTATATATACCTAGTACCGAACTACGCCTATGCTGAGGAAGCAACGGCACCTTCACCTCTGATCTCAGCCCGCTATCAGATCGGGTTAGTATCATCTCCAGACATTCGAGAAGCGGCAGCCAACGACTAATTTGAATCCATCTAGCGCCCTTGATGCAATCTTCGAAGACGGTGAACTTGCCTCTTCCATGAGTGCATTCAACCCTATAGCGGAACTTACGCATAGCGGCGGGGATATCTACCTTTTCTATCTCTCAGCCAATGGAGTTCTCTTCACTAATAAGACCTTGGATCCTTGGTACCAAGCGGCCCATGTCGTAGGCCGTATTGGCCGTGCAAAATCAGACGGCACGACAGACAAAAGGCTGCTCGTTTTCGGCCAAGATAATCCGGGATCTCTATTAGCATGTAGTCAGAAGTTTCAGTGGTGCGCCTTAAATAGTACTGGTGGAAGCCATTGCACGCCTCTCGGGACCTATCTGGACGCATACAAAAGTGCTCTCGGTATTTTGACAACCCAAATAACCCGGGAGCAAGTGGATTGGATATTCGCTAGACTAGAGCTATCACCTACTGACGTGGTGTCGAGGATGGGTACCGAATCACTCCTTTCAAGAAGATTGCTCGGCATTGGAGTACAAGCTGCCTTGCCTGAGAACCAATGGCAGCTTGAGGTAGAACACTGGTATCACATCGTCTTGGCCGGCTATCAGAAGATCTATATGGACGGGGCAGCCGGCCCACCGCCATCGTATCCCGAGGAATGGGTTCAGCGACCAGCTAATGCGTAGCAACGCAAAATGTGTCACAGTCAGGTAGCTAGGCCCTGATGCAATTTTGATCAGATCACCTTGACTAATTTTGATAAATAGAAAGCCATCAGCACAGCTCACCTCTCTTTCAGCGTATTTGGTTTATCATTTCTGCTCGTCGCCGGGCTTCTGATCATTCTGCTATCGATCTTCATCGAGCCTGTTGCTCGTTTCGTGCAGACACGCGGCAAGCTTAGCCCATATTCACGCCTGGAATGGAATACCAATGGAGTCTTCCAGCTGCAGCGTCTAGCCCACGAAGAGCTAGGGATCGGCGAATGGACTGCCGCTGACAAGACAATCCCGGAAACGAAAACCCCAGCAAGCCTTGCGTCTCTCGATGTTTCGGACCTAGAACACCCAAGGCTACTCCGACAACCTTCTAAAGAGAGAACTCCCCGACCAAGTCGTCCTCCAAGCAGCCAAACTGATGCACCACCCGAAGAATCAACTATGATGGGTCTCGATAGCCTCGATACCAACGCACTGTAGCTTCGGCAGATGTTAATGCTTCTGACACTGTTTCGGAAAATGGATCTGGAGAGGCGTCAGTTCTCGCCCCCATTAACGTGCCGCACCTCCTCTTCAATACTTACTGTCAGCGAAACAGTCTTCGACCCGTCAAAGATATTGATGTAAATTATCTGTCACAGCTGGACCGTTGTATCTTGCGGCATGACTCAGTGGATACAGTAGAGTTGAGAGACCCCAATCCTAATCTGCTCTGTGCTGTAAAGAGTAGATGAAATCTGGAACCTAGCAGAACACTGGGTGCGATATGACTAGCGAGCTGGACATAGTTGTATCATTAAAGTTCCGGAATATTGAGTGATTCGCTTTTGGAGGTAGCGACTGATCTAATTCTAAATAACCTCTCAAAAAAGGTCTTTGAATAAATCGTCAAATTCGTCGCTCTTCTTGACTTTCTTCTTTTTCTTTTTATTCTTGTCGTCGTCGTTGCTCTCGCCTCTGGCCTTTTCCTTGGTCACCCGGGCAGTCTTCATCTTCTTGGCCGGCCTAGCGCCTTCATCTCCATTATCAACCTGCGCAGACGGCACCTGTCGTCTCTTGCCGGACAATATTGATGTTTCTTCCTTGGCTGGAGTGCTAACTTTTGCGTGACTAGTCTTTGTTGTAGGCTGAATGTCTTCCGCTTTCCTGGTTTCTTTTCTCTTGCGTTGCTCGGCTGCACGTTCTACATCCTCACGGGATATAGCTTTGCCTCCGGTTCCCCTAATCGCTTCTTTTTGGCTCTCCTGCTGCCATTCCGGCGCTAATGGAGTTTCGCTGGCGGTTATCCTGGAGTCTAAGGCTAGCACTGCCGCGGTGTTCCCGTTTTCTGCAACTATACTGGGGCCCTCAATGCCTAGAGGTTTGCGCTCAGCTGTTGCTCCTGAGATTTTGCCTACAGATGGTGGTGATAGCAGAGGATCAGCAGGCCCGGACGCCACACAATCACATGCTGCTTTGACCTGCGCTAAAATTCCCAAGAGAACGACGCCGAGCGCCGCGAACTGGTTGTCTGCCGCAAGCTGGGAGAAAGCTCTGCAAAAGTTAGCTATGCGCGGAAAGCTTGATGCACGTGTCTGACGACCGTTCTGGGCGAGGACAGTGGAAGCAGGGCTAGGCATCGGAAAGAAAGAAGAAGAAAAGGGAAGAGGTCGACTAACAGGTAACACTTCGGAGCCAGGACATCGTGTAGCCAGGCAGCGTGACTAGTAATAATTTCCATTTGCGACCGGTTTCCTTGAACGACCAAAGCATCACTCGCACCCACCGCAGTCATAGTCACAGTCACAGGCGCACCGGATGCCAGCTCCTCACGTCTGCGCTTTCTGCTCTTCGCCCTGGCGGCCTTGGCAGCTCTAGCAGCGGTCCTGTGCGCGGCAGCGATGGCAACGACCAAGGTCCCCGCGAGCTTCGCGCAGCTACGGCGCAGCATGCCAAAGCAGCGCCACCACGCGGCGCGACGGTGCTGGCTGTGATTGCGGTGCGCGAGGCCCGCTAGGACTGGCTGCAGCGGCTCGAGACGAGATAGAGCCTGCGAGTAGGGTGTAGCTTCTTGCGTTTCCGTTCCCGCGGTAGAGGCATTTGATGAGGTTTGGATGCCAACTTGGGCATCGCGACCGGCGCGCTTTTGCATAGCCATTGTTATATTGTAAGATTGCGAGGCCGGCGGAACTCGCGATATTTGTTTGAAAATATCTAACCTACTTTGACGAGGTCGGTGAGATTTTGACGGCCTATGACTGGTGAGTGGCGACATGTATCTCAGTACGAAGGTAGACGGAGGGCCATTACCACAAGGCCCGCCAATTCAAAGTTCAAAGTTCGAAGTTCGTCCAGCAGGGTCTGATTTCCTATTTAGGAAATACCTAACAGAGTTAATATACAGTAGGTAAATATTGGCGGAGCTTGTACTTACGGCGCACTTAGAGGAGGTCCATAAGTACAAGCTCCGCCAATAAATCTTATCAGCTATACAGTTATTGTTACAGATTATGCTTTGCGCGGTTCAGTACGTAAATACTGGTATTCACTACTAAATCTAAAGTGAAGAATAGAAAGAAGAAAAGAAAGAATCCAAGATAAGGCCTACAAAGGTAGGTCGGGACCAAGATGTCCACAGTGTGAACGAATTGTTTCTACGTTGTTAATACATGATCCCTGCGTCGTTGGGTCGCTGTTCCTGCGTCGTTGGTACGCTGTTTTTGCGTTGTTGGTACGCCGTTCCTGCGTCGTTCGACGGGTTCCCTTTTTACGTGCGTACACACTAGGTATTTTGAATATATTATTTATTGCGTACTCGCTGCTCTGTTATAATGAACTTGCTCCATGATGACCCAACTCACTATATCTTGCAATCCCCAACGCCTCATTATAATCCAACCGAGCATTACGCGCAGTAATAACGACTGGTGCCTGCCGTGCCGCACACCATGTACCCCGACTGGCCGCGAACCGACGCGGACCTGGTGCCGCTGCCGCGCTGCGATGGACCCAAACTGCAGCCGTTCGATTTTGGCGGCCCGCAAGCGATTGAGTTCCTCGAATATGTTGGCGAGGGCCTCCACGCGCATGTCTTCAAGGTGGCGATCCGCGGGCAAATCTACGCGTTAAAGCTGGTAGGGCACTACGAGAGACGCTATATAAGAGACTGCTGACCGACTCGATGCTGTAGTTCCGCTTTGTCTACGATGACGACTGGATTGGCCCTGCTAGCGATACCGACCCTAACGACCGCGAGGTAATGAGCGCTTTTTACGACTACGCGGAGCCTTTTAGCTGTGAATGCCGCGCTTTTGGCCGTCTGCGTGAGGCTGGACGTGAGGAGCTCGCGGTGCGCTGCTTCGGCTACATACTGTTAGACGAGAAGCACGAGCGCGCCCTAGCCGCCCAATTCCCCGATGTCTACTTCAACGGCAATATCTACGACGCCGGCGGCGATGAAATGCGTACGCGCTTCCTCGGCCGAGACGGTCGCGCACCGCCCGTCCGCGGCATCGTGAAGCAGTTTGGGCACCAAGCCGAAGAAGAGGTAGACCAGCTATGGCCAGCGCTTGCGCGCAAGATGCTTCGCGACGTAAAAGCGCTACAACAGCTTGGCATCATGCGTATCGACGTAGCTGAGCGGCAGATGATCGACGAGAAGATCGCTGACTTTAGCATGGCTGTAACGGTGCCGCATTTTATTACGACACCTGAGCTGAACCCGCACCTCACGCCGGCGATGCTATCGGCTATGGAGCTCACGACGTTCAAGCTGGCTATAGGTGATTACCTCGATTTTGACACGATGGTGTGGGCCTGGAACTCGTACCATGTCTCGTACCGCAGAAGCTCCTGTCGCCGCATCGAAGTCTGCGCGTTCCCCGGCGGACGCGGCTGCCGGCTGAAGTACCAGCTGCGTCACAAGGCCAGGGAGCACGTCTTTACCTTCGTGGACCCAAGAGGTTACAACTGGAAGACGGGAGAGAGAAGGAACAAGGGTAGATGGGTGTATAACTGCAACAACAGCCAGCTAATTACAACACTTAAAGAGGCTCAATCAGAAGGTGTTACACAAAAGTGGGATTATAAAAATGGTTTTATTTTTCCACGTGTTATTATAAGAAGCTAAAAGGGGTCCTGGCCCACACCAGCCCCACTATACTGCCATTCAGGAATACTGCCAGCGTTTGCTGCCTGCAGTCACGGCTGGGGGCCACTAGCAGATCACATGACAGAGCCACCGTGCACACACAAATTACCTACCCGAGGGGACCCGGTTTTTGGACACAATGTTGGCAGTGATGTTGGCGCTATTGCTAGCCTTGTACGGAATGTTTATTTCAACATTGCTCGGCCAAAACACTTTAGTTCTAACCTTTTTAAACGGTACAATGTTAGATTAGAAGCTCTGTTATAACTAGAAACAATGTTATAGCAATGTTGCAGCAATGTTGAAATAAAAAAAAAGAACCGTTTAAACTGCGTAATTATAAAAAGTAGTTGCGGTTATAAATATTACAGCAACTTTAGCTATACAGCAAGAACTAGCCATCCAGTTGCTTTAACAGCGTAGTATAATACATGTACCAGTATATCAAAAAATTAGACAAGGTAACTTGAAAAACACTTCAGTTCCACCCTGTTAAAAAACCGGGTTCTCTTTTATAAGTAGCTTTTAGTTCATTATTCTACGATTAATATACAAATAATACCTTAGATAAAAGCTTTGCTTTTGTAAAGAACTTTAATCATGATAATTTGTTATAGTTTTTAATAAAACTTTGTTATATACGATTAATTTAGAGTGGAAGTTTAGGATAAGTGCTGTAACACCCTTGGAAAACCTTCTCTTTGTCCCCAAGGGTAGATTACCCTTTACAAACAAAATAAAACACCAAGGTAGATCAAGAAAAGCCGATGCATGAAGCACGTCAGCTTGTGAGTAATTACTATTGCAATTAATTCGTATTATCCGAATATCTTAGCAGGCCACACGAAGTACGAATCCAGCATTGGGCAATCATGTTCTACGGCGCTTACTGATATACATGTAAGAATAGTACTGCGAGAGTCAAGACGGTGTGGAAACCATTCCGGCTTGAATCGAAGCTTTCGACATTGTGGAGCCTCAAATCGAGACTTAGAGATGAGGTTGCTTTGATTAACTCCGATAATGGTCACCAGCCAGCTCAATGGGGAAGCCCGATGAGATGTTAAGAGTTGAATGGAAAATCAATGCAAGTAGACTAAATCATTCATAAGGATCCGGGTCTGTGCTCTTCGGGCGCCTGGGCACTTTCAGAGAATGAAGGAGAGAGAGAAAGCAAGCTGTGGTAAATCCAGCAGTATAGACATGGTGGCAGTGATGCGCGGGGTTCCCCCTGTTTGTACAGCCTGCAGTGAACAGCCAATTTGTGCTGAGTAACGTGACATAGTTGTGGCGAAGAGAAAGCAAATGCTACGATAGTTGCAGACAAGGCGTACAATGTGCGCCTACTAATAGATCAGGTTTCTAGATGGATATATTAAAATCTAGTAAATAGATCTGATGAGTAATTAAACTGAACCAGGTAAATCAGAAATGGTGTGTTAGGAATATTATGTAAAGGATGCGAGCCATTCTAGAAACATGCCAAACTGGAGGTCCCAGGGCTCAAAAAATTCACCTCCGCCGTCTGACCCGACTCGTATTAGAAATTTGGCGAAGAAATACAATGATAACGTACGGTGCGTTATCATAAATCTCTTGGCATTCTCGGATCATAGGAGTGATCACCGGCAGGAAGCACCACTTTTTTTCTCCTACTTAGTTCGCCGTCATTCCTGTATTGAATTTCCTCATCTTATGTGTGCCTTAGCTTTTCGTTTTTGTTTTAACCTAGTTTCTTTCGCCTCCGACGCTTATCCCTGCCCTGCGGCTCGCTCATGGGATCTCGCATAACAACTCATGACCTCCCAGGCTCAATATCATATGGCTAGGGGTTTTGCTGGTTATGACTGATTCAAGATTGCAACTCCCCATGAACTTTCATCGCCCGCCTACACAGCCAAATAGTCATACAAATATTATCATTATCATCCAAAATAATCCTGATTTATTTCTCCAAGCCAGCCAGCGCAGAAGAAAGAGTTTCCGCAACAGCCCACGCCACGTCTGACTTTTTACCCAAGTGCCAAAGCGCTTTCACACAATCCGTACACTGCGAGATTTTTCTCTGAATATCCTGACCAACGTAGCTCAAATCATCCCCGTTCTGATTATCCAGCTGCGCCTTCTCGAAGTGCCATATAAACGCTCTACTAAACGCTCTAACGAGGATTTCGGTCCAGGGCTCCGTCAGAATGGTTCCTTGATTGACGGCGGAATGAAACCCCGGAAGCTGAGGTGGCGGCGTGGCCATCCCCTGCGCCCAATCGGGCGGAGTCACGACCCTAGCGAGGTCCGCCAGCTCGTCTGCGCTAGCCCTGCGTATGTTCTCTGAAGTCCCGGATGTGACTCGAACTTGGCTTGCGCGATAGTCTCCAAGCCCAGCTTCGTCCACCCACTCAAGCAGGTCTGCAAGAATCAGTGCAGCCAGGTGCCAGTGTGCGAGAATGCAGAAAAACCAGCTCCGGATCCGTGGGGGAACGGTACCATAGTTTTGAATCAAGTCGCGGAAGAACACACCATAGGTTGTGTTCCAATAGCGGTAGACAAGCACGGCATTGCGAATGATCTCTTCAATCAATTCACCACGGCATCTCCTTTTAATCGCATCCTGGAGGTAGTATACATGCCGATAGAGAAGGATCTTAACTGGGCCGGATCGAGTAACTGCTCTTGCAGCAGCATCATAAGAACAGGGCCATCGTAGTGGTTGTGTTGGACTCTTGGGATCGTCCTGAATGAAGAGATGGATTGCCCATCTTTGTTCCGAGTAGGGAATCATGCTTCGGCCGCCGTTATCTCGTTCTGCTGATGAATTGTCATCGGCAGCGTCGTGCTGACAGTCCCGGTCTGCCACGACCACTGGTCGCTGATTCATTGATGCTGAGATGGTGTCAAACATGACCGCAAGCCAATACAGGAAGCCCACTGCCTGCCTGTCCTGGGCACTAATGGCCATGGGCTGTTCAAGGACAGACTGGCCAGGGCGAGACCTGTTTGGTTGACTCAGTCCAGCTACTTTAGCATCCATCATGTACTTCAATGTGTAGGCTTTACGCGCTGCTCTCTCTATAAAAATAGGAGGGCCGTCTCTGGATAAAATATTCTGAACTTGAGTCGTAATTGGTGTGTTCGCAGTCGGTCTTCCTTGTTGGTTGTTCGATAGGAAGTCGTCGTCATGCCTTGAAGTGAAACCAACACTGTCCCACGGTTTCTGTGTCAGGCCGAATATTAACTCTGCACACACGACCCGATAGCATTCCAATTCAGCGCAGTCATTAAGAGCTTTTCGAGCTTGCCACCAGAGAGAACGCTGGATCTGCCGGTCGAATTCCTCTATCATTTCGTCGTCCAGGTTAAAGTCTTGGCTTTCAGAGGCTGAAGACGAGTATTGTCTCTGTTCCCGACGACTCTTATAAGCCCACTGGGCTGCAAATGCCATGATAGAAAGATTCAACGCCTTGGAAGCAGCCTGGTCTTCTGAACGGGTGAGCTGAATGATTCCCGTCATCTGCACTGCTCGGTCAAGTTTTATGACACGAGCATAAATCCTGTTGGACCAAACATCTCCCCATTCTTGCTGCACTAAAGCATTTCCAAAGAATAGATTGGGATTTGAGCCGATCGAAATGGTGCTCAGGGAGTCATTTCTGTTTTGCTTCGATACTTTGTAAGGACACGACTCTTCGGATACCCAACAGGAAAGACTGTGCTCAAAAACGTCATGATATACGTGCATTAAGTTCTGTGATATGAAGTTGTTGTGCGTCCTGGATGTCATGATGTGTTGAGGTGAGAATGGTGACAAGACACCTGAAATCTGACCCCAGTCCGAGGAAGACTGGCTGCTGCTCCTAGCCTGAAAAACTGCCTGTGGTCCTTCTTCCAAACGACAGAAACTGGTGATATCGAGACCATCTGCATCTTGGCATGCCTGTGAGGAATCAGATGCTGTCCAATGAGACGTTGTAGTCCTCGTTTCCTCTAGGTTGTTTTCGGTATACGCATCGAGTAGAGCGTCATGATTCACGGACGAAGTTTCTGTTTGCTGCAAGGGAGAATCATTAAGGGCAAATCCATCCCGGGCCGTGTCAGACACAGCATCCCCAAGACTAAAAGATCCCGGGTTCCACCTGAATAGATCTTGGAGGTGACTATCGGGAACCTGTGTGGCATTGAACAGCCCAGCGGCGGATGAGTCGGTAGTGCTGGATTGTCCAATCGTACGGGGAACAACGCCGCGACGCCTATTAGGCTGGCCGCCCTTGCAAGCACTAGAACTGTCGGCCCAATATCTTGTGCAGTGTTTCTTGGTCTTATGACAATACGAACATGGCCTTGCAGCCCGTTGTTCCTGGCCTTGGATATGTTTAGAGTCTGTACAAACAAACAAACAAACAAACAAACGCCTTGGGCTCTCTGCCAGATTCTCAGATCGGAGAGGTTGAGAGTTGAGAGTTGATATGACTAACCACCAAACACAGATGCGTCACACGCCCGCTTTGCCTTTCTGCACTGGTCGCACGAGGTGTTCTGGCGTCGCATCGTTAACTTTCACAGAAACGCGAATATAATTTATCAGTTCTCGGGGATGAACCGAGCAGTGGGGTAGGGTAAGCCACTTCTTATGAGCCGGAGTTGAGTTGGACACTTCGAACAAGGTGGGCGGTGCAAAGGGCACAATCAGAAATTAAGTACACACTTACTAGGTCATCGATCGAGAGATGGCAGCCACACACTTCGTATGACTTCTACAGCGGTAGATGTAGTAGGAAGACATTTCCGAAGGATGAAATTAAGGACTAACACTGGTATGTATGGTAGATGGCAGTGTAGCTTTGAAATTAGCTTTGACATCCCTGTCCCCACCACTAACGGCATTTTGATTGGTGCAAGTATCTCGGAACCTAGTACTTCTAGGGCTAGTGCGCTGCTTACATCCGACCGCTCCGGCTTCCCCGCGCTTTGATCTAATTCAAAATGCGGGGGAGGGGGGGTCGGTGAAGGTGGACACGAGTCAAGTCCATACATCTGCGGCTACCTTTACTAGCTAAATGCAGTCAGTATATCTTGCGACAAGAATCCAGCAACAGACTCCTTGTCGAGCTTGTATCGCTATGGCCGAGATGTCTTCGTCTAAGACTAGACCTGGTCTTCCCATGTATTATTATATTACCTCAAGGTATGTTATGTTATACCAGTGCTAGGAATGGAGGAGGCATCATCCGCTCGAGATTGAAGAAACCGAATATCGTAATTTTGGCTTGGCTATTCAATACCTTGGAGTATACCCAGGTTGAAGCCGCGGGATATGTCTGGAGTCTCAATCCCAAGGCTCAGTCCTTTACCTTGTCCTGGTTAAGCGCATTATACACCTCAGCTTCGACTCCCACCCATAGGCCCAGTACTTGAGGGTCGGCAAATGGCAATATTTGAGTGCATACTATGCCTGCAATCCCATTTTCGCGGTCACACCACCACCACACATTTGATAGGCCAGCCCAGAAACCGGTGCCTGTTGAACGACCAGTTGCGCCGCCATTACTCAACATGAAAGTTAGCCCCCAACCCTGGGGTGGGTTGCCGGGGACGGGATAGAGGTCGGGTAGAGGGTTTGTCAATTCCGGCTTTGCGGCGGGGATACCCTGGCGCCCGAAATTAGGGAACTCTGGTATCGAGTTCTTGAACATCTCGTCAACTGTCTCCTTGCGAAGCAGTTGCGTGCCAGTACGAGGGCACGTCCCATCATTGAGCAATACGGAAAGTACTTCTGGAGGTCAAGCAAGACATCGTCAGCAATAGCCAGGCATCGTCTACAGGGCGGTTGATAAAACACGCGATACTCATTAAAAAAAGCAACTTACTACAATATTCCTGGGGTTTCGCAAAAATGCCTGCGCCTCCGCTGTGGAAGACCGCTGCGACCTGCGCCTCGTTATCATGACTGACCACCAATGGCAATCTGAGAAGATGATTTCGAGGTCTAAGCGTTCCATCCTTATCTCTTGCATGCATATAAGCGACTTTGGCTCTCATTTCTCGGGTGGGGATCATCGACATGTTGTTCAAGCCAAGCGGTTGAAAGATGTTCTTTTGGAGATAGTCGTTGAGCTTGAGCCCAGTAACTCGCTCTAGGGCGATTCCAGCCCAGTCAATACTGATCTGCGCAAAGTTAGCAACCCGACGCTAAAGCTGCAGCCAGACGCCACTGCATGAAACTCACGCCATATTCCCAACCCTCGCCGGGCTGGAACAGCAACGGCATTAGCATATCTTCGAAACGACCTGAAAACTCGTCTCCACCGGCAGGCAATGCCCAGTCTCGGAGCCTCTCGTTGAAGAATGTATACCCAAACCCAGCCGTGTGAGTCAAGAGCATCCTCAAAGTGATGGCTTTATTCTTTTTCTCGAGTGTCCTGTCGGGTCGAAGGACCTGTAGAGCCCTGAGCTCCGGGCAGAGATTTTCAAGATGCTCTCCATCATCAAGTCTTAAACTACCCTTTTCCACGAGTTGCATGCAAGCCAGCCCCACGAGCATCTTAGTGCTCGACGCAATCCAGAAGATGTTGTCCAAAGTCATGGGTTCGTTGGAAACGATGCCTCGCTTTCCGGAAGAATGGGCAAACAAATCATTTCCATCTTTACCTACAACGACCACCGTAGCTCCCGGGATTCCTACCTTCTCGTCAGCGCATGTCCTATCAACGATGCTCCGAAGCCTCGTGACGGCCTCTGTGGTAAGCGGCATTTTGGTCTCCTCTATGCCAGTCTCTCGAGCCCGAAAAGCAGGTTCCTTTGAATCAGTCAAATGTTTGAATAAATCAACTGAGGAGATGGTCCATTTTTCGTTCTTGAGAGAGTTCCGGGGACGGCGAGACTATTCTTCATTAAGAGGCCGAAAAACCTATGTGGTGTACCATGTGGTGTAATATTGCGGTTCCGCAGACGAAGAGCGGACCCGCGAATCGCTGCTCTCCCATCACAACTCCCGGCGTATCGGAACCGCAACCCCTCCCGAATGACCTCAACCCCCCCTGTCTAGAGGCAGCCAACTCACACAGGTAGGTGCATAGGATCCTTGGGCTCTTGGCACTAAGCTGGGGTGTCATTCCCGAGTATTGCCCTCATCCATCCCAGATTCCGGGTTTGCCGTGATATTATCTTTTACGGACATGCATCATAGAGATGCATCCGATGCTACTCCGTTCGGGCTTTACGCCGGACACAACTACGATTTGAATTTAGACCCTCCAGGCCGACATGTCAAATATGGTAAGGGCGATGAGGAGATAACTCTTCAGTGTACCCCATGAAACATAATCCGGTTTTCACTCAAGTATAAGAATGGCTAAACGTCGTCAACTGCATTCTAGAGAGTCTAGACTTTTCAGTTTATAGTAGCATTGATTCTTTCCGCTCAGAGCTCTTAAAGCCGTAAACAACTGATCATAAACCGGACTATTCTACAACGTATCAAAGCCCTAACAAAGTCATCCAATATGGGCACGCAAATCCCCTCTCATGCTAAGAAGTTCAACACTGAGCTTTCTGATTATTCGAAATCGCACGTGGAAAAGACTGGTCCGTATGCTCTAGACCTTGATGTCGATTGCCTCATCGTAGGGGCTGGCTTCGGTAAGTAGGATAACGTTTTCCGTTGACTTTCACACATGAGAAATCTATAATAACATTATCCGTGATTGAACAGCCGGAGTTTTCATGCTCAAGACCCTTCGCGACCGTGGATTTAAGACCGTTGTCTACGAGGCGGGAAACGACCTTGGAGGTACCTGGCGATGGAACTGTTACCCTGGGGCGGGTGTCGACTCGGAGGTTCCTGAATATGAGTTGTCTTGGCCTGAAGTGTGGAAAACATGGAACTGGCCATCCAACTATCCCGACTATGCAGATCTCCGAGCCTATTTCGACCATGTTGATAAGGTAGTTGGTATCAAGAAGGACTGTGCCTTCCATACCGTCGTCTCGGGAGCCCATTTCGATACTAGTTTGGGACGGTGGATCGTTAAGACATCTGATGGCCGGACTGCTAAAGCCAAGTACCTCGTTCTTGGGACTGGGTTTGTATGTGTCCTATTGTCCTCATGTTTTTGTGAATTCCATTTGCATGGCTTTGGTTGAACCAAAGAGGAGTCTCACAGGAACTGAGCCAGTGAGATTTCTAACTACATGCTAATGTGATGTAATAGGCGGCCAACAGATATGTTCCCCCTTGGCCCGGTATGGACAAATTTAAGGGTGTGATTCACCACTCATCTTTCTGGCCAGACGATAAAGTCGATGTCAAGGGCAAGCGCTGCGCTGTCATTGGCACGGGCGCATCGGGTGTCCAGATAGTCCAAGCGTGGGGTCCTGCCGCCGGCGAACTCAAAGTGTTCCAGCGCACACCCAACTTGGCCGTCCCGATGCGGAAACGGGAGCTCACAGTGGAGGAACAGGAGAAGGCAAAGAAGTACTATCCTGAACTATTTAGGTTTCGTGAAAGAACCTTTGCCGGCTTTATTTATGATTGGTACGAGAAGAACACCTTTGATGCTACCCCAGAGGAACGTGAAGAATTGTACGAGAAGATGTGGACTGATGGCGGCTTCCGATTCTGGGTTGCCTTATTTAAGGACAATCTCTTCAATGCGGAAGCCAACAAGGAGTCCTACAAGTTCTGGGCCAAGAAGACTCGAGACCGCATCGGCGACCCTCGAAAGCGGGATCTCCTCGCCCCGTTGGAGATGCCTCACTTCTTCGGCGTGAAGCGTCCTTGCCTCGAGCGCAACTACTACGAGCAATTCAACCGCCCGAGTGTGGATGTTGTAGATATTCGAAACAATGCTATCAAAGAGTTTGACGAGACCGGAATTGTTCTGGAAGATGGAACTCACCACGAGTTCGATGTGATCGCAGTTGCAACTGGATTCGTACGTCTCCCCAGCAACACCGTCTCTTAGTAGCGAAATACTAACATTAGTGCACAGGATATCGTTACAGGAGGTACATATATCTACGTCGCTATGTCGCTGCTTTTCATAAAACGTGCAAGAGTGTAATGAAAGCTAACTGATTCTTCTTTTCCAGTCATGACGCAGCTCGGGCTGAAGAGCATCTACGAGACGAGACTAGAGGAGGAATGGAAAAACGGGGCCGAAACATACCTTGGAACCACGGTAGGCGGCTATCCCAACATGTTCCACATCTACGGTGTGCATGGCCCGACTCTCCTGAGCAACGGACCCACGTCCGTCGAGCTGCAAGGTCGCTGGATCGCCGACCTTATCGCGAAGATGGAGATGAACAAGATCAAATACGTCAACCCGAAACCCGAAGCCGTTAAGGCCTGGAAGAATCATATCCTTGAGCTGAATAAGAAGACCCTATTCCCTACGACCAGATCAACTTACATGGGCGGCTCAATTCCAGGCAAGATTAGGGAGCCGGTCGTTTACACTGCTGGTATCCCCAGTTATATGATAGAGATCCGAAAGGCACTCGACACTTTGGATGGGTTCGAGACGGTCATGGCCTAGTTTCCTTGAATCATTGATAGGACTTTCTACCCGCTACTCTCTAATACCCATTTACTATCATCCACAATCGTAAATGGTCGTTCTTTGAAAGTGTACTACAAATCGCATCTTCATTCTGCCGTTGAAAGAGGATGATTTTGTAAGGGAAATGAGTAACAAATGCAAAGCATTCTCACAATTGCCTATGACCAAAAGCTTAGAGGGATTGTCGAATTGCAACAACTTCCAGGGCGTCAAGGGCGCCATAAAGGTCTTGTCTCCCCTAGCATGCCACCGGAAAGCTTACTATCTGCCGACCTCGCGTACTCTTGCCTCGAGATATCAGGCAATACACGGGTAATCCAGGAGCCGCGAGCCTCGCATTTGCATGACTTTGCATGTCCCAGTCTCTCGGTACGTTGCGACGAGCAACGTGACGGATTGCACAGATCGGCTGCTTGATGTACCCATTCTTAGCCAATGCGACAGCTCTTAAAGTAACACTGCACGCGCCTGGGCGTCTCTCGACGTCACTCATTTTCATAGAGCACGTGTGAATAATTACCCACATGCACGCATCCTGCATATTACAAACAGATAACTCCCAGGTGCCCTTTCCTCGGGGCAACTTGCGGAGTGATGATCCCTGAGACCGCCCTCTCCACGAACTGTGTTCTTCTGTCGACACCCGCCGGCAATTACGGACAGAAACTCTTTTTTAGTTTATTTCCTGATTTCGGAAAAGATGTTGATTAGTACGAAAAAGGTAGTGTTCCTATACGCACAGACCGCTCAGGCCTTGAGCCTTGGGTCCCTAGCAAAACGCATAATCCATGGATTTGGGTTCTTGGCATGAGGTTCGGCCTTCGAAACTCAGCGACACATTCGAGACATTTTCAACGTCGCGGCAGAACCGGGCAGCCCGATAAGCACTAGGAGCCTTGCATTAGTCTCGCTAGAAATCATTACGGATCCTTACAAGCATAAACAGGACAAAGTTGTTTCCGTTCCTTGCAGCTAGAACAGAACTGTAAGTAGACTCGCACATCCACTTGTAGCTAGTCCAGGCGAAATGGCAGGACTATGTTCTGCTATCTGATGTTCTCATAAGGGCAACTATTCAGGGTCGTTTAATAATTTCCCTAAGCAGAGTTTCCGAGTCAAAAACAACAACCTCCTTCCTGTCTCTTTCCGAATTGCCTCCTTGGTATTATTACACAGTTGAGATAACAATACGAATCGAAGAAAACCGGAAACCGCACTTCGATCCAAGCCAATACTGTCTTGTGGATGGTATTTACGTATTCATGTGCTGCCTCTCGTCCTTCACGAATTTCCCAGCCTTCTTCCACAATTCGCTTCACTTAGAGTTCTTAGGTTCTTAGAGTCTGGGGTGGTAGAAGCTCTATCTCCTTTATTCAACGATGAGTGCAGATTTTGTGGTAAAATCTTTTTCGTAAGAATTCACTGTCTTCCCGGGACAAATCAGGAGGAAGTGATAACTTCAGACACTCTCTGGGCAAAGCATCATGAAATATTAGCTATGGCTTCAACGGATTAAACGAGAACACTTACTTGTGTGTGTTTCTTATTCCACGAGCATTTTGGCATAGAAGACGCCATCTGGGGAAACATACCACCGGAAGTTTCCCATGCGATCCAGAGAGAAGCGACTACGAGATACCCATTGTCCATCAAGTTCGCGACACCAATACATACGGCTGACATCGTCGTCAGCCGGCTTGATACCTTGAGGCTCGTTCATCTGATTGTGTTGGGCATTGTAACGAGTCTCCGCGTCAAGCTCGTTCTTAGTTTTTCCCATCTCAAAACCGCCATAATTTCCACCAACAAAGTATGCGCTAGGAGGCGTCATAGGTGGAGTAGGATGACCGATGCCAGTTGCGACGTAGGCAGGGCCACCAGGTACCGGAGCAGCAGCCATAGGAGGCATAGGGCCAGGCTGAAGATTCATCGGGGGGGCCTGCATAGGGTAAGGCTGCATGAATGGTGGCTGGGACCCAGGTGCCATCATAGGGATCGGCGCAGTAGTCATGCCGGGTTGGGGCTATGAGAAAATTAGCATTCAGGTACGCTAATACAAGAAGTAATGAATGAAGATGAAAAGATGGGCTTTTATAGGCGAGTGGAACACCAGAGATGGCGTGGCTTATACCGGCACCCACCATAGAGCACACTTGCATTCATGAAGAAGACGGTAGGTGGCCCATGTACGACTGGCATATGCATAGGCATAAAGATTTGGGGTTGTACCTGTTGACAGGGAAAAGAAGGCGGTGCACAGAAGGGTAGGCCACCAGGCGTAGCAGCACCATTTGGCATCATATACTGCGGACCGTATACATCGGCTCGAGGCACATAAGTGTGCTGGAACGGACCATTAGTTGTATCAGGCACGGGTGGCTGGTAGTGGGCCGCATACGGGTCAGGCATAAGACCAGCGCCGACGGTACTCATGTTGACTTGGGGATCCGCGGTATTGTGGAAGTAGAGAGGAACGGGTGAGTTGAGGAAAGGATGCGGCAGGGCGTCACGGAGATCAGAGTGCGAGTGCGCAGTGCCACGCGGCCGGAGAACACCGTCAACAACAAGCCCTTGAGGTGTATTAGTGACGGTGTGAGTGAAGATGCCAGCGAGCTTGTCAGTTGCCGGACCTGTTGTCTGGGGAGGAAGACGAGTATCGCTCGATGCCGGACGAGTGCAGGGAGGAGGGCCGGTATTGTCGTTTGCAGCCGGGTTGGATGTGGGAGTAGGTTGAATGTTCAGGACGGGCTTGGTGATGTTTGGGCAATCTGAAGCAGCAAAGGAAACGCGTCTAGGTTTTTTCGTATTTTTGTCAGGAAAGGACATGACCAAACTGTTTTCCCTGCAGAACAGTTCTGCAAGATGGCATCGCACAAGGGAGGCTGTATGTGTGCTAGTAGTCCTTGCGGGAAGCTGATATGAAAAGGTTGGTGCTTAGAGAGTTCCTACCTAAGGAAGCTCTTTCGTAGTTGTATTGTCCCGGGTGGGCGGTTTGGGGGAAAGAACAAGTGTGGATGGAAAGAGAAGTAGAAATAGGCATGTACGTCCCCAGATCGGTAGGAATATTATTCCAGTGCAATAATGGGCGTCAATTGTCCTTGTTATGAGGTAGGTATGCAAGGCGGGACACAAAACCAACCAACTACCTACAGGTAGGTACGTATTTTCATCAAAAATACTTACAAAGGCCGCATTTCATACCTGGTACCTATCTACCTAAGGTAGGTATTTTCCAACTGCGATTTAGCACTAGGGGCTTGCATATGTTGCCGTGTACTAGACATGTTAAGTGAAGCAAACAAGAGCTTCGGGAATGAGAAAAGTGGGTATGCAATGTGTGGCCTTGAGTGAATACCTGAGGAAACAGTGTAAAGTCTTACCTGATCACCAATGGTAGGTACCCAGTTGGAACCATTCCATACATATTGGAACATGGGCATGTCGGGCTCGTCTTCGAGCACAATGTCGCGTACCGGCCAACACGGCAAGAAACACATCTCGGTTTTGGTATCGTTGCCTCAAGTGTTCTAGCAACAGACGATTGGTGGCAGTGTGATGCTTACAGAGACCTGATTCTAAGAATGAAGATACTCAAGAACGAAGTTGAGGCAAGGTCGAATGCGGACGTAGACAGGTCGGGTCGGTGGACGGTTTGAGGATAGCGAATTAGTTATCTTGAACAGAGGGTGGCGTCGAGCATGCAGGAAAAAGGAAAAGCTAGTTGGGCGTGCAAAATGGCAAGTAGATCCCAAGTTGAGTTTCTATCATTGCCACAATTCCGTCCCCGTGGAAGGTGGGTATTTTATAGTATGGCTGCACCGCAAACACTAGACTGACTGCCTGCCCATGAAAAAAATGCAGAATGCCTCTATGGGTTCATGGTACAATTTTTAATGGCCCAAAATATTATTCCAGGTGTATTATTTAGTTATGCGCTGACAACTATGCTATCACACGGAAGCCTGCATCGCATGTCCGAAACCCCGACTTGGGGCCGCCGACATCATGCAAATAATAATATGAGTAGCAGGTCGCGTATGCAGTTACCTGTGCCCCCTTTTGTGGTTTCTCGATCACGATAAATAGTAGTACGGAGCTGAACGGGCACGATGGCAAAGCTCTTGTATGTTTAAACCTAGATCGCCACCAGGGCTGAAAGAGGGGACCATATTTGAATTGCGTCCTTGACGCTCTAACGGATAATATAGAATATCATTCCAAGCCCTAGACTACCTAGATAGAACTTGTTACGCATATTATTATGCACATATTCATACTACCAGTAATGGAGAATTTGTTCGTCATTTTCAGGAGACTATATCACATGATACACATAGCAAGTAGCTGCGGGCACGTCTCTCTCTTTAACCCCTATCGCCAGATCCTCAACGCATCAATTCATTAACCCCAAAATGCACTCAGGAAACGGGAATTTACCCCCACGATCTATAAAGAAAATCAACGCCTCATTCTTGTTTCATAGGCGAAGATGTGAAACGATAGCTAAGGATGTGTAATAGCTCACGGTATTGTAGGCTTGCGTTCAAGATCACCCATTTAGAGAGGCCTCATACGCATCACGGGATATGATTCCAAGGCACCTACAAGCATAAGAACTTTTTCTTCGTTTCTGTTCGCCGATTCATTATTCTCACGAGACGGCTACCAGTCTCGACTTAGAGACACATTAAGTAACCTCCAAGAAAGTCAAAGCTTCAATTCGACATAACTGGTGGTATCGTACCTAATATAGGTGGAGGCATGTTCTCACATGCTCCTGTTTTCGGAGATCGGTGTCTGAAGTTCTTGTTCGATAACTGCTCGGTTACCTTAAACGCCGTGAACATTGCAATCTTACATGCGAAAAGTAACGGAACAGTGAAAATAATACATAGAAAAAGACAGTCGAGAAATTTGCTCAGGGGCAGGGTCCTATTGAATGACAACATGGATCAGAATTTATAACAATAGTGGTAGTTCGACTACTACCGGGGTAGCTGCGACATCGCACAAGAACAAGATTCGGCTCCTGCGGATGCAATACAAGCTTAAAACAACTTCGCTTCGCTTGCCATTCCCGAGAAAACATGACTTCTAAATAGCACTACTTGGCGTATGTCAAACGGCCATGCAAATGAGCCTTGGCGATGGTTTCGAACTCAGCGTCGTATTCGTATTTCTTGACGCTTCCGAACCCGAGACCATATAAAACTCGAGCTCCAACCCCCCTTCGACTCTTGAACGCCATCTTAAGACAGATCAAAAAGGGGACCTATTGATTGTACAATAAAAATGGACGGTGCCGGTGTTGTCAACTCAACTGTGAGCGGCGTTCTCAACGCGCCTCTGCATCCATACTATCCTTTAGGAGCGGTGATACCCGGCTACGTCGCGAAAATCCTCACGACACAGGAAATACTCGCCATATTCGTTACGACGTGCCTAGGAATCCTCATCCCAGCATGGCTTTATATCCGACATGCGCGAGGTGACCTTCCTTCGGGCGAAGTCTTCATAGCATTATGGTTCGTCCTATGCGGCTCTATCCACCTCGGTTTAGAAGGCAAGTATCATCAGGATCTTATTCAAGCTCGGATTGCTATCACCAATCTACCCATATACTATTTTAATCATTTTAAGATACTGCGCCTTCCAAGCTAACAGTATTAAAATCAAGGTTACTTCGCATTTAACGCACACGACATCGCCAGCCAGTCGACAATTCTAGCCCAGCTGTGGAAGGAGTACTCGTTCTCAGACTCACGGTACCTGACAGCCGACAGCTTCGTAGTCTGCATGGAGACGATCACGGCCGTGTTCTGGGGCCCGCTGTCATTTGCTTGCGCGTGGTATATCGTAGCCGACCACCCGCTCCGCCATCCGCTGCAGTCGATCATCAGTCTTGGCCAGCTGTACGGCGACGTGCTCTACTACGCGACATGTACGTTCGACTACGTCAACTTGGGGATCGAATACTCACGGCCGGACCCGGCGTATTTCTGGGGTTACTACGTCTTCCTGAACGCGTTTTGGATCGTCATTCCTATCTGTCTCCTGTTTCACAGCACACGCGAGACGAGTCGGGCTTTTGCGGCGTTGAAGAAGGCCTCTCCGGCTAAGAGAGCCAAGTAAAGTTTTAGTCAACTGCCTGTCAATAGAGTATATCTGCGCAACCTTTTCTGCCGCTCTATGCACTAGAGTAGTGCTATTCACGACTGACAAATGTCTAAATTTGGTCGCCGTGAGTCGCAAAGTCCAGGCGTTCCACCATATAGTCTGAATCAAAAGCTATCGTTTATATCACACTTCTCGCTGCAATAAACACACGAGGCCCTTCACTATAATCAAAGGGTGAAACAGTCGATCCAAACTCAGATTCTCTGATGATCACAAATATGGATGCTCACGTTTCCAAAATCGCCCCATCTATTAATATCAGGCTAAGAGCTTGTATAGTCTAACTACTTCACGTTATATATTACAATTGTGTGATGCTGTCAGAATGAGGTTTGACCGTGAGCCTGAAACCTCGCTTTAGCTTTCTGTCGACTTAGCAAATTCGAAGCATGAGCAGTTAATCCTCCACCGCGCAGCAAAACCTCTGCGGACTAAATAGAGGCGATTCCAAGGTAGAACTTGGAATATTGGGGAAGAATGTACACGGTCTTGCTTGTATAATTTAAGGAAAGGGAAGAGATCATATCGCGAACGCTAGTAGCTTTTTCAAGCAACTATTTCTGCTCTTCTAAAACCTAGCCTTCTGTTCCAGGTTGATGTGTTGCTCTATAAGATGATGAGCTTGTCAAAGACTCACCGCAGCTAGCTAGGTATGGCTTTCGCAGCTTCATGTGCTTTCAACCTTGTATTGCACTTGGACTATAACTACCCATGATATAATGCAGATGCCGACAAGTGTATTCATAAACAGTGACACGTCATCAAATGAATCTCAATTGCCACCCAAGCACGAGTTCAACGCCTACCAAACCGCAGCCGTAGTAGCTTTCTATGCGAAATGACCCCATAATTTATACACATGTCCAGCTGAGGAGAGATCATCTATTACCTTGGTACCTTGCATCCTCGACAGGTGGAGCAAACCATTCATCACTCGGCTTGAAACCATCGCGCCAGCGTCATATCGATGTCAAGCTCAGTATCCTACACTATTATTGATTAAAAAACACAGCGGCTCTGCATAACACAGAACAAATGTAGAGCGTTACAAGCTCTCATGCTCGTGGACTTGTGGTGTCGGGTTTCCAATCAAAATCCTTTTTGTCACCTACTCCAAGTTAGCTCCGAATAACGTCAAAAAACTAGAGAAACGAGCATCTTACAGCCCAGGCGGCAGCAATCGTGCCAACAACACCACCCGAAATCATCATTTGCCGGACTCCCCTCGTACTCCTAAAAACCATGCCACTAAGCGCTCCCGCTACAATGGTATTCGCGGCGTCATGCTGGCCCCTGACGTAGCCTATTAGAGAGTTGATGCAGTTGTATGTGATGGCGACAACACCAGCTGAGTTGCCTAAAAAGGGACCTCTTCTTGTGATTGAGTTGAGAACCGAGTTTAGGCGCAACTTGGGTGGCTGACCGGCCGACTTCCGTAGACCTTCCTGAAGACCCCAGGCGCCGCCTATTGATAAGGCGGTAAGATATGTGATACCAGTTCCGTAGCATAGATCGTCGCTAAAGCCACGCGACGGGATGGCAGTGTGTGCGCCAGGCAGGTCGGTCAGCGCCGAGTCTTCTAGACTTAGGTATTCGAGATTTTCCTTATTTAGGCCGGCGAGAGGGTGCAGCTGGGAGGGGTCGGCAAAGGCAGAGCTGTTCAGGAAGGCATCGACGCCCTGGGCCTCGGACGGGTCGAAAGGCGTGGAATTGAATGTGTTGGTGTGAGTAGATGTGGAGGTGGAGGGCGCAGGAGAGGCGGGCTGCTGGGAAGATGACGAGGACTTGCGTCCTGTGAGGGCGTCCCAGATCGACATGTCTGAGTTAATAAAGGTAGTAAGTTGATACAAGTACACAAGAAGAGAAACGAATTGACGAATGTTCGAATCGGTGGAGCGGGCCAAATAACAAGGTTGTCGCAAAGTTTCTGTGGTTTAGAGCGGTTGCGGGCGTATGTTATGCGTTATCCGTCGCAAGACTCGAGTTTTGAAGATGATGAAAGCTGCAAATCGACTAAAAATTGTTTCCCTGTATCTGCACATGAAATCGGCGCCCATTCCATGTGGCCCGTGCATCTAGTCCCCTGTTACAACTGCTGTATACTAAAGTGCGTACCCATATTTCTTTAGGTATCCTTACCTAAACCCTTGAAAATCCCAGATGCCACCAAAACTAGCTCTTGGCACTTATAGCAAACCTGGAAACAACCCTCCAGTACTTACTTCGTGTAAGTAGATGAACAGTGTGTTAGCATACCAAGGATGCCTAACTGAGTGAAACTCTTATTCATTCAATTTATGATTTCTATTTCTATTTACAGGATATATGTATACTTCTTCATCTGTGTCATAACGTTCTCACTTATGGCGAGAGGCGCTTAGTCTAACCTATTTCTTCACCCCGCAGTGATATACTGCAGCTGTGTCAGTATACTCGAATCGAAAAGGCGATAGAATAAGGCCAAATGAGAGAATGGACATTACGATGAGTTTGAGTGAACCTCCCGACATTGGGGGCACTTCCTTCAACCAGAAGGCCGCGGTTGCTTGGCTGGAGCAGCAATCTGAACACATTCAGTTATCGTGAGTTCTAACCTGTCTACGTATTGGGTCATGCCATGCTCACAAATACAACAGTCTTGCCACACACATTTTTGAGCAGCTTCTTTCTAATGCTGCACAGCCAAAACAATCTTCCGGTAGCGCCTGTAGCAAATTGTGTGGATTTGTCGAGAACTGCTCCAAGTCAGCTTCGCCTGCGCTGCAAAGCTTGGCATTTGCCCATGCGACCAGCATAAAGCTATTCAACTACTTTATTGAGTGGAACGAGCAAGATGCTCACAGATCTATGCGCCTTGCTCTCGACTATATTGTCTCTTCTATTATGTGGAACCCTGATGCAGAAACTAGCAAGTCAATCAAAGATAGCATTTTAAACGACACTATCTCAGTCATCACACTGCAAGCTTCCAGGCCGTCGACAAAATCCTCTATGATTGCTATCGATCATTTCCTACAAAAGAAGGTCATATATCTGGATGAGGTAGTACGAGCCTATCAGCGCCTCCATGAAACTGAAGGGGAACTGGAGGCTCTGTGGGATTCCTTGGTATCCCGCATCTTCGCATGGATGGAACTACAACATGTGTGGACTGTAGCTGGTAAGCTTCTAGTCACAATTTTAACGCAGCCTTGGTATAAAGACGATAAATTTTCTAAACATCACCCCAACACCTGGCACAAGTTCATCTTAAGCGGTTTGAGCATCAACCCCGAGCTTCTTGAGCCGATCAAAGTCTACATATTCATGCCTCTGTTCAAGACTGATCCAGCCTCAACTCTACTGTATCTCACTGAATTAACCTCGCTCCAGAAGCTCACAACGAGTGATAGTGAAAGATGGGATCTCAATGCTATGCTTTGGGTTGCTTTACTCGAGGCAGGAAAGAAGACCGGGGTGGTGGGTGAACCAAATCATGGTCAGTGGATGCTTTTAGTGGTCAATGAATTACATGTTAATCGTGAAGAAGGTTCAAAACAGAGCATAGGTATAGCTCATCGACTTCCAATCCACATCTTGGAAGCCTTGCTCTGTCATAGGTCTCATGAAGCACGTGCGTCTGGGTTGTCAATTCTCGTTGCATCACCATCGACTACTAAGCCGTATGCTCCAGAGACACTCGGCCTCTTACAGAAGTATCTTCCTTCTTTCCATGAAGATGTTGATCCTAAAATCAGATATGATGTGTTGGGCCACTCAAGAAATATAATTCGACGTCTCTATAACTCCGCCGATACTTTACGTAAAGAATCTGCCCGTACGTTAAAAACGTCAGAGAAGAAGGCGATAGATTTGAAAAAGACAAAATCGACATTGGAAAGTGAGGGAACAACACAAACCGAAGGGCAGCAGGTGATTAAGGAAGTCGTGGTGACGTCTCCCGCTGATACTTTACGTGAGCATGAAGAGTTTGTTGAATGGTACACCAATTTTCTCAAAAGAGAACTTGTGCCCAGCGCGTCATATCAACGACATATAACAGCTCTGAGATCTATGAACTACTTTCTCAAGTCAAGCCTGGTTCAAAAAGATAGGACTGCTATCACAAGATGGCCAGCGAACCTCTTGATAGACAATACCTGGTTTCGATCCGTCCTAGACCTCATCTTGGATCCCTATGATGACGTAAGAGAGGCCGCTACATCACTAATCATGCTTCTCCAACCCGGAGGATCGATGTCGGGGCCACCCTCCCAGGTCAGTGGTTTACCTTTTACTCCTATTGAAGAACTACGGATGTTTTGTCGAAAGGCCAATGAGCTTGCCCTCAAGACTGCCCGCGCCGATCACTGCGACGGTGCTGCAAGATCCCAGCAGTTGTTATGTCGCTGGAGCTCCAGTTTCGAAGAAGCAGTGGAAGTGTTAGAGGCTATATTCTCAGGTCTTGAGAAAAAGCTTTGTGCAGCGGAAAGCGATCTAGCAGCAGCTGTGCTTCAAGCGCCGGTGCATGGCGATTTTGCATCTCTTAGGTAAGCCAATATAACTCTTTTGAATGACTGTACATGATACTCAGTGGAACTTAGGTATATTTGGAGCTCATTTACAGCTGTGAAACTTGATCAACGGTATATTACCACCCTTCATGAGTTTCAAAATCGTGCAATCTCATGCTGTAAACGAGTTTGGCTTACGGTCCAACACATCCTATGCGACGATTCCCCTGAAGGCCATTTACCGGAAGAGCTACAACAGATAGAGGGACTCGACACCAAAGATCTCCTGAGCTATAGTTTCAGAGCCGTACATGAGTCTAGGTAAGACATAATATATAGTCAGCGAGTCGCCAATGCTAACTTACTGCAGTAATTTATTGCGCACGATCGCTCAAACCGCGTGTCATGACCGTAAACAGGGCTTCTTGGCTCCTTCCCGGCAAAACTTTGAAGATATTGGGAATTTAACGTTTGATGAGTTATCGAATCTTCGGCACAGGGGAGCATTTTCTACCGTTTCTCAAACCTTTACAGCCTGCTGTCAACTCGTAAATTATATATCAGCCGAGCAAAAAAATGGTGTCGATCTGTTGCAACAGTGGTACAAGGTAAGTGGTTCTGTTTCCTAGGTTTGTGTGATTCGGCACTGACTTAAATAGGGAGCTTTAAACTGCATATACACTCAAGGTTCTACGACTCGAAGGTCAGCTGGGATACCTGCCATTATCGTTGGCATACTGGCATCCAAGACCGAAAGTCCCTCCTTTAACGAAGTTATTGTGAAATTACAAGAAATAGGACGCCAACCAGCCTTTGTATCTGAGACTGACGGGTCTAATCTTGCGCAAGTACACGCACTTAACTGCTTGAAGGACATTTTCAAGACATCTTTCTTAAGTCTCCGAGCCGAGCCTTACTTGACAGACTGCTTACAATTAGCTGCGTCGAGTCTCCAGTCGGAAGTGTAAGCCTCAATAATCACTGTTTGAAGGAACGAAGCTAAACGGAACAGGTGGGCAATCCGCAACTGCGGTCTCCTGCTTTTGCGAAGCCTGATCGATAGCCTCTTCGGCACTAACGAGAGCAAATTAGCAATGGAAGCTGGGTGGGACGGTCGAACCGTTAGAATCTCATACCACAAATTCGAGGCACTCCCTTCGCTTCTTGTCAATCTCTTGGAAGTAGGCAAAAGATCGTCTGGCATCACAATGGGCACCCAGACGGCCGAAGCGGTTTTTCCGGCACTCGATATCATTCGTCGTGCTGGACCGCCAGAAGGATACCTTCAAACGCTATATGATATTATTTCCTGGTATTTGGGAAGTCACATATGGCATGTTAGAGAGATCGCGGCAAGGACTTTATGCTCGTTGCTTTTAACATCTGCTTGGCTCCAATCAATCGAACTGCTTATTGCTTGTGTAGGTGGAAGCTCTAACAAGCTACACGGGGCACTTCTTACAATCAGGTTCCTGCTCGAAAGGCTTCTTCAAGTCATGCCTGATGAGCTTTCCGGTAGGTTCCAAACATGTATGCAACCGTCGCGTCCACTCCATCATGTTAACTTTGCATAGAAAAAAACATAAGTGCAATTTACAAGATACTAGGCGATCTATCGGCTTCACACAATTGTCTACGCACATGTACAGAAGCTCAAGCCGTGTACATTGACATTCTGAACTTCATAGAAAAGACGGTTCAGATACAGCCGAACGGGCTAATCAGGGGGATTGGATTACCAAGCGCACAGCAGGGTTCTGGCCGGGCACCTCTCGCGTCGTTATGTATTAGAATGGCCGAAACAACTGTGCAGCAGACCTTGCGAAGCAAGAGCGAGAAATCAATTGAAACGCTAGATCAAGAGCTGAAGATTGCTCTGACGACTGACATCAATGTTGCATGCGGAATGCTTGAGGTTATATCAAGTGATAAACTGCTGCAAACGGATAAGGTCCGATCGCGTCTCGCAATCACATATCTACATGCGTGCTTTTCCACCAAAGCGCCAGAGCCACGAACAGCGGCCTTGGAAGGCCTCGCGTATCTGGTAGACACCCTACTGAGATCTACATTAGAAGACGGTACGCTAGATACCGTTCTATCCGAGGAGACGATCTATGCTTTATGGTTGGACCTACACCAAAAACCTCTTAATGCGAGCCTTTCAGACGCTATCATACGCGTCAGCGGTCCGCTCATGGCGATCTCTCTCGCTCGAGCTCGTGGGCAAGTCGACGAGAACATTGCACGACGGCTAAGTAGCTGGGGTGCTATGATGAGTGATGCTGGGATTGCAGATCGAGTAAGTTTTACTGAGCCTTGTTCTTCGATAGAGAAACGTGGAAGTTAACCAAGAGGCAGACGTTCGATACTCGCATAGCTGCCGTAGAAGCTATAAAGTCACTCGCAAATGTTATTGAGTTTCCTGCTGGTGGCTCGGATAACAAAAGCGATCCACAACTTTCTAGTGCTCACTTGCCCTGGCTTCTTGCTCTCTACGACGCGCTTACAGACGATGATGTGGAAGTCCGCGAAGCCGCTGCTGAAGCTGCAGGCCCCATTTTGGGTTTGTCGCTTGTGCCAGTTGAGGCCAGTGCTCGCCTTTTGCGCTGGTTCACCACGTACTTCAGGCATGATTATGATTTCATAATGCATGTTGCAGGGCGTATGGTTGGACATAACTTTGGTTCTAATTCTTTTGTCGCCTTGAGCACTATAGAAACCGGCCCAGCTGAGACAGATGGGCCAGGCTGGGTTCCGGCAAAAGCTCAATTGAAAGAGGCTATGCGTTTCGATGACTCGCTATTCGTCATCGAGGAACACAATCAATATATTGACGAGGTGCGCGAGGCGAAGCGATGGACAGACGTGTTCGTAGCCTTGGATCTCGGGACGGGGGATGCCCGCGGTAACGCAATTCGAGCCCTCGTGGAATGGACACTCGCAGGTCTTCACGTATTAACTGAAATCACTCAATCCGAAGCCGCCGTGGTAGGCGATGGGCCCCTGGGATGGACATCGCAACCTCAGGTGTTCGCGATCTGTGCACGTATCTTGATTTGCGCCTCCACGCTTGCGAATCTAAAAAACATTCGAAATCAAGAACACGACCAAAAGGAAGAGAACGAAGAGAAGGATGCGAGTATCTATGCGGATGTATCAGAGGAACTGATACGGTTCTGGAAACTAGGTCGTGGTGATGGAGCAAGAGTCCACGGGTTGCTGCTACAGATGTGCGGTATAGAAGTAAAGACGATTGATATATGATCATCCGTTGCATGTGCTACGTACTTAGGTATTTATATGATTCCCATGTGGAATACAGACTAGCTCTGGATTTAATATCATGGTCGTCCTTACCTATAATATCGTTAGTAATGGGGTAGATACCTGGTCCTGGGTAATGCGGGGTGGGCTCAGGTAGGAAGACATGCTTCGGCACGTACCCTGCAGGGGCAAAGAGTCCCTGAAACCCGGCAGCCTGGAGCTCTGACGCCAGGGTTCAATTCGACCTCCTTTCCCCAAGGGTCCTCAAGTGCTCACATCGTCGCTCTCTCTCAACAATCTTCGAATAATGAGGCCCACTCGCCTTGCAATTGAGCCTCTTCCATGAACGAATTAGAAACACACGACTCCTGCCGTCGGACATGCACCGTAACCATGTCGTCTCTTTCTCGACGATCTTCCTTGTCGCAGCCAACTTGCTCCTACCTGTCGCCATCTTGATCTTTGCGACCGGCTTCTTCCCTTATAAACCCTTCTTACCCGGCCTCGCCCACCATGAAAATCTAGCTTATGGGTCGCCTCCCGTCGCGCCGTTTGATAAGCTCATTTTCATGGTTGTTGATGCTTTGCGCAGGTAGTTAGCTGGCTCCCCAGTCGTAACCACACCAATATTGACCTACTCCGTGCTTCCTAGTGACTTTGTGTATCTCGACGGTTCTGGCTTCGAATACACTCGAAGGTTAGTTTTATTCCTTCGATATGGTAAATGTCGCCTAAATCAATACTTAGAATCTGTGTAGCTTGATCAACGATGGCGTTGCTCTCCCATTCACGGCTCATGCGACATCCCCCACCATTACCATGCCGCGCATCAAGGCCATGACGACCGGCACGACGCCCTCGTTTCTCGACGCCATCCTAAGCTTTGACGAAGCCGACACTTCTTCGACTCTCGCATCGCAGGATACATGGCTTGCACAGATGAAAGCAAAAAATACGGGAAAATTGATCATGTATGGCGATGACACGTGGCTCAAACTCTTCCCCGCGACTTTCGACCGAGCAGAAGGAACTACGAGCTTCTTCGTCTCCGACTTCACTGAGGTTGACAACAATGTAACGCGACACATTGACAATGAGTTGGCCAATGACGACTGGAACACCATGATTCTCCATTACCTTGGGCTCGATCACATCGGCCATAAGACGGGTCCACGAGGTCCCAACATGATCCCGAAGCAGCGCGAGATGGATGCCATAGTCCGCCGGATATACGGCGCTATGGAAGCCAGTGAGCACCTGCGGTCCACTTTGCTCGTCTTATGCGGAGATCATGGTATGAATGATGCTGGCAACCATGGAGCCTCTTCACCCGGAGAGACTTCGGCTGCCCTAGTGTTTGCTTCTCCGAAGCTGAAAACCATCTCTGGCAACACAAAGGCCCCAGCCAAGTTTGTCGAAAATTTCCAGTACTATTCAATTGTCGAGCAGTCCGATTTAGCGCCCACGCTTGCTGCGCTTCTCGGCTTTCCCGTTCCAAAAAACAGCCTGGGGGCCTTTATCCCAGACTTCCTGCCCCTTTGGCCTGCGTGTAAGTTGACGAGAAATCTCTGTATCGCATTGACTAACCCGTTTGCTAGCTAGTGATAAACTGCAGATTCTTACACGTAATGCTAGACAGATTCTCGCCATTGTCACTGCTACGTTAGGCGGTTCGTTTTCCGTGAGCGCGGCGAGCGAGCAGGAATGTCTTCGCCCTGGTTCCTCCGCCGTAGAGTTAGTTTGTGAGTGGCGCAGAATCAGTGAGGTAGTCGAACAGTCGGCAACCGACAGTACGCAGCATCAAGATTGGCTCTCGGACATATCAAGAGTGGGCTCTCCCTTGCCTTTCCAGCAACTACCTTTTCGAGCCTCTACTGACGTCTTCCCAAATAGTGGCTTTCTAAAGCGCAAATGCTAATGAGCGGTATGGCTAGCAATTATGACATTGATAAGCTGATCTTAGGGGCAGCTACTACAGCAGCTGCTGTGTTTACAGCCGGAATATCTACGGCCGTATCAACCAAAATTACCATCCGCAATTTCGTACCCTTTGCCTTAATCACTTTGCTTTACGGCGTGATGATGTTTGCTAGTAGCTATGTTGAAGAAGAGCAACATTTTTGGTACTGGTCCACAACTGCCTGGCTATTCTATCTTGTTGTTAAAAGGTGATACGCAAACCCGTTAATGTGAAATATTAACTTCTAACATTGTAGCAGGGCACCGAGACCGACGGGGAAATATTTTACCATGACGGCCCTTGGGCTTGGTATGATGAGACTAACACGAAGTTGGAATCAAACTGGCCAGAAGTTTGCGGGTGAGCCTGATATTGTCACCATATTTCTGATGCCTAGCCCAACTCTCCTGTGGGCCCTGGTATGGTCCACGTATTTCTTGGTTAGCCGGGAGCTTCTTAATGATCTGGATGGGATTCCAACCGTAATTTCGGGCTCGGTCGTTGCTGGAGTGGTCACATCAGCTGTATCTTTCAAACTCACATTCACAAAACAAGATGCTCCTGAGCTAGTTGTTGGGCTGGCGAGGATCTTGGCCGACTTCTTCGATGGGCCATCCCTCGTGACCCAGGCTCGCGCCGTGTTCATGGGTATTGGGCTTACGGCCATCTATCCGTTATACCTACTATGCTTCCAACCGACTAAATCATCTAGGAAGCAGGGTAAGCACCGCGACGCTTCTCAAAAATCTCATGTCATACTGACATTGTCATAGCTGTGCAGGCTCTACATCATCTGTACACGCTTTTCGCGCTGACCCAGTCGCGAGCGACCAACGTACCTCTATTTCTGTTGTTTCGAGGTATCTATTTCTTCCTGGACGAGCTTAATCTCGACCCTATGGAGGTGACCACTACGTCCTTACTCCTACAATTTGCCTCGTTCTTCGCAACGGGGGGCTCGAATGCTTTTACCGGTATCGACTTATCCAGTGCTTATAATGGCGTTAGCGACTTCAATGTCTTTGCTGTAGGCGCACTGACATTTGTCAGCAATTGGGCTGGCCCCGTATGGTGGACGTCGGCATCGAATCTCCTGCTAATGTCAAGCGGGGCGAAAGCTACGAGCCATCACCATGGGGCGACGGGCGGATCGAATAGGGATATTTTCACACAGCATGCATCGCTCTTGACGTTGTACGTGGCGGCCAGCTTGGGTTTTGTGATGGCCGCTTGCACGGCGCTAAGGACTCATTTGTTCATATGGACTGTTTTCTCGCCAAAATACCTTTATAGCATGGCTTGGAGTTTGGGACAGCATCTTGTCATTAATATGGGGTTGGGAGGTCTGTTGTATTGGCTGGGGTGAACGTGATACCAGATAAAAGTAGACATGTTTCGCAAATACGATTATAATGGTGGGTCTATTCGAAACTACCTGCGTGCTATTCTCAACTCTTATCACCTTTATACGAAAACATAAGCAGCGCTTGATGTACCTTGACCAACTCCAAATGGAGAACAGAAACGACCGTATAGATGGAGGACGAAGCTAGAAGGCGCTGAGAGAAAGAGCCCGGAGCCGAAACGGGGTCACAACTAGTAACAAGCCACCTATCTAAGCACGTTGCAACCATAATTTCCAACGACAGCAGATTGCCCAAGACAAGGTACTCACCACTCGGGTCAAGAGGTAAGGCAAGACCCACAGATCGGAGCTGAGGCATGGATCTCAGCCTTGCGACCTTAAGTTGACGCCATATACGTACATATAGTACGTAGGTACATACAGAACCCACAACTACAGGTTCTAGTACTAAGAGGGAGAAGGTATGACGGCATTGCACTTCACGACAAGATATTTTTTTTATAATGGTACCATATCGCACTAAAAATGTTCATAAGACCTTGGTCAGTCGGTCTCTCGTTGGAATATCGAGGTCGGGAATTTGTATGTCTCAGTTTCGAAACAGGATCCATTCCAGCTGCACCTAACGGTACAGTATATCTCAGATGATCGTATTCGGGGTATACATCTTACTATTCAAGACGCGTTCCTAAACGCGGGTTGGAGCCGGGCTCCTTAGTCCGATGGATCTACGCACGGATCTAACAACCTATACCATGTAAATTCGCCATGCTGGAATAGTAATACTGCGATTTGAAGCGATATAACTGGTTGTGTCGCTAGGAACATCGGAGTGACACGTCTTATCGTAAATGGCTGTATGTGCAGCTTTATTGAGTTCTGTCGTATTCGTAGTTTCCTGCATAATATACATGTATCTAAGTATATCAAGATAAGGAAGGCCCACGGGTTTCAATGTTAGGCTAGCGAGAAAGCTTGATGACTTGCATGCGAGCTTGATCCCCCCCACATCGAACCCAAACCCCAAACCCCAAAATTAAGAAAAGTAGATTTTATCCCGTCCAAATTAAGACGAAATGAACACGGGTCGCAATCGCACAGGATCCCAGCACATGGCCAAACCCACCCTGGCTGATTGGTCGCCCTAGCGGGTCAAAGCCAATAAACAATCGTCTGTGGTGCTATACAACTGCATACTATCGGTCGACATTTGATTTCCTGTTGATCTGCGCTCCGTCGGTGTCACCTTGGTCAGGCTGACTTCGACAAGGGGGTAAGGTACACCAACAGCATCCCGCATACCACCACCCTTCTTGCGAGAATCTGTCAACAACCAAGAACAACACAGCCTGGTCCTAGCCTTCGTTCCTCGAGTCTTTCTTCATCTTCTTACAAGCACCTCTTTCTTCTTTTCTACCGCTTCGACCATCTGGTGCGTCCTTCTGCACCATGCCAGCCAAACTTCGAATCTAACGATAATAATAGCTGCCCTACCGATTGCAAAAGAGTCCCACAGTTCGTCCCTATCGAGTAATCTTTCTACCTACCTCATAAATATCCCTGTCGTGGTTATCTTGCTCCCGCGCGCGATTCCCAAACCCGTGTCTCGCCGCGCATGCGAATGGATGCATCTTCCCTAGGAAACCATGTGGCGGCGCACATACCTGCTCCTGGTACTGGTTCGACTATGGTTTGCCCTGTCGTCGAGCTATCTGCATCCCGATGAGAACTTCCAAGGCCCAGAGGTTATCGCTGGTATGTATGACCAACCCGAGCCACCCGCTCGTTTTAGTTCTATGTCGCAACAGGACCTGTAGCGTTGCCAGTGCGCATCTTCCTCTACAGTAATCTCGACTAACCTGACGGCACGCGCAACCCTACAGGCCAGATATTCAAGTACCCCGTCCGACTGACTTGGGAGTTTACGAGTGACCACCCTATCCGAAGTGTCTTCCCACTATGGCCCGTCTACGGGCTGCCTATGCTTCTTCTGAGGTGGCTGTGGATCGGTAACGGCAACGACGGCGAGATCCCTCCGATCGCCGTGTTCTGGACGCTGCGCGTGCTGATGTTCATCACTAGCTTCGTGCTGGAAGATTGGGCGATACACGAGCTCGTACCGTCGCGACGACACCGTCCCGTCGCCGCCTTGTTAGTCGCCTCGTCCTATGTTACTTGGACTTTCCAAACCCATACTTTTTCCAACTCGATCGAGACACTCGTTGTTTTATGGAGCTTAGTTTTGATTGAGCGCATCCTGGAGACATCTGTGAGTACTCAGCTCTAACTTGAATAAAGAATTATGAGACGATGGCTGACACCTGTCAGCAATCATCTTCTATACTGGCGTCCACTGTGCTTGGCATTGTCTGTGTCTTCGGCTTTTTTAACAGGATTACGTTCCCTGCCTTTCTATTAATACCCGGGCTTCGCTTGATACCCCATTTTATTAATAAGTAAGATCAGTGAGTTATGAAAACTTATAGTATGCGATTCTAACTGCGGGCCTTGGTTTTAGACCTTTTTCACTTATCGTAATGATAATTTCGGCCCTGTTTACGACTTTGGTTGCAGTCTCACTCGATACCTCGTTCTATACACCTTATTCGATATCTTGGTTGGATCTTTATCGGAGCCCCGTAATTACACCGTGGAATAATTTGCGATACAATATCTCGCCTTCCAATTTGGCGCAACATGGGCTTCATCCTTGGTACCAGCATTTGCTCATCAATCTACCTCTATTAATCGGACCGGCTGTCGGACTACTCTTCACGCAGCCGCATCTAAACCTGCGTTTTTATTCCGCCATATCTGGGGTGTTAGTGCTCTCGATATTCCAGCATCAGGAAGCTCGATTTCTGCTACCAACGATACCTCTGTTATTGTCATCAGTGCAATTGCCAAAAAATGGCAAAATTATGAAGATTTGGATCAGCGCTTGGGTCGCTTTTAATGCGGCATTGGGACTTTTAATGGGAGTATATCATCAAGGCGGGATAGTGCCTGCTCAGGTTTTCTTGAGCAAACAGCCAGACGCGACACAGGCGATCTGGTGGAAAACTTATATGCCTCCGATCTGGTTATTGAATGGCAAGAATGAGGTTCTTACAACTAAGGACGTAGCAGGTTTGTCGGGCGAGACGCTGCTAGAAGAACTGGAGCGGATTGCGACATGCGACACACCTGCTGACCGGCGCAACCGCGAATACCTCAAAGAAAAGGACGGCACATATCTGATCGCGCCGTTTTCGACAACATGGTTAGACCCTTATTTGGAGAACAAGGGATTAGATGGTTTGCGATTTAGAGAGGTGTGGAGGTATAGAAAACATCTCAACCTGGATGATCTGGATTGGGCAGAAGATGGAGTTTGGAATACCCTAAAGAGAGTCATAGGAAGACGGGGACTCGTGGCTTGGAGGGTGACGAAAAGCTGCGGTCGACCTCGATAAAAAAAAAAAAATAGAAAGACAAAAAGTTTGATTTAAAAGAGTGCGTACGAATTCATTTAAGGATGGGTGACATGAACTAGCTCCTTGGAATCTGACAGGTTCGGCAACGCAAATCCGAGGCCATTCGGAGGATTTGTCTGCTGAATACAGGTAGCTAAATGACCCCACTTCTTCTTTTGAAACTTTCCCTATCAATGTCGTTCTAGGCAAATTGATTGGTCTAGAAGCATACCTACAATCCCTGTCGAAATCTAGTAGGTACGCCAATGGAAAATGGATTGACCGACACTGACATCTTGCGATCGAAGCTCTCTACACCAACCCAATCTCCATGATTTAATTGAGGCCAACGGCAAAAGGACCCTGTGTTACGCGAAACGTAATACCAGCCGGCCATCTCACACTCGCATTCATTAAGGGAAGAAGGAGGGCGAGAGTCACGATGGGCGGGCTGAACCTCGAAGTGTTTAAAGTGAGTTTCAATCAATCAAGGAACCAGCTTCTTCTTGCCTACCATGGCTTTCTAGGCGGTCTGCTTACGCGCTAGGAAAATTAGTTCGGCATGTACGTCATGTTCCCGATCGGCATCATGTTCTACTTCGGCACGAACCTGGACGAGCGCTTCGCCGTGCCGGATTTCTGGCCCAAGCCCGAGCAGGCCAACCGCGTGCCCCTCGAGAAGGAAGAGATCCACGCCGAGCTCCAGCGCCTCCGCGCCCGCAGGATGTATTTGCGTGATCGGAGACTCGAGGCCGAGGCTGCGTCGCGGGCCAGGGAAGATGCTGGTGGGAATGAGCAGGGGAAGTCGGATTGAGATCGTGGAAAGTTTGATGATAGCGGAAGGGAATAAAGGGCATACTCCGGAACATCAAAACATGCGAGCACATGCGCTGCCTATTCCGAAACGAAACAAGGATACAGCATGATATGGCATTTGGAAACCCTCGAACGATGACCGAACGATGACCGAGCGGACTGTATCAGTATTGGGAACTTCGGGTTTTGGGGCGTTTAGGGCATGATGAACAACATGAATCAAGGGCGGTAAAAGTCTGCAGAAGAAAACGGCCGTATCATACATACTCCTCTCTGGCACGGCTTGAATTTGTATCTATATATACAAAGGGCATATCCGTGCCTATCTATGTCTAGGCAATCTACGAGTCTACATACATGATGTACAATACTTTACAGCCGACACGCAGCGCTACGCCATCTTCCTATCTCCTCTTCTCATGAATCAAGCGCCTCTTCGACGGCGCTCCAGGCTTCCTCGGACACGTTACCTTGCTCCGCATTGACGTACACGGCCTGCACATCCGGATATTCCTGGACTACAGAAAGAAGCTTCGCTAGCGTGCCCACCTCCTCAGCACTGTCGACCTTGACCTTATCGGACGTGCACGACCAGAGGATATCCGAGCTCACGATGTTTAGACCCAGCGTCTTAGCCAGGTCCTGCGCGACCTGGTGCGTCATGCTCGGCTGGGTCCACAGCACGACATTCCCATCGTCGTCCTTCTCCACGTCCTCGGCGCCGGCGTCTAGGGCCTGCATCATGACCTCGTCGAAATCCATCGTCCCGTTCCCTTTGGCGTCGCCGACGTTGGCATCATCGGGGTCATTGTTGTTCTTGTGACTGAGTACCACACGCCCCTGCCTCGTGAACAGGAAAGCCGTCGGCGTAACCGTGCCGCCGTGCTTCTTGACCAGGGACCGCAGTTCGTTGAGAGACCGCAGCTTGTTGTCCGTCTCAATGTCGATCACCATGGCTACCGACGGCGCCAGCATCACCTCGAGCGTCGCCGTCTCGAGGCTCGCGCCGGTCTCCGACTTGCCCTGGCCCCGCGCGATGGCCAGGTCGATGCCGGCTTTGGGCATGCCCGCTGTTTTGATTTTCGTTGGTTAGACTCGTGTTGCTCTTCATGCGCTGACGTGGTTGTCTCAAGGCGCTCAGTAAGTACCTTTCTTAGCTATCGCTATCGCCGATGCGAGCTGTGAGTTCATGTTCGGATCGGGGCCGTACACTGGGAGACGTGGCGTCGGGTTAGTGGAAGACATGTCTCCTGTCCGGCGAGGAAAATGGCGCCGCACTTTTCGAGTACATGGTCAGCGTCTTCGCGAAGTTGCTCCGCTGTGCGTTCTTCTTCTTGTCGGCGGCGGCCTTCTCATGCTTGATCTTGGACCACTTGTTGTGGCCGCTGGAGAGGATTGCATTCGCGGTGAAGGAGCGCCGGCATTGGGCGCATATCGTAGACCGTATCGCATTCGATAGAGGTATTCGGGCCGATGCTAGCGGTATAGCGAAAAGGGAAGAAGACATTGTGTGATAGTTGAGTAAATGCGGACGGCTCAATTAATTCGACTTCAAGATCTGAGGTTACTTCTCGGCATTGTTCCGGTCTAGACAGAATAGTTAGTGGACCCAATCTATTGGCATATCGCCCGGTGATTGGCCTGCAGCTCTCCTGCAGCTGCTGACGTTTCAGGGGTTTATCATTATAGGCAGGCAGGCCATGCGAATTGATTGATTGCATCTCAATCCAATCCTTGGGATACCTAGTTGAGAATTCCTCACACGACATCTTCAAACAATTGATTGTTAACCGTCAGCCTAGCGGGGTTACCTAGGCGCCTTTCCTTAATTTCACCATCGACGATTGTCGACGATGCTCATGCGATTCTATTGATGTTATTTCAGCGTTGCTAGATCCATCTAGATCCATTCGTGACACCAAATGTCGTCACCGAGTTCGCCTCGAGCCTCGCAAGGCACCGCTCCAACGCCAGCGCCAGCGCCAGCACCAGCCACCACACGCGCGCCCTCGACGAACCCAGAACTCCAACTTGCTGCCCTACAAGCCTTGCCCGCAGAGCAACAGGACCTATATCTGCTGAACTTCGTTGCCTCCCTGAGCAAGCATGTCCTTGCCCTTGACGCCGACGACTGCACCGCCCAGCAGTTTTACCTCAAAAAGGAAGTCTTCCAGATCATCAACCTACAGACACCGTCGCCTGGCAGAGTCATAAGGAACAACTTGGGCAAGATCTTGGCGCACATTTTTGGCAAGGGTGACAGAAAGCTTCTCTTTGAGACGGTAAACGAGCTGTCTAACCTCATTGCGACTGGAAAGTCCAAGACCGAATCCGATGTTCGCACAAGACATGCAGCCGTGGCCTGCTTGGGCGATGTATATGCCGCGGCTGGAGACAGCGCCATCAATCTGCATGCTCTCGCCTGTGGCAGCCTGATAAAATTAGCTAAGTCTTCGCAGACTCACGCTGGGTTGCGCGCTGCTACGTTCAATGCACTTGGCAAAATCGCGGGCATGATCCAGGGCAGTATAGAAGAGACCACGGCGAGAGATATCTGGAAACAAGCACGGAATGCGGCCACCGGCGACAAGGGATCGCTTACCATCGTCTCTGCTTGCCGCTGTCTGAAATCGCTTGTCAGGGGTACCACGTATTTTGACAATTCGAGTGACTTCGATAGTCTGAAATCAACCATTTTCAAAATAATTGACTCGAGTTCTTCACAAGTCCGGCATGCGGCAGCTGACTGTCTGGCGGAAGCCATGGTTAAAAACCACTCCGAACAGGGTGCCAGCGCCAGTGCTCCCCCAAAATCGAAGAAGGCGAAGAGAGTGAGCACTTTCAAAAGAGCCTCGATGGCTCCTGGCGCTGGACTAGATGAGGATGACGACATCCCATCACGGCCTGGTAGTCCAGCCCCTGGAGGAGGCAAAAAAAGCCAAGAATTGGTACTTTCATTACACGATATCCTAAAAACGTTATCCGCCCAGTACATACGCATGTCCACTTCTAACAGAGCAAGAGCGGCTATTGGGGTGTGTTATGGCAGAGTTGTTAAATGCCTGGGAGAAAAGTTTATCGAGACGAATTACACAAGAATTCTTGAACACCTGGCGGTCGACATTTTAGGCAATCAAAACATAAACAATAATCGGTACAGGCTACTCATCTCTCGACGGATCGTAGACACGATACTTCAGGATGTAATCGGACGCAGGGTCCTTGGGGAGTCCGGTCAAATGGCGGTCGCAAAGTCCATCGTCAACGAAATATTCAAAGACTATCCCGAGGTGATCAAAGAACGGCCCGAGCCAAGTAAATATACACTCGTCGCATCCCTAGGCGCTGTTTCCTCCCTTATTAGTTCACTTGGTTCTGCCGCAAATGCTTTCGCGGAAAGTTGCCGAGATGCTCTTATACAAATATTACAGCATCCCAGCTATACCGTACAGGTCTATGCCTCACATTGTATGAAAACATTGGCCCTTGCATGTCCTCAGCAGCTTCTTCCATGTCTGTCCGTCTGCATGAATAGTCTTTCTAGAGAGCTTTCTTTGCTTACCGGTGGACGAAACTCTCCCAGGAGATGTGTTGGATTTGCCCACGGGCTTGCAGCTGCTCTCAGTGTCAGTCCAGCACGTCCGTTATATGGATCGTTGGACGTCAACAATCGCGTTTACTCCATGGCCACTAACCTGCTCAAATCGAGTGGTCAGTCCGAGCTACGAGTTTCAAGTACTCAAGTCCAAGTCGCATGGATCCTACTAGGCGGCTTAATGTCACTTGGTCCCAATTTCGTCAAAATACATCTCTCCCAGTTACTAGTGCTTTGGAAAAATGCTCTTCCTAAACCACTTGTAAAAGATAATTTCGCCCACCGTAGCATCCTCGAAGTCTCTTTCCTCACCCATGTCAAAGAATGCGCCTTGAGCTGCATCCTCTCATTTCTCCAATTCAACAGCCGTTTATTGACCGTTGATGTCTCCAAGCGGATAGCAACAATGCTCCAAGGGACGACGGCCTTCCTTAAACTGCTTCCCTCGAAGAAGACTACCGACGATATCGCGCAGAGATTGACACCAGCTTTGCAGTTACAAGACTTAGACATGATGGCCCAGAGACGAGTCCTTCAATGCTATGTAAAACTCGTAAACCAGAGCCCACCAGGTGGAAGCGAAGCTTTATTGCAATCAAATCTCCTCACCTTTGCCGTATCGCTTTTTGCTGATCCTGAGAACTACGGTGGAAACAACCTAAGTGCGTCGATTGCTAATGCAGCTGGCACGTTTGAGACTGTTTGGGAAGTTGGCGATAACTCTGGTTTTGGCGTCAACGGGCTGATACGTGGATTCAAATCAAAAAAACTTCCGGGTGAAAAGGACGAGCCCTCTGATGAGCTTTCGGTAGACGAGTCAGATCCGGATCAGATCATCGACACCCTTCTTTTATCACCGATCTGCTCATCTCTGGAATACGACGCTGCGGCTCTATATACTAGTGAACCTAACGCCTCTCCGGAGCTTCCAGACCCTCCAGCCACCGAAGTTGTCAACATGGCAATCCGATTATTTGCCTTCGTTTTCCCTTTAACGCCTGCTAAAGTTCAGGAAAGTGTCCTGGAACAAATAGCTACATATACATCAGCTGGATCTCTACAGCGCGACCCAGGAAGAAAGGCAGCTATGACAGTCAATATCGCCAGTGCTTTACTATCAACTTTAAAGGTGGCGGTCAAGGAAACACAATCACCTTCAGGTGATGTCACTAATCCGGCCGTTGAGAAACTGCTGCAAGAGATGATTAGGGAACTTGTCGTGAATCCCGACCAGTACATTCGAAATCTTGGTTATGGCGCTGTTGCCCGATTGTGCAATGCTTCGGGTAACGGTTTTACAAATCAGGAGGTGAAGTATCTGGTCGATATGATCGTGGGTAATAGGGAGCCAAGCGCACGTGCTGGTTGCTCCATGGCATTGGGTTGTATCCAGGCCAAGGTAGGAGGCATGGGAGCTGGATATCATCTGAAAACTATTACAGGAATATTGATGTCTCTGTGCAACGATCCTCATCCCACGGTTCACTTCTGGGCTTTGGAAGCACTGGGTCTAGCAGCAGACGCGGCCGGCTTAGGATTTGGTCCTTACGTATCCGGGACACTTGGGATGCTAGCCCAATTGTACCTCTCTGAATCACATCACACAGAGATAGCATCACCTATATCTATGAGTCTCGGGATGGAATTATCTACCGTTACAGCTATCAGCCGCTGCGTTGACTCTCTGATCAACGTGGTTGGGCCAGACTTACAGGATTCGACGAAGTCTCGCGAGCTCATTCTCACCTTAGTGGGCCAATTCCAGAATGAAGAAGATATACTTACTCAAAAAGCTTGTCTGGGATGTCTGGAGCATCTCTCTTTATACGCCCCAGGTCACATGGTTTTCGTGGACTACGTCAAGTTGCTGCAGAAATACCTTAATTCCGAGTTTCCTGATCTCCGTGATGTTGCAGTTGATGGATTGTACAACCTTATGAAACGGGATTCTTACGATGTACTTCTTGCAGCAAACCCAGGTTTAGAGGATCAACTATGGCTCGTACTGGACATGGTACCCGATCATGATGGTATCAGAAACCTTATCCGCAACTGGCTTCGTCAGACCTCGTTAAGAGATACAGGTGCTTGGTTACTGCGCTGCCAAAATGTACTCAAAATGACCCGGCCTAAGGTCGCCGAGCCTGCACTACAGAAAGCCGCAACTAAGCCAAGTGCTGCTATTGATCTTCATGACGAAGAAGTTGCCGGATTCGCTGCAGCTGCTAGTGCTTCTAAAGATGAAAAGGAACCTGCCGGTGGCTCCGAAATGGAACCTCTGCGCTGGCAAGTTAGAACTTTTGCTATGAGTTGTGTCAGTGACATTTTCAGCTTGATCACAAAAGATATCGCCACAAATGGAGAATCCCCTGCACAACCAGCGTTGCAAAGTAAAATAGCAGACGTTATTCGTACAGCATTCTCTGCTTCTACCTCTAGTGTCTTGGAACTTCGGATCTGGGGTCTCAAAATCATTGGTGCCGTGCTAAAGATGTTTGGCAAAACACCAGATCCAGACTTCGAAGAGGCAATGTTGCTAGAACAATACCAGGCGCAGATCAGCTCGGCATTGACACCTGCATTTGCGGCAGATTCTTCCCCAGAACTTGCAGCTGAGGCTGTCAATGTGTGTGCTGCGTTCATCTCGACAGGTATTGTGACGGATGTCGATCGCATGGGGCGTATTTTGAAGACACTTGTTACTGGGCTCGAGAACTTTTCAACCGATGTCGAAAATGCGGGAATTGGCGACCTGAAAGGACTCAGCCCTAATGCTCAAGTAATGGTCAAAATGTCTGTTTTCTCGGCGTGGGCAGATCTTCAAGTCGCCAGCCTCGAGCAGAAGTATCTCCTCGAAGTCTTAAAACCCCATATTAACACTTTGACACCCTTATGGCTAGCTTCTCTGCGAGAGTTTGCTCGTCTACGATTTGAGCCTGATATCTCGATGACGCTTGGGCCACCATCCATGTCAGGCAGTTTAGAGTCGATCTATTCCGCTCTCAACCGGGAAACTCTACTTAAATTCTATCAAGAATCCTGGCTTAAACTCGTCGATGCTATTGCAAGTCTAATTGAACAAGACAGCGAATTTGTATTCGACGCTCTTGACGGCAAGGAGATAGATGGTCCTTCTCCCAACGGCCATTCCAAAGGTGCCGACATCAATTATCGTGATGAACCTGTTGCTTTCTTTTTTGTGCTATTTGGCATCGCGTTTGAAGCACTCGCGACCCGACCAGGTCAGACAGACTCCCTCGCCACGCAAGAACAAACACTCGAGATACTTCAGGCCCTCAAGAAGATTCTCCATCCCAGCGTCTCAGGACATGCTATATATAGAGAAGCAATCTTCTCTGAGACGATGGATTTACTGGACCGCCTTATCTTAACAGAGGGTCTCGACGTTCAAAGTGTTATCGTCGAGATTGCAAGAGCCCTTTGTGTCGCTCACCCGTCGGCGAGGAAACAAGGCCAGCCGGAAGAAGGGGATCTGACCGAAGATATTGAGCAATTATTTGAATTAACGAGGATTATTGTATTAGTCCTCTCAGGTCTTCTTCCGAACCTAACCGAGACCAACCAACCAGTCCGCCATCAATTGACCGAAGAGTCGGTTCTCCTCGTAAGGACAGGTCTCAGCGCCATTGTTGATGCTGCTGAAGTGTTCCCCGCTATCATTAAAACAGATTTGCATGCCTGCATCATCCATATCTTTGCGACGATACTTGCAACACCCTCTTGTCAGGAGATTATTGTGCCCCAAGCTTTACCCATGTTCAAGCGCTTTGTCGCAAGCATGGCCAATTCCCGTGGTACTGGCGATGGGAAATCGCCAACTGATACACAGGTACAGGGCTGTTTACGTCGGTTCCTGTCCGTCTACCTAAATGCGCAGAAACGAGATGTGCCGCAGTCTTTGCAGTGCGTCAAGAACTGTCTTCTCGCAATTACTATCCTCTTTACAGGCGGTAATAATCGGCTTGCGGCTACCGATCGCGTCGTTGTCAAATTCTTAGACGAAGTCTTGGATTGTCTAACTGATCGCATGGTGAGTTTCTCGCATCACGAAGTAGTTTGTTGACCATACTAATCCGTTGCTATCAGACCGCCAAAATTGCCGCAAATTGCATTAGGTCCCTTCTATTGCAAAAGTCAGCAACACTAGCTGACCAGTCGATTGCTCGCTATCTGCTGCCACGCCTTGTCGCCTTCGTATCGAATACTGACCCTGAGGATTCCGAGGAAATCAGAAAAGTCGTAGCACACACATTAACACAGTACGTGTCTGTAATCAACAAGGACCACGCACAAATCGCCATGTCGATCGTGGCGCCGACACTCTTGGCTCGCGCCGCCAGCGAGGGACCCGAGGTATACAAGGAGACAAGCACGAGGCTGCTTGAACTCGCCTCGGTGGATCAGTCGGCATTCAAGGGCATCGTGGCAGCATTGAGCGAGGGCCAGAAGGCTTTCATGGAAGAGGTGCTGCGGTCCGGCCGCCAGGACAACGATGCGGATCGTGATAACAGCAATGCTGGCCAGCCTAGCATCACGCTAAAGATGAATTTCGGCGGTAGCTAGATAGATCCTCCCCCGACAAAGGCGATTGTGAAAGCCACAAATGCAATCAACAGATCGGCTTCCTCCCTTCGTCCCATCACTAGCTCGCGAGATCAGTTGCTCTAAGTTCACAATGTGAACAAGATACTGTAAATCTGTGCTGCCTTGATCATTATTCAGTGACTAGGCCATAGTGGCTGGCACGCAAGAGAAAGTGTTATAGCTGTCGCGTTCTTGGGTGAAATGAAAAACTTGAAACGTGGGAGGATCAAAATCATACCCGGAGAATAAACGCAATGCCGATCCATTTATTCCTGAGTTTTATGCAATTCCTGGCCCTCTTCATGTACCATACGATGCAATGACGTTTCCTTGTCTTTCAAGCCCATTCATCTCCATTGGGAAATCTGTGTATGATGGTATGATTGATGCATGATGGCTGGCATGTGGGGGACTTGTCTCCGATTTATTGGATTTGGCGCTTGAGAGGAGGTTAGAAGATAAAGTTTAAAGGAATCTGTTGCATCTCACATCGGTTTTTTCTATGCGGCGCGATTAGTTGTGATGTTGAAAACGCCGGTAATGAAATTACACAGCTGGCAGCCTCGGCGAAACCGGTCTCGCATAACGGTTGCTCGACTTCATGTCGTCGACCGGGTCAAATTGAAGCCAAAAAAGAAACATGCTCTACGGTTGTTTTTATTGAGTATTTTCTTACGCTGTACAGTAAGTAAGTAAGTAAAGCAGCGTTCTCCGTCTGGGGGTTACAGCATGTAAAGAAAATTCAAATCAAAATCAAGATATATATGATGGAAAGAACTGATGGTAATTCAGTGAGAATCAGAGCTTAGGAATTTTGTCAAACCAAACGCATGTTCTGTTCCCAAGTCGACAACGAAGGCTCATCCGCCATCATGCTAGTACGAATCACGGCAATGAAGATGAAAGAACGCGTGCAGTGCGGTTCAGTAAGATTATATAGTCCATCTATGTACCGTTATTCTCGATTAATATCATCTCGCACCACTTACATTTAAGGCATCACAGACACGGAGCCCGGTTCTTCATAGCAGGCTGAATCCAAGGAATAACGAGGTTTTATTCGGCGGGTAAGAGAAGACAAGAGATAACCCCTTGCTTACTTAAGAGGCTTACATCAATCTCTACATGCCGTACATACCTCACAGGTAACTCATGATAAACACCAACTGGCCCAATCATACCCATCTAGCGCGTGGAACGACACCGAGCCGGGCAGCTCCGAACACGCGAAGCTCTCGGTGACGCGTTTGGAGTGCTATACCCGTGGCACGGTGACGGCGAAGGTGACGGACAAGCACCTCTTGCACCCGAAGCTACGGCTGGTATTCGCGTGGGTACGCCTTTTTGGGAGTAGATGCGAATGCGGGCCAAACGTTTTCGCTCAATCTTTTTGCGTCCGACTCGCCCATCGGCATCGGTATCACGGGACTCGATGTTGGCGTCGTGTTTTTCGTCGGCCTCGTCTTCAGCCTTAGCGAGGCCATCGACCTTACCGCCGGCTTTCAGGTTAACGTCCCTGATGACGCGTATCTTGGGGCGGGCAGCTTCAAGGGCGATATTGATGATTCTGCTTTGTGAGTTTGACTTTCACGCCTTGTATTCGTGAAGGATAGGGGAATGCTGAAGAAGAACGTTTTTGTGAGGAACTCACGTGGCTCTGACTGCGTGGATAGAAAGCTGACTTGTGGATAATTTGATTCAGCGAGGGCTTGAACAGCCAATCTCTTCCCGTGACAGTCGTTTCAGGCCACGCAACCTTCAAGGCAGATCTATGACTCCGTGTCAAGCCGGGGCTGAAGCCAGCATCGATCTCTCCGGGATCGGTGCGGGTGCAGTCATAGGCATCTATGCTAACATCATCGAATTCGTGGCCTTGATAGACAAGACACCCACCTGCGATTTGGAGACGGAGATGTGGTGGGATCTCAATGTCGGCACTTATGCGCATCTTGATGTAGGTTTTCTCACCCTACCACTTCGGCTCTTCTCCATCGTTGATATGTATGTATGGACTGACCGGCAGTGATACAATACCAAAAGGTCGTCGTCGATTATACCACTCTTGGCCCCGTGCCTACCGTCTCAACAACGCTTCTCACTACTCCAACGATATCCAGCTGTTGGATCGAGGCACCGTCTACGCCTGGGCTACCCACTACTACAGGCGAGGCGGTGATGAGTACACCAGCCTACTCGTCACCCGCCATCTCCTCTTCACCGGTAGAGGCCGTGGTAATCTCATCCACTGTGGCTACGAGCACTTCTCTAACAGAATCGACCTTGGTATCGACGCTAACTTTCATATCAAGCGTTATGACTACCGAAGTTAGCTTCACGGTATCAAATGAGTTGCCCACAATACCTATTTCTCTACTCCCAGCCGGTATTTCCGTAGAACCTCTCGCAACAGCCACCTTGCTAGCCCCATCAAGCTACAGCCATGGCTCGATTTCATCCATACCTTATTCTTCTTCAGTTGCTGCGACGAGCTACAGCCAGGAAGCAGGCTCATACGCAAGCCTGGCTTCCTCCATATACTTCTCTATAACCGCATCGAGCCATAATTACGCAGCAGGTACATCCCCGATTCCAATATTATCAGCGTATTCCTCATCAACCGTCGCTGTAAGCCCAACGTACACGTCAATGCACACCTACACGATGACGCGCTGTGGTGCCCTATGAGTCATTAATTGCCCAGCAACATATCAGACAGAAGTAGTCGTGACACGGACGACAACATTCTGTCCCGCTACTACCATCGCGTCTACCGGTGTAGTGTCTATGTCCGTTTCGGCCGCATCCCCCAAGCCTGTGGGTGGTAACCACCCCAGCGGGGAGTTGATCGTCATCGTCCTTACACCACTTCCCACACCCATCGTAGCGACATTCGTTGCGCTAGTAGAGACGACGACTGCAATGTTAGGGGATACACCGAGGTGGCGGCAAATCATTCGACTACGACTGCCACTGCAACCTCCACCACGATTATCACGGCGATAGCTAGCCCCGGCAGCTTCGAGACGCCGGCTGTTATTGCTGCGGCGAGTCCGAGCCTGGACGTGCCTGGAAATGCTACTGCCATTGCCGGCACGGGCTCTACTCCGGGAGCTACGCATACCTCTTCAGCCAGCACTCAGACTCCTATCGCTCTTAAACCAGCGCACGGTACTTATGCCAGCGTTGCGATCACTTTCATGGTCGCTTTACCGACTCGAATTTTGTAACTCGAGTAATTTCCGCGTTCCTCTTCAAATTATGTGATCATTGTATCAGAACTGAGGCGATTTGGGTCTTTGTACTTACTTGATCACTTGACGACATGGGAGTGCGATAAATGAGACGACATGGGACACGTAGCGGAAGAAATAGTGAATGTGATATGCGGAGTTTATTAGCAACGCAATGAGATAACGACAATGCCAATTGTGTATCTAGCCATCGGGAACATCATGATTGCTAGGGGGCGTAACCAAATTCGTAGATCCCAGGCTTTATCAAGATTCGGCAGCCCATTCCTTGCTAGATAACCTTGGTAGAGATAATATCCATCACAACATGGCATAGGAGATAAGGAGCCAGAAAACGCAGAAACCTAGCAGTCCGCAACATACATGCCAGATACACCCGATCTCACCCATCTAGCCTCCTTTCCAGAAACATTCTTGTCGTACACGGGCTCAGTTCTCAGAGACACCTTCCATAGATGACGGTACCCCCAAATCCGTTATTATTGGTGGTGGCGGTGGCGGTGGTGGCAGGATGAGCTCGTTCAACGGCCTCTCCCTCAATATGCGGGTATTGGCTATGTCTCCCATATTCTTCTCGCAATTTTTCGTGGAATTTTGAGAAGCGGTGTCGCTATCGCGCTTTTGTCTTTCAAGTAGAACATCGTTTTGCCAACAATCATGACAATTCTCGTCAAGCTCCGTTATAGTTATCTTGTCTGCTTTCTGTTCCTTTGTCTTTTCAGTTTTGGGACAGACCGAGCTTGATGGAGGCAGAATGGGTATCTCCATCATCCATAAGGGCTGTGATTGTCCCTGCTGTGATGAGGGGACAGTAGCTGCAGCTGTTGCATTTTCCGGTGGGAGAAGCTTTTGTTGATGAAATTGGTAGCGCCGGGAGCAGTTCTGATGCGAGAGTACACGAAGACTGTTGATGTTCGAGCTTGTGGTGGAAGAGAAGGGACACTCGAAGACCACACGCTCGGTGCAGCCGCACTTATACCGGAAGATGACAGTTGAGCACATGACTGCATGTGCATGTACTGGGTGCGCGCTTGCGATGCGATGCGATGCGATGGTAGTAAGGTATTTGGTGTTTTTGGGTATAGGAAGGGTGCTATAAAATATTGGAAGGAAAGGTATGCAGATCGCAAAGAGTACGGCGGGAACGATATTTATCACTTAATCGTGAATGATAAAGAGGTGGTATGTTAATAAATTGAGCGGTAGATGTCTGACTCCTCTGACAGAGAAGAGAAAGGCGTGACAACAGCGGCAGACTGTCTGTTTAAATTGTTTAGTATCAAATTCAGCCGGCGTGGGTTGATGAGCAAGTGCATCGCAACACAATGGCCAGATGCTGTTGCCGTCCTACCTGTCTTACCTTACTTACCTGAGCAGCTAGGTAGGTAGTCATGAGATAGTATGGATAGAGCCACCTGAAATCGAATTCGGGGCAATCGAGATCCTTCTTGTTACTTCTTCCTCCCCCTCGCAGCTTCAATCTTGATGCGGGCAGGAAGTATGATACTAACCTCGTCACTTCTATACCAACAAACCGGCCCAACCCAGCATGAATATACTGCTTTCTTTATTTTCAGAGTGGATGTGAGATTCACCATGAGTGCTGCTCATGCGATCTCATGAAATTCCATGGTAGCAAAAACCCAAAAACCCAAAAACCTACTAAACAGACTGTGACCACCCAAATGCAACAGCTCGGAAGAGCAGTATCCTGATACCTCGACGCCGATTGAATGCTTTCCCTCCCTTCCGCCCCAAGGCAATTAATGCAAGACAGGGAAAATGCAAATTCCCGCCGTGCATCGATGTGATATATTTTACAACATGATTCCGCCCGATTGGTTTAAGTCTGGCTTCCTTTTAGAGTGGAAGCCGGTGAGCTCTGCGATAGACTCAATAACCCCTCCGCCGCACCGCCTCGCTCACTATCCGAGAGCGCGTCTTCGGTTTCGACGAGCCTCCGCTGTGGCGTGTTCAGGTACGTAGGAGGCAGCGTCTGTTCCGGTTCCCGTGTCCTTGTGGGAGACTTGTCCACCTCTGCACCCGCAACGGAGTCACCTGTTTCTCTTCTCTGTAACGTGGCTGTCGGTAACATCGCTTGGGATGACGCCCCTTCGATCCTAGCTGGTGAGCTCAATCTCTTCTCTTCGTTGCTCCGCGACATGGCTGCCAATGCTATACTCCGCGGCGACGAAGCTTGTGACGGGGGTAACAAGACGGTCGCTGGGGTTCGCCTCAAGAACTTCCCCGCCAAGGGTCGCACTTGTAACCGCTCGAGGGGTACGTCGAGCTGATTCGTCCGGACTTTGTAACTCGCCAGACCCAACCGAAGCCGTAATATTTCTGCCTTCTACACATACACCAAAACATCAGCACAGTTCGAAACCACCACGAGCGATTCCCATCTCGCTTCCACAGGAGCTCGCACTAACCTGTCGAGCTTCTTCGCGCGTCATGCTTCCTTGACGTGGTCGGTTTTCGGTGATGGGAGGGGCAGCAGTGGTGTCAACGTCGGGTTCCGAAATGACCGTGACCTGAGAGTTGTCGATCGTCGAGCTATCGAAGAGGGACGAATCCTCGGGCGAGACAGAGCGCGGCCTTTGAGTATTATCCACTACCTGTCATATATCTTGTCAGCGTAACAGTCTACAACACCGAAGCGGCGGTTCAAGAACAAACCTTCAAGACCGGCCTCTCATATCGAGGTGAATGCGATTCGGTTCTTGTGTCGCTCAACCGACGCTTCTTGGCGGAACTTGGTGTTTCCCGGTTACCCTCATGCTGGATGGGTCGTTTCAAGGTGCTTGACTCTACAAGATTTGAACCTAGTACCATTTTCGATTTCGGTAGGTTTAACTGCGACAAACGCGAAACGCCCAACGGGGATCTTGTGTTGGCGTCCACTGGCGCCAATGCGCGCCGTTTGCTGGGTGATGCTGTATTCATCATGGCTCAATTGAGTTCTATATAGACGGATCGAACGATGGGTATCTCTTCAGCGTTGGGAGAGTATCCTCGAAGTTGTATAAGTGGTAGGACTTCGAGGTTGTAGATTAATGCGATCTACCACTTAGAAGCCTGATGATTCAGAGGTGAAGGCTAATGCAAGCCACAAAATTGTTAAAGAAAGCGGGAAGACGCGTCTATCCGAGACATACAGAGAAGGCATAGATCCCAGAAACAATGTCTTATTCATGTGAGGGATGAGGGACAGTGTCCGTTATGTATCTTTAGACCCTGGTAGACGATGGCTGGCTCGCAGCGCGTCACCGGGTCCCGCGTCGTGGTGCACAGTGCCGCAGGTGGGTGGATTTGGCACGGTATTTATTTATTGATTCATTGCCCTTTACGCCAATATAGCAACATTGTAGCAACATGGTAACAACCATCAGGATCGATAGCAATTTCGTTTCAAACAAGAATTACGCATTCGCGAATTGACTAGTGGCGTCATTGCTCCTACAGGCGTACTGGAGGTAAAGATTCACGCATAGCAGTCACACCTTTTATTTCTCCAACCGCACACACCCAATTAACCAAGAACAAGAACTTGTTTTGAGCAATATGCCACCACAACTTTCGATCTCCTGAAGAACCGACCTCGTTTCCCGCAATATATATCATCTACAACCTCTTTCTCGCCATTAGATGGTGTTAATTAATATCAGAAGTATCAGAAGTTGGTGCGAAACTTCAAGCGTAGACTCAGTGTGTGGGCGTGCTGAAACCCCACCTTCTGTCTGCATTTACACACGGTTGAAGAAGGCCTCCAACCACGACTCCGTCTGCTTGGTACCATGAAGCGGCTAAGTAATCGATCTAACATCCCTCACCCACAAAAGCTGCTTCATCGTGACTTTCACGTGTCTAAGTAAACTTGGTCAATCAATCGATCAATCAACCAGATAACCTAGGCGCACGCAATCCAAGGAGTGTCCATTACGTAAAGTACAGAGTTATTAAATACTGCCAACTATAACCTAGAGGTTGCCGATGATCCCTGCAGGCGCATCACGTACAGAGGGACAGCACCGCACGTGCGACGATGCTAAGCTCGTGCTTATATTTTACACATACACGTAACCTAACATTGCGAAACTTAGAATAGTGTTACTCGATCCCGCAACCCGTGATCTTCCCGCTATGCCCAGACAAACTCACGAGCCAAGTCCCTTTCTCTTATTCTACCTTACCTTCACTATTACAATATTAAAATCAACGATGCGGCACAAAATCGATAATTAGCGCGATAACCAGGCTGTCGCGTACTTACTATCGCGCTATGTGGGTTCGTTGTACAGCAAATATCCCCTGGTAGTTGAGGGTAGCTAATTAAGGTAAGGCAACCCGGGAGGACGCGGTACATACATATATGTACTACCTAAGAACATGCATGGCACAGGGAACACGTGGGAGCTTAGCGCTACTCTCCCTCCTCTTTTCCCCATCTGAATTCTCATTCTCGTGCCAAATCTCCTTCATGTCAGAAAATTGTCCGTTCTTTTATAGTTATTTCCTGATTGCATGAGTACATATACACGAGATATCATAAATGCATTGATTGATTTCGTTGTCGTGAGGATTCAGCTGTCCTGCCCTGCGCCGCAGCGTAGTAATAAAAATTACATAAGAGTTGCATTGATACGAGCTTTCAAAAAAAAGCCACTCAGCTGTCAATCCAAAACACTTCAGCAGACTAAAACCCGAAAAAAAGCTCCGAGTTGTCTTTTGTTCTTAGTCTGCCTAACCACGTTATCCAAACCCAACGAGTTAGGTACGACATTGTAAGCCATTTATTTCACCCCACGAAAATGTTGGGCGGAAGATGACGCCACGCATCTCGCGCCGTTGCAGGGGTCCCGAAGATCACTTCAATCGTCGCAAAGAGCCGAACCGAAGAGCGTTTAACGTCGGTCGCTTGTGCTTACGTGCGGGACCCCTCGGGCCCACTAAAATACCACATGGGGGTTTCTTCTAGCCCAATGCACATACTACATGCATATGTATGTGCTGTAGTTAAATGGTATCTCTTGCATGTTCATTGATAGATAATGCTACTATATAGTACAAGTAGTTGGCACGCCGTTGCGTTGGCTTTTAGCAGAATCAATTGAATAAAGATATATATCAAACCTTAAATCGATGGCAGTATGCGAGATCTGGCACCTTGTACATAGTTCCATTTACCCAATGAGATAATAGCCCACTATACCCTAACCCACTTAGCATATTGCTTATAAGTACCATGCATATATAAACATCACTGAACGATCAATACTACGAGCGAACGATTCTTGTCGTCAAATTAGAAACTCGTAAATTAACGATTTTTTGACTCTCCCATGGGTATATCGCTGTCATCACGCTCAGAGTCAGTGTCTATAGACGTCCACTTTCCTAGCCATCCAAATACAGAGATGCTCCGCTGTGCCTTCCAAACCGCCGGGCATTCGCAAAGGGGCTGTTGTCCCCCAAAGCGCCATTCTAACATCTGTCGAGGGTACTACCAAAATACCCCCACGGAAAACCCATGCCCTCAACGCCAAGCGGTATTAATCTCAACAAAAATCAAAACCCCTTCCTCCATGTCCCTTTCCTTTTATAATTATCGTCCCTTCGTGAATACGACAAACAGTCAGGGCGCCGTAGACGAAAATCCTGGCCATCAATGCGCTATTTATCCATGCCCCCAATATACCAGTCATGTATACCCCAACTTGCTCGATCATGATGTTTCTAGCGAGAAAAATGATGTGTCTAACGCGAAAGGTTTGTCGAAATCTGGTTGGACTTCGTCCCATGAGAAGTCCGGATATGGTACAGTCGGCATAGGGTCGTAGCTTTCTAGGTCGACAATTGGTGGTTCGTGACCCAGGGCGAACGGATCCCAAGTCCCGAATCCCATGTCTAGTGTGACATTTAGCGCAACCCCCTCGGACACATCGCTGTTTAACTCTGATGTGGCGCTATCCTTACTAGATTCTGGCGTGTCATTCGGTGTAAGTGATCGATACACGTTCATGTCGAGTATCGCACCGTTGCCGCCCGTCTCAAGACCGGTGACAGCCGACAATAGCTCTTGAGGGTCAATAGTAGCCCCCATGATTTCGCCGACCGCCGCTTGTGAAGCCGCTCCCCCATGAGCTGTTGCAACAAAAGTCGTACCGTCTGCAGCCCTCGAATTCGGATCCGGCTTTGGTGTGCCCGCCTTGCCCGCTATGGTCTTGATTAGTTCGTTCGGCTTGGTGCCCGTCATGCTGCCTTGTCGCTTCATCGAGTTGACGAAATCGGTTTTGTTGGGCGGTGTCTGGGCACGCTTGGTCATATCTCCGGGCGATGGGACATTGCCGCCAATAGCAGCCACATGCTTGGGCTTGCCATTCGTATGCAGACCGAGTACTTCCGCGAGGCCATCAACGGCAAACTTCATCGGATCTTCCGCGGGCTTGACGTGCTCTTCCTGTGTGTGCTTCTGTAGCGCCTCGGCGGTTGGGAATCCGATGTTGCGGAAATCGCAGTACTGATCCGTGCAGCGGAACTGGGATTTTGCAGGTCTCGCCTCACTAGCTGCCTGTCGCTTGTTCATCTCAGGAGACGACAGTTTCTGGCCTTGTGGTGAGGCATTGGCACTAGATCCGGTCTGGTTAGGACCTGCTCCAGCCTTCGCTTCCGTCTTGGGCTTTTTGCGTGCGGGAAGCTGGAGATTGTCCTGGGTGACTGCGGGTCCCCCAGCATACGTCGGCCGGCCATCAGGCGACTGCGCCCCAAACGAGAACGGAGGTTGCGCGGTGGTCGGTGGTGGCGGTGGCTGACCAGCTCGACTGTTGTTCCTCTGGTGCATTCTGTTGAGAGCTTGCGTCTGTTTCTCGAGATTTGCCGCATTGAGCGGTGCGGGCTGAGTGGTGGGAGCGCCTGGGCGTGCAGATGCTCCTCCTTGCGGTGCTGGCTCATTTGCGTTCTGGCTCGGGTTTTTCCTCATACCATGTGAAAAATGAGCAGTCAAATCTTTGCCCATGCCCTCGAGCATGCCTTGGATGCTGTTTAGATCCGCTTGTGTAATCGAGAATTTTTCCTTGGGCATAGACATTTTGTCACTGTCCGCGTATTGCTTGAACAGACGTGTTCGCTATTCACGTTAGACTTTTTCTCTCAAAAACAGTGCTATTAGTTGAAAAGACTTACCAGCTTGAAGAACAATCCGGCACGATTGTCATCACGGGTGAACGAATACCACCGGGTGAGAAGTTTACTCATTTTTGTCATCTCGACACCAAGGGCTTGAATCTTGTGCGCCGTGTCCCGGTACTGTTCTGGAGTCATGTGTATATCGGGCTGTTGCTCTTTCAGCTCCGCTTGGTAGTTCTCCTGGCCGATTGTTCTGAGACGCATCATCTCCTCCGACATGGGATTAGCTGAAGCCGCCTGCCGATTCTTGACCATGGCCTCGTATTTCTGTCGTTGCTCTGGAGTCATAGCAGCAAGTTGTTCGGGACTTGCCTGAGGAATCTGGGGTGGGACGGACGAGGAGGCACCGGGTTGCGGTTGTTGTGCTCCCGGTCGTTGGACAGCGGTGGTAGAGGAGTTGGGTACTTCAGGCGTATCGTCCGGGTGAGGCCGCTTGATGCCCGTTTTTGCTGTAGGTGCGGCAGGTGCAGTCGGCACAGCACGATTATTCTGAGGTAGCTTGATGTTCTGTCTCTGTACCGCCGGGCTAGCTGTGTTCGCCGTTTCTGGCTGTCTTTGCGGTGCCATGGCCCCCTGCGTTGGTTGTGAGGGGCTGGGTGCCGTCGTCACGATATGCCCCGGCTGTGGACCTGGAGGTGCCTGAGCCGGCGGCCCGGGCATCTGGCTGGCACGAGTCTTCATGGCTTGCATCTTCATGCTAAACAGCACCTGTCGAAGCTTGTCCTCCGGAAGTCCCTTAAACCTCTCGTGATTCCGAGCACTCGCCAGCTCCTGCGCACTGACACTGATAGTCATATTAGAGCCACCTACATTCGGCGCGGGCTGGCCCATCTGGGGAGGCGCCTGGCCGTTTGGAGGTATGCCCTGCTGTGGCATGGCAGACTGAGGTAGCTGTAAACTAGCGGCGGCAAGCGCCGGGTTGGCCTTCACGTAGCTCTGGAACTGGGCGTTCTGTATCCCAAGCAGGCTGCTCATTTGTTGGGAGTTCATGTTCTTTTGTGCCATCCACTGCTTCAACTGTCCCCATTTCTTGACATCGGGAGAGACACCGACACCACCCAGTGACCCTCGCAGCGATTCCATAATCTTGGGAGGTATGGCCATGTTATCCATCAACGCATTTCGATCCAGTGAACCTTGAGGTGCGTTGCGTAGCTTGTTCATCTGCTGCTGCATCATAAACTGGTTCTGCTGGTTCATGGGCATGCCCAGATTGGGATGCTGGCCAAGGCCATTGCCTCCTGGTGCAAAGTGATTTATGGACTGGGCCATCGGGTTGCCCGGTCCCAGTTGACCCATCTGCGGCTGAGGGCGACCGGCCATGGGCGCACCTGCTCTAGAGGCATTCCACCTAAGGATCATCTCGGCTGCCTTCTCTTGCGGTTGGGACATCACTTGGGCTCGGGTTTCTGGGGGCATCTGGGCCAGGATGCTGTGGAGCACCTGGCTCCGGTTCATGTTGGCGTTGGGTCCCATGGGTGTCCGCTGACCGGCCTGGTTGAAACGAGGGTCCATCTGGCCAAACGGGACATTGCCCTGGCCCATCTGAGGATGACCTTCGGTCTGACCAACACCGACGGGCGTCCGGCGTACTGGGGCGTTCAGTGTGTTCATAGCCGGGCTTTGTGAGGCGGCTCCTGGACCGTTCAGACCGCCCGGTTGACCCTGCATCTGTTTTGCCTGGGCCTGTGCCCGAATCTGAGCCTGCGTCTGAGCCGCCCTCTGGTCCATCTTGAGCTGCTGCGCCGGCTGATGGTTGAACTGCTGAGGCAGCTGATGCGGTAGACCAGGCTGACCTGCTCCTTGGTTAGGACCGAGCATCGAACCGATGGGTTGAGGCGTGGCGTTGCGTCCGGCACCGTTGCTCGCTGGAACCACCATCTGACCTGCTTCCTGCGCCATCATGCCCGCCTTTTGCTGATTCATGATGCTCTCCACATTGGCAAGAGAGCCAAATTCCCCGTTCGACCCAGCCGGGAGCTGTTGGGGAGGCTGGTTCATCGCGCGCTGCTGATGCGCCTGCATTGGCATGCCAGCCTGGTTTACGCCCTGGCCCTTTGTTATATTCTGAATGATCTGTGACTGAAAATAATACACGAGCGGGTCTATGTTCTCTGCCTGTAGTTGCGACACAGCATGGGGTCCAAATTTTTGCTGTATGGCCGCCCGGTATTGGCTTCGGGTCGGCTCGGCGATCGAGTTGAATTTTCCAATGGCAAGCTGATTGACTTTGATACGGTCCTGAGGCGGCAGACTCGCCATCCCCGATTGCAATGCCATCTGAGGACGCATCTGGGTCCCCATCTGCATGGTCTGCTGGTTCGGATTCATCGGAAGACCGTTGGCGTTGCCCATTCCGAGGGCGGGTTGGCCTTGCTGGTTCATACGGCCCGGCTGCATCTGTTGTTGCAGGCCCTGAAAGCCTTGCTGTAGCTGCTGGCCTCTCATCTGCATATTCTGGTTCATCATTATTTGGGATTGATTGGCGGCTGCTTGCGCATTCAAGGTGTTATGTATGTTCTGCTCATTGGCTTGTCGCTTCTTGAACAGCTCATTTACACGCTCCGAGATTGCTGCTTCGTACGAAGCCTGAAACATGTTAGGTTAAGCTTCCATCTCCATATTAGGACCATGTATGTATGCGTACCTTGTCTGGACATTTTGCGAATGCATCCCGTTCGTACTGCAGTCCCCCAGTCACAACCTGAGTACTCTCCACTTGCGGCATGGCAAGGAAAGCATTGGTAATACTAAAGAGAAAGTGAGTAAGGTTTTTCATTATTTGAGCCAGCACGCAGTGGGTTGGTTTCGACGTTTACACTTACATGTTCATGGCATGGCCCACGCGCATATTAGGCGAGACAGAACCGTGCCAAGGAGCGGGTGGTAGTTGGTGTGTCATGATTTGAGAATAGATAAGTTGAGACAACTGCTGATGTTGTGGTCGGCCTCTGACGGGCCCAGCGCCACCCATTTGTGACATATTAGCGGCCATCGCCGCGTTGGCGTTGGCGTTCATAATTTTCTGTTCAAAATTCGCGGGACGATCGCCGTGCTTATTCGGAGTGCGTCGTACTCGGTCGATAGAGAAAAAGGCGTTCCCCCCAGACAGGCACTCTCTGAGCCCTTCCCCGCCGTACGCGCGGATAGTAAGGGCGAGGCCTAGCCCGAACTCCTACAAGAGGAGCCGTAGATGGCTGATGGGTCGCACCCACGATCGCCAAAAGACCCGTGGTAAAAACCGTGTGTCGAAATCCTCTCCTGTGCCAGTGAAGTAATTCGGCCTTCGAGGCAAACCGGGGCCCAGCGCACCGACTACTGATAATCTTCTTCTCCGACAGGCGCGTTATACCATCATTGTACAGATAGCGAGTCAACGGGAAGACCCTCGAGAGAGAAAGATCTGGTCCGGTAGACAATCTTGAGCACAGGTTAGCAGGAAAGGGGCCGACAGCAGGCGGAAATTGGGGGCATGAGCGACAGGCAGGCAAGCAAGCAAGCAAAGAGAAAGGTGGAGCATTACAATCGACATATAGCGAGCAGTTGGTAGATTCCGCATCGGTCGGGGAAAACAATAGATCCGAGCGCGGTAGAAAGAATCCGACGAGGAGGATTTGGAGGGGGGAAGAGGAAGTGGAAGAGAGAAAAGCAGCAGAGACACACGACGATGTGTGATGTGCCAGGTTGCGAAGAGCAAATCGTGGTGGTGGTGTTGGTGGTGTAGAAGAAGTAAGGTAGTGTGTGATGAGATGGATGGATGGTGGGTGCGTAAGAGAAGCAAGCAGAGCGGCAGTGGTAGCGGGAGAGAGGGAGCGGGAACTACCTGGGCAGGACCTGGGTCTGGGCTAGGTAGGTTGCTAGGTACCTGAGGGTAGGGTACTTAAGGTACAAGATGCATGCAAGCTCTGGGCCACTGGCCGCTGGGGCACTGGGGTGCTAGGTACTTAGGTGCAGAGGTGCAAGAGATGCAAAGATGGGTGTCCCAATAGTGGGATCCCAATATTGCCAAAAGTGGGCACTACCCATTGTCCATCCCAAGGCACCCTGGCAAGTCCACTGACAGGCGGGCAGGTACATGAAGCTGACTGGCCCAAATCATACCGCACAAGCGAATGGCTGATGTATACTTACAGTAACTGTGGATAAGTGCCTTGTTCTGGGACACTGTGTCGCTCTACTTGGTGTGTACGAAGCGCACACTAACACCAACAGGCCGACAATAGTGTGCGTGATTGTGCGACCGACCGAACGAACGAACGGCGGCGGTGGGCGCAGAGGTTTTGGGCAGCCCCGCGGTCAAGTTGTTCCCAAGGAATGGTTGTTGCTCAGGCCTGGATGGAGCCAGCCGGACGAAGAGAGAACTCAGAAGAGGTGAGACACAAGCCTAGAAGTTGTGTGTGTATGGAGAAACGATGGCTCCAGTAGTGGATGCAATTTCCTGCAAAGGAAGACGTTGGTGGTGGTGGTGGTGGTGGTGGACGATGGGGTCTTGTAGAAGCAGTCTGGTCTCGCAGAGATGGAGAAGAGATGGAGAAAGTAGGTAAGGCGAGCAGCGGAACAAGACGTTTCATGAAGAGAAGAAGAAGAAGGGAAAAGGTTGTTCTGTTGTTATTATTGTTCCAGGCAACCTATCTATGTAGGTATGCGTAGGCAGTACGGTAGGTAGGGAGGCTAATAAGTGGGGACTCGTGGTTGGAAACAAATACCTACAGTACCTACTTACATTACCTACACAATAGCTAGCTACCTGGGGCGGAAACACCACAGTAACAGGTTCAGGCTGGGTAATTGCAGGAGAGGTAATGATAAACAATGAGCAAACAGTATATCATGGTAATGATGCGCGAGGACGTGGATAGCATGGAGGGTGAGCTGTTCAATCAATGAGGTAGATAGCCGCAGAGTAGCCGTGCCGAGCCATTTCAGCATACCTAATTGTATTCACCTCGATTTACACTCACCTGGGTACCTACATACATACACAGCATAGAAGCGAAGTGACAGTAGCAGAGCTGGGCAATCAATTATCACGCGGTGAAGAAGTATTCGCCATGTTGTTGTTGCTGCTGTCATTCTTGGGGGGTGGGTGTGCACCATACTACCTACTCGATATACCTACATTTTCTCATGTGTATCTGGATTGGATTGCATTGCCTTGCATATCCAGATCGCGCAACTACACGTCTGCCAGGAACGACACGGAACGAATGCTAGGTAGCCTTCCTCAATCAGCCATGAAATCAGCCATGAAACTCTTTTTGGCCCTCATGAATAATAAAAACCACTACATGACACGCATTGTAACATTTCCAGCCATCTCAATATGTTTGCTTCTCATCAAATCCAAGACCTTGCGAGGGACGCTCTCAGGGTCAAGCCTGTAAGATACCTAGACCTGCTAGTTATAATATTAATGATAGTACAGACAAGCCAGCTTGCTACCCACGAAGTTGCATGTATCTATGGGTTACATACAACGAGTGGGTCATCCGGCCATTTTTGGGTTTATCTTCAGGGATCAGAAGTGGATGATCCTTGCTTAGCGTCATGTCAAGCAGGCGCCTCGACTGGCACAAACCCCTGCCGACCTTTCTCAATCTTCCAGTCAAAGCTCTGTTGTTGAGGGGAACGCAAGCCAGGACAAGCCGGACCCCCCAACCAACATCGACGACGGCCTTCTCTCTGATGGGCAGATTCAGTTCAAAAAAAAGACAAAATCCAATCAATGTAGCTCAATCATGTCGAAGTCGAATCACTGAGGCATATTTCCACTGCCTACTCTAGTTCTTTGGAGTTCAGGATCAAGTGAAAAGGCAATGGCATGCTCTCAACTTACCTACTAAGAAGCGCTTCGAGTGGATGCTTGTTCATCGCCCATCTCCATCTTGGAGCGTCTCCAAGTCTTTTCGAGCCACTATTTATACCACAATTGCCTGACATTTGTGTTTCAGAATATGAAGAATAAGTGATGAAGTGAAATTCTCCGCAGTCGAAAGAGAGCATTGACAGTGGCACGTTGGCGCCTCATGTAAGACATGCTCATAGATATGAGGCCCGGTGCTCTTATCAAACGACTCGATAATCGCAGTCTATACGTAAACGAGTACCTCCTTTCCTAGGCTCGCTAGCTTAGTCTGTGTGGTCATTGTCACAACACTTCATCAATATTCAATAAGTCATTGAACATTAGCTCGAGTTTTGCGCTCTTCGAATATATTATCTATTATGCCGTAGACAACAATTTCCTTTTATATTATATAATCACACACAAAGTAGTATATATCTGAACCGCCAAGATTTAGCACTGCCAAGGTTGAGTACCTGTCGAGCCTGTTTTACGATCTGCTAAGTAGGTTGGCTGCGTATTCCTAGTTTCCCACCACTCATCTCTGCTTTTTTTTTTTTTTCCCCTTTAGGAACCTCTTTTCCTCTGTTACTCATTATTCTCATGATACCACCGCTAAAGCGTGTCCGTTCATGGTCTTCCTAATGCTTTGACAATCAACGGTATGTCACGGTGAAGTCGCTAATTTCTAAGTGGGGACAGGATCTACGATGCCGCCTAACGGCAGCATTTTGTGTTATTCAAAATTGGCTTAAAAAAACTGCTTTTAGCTAGCTAACTTGTTCGTTCCAATGGATATACATACAAACCCTGGCATACTAGACTAGTCTAACGGTAATAAGTGCTAACGGTACGAACGTGATGAGGAAAAGAAAAGAAAAAAAAATCACTGTTCATTCTCCAGGATGCTCCACTACTACTTGCTAGCAAGCCAGTCATTCGTCCCAGACGACAGCGGTAGCCAAAAAAAAATAAATGATAGATAATGCGAGCGATCTTCCCGTGATATCCAATCATCAAATGGTAAGAATGGAAATAGAACAAAGAACAATCGCATAGTAGCGCTAGATTGTTGTTGCGTCTTACTTTTGACTGTTACATGTCGGAATCAACCCGTCGAATAACGCACCTCGAGATACTACCTATAGGTAAAATTAAGCTAGCTACTACAGTATTCATAAAAATCTACCAGTCCCTTGTCTCAGTTGCGATCATCCTATCGGCCAGCTCCGGAATGAGGTAACAAGATACTCTACCATTCATTGTCACTGAAAGTTTTGGTATGCTGGAAAGCGACACACTCCAGAACGATGGCGCTGTTCTTTGGTACCTAGGTAAATGTGGCAATGTACCTAAACTTAAATCCAGAATGAATGGGAAACCCGCTCCACTTGAACTGCTCTGAAGTTTGGGCCTATACACAATATTCATGGATTACTACCAATCAGGCTATTCGCCTATCAAAAACACAACTATTCATGTTGGCGGATGCCTAAGTATTCACGTATTCTTTCGCCGCTCTGACTCAGCCGGCGTTCATCTTCGTAGTGGTGGTGTCAATACTTAAGAGCATGAACTGGTTGCATAGTTCGATGAATAGGATCCGTTCGTTATTATGCAAAGTAGCGCTATCGGCTGGTCCGAACAAGCACATAACTACTGACGAGGTTTAAGTTTAGCTGGGCTATGCACCAACAGCTCAATGTTCTGCATAGTACAAGACTGTTCGCCAAATGTGCAGAAGCTACTGCTAAATACACCTATAGTCAAGATGTTGAGGCGTAATGAAGTCCTAGCTGAGACAGCCCTACCAGGCAGGCAAGCTGGACCACCTAAGGTAAGCGAAGAGGCATGAGGTGATAGTGATCGAGAAGACTCGAAGAGGCTCTCGTCCATATGAGCGAGGTCTTGAGTAGTAATTACGGAGAATTCCTATCTCCATCTTCTTCGAATGACGACCGACAATTCCCGCCCCATCCACAACAACCTCCTCGCTCGTTACAACGCTTGTTTCCCATGGGGTCCTCCCAATCCGACGCAACAAATCGTGGGTCATACAAAGCGCAATGCAAATGCAAATGCACCTCAACGATGACACTAGAATTTATCCACACCACGCACGCACGCGAGAGACACAGAAATCCGGGAACGGAATACCGGGTGTCATTATCATTGTCGTCGGTGAAGAACGACAGAAGTCAGGGCTGTTTGATCGCCAGTGGCCCGCCCGATATCTTTCTGCTTCACGAACATACACTAGTGTAAGACCAGAACGTCGTTAGCGGCTTGGGGTCCCTCGACTACAAACGGAGAAGCTAAAAAACGTGGTAGTGCCGATATCAAGACACCCCTTCTTCATTCAACAGGAGCAACCCACACCATACGTGTGTATGTATGTATGTATGTATATACAGCGACTTGATCTTTGTAAAGATTTGTGTACATCTCGTGCTTTGTGTTCTACAAGTAAGTTTCTTGGTTGCACCATGGGAACAACTCAGACACCGTCTGTTGTGTAAGTAGGAAAACTGGGCGCAAAGGCCCCCCTTGCCTCATGATGAAAGTTGGACCCCTGATTGTCTGCGAGGGGTGGGCTGCGTCGATAGCACGATTGGCTGCCTTCCCGGCAGAATCAGAGATGACCTGCGACAAGGGGGGGAGGGCGACACTTGGGTACCGTGGAGGTTCCTCTAGGGACTGTACCGTGCCATATTGAGCCTCGCAAACTGTACGTCCTTCTGTCAACCAACAGATGTGAACGAAGTCCTGCATAATTGTGTAAGTCCAACTAGTACATTGTCAAGACCGATAGATAGATACACAGACACAGGAACCATATTCACTGCTCATGTCCAATGTATGACATATGCCATATCCAGTGGCATGAGCACTCAACCATCTCTACAGATTACATTGTAAAGGTCATTCATTATATGACCGATGCCCGCAGTTGGAGAAAGGAATTGTCCATCGAGTGCATGACCAGGGGGGTTATTTCTTCTTCATTCTTTCCGCTTGTCTAGTGCAGTCTTCTCTAGTTAGCTTCTATCTAGAAGAAGGTGCTCTGTGATACCCAGCTATTACAACCTTATAATTAGGAGGTATCCCTTGCGCCAAGAACATCGCGCCTCGTACCTTAGGGTGCTAGACAAGAACCTTATTCCAAACCATAGTGAGCGGTGTAGACACGGCAACGCTGAAGGACCTTTGTGTTCATGGAGGCGCCACGCCTGTCGCGAACGACAATAGCAAACAAAAACAAAAAACGGTCGTGGTGAGGTTAACCAGATCCCTGGTTGATCGCCATATCACCTGGTCGACTTTTTTGCGTTCCCGAATTGACAAGTACACACTAACTGGCTCGACTGGCACCCCAAGACCCAGCCGATCAAAGTGCGACCTTTCCCAACTCCTTGAAGGGGCCCCCGGTTTCAAAGCCTCATTTATGAACAAGGGACTTCGGTTGGTCGCATAGCTGATGCATCGCATCCATGGGGGGTAAGGTACTGTACGTAACGCAGTGGTTTTCGACAAAGGTGTGTGTACGTGTATATATGTATGTTGTATGTGAGTCCCCGAATCCAACAATAAAAGGCAATACTTAGGCACGGCAAACTTCTCGTAACGGTATATCCTCTCAAACACGTGCTCTTCGATAGCAGGTAGGTAGGTAATTCATGATTTGCGAACCAGTCGCACCAAAGCGTGGCAAATCCTCACTACCCTCTTCGTCAGGACCAAGGGATTCGATCAATTGCTATTCTGCACCCTGTCCGTTTGATGACCCCGGCGGTGAATCCTCCGCCACCTCACCCTGCAGCAAGTCACTGACGAAAGCAGCCATTTCGCTCGACGATTTGCCCTCAACTCGAACGAGGCGTCCTGCATGGTGTCGAGGTCGCCTCTCTCTCTCTCAGCGCGTGTGTCTCTCTCTCGTCCGCGCTGGCGGGCTCTTCTTCGTCTTAGTATCAGGGACATGGTGATTTGAGTCTTTACAAATAACGCTGGCCGCCAAATAACACCGTCCCACATGTATACTAGACAGATACACACATGCATGGGTGATATGCAGGCGCACACGCACAGCCAAGCCAAGTTTTCCCCACCACCCCAGCAAAAAGAGGCGACGGATGATGTATGCTATGTATGCCATCAATGGGCGAAGCAGACAGGCTCGGCCTGTTTGGGGGTTGAGCTGATCGCCTCTTGAACTTATTATAGGAGTCTTACATTTCGTATATTCGTTTGCTGTTGGTTCTTACATTCAAGTCCTTTGCTTTTCTTTTCTTTTTGGCCCACGATAATGAAATCATCATCATCATCATCATCACCACCAACCACCAGCAGCGAGCAGCTAGCTAGCTAACCTAGATCGCTCGCACTTACATGACCCGCAAACAGGCCGCAAAGAGCGCCCGTATCGAGCATGACTCTCTTGTCAAGTGACAAAGTTTGGTACGACGATAGCGAATGGGCGCGCATTGTGACAGCTTGAACGAGGTATTCGCTCGTTCACCGAGAAATTGCTGGCCAATGAGGCCGGGCTTTCCTAACCTAACTACCCGTTTGTCCCTTTTCCGTCGTTCCCGTCGTTCGGGCTGGCGTTTTCGCCGCACTAGTCTAGCAGCAAAGTCTAACAATGACAAACGGTGGGCTGATGAAGAAGGTCCGGGCGAAATGAGGGCATGACAGTGCAGTACGTGAGCCCATCTTAGAGACAAACAGTAGATTATAGGACGGCGCAATGCAGTAATGTTGCGTTCGCTTCGGTGCCTACATGTATTTGTTATAGCACAGAAGCAGTGCAGGTACCCAGCTGCGTAGGACAGGTTCAAGAAGGCATTGAGCGACGGTTACTGGACGGCCCGTGGCATGTCTACCTACTTCACCATAAGTACCTACTGTTTCTACAGGTGTGGACGGACAATGGCAGACGGAGCCATTTTGCAAACACGCAGGTCAAGCAGTCCACGCGATCGAGGCCGCGATTAAGCTAAAGCCTTAGGCAGGGACTTTAACATGTACATAGTGCCCAGGTATTCTATCTGAAGGTAGGTAGATTAGGTGCTTCTAGGTATCTACCTACATAGGTACCTAGGACACTGCTGGGGTCCCTGGTGGGGATTAGCTAATCTGGGGCTCTCTGGACTAACTATACTAGCACTAGCACGACCTAAATCCCAAATAGTCTAGCACGAATCGAGAAGCTGCTCCCGGGCGAACAGGCGGATGACAACGCCCATCCCCATCTGCCATCCCATTCCCGCCCTGATCTCGAAAATACGGTGCATCTACCCGGGCTACCCTGGTTATACTTAGAATCAGCTGCCGACCTCACCTCACCTTGACTTGTTTCGTGAAATCTTGGTCTTGCACTGTTGTTGCTGTGCCCTCCCTCCGAGATCGCTTCACACAGAATAACTAATAGAACACGCTTTTGTTTCGTATCAGCAAGCGTAGATGAACACCGGCATTCGTCGCATCATCATCGGCGTCTGCTCCGTTCGCACAAACCGTTTCTCCGCCGCCACGACCCCTCCTCGTTTCGGTTTCGGCACCGCTTCCACCCTCAATCCTAAACCCCCATATTCAGCCCCCTCGGCAAGATTCCCCTTCAGCACCTCAACCGTCACCATGGCCCCTCCAAAAGCAGCACTCGACTTTCTAGACTTTGTCAACGCGTCTCCAACTCGTATGCATTTGCCCACTATGAAAAACAAACCAAAAATTATCTATACTCCTACAATGAATAGCTAATTCGTTCTCGGCCGTCTTCAGCGTACCATGCCGTCCACGAGTCCATTGCCCGCCTGGAAAAGGCCGGCTTCACCTCCGTCAAGGAGCGTGATAATTGGTCCTCGACCTTGAAGCCTGGTGGGAAATACTATATGACCCGGAACGGGTCGACCATCGTCGCCTTTGCCATTGGCGCACAATGGAAACCGGGCAATCCCATTGCCATGCTCGGCGCACATACCGACTCCCCCTGTCTGCGGGTCAAACCCGTAAGCAAGAAGTCTAATGTGGGATTCATGCAGGTCGGTGTTGAGACGTATGGCGGCGGCATCTGGCATAGCTGGTTCGATAGAGACCTTTCCCTCGCCGGTCGCGTGTTGGTAAGGGACGGAAAGGGAAATTTCGTCCAAAAGCTAGTCAAAATCGATAGACCCATCATTCGAATTCCAACCCTAGCTATTCATCTTGACCGCTCGTCCGAGTTCAACCCCAATAAGGAGACCGAATTGTTTCCCATTGCCGGCATGGTAGCCGCGGAACTCAACAGGACGGGTAAGACTGTGGATCCCAAAGCCTCAGAGAACGAGGACAGTGCCGAAGAGGCGTTCCAGCCTCTGAAGGACATGTCGGATCGTCACCACCCCTACATCATGGAGCTCATCGCCGAACAGGCCGGTGCCAAAGTCGAAGATGTAGTCGATTTCGAGATAGTCCTATACGACGTACAAAAGTCGTGCCTTGGCGGGCTGAACGAGGAGTTCATCTACTCTGCCAGACTTGACAATTTGAACATGACGTACTGCAGTGTCATGGGCCTCATAGAGTCGGTGAATAAGTCAAGCCTGAGCCAGGAGACGTCCATCCGCCTCATCACGTGCTTCGACCACGAGGAGATCGGATCCACCTCGGCACAGGGCGCGAACTCAGACCTACTGCCAGCCGTAGTGCGCAGGCTCTCTATCCTTGCTGGCACCGGTGGTCGCCACGGCGACTCGGTATCCGACAAGTCCTGGGAACACGTTAGCTCCGACCCAGATGTCGACCTGACCACTGCCTTTGAGCAGACAATGGCCGTCTCATTCCTTGTTTCGGCCGATATGGCTCATTCGGTGCATCCCAACTACGCCGGTAAATACGAGTCGAACCACCAGCCCGAAATTAACAAGGGCACGGTCATCAAGATCAACGCGAATCAGCGCTATGCCACCAATTCACCAGGTATCGTGCTCCTCCAGGAGATGGCTAAGCGCGCAGGCGTACCCCTGCAGCTGTTTGTTGTGAGGAACGACTCTTCGTGTGGCAGCACCATCGGCCCAATGCTATCCGCCAAGCTGGGTGTCCGCACGCTTGATTTGGGTAACCCACAACTGAGTATGCATAGCATCCGCGAGACAGGCGGGACCTACGATGTCGAGCATGCGATCAAACTGTTCGAGTCGTACCTATCCCACTACTCGGAGCTCGAGTCAAAGATACTTGTAGATTAAACCCAATCAGAGATAATCTATGTAGAGAACCCAATCAAATTGAAGATTCAACCATGGTATAGTTTGCCTCGCATAGTTGTGATCAGGTTAACTTTCTGGAGCCAGGAGCACCGAAGCGGGGAGAGTTCCCCTCAAATGCCATGTCTGGATGCAAGCCCCATTACTTTATGGTTGAGCACAGACTTCGCCTGCAGGATTCCGAGGACGAAGTGCGCAGACGGGACCCATCAGACTCCAACGGTGCGTGTATATATCCAGCTAATTACCCCATATTCGAGATTGGGTTTGTATGACTCCACATCGTAAAAGGGTTTTACTGGATGAGGCTTATTCTCGTCCCGTCGCCTCTAACCTTAGAGGAGGCCACGGCTGTGACAAACCGCAGAGAGGTCATCACCACCAGATAGAAGTAAACATCGAGGTAGTCATGACAAGGCTCTTCGGGTACCACGTTCAATGAAGACATCTTGCTCTGTCTTCCTCAATGATACTCTTTCCGCTTTTACCCCTGAACCTTCTTTCAGGCAACAAAGCTCAACGACTTGTAATGTCTCAATATCAGATAGAGTTGCCTGGGAATTGCTTTTTCAAGTCCACGCCTACTCAGATTTGCTATTCTAGCAGTAATCTTTCCATAGTTCATTAGATAGTCAGTCAGTCTTGCCTGTCGAAATATCATAACAAATCGTCTATATATAGACCTGTTCGATCCCCCATCCTCTTCTCCCCTTCGTCTTCTCTCCTCCATCATTCTTATTAGCCTGATATTCCATCACTATCATCGTCAACATCCCCACTTATGCCATATTTTCTTCATTGCTTCTCATATCAGACAAATCTCTTGCCGTGTTAATTACCACATATCGAATTGTTGGAATCCATATAGCACTCACAACTGTCACATTTCTTTCCCCTCTCCACTGACCGGAGTCATATGCCAATAACGAAGGTATGATCTTTCTTTTCCTCGGTGAAGCTCTGACTGTATAATTGTTATCCTCATGATGTCCTTGACTGTGTTCCCATCTACCCCTTTCCCGTCCGCCTAAGGACTCGGATTGATTAAAATCTGCCGCAACACCTCAAGCCCGAAGTCTACGGGTGAAGCCGATGATGTGTATCATATGATCCTAACTTGTAGAATGGTAGTGCGGCCCTAGCATCGATTATTGTTATGCCGGCCCTACGCAAGGTCTGTCCAGCTCGCAAGCACTTGGTGCTGAGCCTCATAGAGATATGTATTTATTCCTCCCTGCAGGTTTTCAGTCTTTCAGACAGCACTGACATGACCAACAGGGCTCATCGGAGTCTCTATCTTCCTCTATTTCGATTACCGTAATCGTCGTTAATGAAGTGATGATAGTTTAGCTGAGGTGCTCGAAGTCTTCCACCCTGACCCAATAATTCGCATAATCCGGGCGTTTGATGATTTCGACTGCCTCCGTAACACCTCTTCCGTTTTTCAGCCCAAGAAAAATATTGCATACGTTCGGGTTTCCCTGAGATGACCTTTCCGTATGTGGCCAGGGAGATCGTCACAATGCGGGAATTGCCGTCCCCGGCGGAATTTCCTATGGCTCCAAGGGTATCCTCACCTCGAACTCCTTTGAATATGGGCAGAGTCACTCCCTCCGATGAACAACCTTCCCCTCGACGCGCTTTGATATATTACGGTTAATAGAGGGCCCTTATCATCCCATGGGGACTGACTACCTTGAAGTTCAAGGGGAACGTGAGGCTACCCCCCGCGGCAATGTGAACACGCCATCCAAGCCTGCCAACTCTTCCTCATTCCCGTCGAACAGTAGAATGTCCAGTTAGACTCTTTCCGACTTTTACCGACTTCTTCAACGGGGACTCCGAAATGCTTTGTCAAGTTTATTTCTTTCGGCACCACAGACAAATAGGTGTTAACCAAGGCTTGAAGGTTGCTCGACTTTGTGGTCATCGGCTTCAGCTTCTCGTAATAATGATCGAGATAAGGCATCATGATAAGATGATCAGGATCTAACAGCCTCGACGATATTCCTGAAGTCGCCACTGATCTTGTTGGAGAGCGTTTCTGTCATCTTCAAGGCGGCCTCATAGACGGCATGCCGCTGTTTGATGGTGATGTGCTCCGCCTTATACCAAGGGATCCTGATCATACACTCATAATGTCGCTCCGGGCAGATTGTAGTTGGACTCTTTCCGACTTCTATCACATTTATCTCTCATACTTAACGTAAACACCGGCGTCACGATACCATTCATTAATCCTACAACACCTCTACCAACGATGAGCGGCCATGCTGTCAAGAAGCAAGTTCCTTAATCGTAGTTCCATTTTCAGTGGGAAGATCGAGAGACGGTCTCACACACGCTTCCGTTACCTCACGTGCCCGCGCCTTTCCCGCGCCAGCTTGGACTCCCGACACAAAGCTACTAGTCAATTCGGTGGTGTAGCAGGCATCTTGTTGTCAAAGCTATGAGAGTGATGAGAAGTCTCAGCGTTGCTATCGACACCGCACTCCTGCCGGCAGTATTTCCAGCGAAGAGTGCCGATCTTGCCGTCGTGGTGGCAGCAGGCGCAGCCGAAAAAACAAGATCTGGCATAAGGACCCCCTACCTGGTTGGTACAAGCCGTGCTGCGAAAAGAAAGCCTATGTTCAGCAAATTCACCATCCCCCTCGACATGGACCAAGGCTTAGTTCCTCGCCGCATTGTGCAGGTCACTTAGTCTTTCATTCCAATTTGGGCTATAATACTAGCGGACTTGCTTCCTCGATTCTGAAGGAAGACCCAACTAGTTGTCGCATCCCACTACTAGGCGGTGTTGACTGTGGTGACTCGAGAGGTGCCATTGGTATAATCGGCCATATTGACAAGCCATGAATCTGGGCATCACAACAACAGGCCTGGCTATCGTACAACTCCCAGCACCCATTGGAATCGGATCTCCCGAGCTACGAAAGCCTATTGATCCCCGTCCCGCACCACCGCGCCCCTAGCTATAGGACGCCCTTTTCGATTTCTACCCTAACCCTTTCATAACGGCTGGATAACCGCCACATATACCATAATTCTCCGTTCCGAACAAACACCAGGCAACACTATTATCGATTTATTCGCATAGAAGAAATATACAATCCTTGCTATCCTTGTGTCAGGCTAAACTACAATGTTCGTCGGTCTCAATTTAGAGCAACTGGTACCGATATTCTTCGAAGGCCCCCGTTCTATGGTGTGTTTTAGTGCTCGGCTGATCTTACAAGCTGAGTTCCAAGGCAAAAATGTCGACTCTGGATATTATATAGGACGCTCTTCAGCAGCAGCTTGAATGGGTACTCTTCTACACCATGGACAACGATGAATTCCATTCTTCCCATAATGGATATTGGCCTACGACACTTGGCGCCTCCGGCTCCGACCCAGCGCCCGTAGCCGAGACGCAGTCCTTGTCGCAGTCTTTGTCGCAAACCGAACCCAGCTCCTCCCAGCCCAGCTCCTCCGCTTCTGAGCCTGTTACTGAAAAGACAGTTTGGCTCTGCCTAGGGGTTAATAACGATCTCTATATGATGAACCAAGATGTTTTGGGCCTGTTAATTACCGGCGAAAATTGATTCGGGCGTCATGATAGGAAACTGAGGTCGCCATAAGACGAATTCGCTCACAGGAACAGCTACTCTGTGTATAATCATGTCATTGGCGCCTTTACGCGTCTTCATCATAACATATGCCTTTCATGGCGGTGTTTACTGATCACATTATCGCAGTACTGCTCGACCACCTCAAATATGAGACTGATGGGCCGAGCAAGACTTTCCTCAAGAACTTTGTCCGAGCGCACTCCATTGGTATCATGGGAGATATCTGTCACCAGAAGGATACCAACAAAGACGTCGACAGAATGTCCGATTTTTACAGTCACTGGGAATTTAGACCTGAATACGATCACATGATCGAGGACCGGAAAGATACTGTGGAAGGCGGTGCCTATTGCGTCAGCCCCCCTTTTTGAAAGCATACTTGACAGGCGGGGAGGAAGGAGAAGCTGGCCCTGTGCCGTGCCGTCTTCGAAGCACTTCATCCTGCTTTTCGACGAGCCTACCAACTATCTTGGTGTGAAGAACGTCGAAGGAGCTGTCCTGAGATTATTAAGTTTTGTGAAGTTACATCAAGGTGATGAGAATGATGATAGTATTTAACGTCATAAGGGTCTTAAGAACCTTAAGGGTCCTCAAGCCCAAGCCTCCTGAAGGGCATTGAGACGTGGTAAACAGTTTTATAATCTAAATACATCATAACGTCCGTATATATCCTATAATTATCAGAAACTAAAATTTCACTTCTTTGAACACGTTAAACCGTAACTTTGTGTTTACTTTTTTTAGGACTACCGTGTCTTGTGGATTCGTTTACAACCCTACTTTGGTAAGGTCGCCGCTCGTAATATAAGTCAAAACGCATAAGAACTAAAAGGTTAAACGTAATATTGTATGGTACGTTCTTTCTTATGGCCAAAAACGTGATTAATGGTACCACTTGCCCAGGTGGTAAAAAGGGAGTTTAGTGGTCCGTATGAGGGTCGAACTCATGACCTTCGCATTATTAGTACCTGTGGCATATTAGTGGATATTTTTTCTAACGCTGGATAAGAACAACATACGACGCTCTAACCAACTGAGCTAACAGACCGGTTGATTGTTGTTACATTCAGAGTGTTATGGTATGTATATATAATATCTGCAGATGGCTAAGTCTTTTGACTTGTTTGATAGTGTCGTGGTTTAGTGTAGCAGTTCTGCTCCGTGACAAAGGGGCTACCAGCTAGACGCACACAAATTCGAGATTCTCCATGACATCGCCATTCAATACCTAGGGGATCTAGGAAAGAGAAGAGACACGAAGGGTATTACTGTACAAGGATACAAGACACTTCGTCGTGTAAATAAGCAAAACTTCATACAGTACTCTCATAAGTAATCAAGCAGGCTGAATAGTACGCTCATATACCTTTCTTTTTATATCATTGGGAAGGAATACGCCCGGTGTGGATACTCCTGTACATCTGTAGATAGAGTAGAGAAATGTTGCCGTTGAAACCCTCAAACGTCATATCTGTACTCGTCTTAAGTCGATGTGATTTTGTCAGAGCGAGCTGCCCGGGAGTCAAATGAGAGAAGATAGTATGTGAAGGCAAAGCTGATTGATCCGTAATACTCAAAGAGAAAACTCATGAATAAAGGGAAAAGAGGAATTCTAGTGTTTCCGAATTGTTAGAAATCTCTAGAAAGTGTCCTTATCGTGAGTATCCTATCTTGTTTGTTTATTGAATTGAAGGTATCTAGAGCAGGCAAGACGTGTTCCACGGGGCTGCGGTGGTACTAAGGACGTTATCATACTTATACACAGTTAAATATATTGGAGGCAAACTCGAGCATCAATCATCGTATTCGGAGCATATATACTGTATAGGTTAGAACGGCTAGAGCATTCTCGAGGCTATCATGTAATTAACAAATTGCCGAGAGCATATTGCGAAGCCAAATCGTAAATACGAGCGTTAGAAGACATGTCGTCTTTCGAAATTCATCTATAAAGCCCAAATACAAGAAACACGCACCAAAAAACTTGATGTGGTGGTATAGGTCGCCCCTAAACTCCTGTACTTATGCAATGGTAGCTAGAGAACTGCTGCCCTGTAGGTGTTTGCCTCCTCCTCCAGCATATCTCCTACTGGACAGCAACGTATGTATGCAACTTAGGTGGTTCATTTTGCCATCATGATTTGAGCTTATTGTCTTTGAGCACTTGAAGGTATTTAGCAAATGATTTCCTATCAGTCGAGGTAGTCATATTTCGTAGAAACTGCTCGCCATCAATCCCAAGTTCAGGAAAGAGGGTCGACTGTAGATGTTGTATGAAACTGGCTCCTGTTTTCAGGTAAATAGCTTGTTCTAGGCCAGCAATCTCGTTCAATACTTGTTTAGTTTGAGCATCTGCCGATGGCCGGAACTGTGTGTTGGAAAGGACCTGCCAACAGGCGGGGTGGAACCTCTCGATTAAAATTAATTGATCAAATCCGGGGATAACTGGAGACGGTGATCCATGAGTTGCTGGATTTTCGGAGATGCTCGCCACATCCGGCCCGCCCCAAACGGTCGCCATCTTGGTCAGGAGACTGAAAGCGATTTTACTAGCAGGGATATTTCCGGAGCTTGGCTCGATCTCTGTAGCGAGGGCGAGGATAGAGCCGATCAATTCCTCGAAGAAGCCCTGATTAGCTTCAGAAATAAGCACGCCTCCCAGATCATTGTTCAAGATGATGCCTAGGAATGTAAGGTACTCGCGTCTTAGTTCCGCGAGCTGTATCTCATCGTCTGTGCCGCTGATGGGTTCTCTAAGTCCTCCGAATACTCTTTGCAATAAAGGCGTCAGCAAAATGTTAAGCACGTCGAAGATCTCAGTCTTGAATCCAAAAACAACTTGGTCCAAGAGACGAAGAAACATGGCCATTTCGTCTTTGGAAGAACTTTGAGATAAAAGGCCCTCGATCCACTGGGGAAGTTGTGGAAGCACGGCAGAGCCCAAAACTCCAAGCAGGCGTGAAAACGCGGCTCTGCACGCGGCACGAATGTCGGAAGATGTGTTAAGTCCGCTGAGGGCAATCAAAATGGCCTCCGCAGCTCTCGCAAACTCATCCGACACAGCTTTGGGAGGTGGAGGTCGCTGGTTGGAGCTCTGAGCTCCGGGAGTCCAATCAGAAAAGCCATGTGCTAGCGTGCCTAAAGCCATGATGATATGATGAACTTGGAGTATGGCTTGCGTATCTCCTGACTTCGCCTGCGGAAGATGTCGTTCCATGTCGGTAAATAATGGATCCATTACAGAGCGAGCGTACAGAGCCTGCTTGTCTGCCGGCGTACTAGCCGTGGACGATATACAACCAATCGCTTCAAACAAATACAGTTGGGCATTGAACACAGCATCTGCTGAATTATCGGTCTCATCTGAGGACATGTCATCGTCTGCATCATCGTTCGGGACTTCCGCCTTAATGGGGAGTAAGTCGCTGATGGATTGAATGACCGTTTCGGCGACATTGCCGACTTGAGCCCTCAAATGCTTCACAAAGCGGAAGAATAGATACCAGGAGCGTGTGCGGATTCGAACGTGGTTGTGATGGATAAGGGTGACGAAACTCTCTAGAACCTGACCAATCATGGAAGACCGTGCCTCAAAAAAGGCACTGTATCGGTGGCATATTTCCATGTACTGTAGAAGGATAGCCGGATGCGGGAAATTTGCAACGCCTACAATCAGATTAGTACACTTTTGTTGCATGTGGATAAGCAGTATTCACCTGACTGCACCATCTTCGTCATCATCGCGGTCAGCCTTTCGTTTGCCTCAGGGGGTGGTCCAGCCTTTAAGCCCAGTCCCTGGCTGGGCATAGCAAGCTCGCCAAAGAGGTACATTTCGTGAAGGGCCAGGTCGAGATCCCTCCAATCCAACTGAGAGCCTTGCTCATCAAGTGATTGAAAGATTCTGGCGACGAGGTTTGATAAGACATCTATGTAAAGATTTGGATCCACTGCAGCCACACTTTTCTGTAACACCTGTAGTTTCTTACGAAGCTCCTGGAACTCGGCCTCATCTGTTTGCTCGTCTTCGGCACCCCAGGACGAGGTTTCATCGTAACGCATTTTCATGATGATGGCATTCAAGATTGGTGTGAGCATCTCGGAAAAGATACTAGGAAGTGAGTCTAATTTGCGGAAATACTGCAACAGATCGGTCAGAGATGGGATGACAGTGGAGCATACTTCATCGTATTCATCAGAGAAGAAGCGTAAGAGGAGGGGGACAAAGTCGCGAACTAATGACGTCGCCTTCATTTTAGTAGCATCATCTGTCGCACGGTCTTCTAGTACCCTCACAAGATCAGCCATGACCGTGTTCACGAGCTTGGCGACAGCTTCTGCTAGATCAGTATCATACAGAGATGTGCCTTTGTGGTCGTTGAGTGGGGGGCTGGCAATGAGTGTCGAGATGATTGCCCCCAGATCGAGAAAAGAGATCATCTCGATCTTGTCCACTGGGCGCATCTTCTTTCCCACAATCTCATTAAAGGCGTCGATAGCTGCATCGCGAACCTTATCGGTAGCACCTGATGTATTCGTCCTTCCAATAAGCGGGAATATCTGCCCGAGCATCTCTTGGTTAATAATCAGCGAGATATCGATCCAGCTAACCCATTTCCCAAGAACTTTAAGTGTCATCTCGATAATGCCATCGTTCTGGTCGCGGTATAGTCCAAACAGATCCTGCCAGGACTGGGCTATCTTCCCAACATCTCTCTCCCGTAAAAGATCTTTTAACTCTGTGTGGACCCGGATCTGAGCGTCCTGGCGTGCAACCAGAACATCAGCGATCTCGTCGTGGATAGAACCAAGGATGCGCAAGTAGAGAATGACGGCTGCAGCATTGTCACGCTGTGAGCTACCGGGGGTAACGGTCAGAGCCAGGAAATCGTCGACAAAGCTTTCCCATCCTTCTCTGTACAAACTGACAAACAGAGTGGTGAGGATCTGGGTGAGCTTGTTCTGCAGACTGACTGAGTCGGGCTGGGATTGTTGACCTGCGGCGTAGTTGGCTCTGACATATTCGAGGAGGACATCTCGGAGAGAGACTAGGCTTTGGGGCGTGAGAGCTTGAACATGTATGATTTGGTTTACTATCTCGAGAGGAACCAGGCGGACGACTTCGGAGGGATGCTGTCGTCTTGTGAAGAGAGAAACGCAAGCCTGGCAAACCTGCCATGCTTGGGGATCATAACGCAGGCGGTCCAGATACTCAAAGGCTTGACCCTTGAGGTTGCTGTCAGAGGCAGGGTTCCAGGCAATCTCGATGGCGTTCTCGATCTGTTTGGGAAAGGGTTAGCCCGTGCGGCAAGCCATGCAGAAGGTCCCCAGTCAAAATGATGCGAACGACGATGCTACTGCCGGTGGTGACGTCGGGCGTCCATGTGATGGACAAACGATGGGACAGTTCGACGGCAGACGGCAGACGGCAGACGGCAAGCAGGAGGGTGGTGGGGCGTAGCTGGAGGGGGAGGGGAGATAATTACCTGAGACTCCATGTTGCTGCTTGTATTCCGATGCTATGACAAAGAAGACACCGAGCTCATGGTCGGGACAAGCAGGGGGACGTGGCGGGCTGTGGCCAGCGGTTTCTTGTTGGCCTTGCTGGTGCAGCGACCTGGCGACAATAATGATGGATGGTGGCGACAGCGATAACGGGATGTTGTTATGATGCTTGCTACTTTACGTAGGTAGAGGACAAGGCTTTCTAGGATGACGACAGAAAATGGCAGGGCACACAGAATCACAGACACACACAAATACACACAGCGCTCGGGAAAGGTGGCATGGAATCGTCACCCCACCTTGGTTTGTCGATAAAATGTTTCCTAGAGCGGTGAATGTTTTGCGCCAAGATTGCAGTGCTGCCCGCATTGCCCCGCCATCAGGACACACAGGCTTTAGCATAGAACATTTAACGGCCATGAGTTCCCCACTTTCCGAACCCGTATCAACCCAATCAACCCGAGACGAGTCCGGAAAAATCCCGGCCTTGAGTTCTGCAACCCTCAGCGCCTTACCTGCAGGCCAAAGTAGGTACTATTTATACCTACGTAGTATTACGTAGACAATTATCCTATCGTCGCTGATTGCACCAAGGGCTTCGAGGCTGTTATAAGTCCGAATCTGGATATCATTGATTAGGTTGATCAAACTATATCTGCCATTGAAAAAGGTATTAGCCTATATTATACCTCGATATGTGCTCCAACCCAAAAATATGAAAGACTAGGACAACGTGCAGGTCATCAAAATATCAGGGAAGGTGGCCAGGGTACCATTGATCTGGTAAGTAGTTGTCAATACTTTGCACAGGTGGTAGGCCTTATTGTGATACAATCCCCAAGAGTCCGGTCGAATTAACTCACAGAACGTCGCATACAATGTGTCATATTTCACAGAAATTGAATTGCTGTAACGCTGCCATAGGTACCGTGCATCAATACACCAAGCCAAAGAAGACTACATTCTCATGAGCAATGTTTCTCTAAATAGAAACAAAAACCGCCATGAATATTGGCATATGCTGTGATATGGTCGGCCCTGTGTCTGACATATTACGTACGTACTCTTTAAAACGGAATCGGTAATGCGCGTGGTTTACTACAGTAGAGTGCAAGGACCATAGCCTCGCGCATGTTAGCATGAAAGGTATTTCGGGGATGCACAGGGCTGTAGACTCAAAGGCTATCTGAGTTTGTTGGAAGGGACAGATATTGAGGGAAGAGATATCTGCACAGTAGGTGTTTAGACTCGGTCGGAAACCCGTAACTCAATCCGGGTCAGCAATCTTGGATTGTGCAAACCAAAAAAACATGTCTCGAAGAGAGGTCGGACAGCGAACATAATGGGACATGAAAGAATACGGAAGCCGTGTCACCAATATGGCTTTTTGTCTCGGTTGTAGTTGCGGTCAGCGTGCCCCTTTTCTTTGCAGGAGCTGGGTAGAAGATGCGACGCCAGTCCGTTCGGTTCCAGAGAGTCGGGTAGATAGAGTGAAAGATGGTACGCAATTGCTAACAACTGCGCCTCGCCTGAGTCTTAAGTAATGTCGATCACCCCTCTCATAATTGGATACACTACCTGCTTGAGTCGTGTGTACTGTGAGGAGCGTTTTGATTAAATGCGTGTTACACACTCTTGAATAGATGAATGTTTTATTCGGGATGCGAAACAGGTCGGGTGCCACTTCATTTGTGCACGTCGATTAGTCCCTGATACTTGATCTACAAACCATGTCTTAGCATTGGCTTTCATCAGAATGTCTTGTTGTAATCAGGGAGGAATAGCCACGCCTTCTATGAGGCTACAGCGCGTGCTACTGTCGCAGAACCAGGCAAGACATACTATTCATTCCATCCTACTTTGCACGACTTCGCGGAGCCATAGCCTACCCAGAAGTTTCTATTCATATTCGTCCCGAGGCAGCCGTTGAGATTTTGGCAACACCGAATCTTACACTAATAAGTCTCTATATGATTGGTGTGTGCTTTAATGATTAAACGCCACAAGCTTAAGTTTCGGAGATGGCAAGCAGCGAGGGTGCAGCCCGGCTCACCCCTCCCCACACAGCGCGGCTCACCCCCTAAAAATACAAGAAGTCTAGGTACATGTATGCGCTATAGCTGTGCTGCAGTTACGCTGCAGTTATGCTGCAGTTATATATTGTAAATTATAATAAACTTTATTTTCAAAAATTATATTATATTTTAATTAATTATTTAATATTTATTTATTATTTATACGTATTTAATTTTTATTATTTTTTTTAATTATATTGTAGTTAAAATGTAGTTAGAATGCAGTTAAGTAGTTAGTGGGTAGTAAGCAGTGGTTAAAGGCTTTGCAGAGCCTGTGGGCAGCTGGTGGCTAGAGCTTATAGGCAGCTGGTGGCCTGAGCCTAAGTATCGCGACTTAGGCCCATTCTTTTGGGAGTTGGTTTTGTATGGCGCACTGACCAAGGGGATAAGCCGCGCTACGTGGGGAGGGGTGAGCCGCGCTGTATGCTCGCAAGCAGCCCCTCCACAGCTTAATTGCAGGACAACGCTAACCCCAGTTATTGCGATCCCGCACCAAGACAGGACAAGCAGGTCCACACAAAAGTTGGGTTGACCATACCGTTATAGGCCTGGATGAGCTTTTCCGGTTTTCCAAGCACGGCAGTTAAAAGTCATGACAGGTGAATTCAAAGTCGACTAAATCATCTGGTGTGGCCAGACGGCCCTTTTCAGGAACCTGCCCAGTAAGCTCTTAGCAGATTTCTCCAGGTTAAAGACCATGGCGGCGGTTCACTTACTTATTGCCCAACTAACCTAAGCTAACTAGGTAGGTATCATAATGAAAACCCAATAGGGGCAGAAACACGGTCAAGCCTTCATTGACTAACACTTTGGCTGAACTGGTTTACTTAAGACGTGCTGACTACCTACCTACTTGTAAAAGGGTGGTGCAGTTGGAAATGCAAGGAACAAAGCGTTCCTGCATTAGCGCGAGATTCCTTTATAGCACGCTAACGGGGGGTGGCTGTGATCGGCTCAACTCAGCACACACCTCACCCACAAAGCAACAATATCCATCTGGAATTGCAACATCCACTTAGAAGGAATCCGACGCGGCTCTATCGCTGGCGAAAGACAAAGCGTTAGCGAACAATAATCATGAGAGTACTGACTGATAGCAAGCCATGTAAGTAATGTATTACGCATTTTTCTCAACTTGAAGAGGCAAGTTGCTCCTGTTGTCAAATTCTTGGTCCTCGTGGGGAAACTAATATGTGGCTAGCTCATATACTGCTGCACTATCAAATAAATAATAGGTAGTGAAACACTGTAAGTAATCTAGCTTGACTATTGTAATGGATGTCCTCGTGAATTAGCTCTTCGAAATAGTTAAACATTATGTCTTCGATTTCTTTAGTTGACTTCGTGAAACGTGCCGGGACTAGATGCAATGAATGTGTGAAAAACAAAAAGGAACTTAAGCTTACTACGTAAATCAATGTCTTAGATCTTTTGTTTCACAACTTTCATTTACTTCCGAAACAACAGCAATATCATCGTTATTGATTGCAAAAAACTATGATACTAGGTACAACAAGTCATGAACCATTTTAGCAGGCTCAATCTATTAGAATCTGCAAACTTACCGTCAAAGCCCGCTCGAGCCAGGCTCTTTAGGAGTGTTGGTACTTTACATCCTGGTCACTGTTTGCATAGAACATCTCATTGGCTAGTTCATTTCGGTCCATCAGGATCTGCTTGCTTATGCGGAGAATAACAGTTGCACACCCCCTTACTGACATCCTTACCACCGCATTTGCCAATGAAAGCTTAATATCGCATGCAGCCCTCTCCCCACATCAAATTAACGTCCATCGTTGGACCGAGATGGTTCCATTCAACGGCATGACCAGCATGGACGCGCTTGGCCTTCAAGTGAGGCGTGCCAATCAACAAGGGTGCATCTGCTCTATGCCCTCCCTCCTTCATCGGGTCTTTGACGCCTGCTGGGCCATACAGCACATAGGCCCTTGAATCTTTGTGGGTACCAAAGGCCGGAGGCAACAAACAAGCACTTGTGGACAATGAATCTCGTGATGGGAGAGGGCGATCTATTCTAGACAGACCCATTTACTATGTTAGTAGTTCTCTTTGATGTGGATCAACCGGGCAAGTTAGTAGCACGGCCCCATAATGGCACGCAATCAACCTCCACCGCCCTTCACAAGCATAACTGCCTCCCCCTGAACCTAGGGAATAGCCCAATCTGTCTAATTTCCCAATAGCGTAATAGTCTTACTGGGGGGTTTTCGGTGAGGGATCGTCCCCTCCTATTCTTTGTCCAGAGAGCCTATTAATACCTGACATCCTCATGGCCTTGGTGTGTCTCTTCTTTCTTCTTTCCTCTTCAGCCCAACAGCCAATTTGCAACATCTGCTCAACACTTTGACTTCGGTCGTCCACTCTTTTTTACAACGCTCTAAAGCTTTACGCTTCACCCACACTCTTTTTCACCAAGCCAGCTACTTGTCGTTTCACCAAACGTACAAAACAAATATCATTCAAGATGCGTTACTCTGCTGTCGCTCTCTTCGCCGGCGCCGCCCTGGCCACCAGCACCGTCTACTCCACGGATGTTGTCACCATCACCTCGTGCGGCCCCGAAGTGACCAACTGCCCTGCTAGCTCTGGCGCTTACCCTACCCAGGGTGGCTACCCCGTCGAGTCCTACTCCGCTGCCGAGACCACCACCACCAGCGAGGCTGCTCCTACCACCAGCTCCACCTGCACTGAGGAGAGCTCTGTCGCCACTCCCACCGGCTACCCCGTCCAGACTCCCTCTGGCTCTGGCTCTGGATCCGGATACCCCTCCGGAACCCCCTCTGGAACTCCTTCGCAGACTCCTGAGTCTTACCCCACTGGCTCTTACCCCGTCGGCGGTGGCAGCAGCTACAGCTCTGCCGCCACCTCTGCTGTCTCCTCCCCCAGCAGCTACCCCGTCGGCGGTGGCAGCGGCAGCAGCAGCTACAGCTCCGGACCCTCTGGCTCCGCCTCTTACCCTGTTGCCTCTTCCTCGTCGGCCTCGTCGGCTCCCTACCCGACTACTCTGGTCAGCTCTTCTGCTCCGGCCTACCCTACCACCTCGGTGATCCCCGTCACCTACACCACCTGCATCCCCACCACTCTGGTCAGCTACTCTACCGTGACCTACGCTCCCAGCAGCAGCCCTTCGGCTACCCTCCCCGGCAACCCTGGCAGCTACCCCGTTCCCACCAACGCTCCCACTGGTGGTTACACGTAAGTACATCCGATTAAAGAATCGCTTCTATCAGGAACATTGTTCTAACTCGCCATTACAGTGTCACCCCTTACCCCACTAGCACTCCCATCCCTACCGGTGGCGCTGCTACCCTGGGTGGCTCTGCCTTCCTCGCCGCTGCTGCCGGTATCGCCGCTGTTCTCTTCGCTTAAGCGCACCCAGCAAGCACAATTGCTGAATTCCCTTGTTGATAATGACCTCTTTGTTTTGTGAACAAGCCCAGGAAGGGGCGCCATGGCAGCTAATGATATCCGGGCCACACCCAGTACGCCCAAGCGGTGTCTGAGAGAACCCAAATCTTTGTGTATTTAGAATTTCTAATTGTAATTAGACGGCGTTGTTTTTGGGATGCCTTGTTTTTCGCAATCTATTGCCCGAATCAGTTGTCCCAAATTCGCCATGTATTTACAAGCTGGTAGAAATCGAAAACCTTGAAACCTATCTCTATTTTCGCCGTAATTATCTCAGTATGTGAATGTTTATTGTGATAAGCTTATACTCAAATAGTGTGTTTCAGACCCTGGTTGAGTACGACGCCTCGTGCGTGTTTCCCCCGGAGATCGCGTGGAAACGTTTCTTGCTCTCCCCTGTCGATCATCTCTTAGCCTCGGCGCCTCGCCCCTCTCGCGCAGGGACTAATTTCCGCCTAAACCCCTCCACTTTCAACGGGCAATGTGCGCGTCTTTTTGTCTTCCCCTCCCTCTGGAATTGCACTTTTCTGCGGTTCAGCTTAATCGATGACCGAAGAATAAGAGGAACGGCTAGATCGGCCGCCGATGAAGTGGCTGTGCTTGGTAGTTGCGTTTGCGCCGAGAATTCATTTTTTTAATCCCTCGACGTGTGCACCGAGACTAATTACTAGTAAATATCGTTTTGTGCTAGGTGAGATGGAAATGTAACAATGGTAACTACTTTTGGAAGTTGTATAACCACGCAGGCGCTTATAGAAGCACACGACCACTTAAGTTAGTTTTGATAGTTAACTGAAGAAAGTCTTCATGACCACTTCTAAAGAGAAAGCGAGTTCTGGGGCAGAAAACCAATCTGTCAACGAGTTAGATCCTAGTTTACGCGTGTAATCTTAATCCCTTCAGATCGTATCAGTATCCATAGTTGTATATCATACTCTAAATCATGACCTAACAATATGCTGTAGTTAAGTTCGTTCCTCGGCCTCCTTGTTACTACGAAAAAATAGGCCAAATTGATGACGCATGTATGACTTTCTCACAGCAAAATTTCTTAGTCACTAGTACATATCACTTGAAGCGATGGGCTCTGTACGTGCTTCGGCCAATATTATTATACAGATATGAAACCCCTTAGCCGAACAATCACGCTCTCTTCCGCGGGCTATGCATCTGAACATGTCGCTCGATTAAGTCTATAACGGTGACGTGGTTGAACTCTTGTGCCAGCTGCAAAGCTGTTCGCCCCAAGTAATCCTCGGCCTGGAGATCAGCGCCGCCGTTCATTAATATGTCAACGCAGTCCTTGCGGCCTCGAGCGGCAGCAAGATGCAGCGGCGTCTGCTTGAGGATGTCGGGAGCGTCGACTTCAGATTGATGAGCCAAAAGAGCTTTTACGACTTCACAGTCATTATTCTCAACGGCGAAATGTAAAGCCGTCCAATCCGCCTTCCGGGAACAAGAATACTTAGTAGCCGGTTGCCACCGGTCGTTTACCCCGTATCCTGCAGCAATCAAACGGAGCGCTATCTGTTGTTTCCCCAGCGCGACGGCTTTGAGAAGTACCGCGCCGTCCTTCTTTCCACCATATTGTGTTAGCAAATCGGTGGCTGTCTTGTTCCCCATAGAAACGGCAATATTTAATGCAGTTGAAATACTACCAAGCCCAATCTGCTTCTCGAGCAGCAGATGAATCACTTCCACGTGTCCCGCGGAAACGGCCAGGTATAGGAAACGATCCCCTGTAGTGACTGTGGCCGCGTTCTCTATCAAAGACTTCACATTTTCCACAGAGCCGTTGTCGCAGGCAGTAGCAAGGCAATCAGGGCCAGCCTCTGCTCTGACAGCTCTTTCGACTGAGGTAGAAGGGGACTCGATTATGAGTCCCATTGCTTCATGGTGCCCAAAAAACGCCGCCTCTGTAAAGGCACTGGCTGCAGCTTCATGGTCTCCTGGGTACAATTTCGCCAACCTTTTTATGAGTGCTGCGTCATCAATTGTTACTGCGTCTCTGAGTAGCCTCAAGAAACCCCCTTGTTCAGAGAAAGTTTGCCTGTTGTTTCCCGTAGAGGATGCAATGCAGTTGGCGACGTCCATGCGTCCTGTTGCTATTGCGTACCAGAAAGGGTTGAATTTACCTATACGGACATGTAAGGCATTGTCGATCGTGTCGTATGGGTTTCGGTAAATATATTCTACCAGGTCGAGCCACCTAAACTCACAAGCAAGCCATATCGGGCTTGAGGGGAGTTTAATTCCCATAGTGCTAAAGCGATACCGGGTGTTCGTGTACGGCAGCCTTGCGAGGTGACGCCATGCATGGAAACTGGGTGCCACTGCATAGAAGCACGCAGGATGTCCTGATGTCGCTTCTGGGATAGACTCAACGGGTTGCAGCGCGAATGATTTCAGAAGATCACTGAGTGCCGGCTTCAGTCGTGAAGATCTCGCAGCATTAACATGATACACCATCCAAGTGATAACATAGTTACTGGGAACACCACCTCCGATATCAGAAGATATTATTGCAATAACAGCAATAATGATTGGCGGATAGAGATGCGCTAGGATGTCTCTCCCGTAGTCCATTACCCAAGAAGCCGGGAAAACTTCACCTTCTGACTCGGAGCTGGTCTCTTCACTAACTCTGTCTTTAGCACTGAAGCACGCGAGTCTCTTAATTCTCTTCCGGGCTATTGGGCCCGGGTTAAGAGCTTGATTCAGAAACCGGAGGCAGCCCTGTGCAAGAGCAGCATGGCCCTCTTCTGGCGAATACACGTCGATCTGCCGGTTGCCGAGCTTTTCGAAGAATTCTCGAACAGACAAATGCGCAAATTCAAATGAATTTTCCCGCAAAACAACCAGATTAGCGCAGACATCTAGAACCTCGACCGCAGTGAAATTGGTTCTCGACTCCGTAGCTAGCGCGATCGATGCAAGGGCGGCGAAGCCGTCGAGTGATATTGGCTCCTGAGCGTACAGGAGCCATTGAAACGTGAAGGTCGCGAGTGCCAGAGCATTGTCACCGGAATCTATTATTTCTTGGTAAATCTCTCGGTATGAAGCCTCAAGCGTCGTAGGTAATGCGCCCAGGCGAGTGCTTACATCTGCAGCTACCTTGAGGGGACGCAAGGACTGAATTTGCAGATCGACCCATCGGAACCTGAATAGACAGTAGCTCGGGATCAGCTGGCCGAATTGTTCTCTTCCCTGGAAGTCGGTTTTAACTCACATTCCTTTGGCACCATTATTGAGTGTTTCGATAATGACGGCACGTAGACTGGGGTGGAGATTGCCGCGGAGGAGCTTTGCTTCAGCGAGTTTCTTGTCACTTAAGACATTAGCTACATTCCTTCTTTGTCGATATCAACTCACATAAAAGATGATATATCTTCGGCATTGTCGTTTGCTCCTATATAGATGTTTGGGGCGCCGGCTAAGCTCAGTGAGATGTCATAATTGCTCCTACTCGAAATAAATATCCGAACCAGTGTGGTTGACTGCTGGATAAGATTGCTTAGCGCGTCTAGAAGTTCCTGCCGGCTTTCTTGGTTGACTTCGTCGAGTGCGTCAAGCACCAGAGCGACCGCAGGATATTCATCAAACAATTTAAGGAGGACTTTCACACTCTCGTCTGTCATCAGCGCTAGGTCCTCGGATTCCCCGGCTCCTCCTTCGATAGCATCTCGGTAGCATTTCGCGACTGGTCCAAGTATCGGCTGCCTAGGACCAACGCTAGCTAGTTGCCGCACGAGACTTCTAAGGATCTTATCACACTGCGCTCGTTCGGGCTCGGCTGGGTTCCTCGTACAGTAGAAATATGCTACATGCTCATGGCCCAGCAGCTCATCTATGACTAGGGATGTGAGTTTGGTTTTTCCGGATCCTGGTATGCCATGTAGCCATAGAACGGATGGGGAACTGCTCCTTCTCCATTCTTTGAAATCTGGTTTCTTGAGAAACCACTCGCCAGACCCTTCAACTCTACCGTTTCTTTCTTCTTTATGGAGAGTACCATGAGGGATTTTGGAGACAGCGTTGAGGATTCTGAGTCGGTCTTCTCGTCTTAGCCCATCATTAATTTCTTGCAACCTAATGTCAATGCGGTCGATCGGTTGCTGTAGCCGCTCGAAGGCAATTCTTAACCATATCGACTCGCTCTCATTTCGAGCATATATATCACCGAGTTGTTGTTGTATGCCCTCAATCAAGTTGAGGCCTTCTCCTATATTTGCGGCCTGGGCGACGCCTGCCAGGCGTCCGAAAGTTTCTAGGGCATGATTTATAGGCGAGTATTTTGTTTGAAAGTCTTCATGAGACTGCCCAATGCTTTTGAGAATCCGCTTCCCTGTGCTAAGTTTAAAATAATGTATGACGTCTGCGAGATAACGTAAGATGGCAGCATAGAGATTGATCACTGATTCAGTGAGTTGTGTTGATAGTTTAGGACTACAAGATGTGCAGAGCAAATGTCAATATTTACAGGCGAGTAAGTTCAAAGATCAAATATGCACATACATCTTCGACTCTCTCCCATTGAGATATACAGACTCGATAATGTAACACTGCGCCATGATGCTTGCCAAATTCTCCACAGAGACTATAATGTAACCGAAAACCTCAAGATCGTTGATGCCGGTCTGCATGATCAGTCTCATGGTGGCCCAGGGCAATGCTGCATGCCTAGAATCGTATTGTATCGCAATGTCGCCAATCGCCTTTACGAAACATATCAAGTTAGCATATAAACAGTATGAATGAAAGGAAGAGAGGGAGGTAAATTACTATCAGTTTCTTGACCCACACAGAGATTTTCTCGAGAACGTCTCGAATGTATATAGTACGACCATCTACAACAGTATTCCATCTCTTTCTAAGGCAATCCTCCTTTCGTTTGCTGACAGCGGCCAAGACTCCATCAAGAACTGTAAGGGGTGTGTTCGTCGTTTTATCCACGGCGTTAAAGTGCTCTTGATCCTCCTTTCTTAATCTCTGCAGCGCCTGTTCCCATTTGCTTCCAGTCTGGCTTGTCGAGGCGCCGTTTGTACCTAAGGTCTGCGTAATTGGTACTACCAGACTGGGGCATGAGATATGTGGTTTTTCTTCTCGGGTATTGTTCATGATGCTTTTAAAGCTACTTCTCCGCAATACAAGAAGACCAGTCTTTATTTACCGATTTGGGCTCTGGATATAATAGACATAGGCTGGAGAGAGCGCGAATAGAGGCAACAGAGGAAGGTACATTAGTGTCTCGCTAGTCTGCCTTGCTGACATGGATTCATGCAAGATTTCACAGCCACGATACTACCTAATGATACCATCGCCGATGACGAATCTCCAATCGCTGACATATGTACCTTACCAACAGGTGCGTTCAGCTAAGGGTCAAATACGTAGAGCCCATTGAGATGAGAAAGAGTAATTATCGAATGATGCCGGGCGACTTAGCTCGACTTGGTGGAATCAAGCAAGGACGCAAATCGATGAGGCTCGCTCAGCAGACAGCTTATGCCTTCTGCTAGATCAACACCATGCCCTTCCAGAAGGAAAAAAAATCGAAGAAGCTGCGCATATATGTAGCGACCTGGCTTGTATTCCACTGAGGAAAACAAGTGATCACTGCGAGGGTACGTTCCAAAGGTAGGCTTGGGACTCTCAACAACTCGAGCTACACTGATTCGCTATGTCGCCGTGAAGCTTGCGCTCATGTATTTCGCAAATATATGCTTAGATTGAATAGTGAAGAACGAAAGACTATAGCTAGTTACATAGAAAACCTCTCTTCTTCATACAGTATTTCCTTCTTCACTGAGATGCCTTGCTCATCCGCCTCACCCTGCCAAGCCCTTCGTGATCGTGGTGATCCTGGATCACCTCGCTCACCACGCCAAGACCCTGGTGATCGCAGTGATACGTGGCCTGCCCCTCCGTGGCTTGCTCGTCTGGTAGCCCATGACCCAAAGATATTCACACAGGTATAAGGCTTACAATGGCCCCAATAGATAGTTTGGGGAGGACGAGCAGAAAGCTTCACTCACATAATGCAACGTTCGGTGGGGTTGGGGAGATAATCGATCACTCCCTCTCAAGACTTATAATTTAGTGAGATTTTACATTGGATCGCAATAACAGAATAACCTCCTGTGCACGGGACCAATAAGGCCAGGTAGGCGAGATGAGAAACACGGCTACACACTGGCGAATTGCCGTAGTTGTCTCACGAATCAAGAAAAGAAGATGTTTCACGAACAGGTCAAAATGAATCCAGTGTCTCAGTTATTCAACGTTTCATGAGGAGTCCAACATGGAAACTGTTTAACCTAGATAAAACTAGTACAAGAATGATCTGAGTATTGAAGTGAAGTTATCTAGATACCCAATACCAACACCCTTACATCCTAGGCGTTGATGGACCCAAATAAAATACTGATAGGAAAACATGTAGACCTTGAACCGAGGCTTTGGTGTAAGTGCCGCGAAACGAGACACCTCCTACCTGCTAAGAGTACGAACAAGGCAAGTGCGTACTAGTCATCGACATTATATATACAGAATGTCGGTTGCGCCCGTGAGCATCTTCAATCGATGTTTTTTGGCTTTTAGATTGCCAACCAATGGTTCATCAAGTCGCTGAAGAATGTAGTCAACTTCATTTTCTACCAATGCGTCAGTAGATGTGTGTTATTGCGGAGACATATAACTATATATACGTACCATCCAGTCGAGCGAGAGCGGCTTTCGTCGGAGGAAAGTGTACAATCGGAGCATTGGTCGCGATCGCGCGAAGCGGAGTGAGCGGCGCGTTACGGTCGAGAATGTGGATGTTGATTATTCGCGCAACATCATTATACTCCCTGGTGAAAACAGTAAGTATGAAAACTGCAGGTATAAAAGATCAAGTAGGACCATGAGTAGCTTACATGGCCTGCTCACGCGTTGACATTCCGTCTAATTTTGTCACGAAGCGCCGCATTGCTGCCATTGTGTTTTTATTGACGTCAAGAAAGAGTAGATTGCTTGGTAGCACATTCTGAGTAGCGATGCCTTCGCTACGAGCAACTGGTATACAAAAGGAGTCGGAATCCTGGTGTTTGCAATCTTCCTTGGAAAAATAAAAACTCGCTGCTGGCTTATGCAGCTCCGCCGCTGATATGTTATATATAAGGAGAGACAAACAAAAAAGTAAGAATAGTATGTGTTGCCTCGCCATGATTAGCTTAGTGCTGGTATGAGTTGAGTACGATGGATGCGATGGATGGATGTGATGGATGTAAGTGTATAATTAGTCGATTGTATGGGCTTTATTTATATTGAGACAAGACGGATGATGCCTTGCCCGTGTCGGAACAACGAAGCGTAACACAGGACAAGCATTGGTCTATCTTACACAGGGAGAGCAGAGTGTCTTCGTTATGATTGGTACTTATTGATAGGAAACCCAGCCTGCAGTTGCTCTAGTGACACGCTCTCTACCAGCACCCTTACTGAGACTTCATCGAAAATCTTGCGAGGCTTGTTGACAACGTTAAAGTCTTCTTGATCCTCCCTTCTTAGTCTCTATGGAGACTGCTCCTATTTATCCCTGGCCCAGCTTGTTGAAGCGCCGGTCGAGGTTACTTCCCGAAGGTATATTTCAGAAGTCTTGTAGGTACATTGATCCCTTGCTACTATGGCTTGTTGAGATGTGTTACGCAATGAAGTGTGGAATTTCACACCCACGACACGCTACCTGCTCGTGGTATTTTACGGGTAGCAAATAACCCAAAGTTCCTAACCGTAGGGATATATTTATGTTGAGATACGGGATGACGAATTTGCCTTGCACATCATGTACCCGTTTTCACTTAACGCTTCGTTAAAAAGCTCCTTAAAGAGACTAGGCGCCCAACAAATATGTAAAGTGTAGAATATCCTATGTGGCTAACTTGAATATCGTAGATACTGGGCTCAACAAGTGACCTTACAATAAGATGGTATAAGTGGCAATATATGTTTGTATGTTCATTACCTGCTCGGACACCCAAGGGATGAAACTACAGGTGGCTGGCCTCACTGTGCAAAATCATAGGCACACAAAAAAACATAGAAAATCTTTTTATGCTGACATATGATACGAGGTTAGAGGAGACACCCTCGCCTTTTTAGGAAACAACAAAGAATCGCAACACATCTTCGAGAGAAAGATACTTCTAGTTTATAAGGTGCGTGGTATATCTTAAGTCACTATACTGCAGTTTGTCTTCCATAGATCGGAAAGAAATATTGTTCAACTATGAGCCGTGCTGTCCAGAAGCGTGGTTCTACCCCAACACCATCCGAACACGGGACGATGGGAAGGAAACAGATACTCCAACAAATACCACTTCCCGAAGAGGGCGAGGAGGTAGGTTAACCACGGATAAAAGACCTAAAGTAGGTGGTAATTCTTCTTCATGAATTCAGGATTCTCATAATCGAGTATAATTTCATATGATGAACATAATAACCTCTGCACACTAAACAAGACTAGGCAGGTGAAGCAAAAAGCACAAGGACCAGAAAGCCCCTCCAATTCAAATCAATGATAGATATGTTCAAATAAATATATAATTTTATATTTTATGGAAGGAGATACTGTCTCGAATCCAGTGATCGCGTGAGGATTGCTCCATTCCGGCTCTACCTACACTGCACGTGTCCACCGAATCCTATAATCGACCATCCAAATCTTCTCCTCCCGAAAAGAGAATATAGAACCGAGGCCCAAGGGAGGGGAAAGATAGATTTCCCTATCTTGCCGCCCATGGCATTTCAGCAATGTCGATCCTCCGACCCGCAACGCGGCCAGGGCGCGGAGGCCGAAAAAAAAAATCGGTTGAGGCCCAAGGGTCTCCTGCCTCTTTTAGGCATTTATGCAGGGACCTGCGGAGACACGGAAACCTAAGTCGCGCATCTTCTGCCCCCCTTGTCTCCATCCATGGATCTATCCGTTCCTTATCTTCCCTCCCCTCTAACATACGGAGAAACGAAGAAAGAAGAAGAAAAAAAACCTTGCGGCCTTGTACTCTTTTTTTGCCCGATCTCGCTTTGCTGCTAATTTTCTCTGCCGTCCCCGCATTGGAATACATCGCGGCTCCGCACAAATGCAGGACAAAATTTTGTGCGTATCTAGCATACGCTAGATCAATCGTAGGCAGAGAGGGAAGAGGCAGGAAAGTTACCAATTCGCTCATATCGTACCGCTTCTTTGATGATGTGGCCACCCCACATGAAAAATATCCCTATAGCGCCCAGTAAATGCCATTGATACCGTCCTCATGCGCGCTTCAAAAAGAATGAATGTCTTTCTAGAAGACATTGCTGGTATAGATGACCATCTAGGTCTGTCGCTGGGAACCGGAAAGAAAAGGATCAAAGACGCCTTTGTAAAGTATATCTATGTGTTGAAAAGTAATAGGAGCAAGTTGAGTATCCAAACAGGGGTATCAAACGCTATGGAACTGCATAAGTGAATGACAAATGATGTGTTCAGACAGTATAGACATGGGCACTCCTCAATGCGCCGGAAGCACCAAGGACAAATGAAATGCACCAATGGATAACGAGCTAAAGCTTCTTTTAGCGAATGGGAATTGGCATTTGAAAGAAACGTATTGTGCGCCATTCGAAACCCTATGCGCTTTGATCGACAGAATGCCTATATCGACGATAGACTAGGATGCGCCATGCTCCACCTGTATATGTGCTTCTGACGTGGACACGTCTACCAACGCATCACGAACATGCGTTAATGGTTACTTTGAGCAAGCGCGAATCCACTGCAAAAAACTTGTTGGCAGTGGAAAATCCAACGCATTTAGGGTCATAGAATTCTACGACAATCTTAATGTGAAGATTCTTGTGGACCCGTACAGCTTAGCGAGTCTTCAAATTCTTGTATACTGGCCAGCAAGTGGAACAAGTAGTTTGAATTTCTCTCGGTAACCGGCACTAGCTCATATGAAATGCGCTCGAGCGAAGTGTTCCAGAACAATTTTGTGGATCGGAGAAAGACTGCGAAATCGGATCCTAAGTGTTGTTGAGTAATGTATGGGGCGGGATTCGCTCGTCCTACACTAACTTGTGGACCCTTGGCTAAGACTTTGTCCACATCTAAGCAATTGTCGTTTCGAATTTGTTGACTAGCATGATACGATTCAAGGCTCATTGGTCAAATTTCTCTTTTCTCCTCAAAGGGGAAAAAAGAGAAGTGTCTGTCAATCGTATGTCGAATCGCGCGTCGTGTAGAGCTGTTTGCTTAAGCCGTACTATTCACATAACTGTTGGGTGCCAGTACGTAATCGTGACGTTAAACCAGCACGTGAGCGGCAAAACCTAGGTGGATATTGAGCCGCCTCGGTAGGTTATTAGTCGTCTTGCAACGTCGACATCCATCGAACGGGTACGCCACCGGGCCCAATCTCGTATGGCTTTGTCACGGCTTTCCTTGGTGGTAGTAGCCAGCGAGCATGGCCCTCGCGTTGGTCGTCCAACTTTCCACTCTTTCGCATTAGATGCTCCATCACCGCGATGCGGATGAAATCGGGGTTTTCGCGCATCTCCCTTTGACGCGGACCTGGCGGAAATAGAACCACTGTAGAATTTTTACTCGAATTCGAGGCTTGAGCGGCTTGCCGAGCCGTTCTAGGAACTCCTCTTGAACGTTGCACCTTGTATGTTTGCATTTGAATTGACGCTGTGTAGCCGCGAATAGGTGTAGCGCCTCGGGCCTCGGGTCGAATATTGCTGGTAGGGTTAAGATACCGCCGTATGGCCTCACTAGGTTCCTCTTCCAGCACGGGCGGCCTCCTCTCGTCGGTGAACGGAACCCTAGGGTCAATAGTGAGGATCGACCTCGTGAGAAAGTCATCGGGCGGAATTGAAGAGGCAGTGAATGTAGACAGAGACCGGGCCGCGGACCGCAATGCACGAAGTGATGCCGTTAAGTTCGACTTGAAAACAGCCTTGAACGGCAGAGCAACTTGTGACTGCTTGTCAACTATTATATCAGCCTTGGCGCTGAAGTCTAGTCGGTCATTTTCGAGAGAAATTTTCGATAATGGGTCTTCCGGCTGCTCTCCGGGCGGCGAGGTCACCGGCTCCAGAGACCGCCGTGGAGAACGTAGCCTTCCGCCTCGGGGTGTAATAGGAAAGTCCAGTGACGGGATAACACTGGGCGATATAGAATCTCCCAACGACGGCAGGCTATCGAAAGAAGCCGTACGTGTAGAAAAGGGAGACGCAAACCCGCTATCGCTGTGTAGCAGCGCATCTTGCTCCTCAAGTTCATCCGGAGGGGAGAGTAAAAAGTCTAAGGGACTGCGCTCGAACGATGGCAAACTTAGATCTTCTCCTAGGTCAAACCGGAACTCCTGACTAAGATCCTTTTCTGACACTCGCGATCGCGGTATGATAGAGTCTACTGTCATTCGGGGATCTTTCACATCTTTTTGGCGCAAACTCCTTCTCCTTTTTGGTGGTGGAATATTGGTGATGGCCAGCAGAGCAGCCACTGCGGGTGGTACGGCATCGGGCGAATGAGTATCTCTCGCTCTACGGGCAGAGGAGGATCGCATCCGGTTGCTGGGCTTCTGGGAGTGGTGCCTTTGTTTAATAGGGATCTGTACGGCGCTTGAAGGCGTGATCGGCCGAGGGGCTGTATTCGCCATAGTGGTCGATGGTGGATCGTTCGTCAGGAGAGGACTACCTGATCGTGACAACGTGTTTTTTGTGACCGCTAATTTTGTTGTAAAGTCAAGATTCATATCCAAAGACTGGTCTGAGGCGAGCAAGAAGCCAGCTGAAATGTCATTCTTACTGAGAGGGGAGGGGCGCGAGTATGTAGTCGACGGCGTAGGGACAGAAGTTGGTGGCCGAGATTGTGTAAATGAAGGTGAGGGCCTGCGTGTATGGAGAAATGACCTTGGGGTGATCATGATAATAATAATAACTGTAATACCCGGGCCAAAACGACCGGGCCTACAAAGAAAGGGACCCCGAATTACCCAACTGGGTCACTAGTGTAGTCAATTAAGTGCTGCGTTTCGGTATGTAACAAGCACCGTGGAACCCGGCCGGCCCCAACACCGCGAAGCTGAGACTGGGGTGTATGCTAGAATAGGCAAGCGGATATGATGTATGGATCGCTGGCCGCTTTCTTGCTGCAGGGTGCAAACTGTATCCATCGGTGGGCCAACATGCCATGAGGCCCAATCGAGAGCAATATGGCTAATCGTGCGCTCTGGGGGGATAAGTCGGTTGTTGCGAAAACGAGTCGCAATGACAACAACAACCACTTGACGCGCTCTCCTTTAGATTCTTATCCTGTTGTGCTCCCCGTGGTCTTTCAACCCGGTAGGGCTTAGTTAGAAGGACTGATGCAAGGACGCGGACAGTGCTGTGGTGTAATGCGTCTTTGGTGGTGCGACCGGGTTCGCCAGGGGGTCTGCTGGAGATTCTTGTACGTAAGAGCCTAGAATTTGTGCCAACGTGGACACACTGCAAGTCACGATCCCAGCGAATTGGGTGAGGCTGATGGTGACGTCGACTGCCCACAAGAAAGTAGGCAATGTCTCTGATTCGCTTCTGTCCGTCTTCCAAACCGGTGGTACGGGGAGTGGAAGGATAAAAAAAAGATAATAAATATCCGAGATGCGTGTCTGGTCTTTGAGGAAGGAAGTAGATTAAAGCTGTGTGTTTTATCGATCGGTGCCTAATAACAGACAGACAGACAGGTTTACCTACTAGGTACTCGGGCGTCAAGATTCTGGCACGATAAAAAGGCCAGGTGCTGTGCTGCTATATTCGATACAGGTGGCAACCAACCGCGACTCGTGCTCTGCGAGAACAAACAAAACGAGGAATAATGCAAACTTCTTCACTAAGAATCGACAAGTAGGACAAGTAGGCATGGTTTCATTATCTAGCAAACAATGCGCTGGCAATCGCTTAGTATTTAGAAATGGGTCTGATGATGATATCAAGCGAGATAGACGAGATAGATACCAATGACACCAAGCGACGATTAATCATGATGGCGGGATCAGCGGAACCTGATCAGCCAAGCCCAAGCCCTGTTATGCTGTGGTACCTTCTGCATCGTGTTACAGCAACCACGACTTGGTACTTTGTCATGTGTGCGTTTGGATTGGTGGTGCTCTCGTCCCACTACTGTAGATAACGCAGCCTGCCTCTTTAGGCCAAGATGGGAGAACGCCAGGCAGACTTGGAACTTGGAGGGGTGGGCTTACCTGATCAGGCAATTAGGCGCTGCTTTAAACATGCAGTCCGCGAATGTAGGTACGGAGCGGCATAGTTTATCAACTTACCTTAACAACCTGAAATCTGGGGAATCCGACAATCTGAGGTATTAATATATTCAGCGAATGCTATGATATGCAATAGAATTACCATTATTACACCGGGCTTCCTTTCTCGTGTTATGCTAGAGTTTGCTCGCACGACTTGTCTTCTTGCCGATAAGGTGTCCTGCGAATAACAAGACCCCTTTTTTTCCTGCTGTTCTATGATTGGAGCGAGTATACGTGTAATATGTAGTAAGATGAGTGAAGTGATCGATTCCTTCTATTCTCTCTCATAAGCTTCCTAATTCACCCCATCGCAGGACCCCCATCGCTACGCTGCCACAGTTTTCATGTATTGTACCTAAACTAGCAATGATCAAAGAATGTGACAAGTTATAGTCTCCTTGGACAATCACTAGTGTTAGTATTAGCACATTGTGGGGGGACAAACGGGAGCGTTCTTCCATTTCCAACACACCAACTTGTGACGTGGGTGGTCGGCCTAGCCATATGACACGACAGCATGTGTGTCGCATGAGGAGCCGGGAGCTCCATTAGGAAGCCATTCCAGTTCTTCAAGCCCTCATCTCTTTCTACCTCGCTTTCGGCCCACGGCTCATTTTGCAAAGACGACGAGATTAAGAATTGACTGATCAAGGATAGGCCTTTTCGCCATGCGTCTTCAAGCAACCGCGGATATAGCCATACCACCATGGGGTGTTCAAGCCTAATCCTAATCCTATTTGACGAAGAAATGAGTTAATCTTTATCCTTATCTCTACTTAATTAGGCTTCAACCCAACAACTTCCCCAGCTGTCAATCCCACGCGATCCGAGCTAATAATATGGGGCTAGGCTGTGAAGAAATACGATTCCCCTATCTCCCTTGCTGACTGACAGCTCGCGTGAGCTCTCCGACTATAAATACTTTCCTGTCGTGCTCCGTCAGCTACACGTGATGTCCGGCAGTCGGCGACGCCCATAAGCTGTCAACTCAATTATCGGTCGTCGAGACCCTCAAGGCTACAGTGCTTTTTTAGATTTTATAACTTGACACTTGTCTTCGTATCGCAACACAGGGAAACAGCCCTTGGGATAGTTCACCTAAGGTGGCAGGAGATAAGACTTTCATCACCAACCATGGCAGGGTGCCAGAATTCCAGCGCCGTCTCTGCGGCCATTGGCACTAATTATCACTAGTGTGCGGGTTAGTCTTCTGGCATCCCGCACGCCAACCAAGGAAGGGAGAACAAAGTCGCCATGAAGATCGCATTGTATAATTGTCGTTATACCCACCCAGGTGTTTGTTTAAAGACTGAATACTAGCAATGGCGTTCACGGTATCGATCTTGGCCTCGTTGTCAGTAAGAAGCCTGGCGTGGGCAGGAATACCCTGAAAGGAAATCTCCCGAGACTAACACGGCATACATGCAACAAATCTCAGCCTGATCATAGGTGTCAGTCAGCAGCAGTCGCATCTATGTCATATATAAGCTGCAAGTCATCTTGTGAGAATGGCCTGGACTTATGTTCATTGGCGAATAGGATTCGAAAAAACAGGAATGAATGTGTTACACCATATGCAAAGCTGCTGACTGGGTGAGGAGCGTGGTGTACTCGGAAGATGCGGAATCTTGATGAGGAACGAACGTCCTCGCAATCGAAATTTGAAACTACGCTCGTTGAGCATCTCGCCGTTCTGCAAGGTTCAAGGATTTCCGAGCTAGAAGCCGTTTTATCTTCGAGGTACTAAAACGTAGGGCCGCTGCCATAGCTTGGTTTTTTTTTTTTTGTGAAAAGATGAAAAAAAAAAAAAAAAAAATAGGAAATTCGTCATTGGGCGTGGGACAAACGCGGGGAAGTAGTAATGAGAGAGTGCTTATCAAGCCTATCACTGTCACATGCGTAGAATGGCTGAACTCATCGTACATATGCTACTCCACCATCCCACCCAAGACGATCGAATAAAACGTCCCGGGCAGGAATCCGGGGTTGAGACACGGGTAATGCAGGGTCGGGACGGATGGCAGGGGTTGCCGACACCTGAGGCACCGCTCTGCATTGCTTCTAGATCATCGCTAAGTCACTATCGTGATCGTGGCTAGCTGAAGTAGTCCATCGCACATGCGGTAGCGTGCTGCGGTGGCCGTAGGAACAGTTACCCGGGTCGATCTCGATGTTATACAGGTGCGTGCACGGCTTCGGTAGATTTTTACTAATGCGCTTATGGTTTTTACGAGACAATTAGGTATTTTGCTCATAACCTTTTCACATTACGATCAAATTAGATTTTTTTCCATGAAGGGGTCTGCATCCAAACACCGCTCCGAACACCACACCGTACGCCATTACATGCCAGTCCAGATGAAGATCCCAAGTGATGCGCACTGAAAATGAACAAAACAGCCCCCAAGTGCAACGCCAGAGTGCCATGATTCAAAGAGTCCAATCTCGTACATTCGTCAAAATGATCGCCTGGTCGCGCGGAGCAGCTTTGACAGGTCCTATATCCACTTCTCTGACTGTCGGCTTCCGAGGTCTGCCTGGCTCCGGGTCGCTGTGGCTGGCCGGGGGTTGTCTGTTCTGCTATTGTATCGGATTATCATGTCGTTGCTTCTGATGATTTCGTCGAATGTCGGGACCGCCTCTTCGCTTTCTCGTGGGGTCTGACTCTGAAGCTGCGTCTGTGACTTGAACCGTGTCATTCGAGTCGCCGCTGTCCCCAGTACCCTTCGTTCTGTGTTGCCGATAACCTCATCACGATCAACGTGGAACAGCTTCGGGAACCAAGACCGAAGCAGCGGTCTTAGAGCTGGTGCCGAGGCCGTAATGAGCGCAAGATTCGTCTCAATGGCGGATGTCACGAAGCCGATGTTGGCATCAGCGCTCAGTGTTGTCTTCAGCATGAATAGACCTTGGATCAGCAGGACAAGTCGGACAATGCTCGTGATGGTCGTACTTAGGTTACCAGTAGAATCAGTCTCTAAGTAATCTTCCCTTTGGCCAGAATGCCGTTACTTGGAAACTTACAGAAATCCTAGCAGAAAGATGAACATGAGGGCAATCTTTGTGCGCCTCGGTATTTTCAAGTCGATGAATATCCTCAGTGGCAGTGCCAGTATGAGTATATCCGTGAAGATATTGAACGAGGACGAGACTGTGAAGAGAACTCTTCTGTCGATGCATGTCCCCTGCAGGCTGGTCTCCCAGGTCTTATTGATGGGAGTGCACTGGAGTACAGTACCAAAGAAGACTGCAATCATCATTCCTATGTTGGCTGTATTCATCCAGAGGATAAAGCGCTTTACGCCAGGCTTCTGCCCAAATAGTCGCATGAGTAGCAGTAGTATTGATGTCTTTACCAGCGCCAAGATTGGGTTGTATAGAATTTCGATGGCGTAATTCCATACCAGACCTGGAACAGGATCGTGAGGTGGGATGTCTTGCCATCTAATCCCTATGAAATTCGTCTTGATAACTTTGAATAGGTCAGCATGCATGACTGAACGTAATTGCTGTGTTATTCACAACTAACACATATAACTCGCTGCCGTTTCCAGCATTGACAACACCTATAGATCACATCTCGTTAGTCAATTCCCATCACAATATGTTGTAGGTCGTCAGCCGCTTACCATAGCCACGCATACTAAAGTATCATCTATTTCGCACATTAGCTGTTTATCTGTAACGCGAACACTTTAAATTGCTTACCCAGCCCAAATTGATGTGATGATAACCTGCCAGCCACTCTTACACATAATACAATAAAAGCAAGGCCCGTGAAGGCTATGATGATAGCAATTGCAAGATTCTGTTGGATACTAGTGTAACGAAATGGATCTGTAGATGACACAGCCACTCCCGTGATATTTTCAACAGCGAGAAGCTTGTCACTCGTCGGTAACAGAGACATGATGAGGGATTGTGCCATGGAAACAGAACGTATTATGGTAGCTGACCAAGCGCGCCGACGAAAAGGGCGAGGGAGAGGAAGTGAGAATTAAAACTCGCCATAAGTCCATAAGTAGGGGGCTAAGTCTTCAGATATAGTAGTATAGCATTGCGAAGGCAAAAACGGGATCGCAGGTCGTTGACCGGCCGAAAAATGATCTACACCTAGTATTGGGCTAGGTGAGCTCTACGGACGGCATCAGAAGAGCAACCGGATAAATCAGCCTCATGTGTCAGATGGATCGTCGTATCGGATCGCCACATGGCCGACATTGGATGGCAATCACGAATAGTTCAATGTGGACTCAGGCTTTCCTCTTGGCCACACTTTCAACTTAAGCTATCTTGACTGAATAATGAAAGGTATTCAACCTGCCTGGCACGGTAGCAGTTGAGACGGAACCATCCAGCATGATGTGCCCTGGCAAGATACCCAGTGTTCATTGTTGACAACGTAAATGTATCTCTTCTGTGCCACCATCAACCCCTAGGTTGGCGAATACTTCCGGACTAGTACCCTCTCTGGACGTCTGGCATCTGGTGGTCCAACCTAAGGTGATTACAATCCGGATCATGAGGAGGGTACGGGTGCATCCGAAGAGCAATCCTATGATGGGATGAAAAAGATTAAAATGCCTAATAGTGAAGATCAGACGATGGAAAGCTGTTGACCGCAAGGCAGAGTTCATGCCAGCTGGAGTAGCTCGGTGGAGGCGACCTATTTCATGAAACATGTTTGGACATATACACTACTTGATTGGATATTGATCTATTCCGATGGCCGACTTGTGGCGAGCAAAGGGCTTGAGGCGTGGTATCCCACACCTCGCCGGCTACGAAAAGGGCCGGTTGAATAGTCTGGGCTGTCGCATGTGTGTGGATGCGGGTAGACAAAGGTCAAAAAGGCCTGCCCCATCCGTGCGCAAGCAAGGTGGCCCGATTGGGGTAAATGCATGAAGACAGCTCTATGCCCTGAGGATCGTTCCCGCTCGTTGTTGCCAATCAGCACACTAGGGAGCAGCCCTTTCACGATGGCGAACGTGTGACTGCGTGTCAGATTCTGTCGATGAAATAAATTTTCGATGATTTTCGTGCCAATCTGGGGGATGGGCGGGAGATGCATCTAATCCATTAGCTAGGAAGTCATAGCATAAGAAAGTTGCCACAGGTATTGAGTTACCGATTGTTCGCTTCCTCAACGCACGGCAATACTATCTGTGTCTCGATATCGGTATCCTCCTCAGTAAATGAGGTTGGCGGGAGAAATGAAATACACCTCGGAGATGAACAACTCTACATAACTAAACCGAGATAAAAGCAGAAGGGGTTGATTAGCCCACACTACCTACACCGATGACATGGCTATCGAGAAGTACTCAAGATCGCACGAAGGGCATTTAGTGATGGAAGCGTATTGCTAAACATAGGTACCTTATTGAAAGGTGAAGAGGAGCAGATGTCAGAAGTTGCGAGTAGGTGCTCAAGTCCTGTTACGTCAATTGCGTACAGTTGATCATACTCTATCAATACTGTGAGCCGCGCCCTGACCTCATGTCAACGGTTTATGTTCTTTCAGCCAAAGAGTACGGAACACCTGAAACAGTCGCGGCATAGATGGGTAGCTTGCCCTCGTCTTTTCCCCGTACGTATATGCCGTCACAGGCGAACGCCGATTTCCACTTGGATAGATCATAGGTAGGTAGAAACAGTAATCGAACGGCCTCTTTCACTTATGTTGACATTGATGTGGATGAGAAACCTGAGCTTAGTTATCAACTTTGCGCAAATGCCCGCCCTGTGTGCTCGTCTGTGCCAAGGATAGAAACATTCTTGTTGATATCTTTGGATTATCTCCGCTTGATGTTAGACTTTTTCCGAATGTTGCTTTTGGGTGAGTCCTTCACGGAAGTGAATTTGAAGCACAGCGAGTCCTCGTCTGACTCCGACTCCAACTTCGACTCCGACATACTCCTGTGCCTCTGTTAACGGCGATTTATATCCTCCCAATCGTACTCCTCATGCCAGTAATATGCATCATCATTTTCTTCTTCCATTTGACTGCCTGAACCCGCCCGCCGTTTTTTTGAACCGATGTCACACCCGGGGATACTTTCGCGCTTGTCATCCAATTGATCTTTATATTCTTTGCTTGTCCAAGATTGAACAGAGTGTGTTCTGCTTGTAAACGATAACCTCTCGGGAAAGCTCCGGGTTGAAGAAATCACGTAGTAATGGAAATACATTATAAGCAAAACGGGCAAAAAGAAATTCACGACAAAGCCCCTCTCTATACTGAGTGTGAATCGGGACATTATGGAATGAGTGAGCAAACTCGCGGGCTGCTCCATCGTTGTTGAGGACGTGAATCGCAAATGCGTACGGCCGAGCCTCAGCCGGTCTGATGGTTTGGAGTTTGACAATGGAGGGTCTGGTGAGACGGTCACTGGCTTCGGTGCAATAACAAACAGACGTTGATTGAATAGCCGATGGAAATTGGAACTTAGGCGCACTATATTGCGACTATCGTCAATTGCGTCCTTTTCTCATCCCATTATGACGAAACCACTGTTCTTTATTTGATGGGATTAGTTGGAAACTTTTCACCGCCAACTGAGATTTGTTTATGCAGCAACGAGTCAAGTCCGGGTCTTGTTCCAGGTCTTGTTCCAGTCTAGGCGGCTCATGCCGTAGCTTCCACTCCTTAGGCAAGTTATCATGGGGAAATTTCCAAGCTGAAAACGAGGGCACTATAGGATATTTGTAGTGCTCGTCGTCTACTGGCGTAGACGCGGCGGACACGGTTGAAGGCGAGCGTGGAGTACAAGTGTGGGTTCTACCGCTTGCTGCTTGAGGTTCTGTGCTTCCCCTATCATCTGGTAGATCTAGAGGTGGCTCGTGGCCTTTAAGTTGAAGCCAATAGCGGCCAGGTTCGACTATACCATCATTGGGTGTTTGAATACGGTTTTTGCCGAACCTATCGTGGCTAAGGTAGACTTGTCCAAAGGCGTTGTTGGCGATGATGCCGCCTACAATCAAGACAGTCCCATGATGAATCCCCCAGGTCTTACCCTGGCTTGACCGTTCGACGCAGTCGACAGCGGCAAGTTCGAAGATGATGTTACTCTCGTAGATGCTGTACCCGGGGTGTAGTATGCTAACCTTGCCAAGTTTAGGGCTCTCATTAGGCAATCCCCTCAGCTTCTTAAGGAGAGGATATGCCATCGGAAAATCATATGGTAGGGTTGTAGCGTTGACGCCGTTGCTGAAAGATGTACTGTAAGGAAGGATATAATGGGCCGAATTGCCTAGGCTACTGTCGTAATTACGAAAGAAGAAAAAAGTTGGAAAAAGTAGATCAACCAGAGATGTTTGTTTGTCAACACGAGACAAGGCAGCAGACTGTCTCACATTATCGTATACCAGGGGGTGGGCGGCGACATCGTGTAAATAAACTCAGCTACCCGTATTTATTCTTGTTTATCGTGCTTGCTCGATTCTTCGATTCCACGGAGTAATTCGCAATAATAGCGATACGGACCTGAATAGGCAGGGCTAGGCAAACAAGAGCGAAGTCCCCGTATACTTCATCGAATACCATTCCAAGCTCCATTAGTCCTTGTTACACCTGCTTAGCATATTTATTACATATTGTTCTGTTAGGTTTCACACATATATACTAATCTATATCAAAAATTCAATTCATGAAAAGCCAGTTGTGATAGACTTAAAAAAAGTTACATTATTATAAACATGATTTCATGATGACGAGAGTGGGACTCGAACCCACGCGGATTGCTCCACTGCGAAATTTGCTCAGTTTGACCTGAACGCAGCGCCATAACCACTCGGCCATCTCGCCAATGATTAGGAATGATTTATCAGGCTGTTATGAACATCTCGGGGAGATCAGAGTGGATACGAAGAGATAGGTTCAGAAGGTCAACAGCAAGCCTGGATGACCAGGAGATTGTATGAGATACATCAATTAGCGGGGAAATAGTTTACGTAGGTAGGAAGTTTGGTTTAGAACCCATCATGTAGTATATGTCTCCCGCAGAAAAAGGGCAACTGCTTTGTCAGTAGGTTGATATGATATTAACCCCCCGTTTGCTGGGACACAGCTGCAGCCAGCTGCCACGCAGCTCCTAGGTACCTGTCAGTGACCCCTGTCACAAATCCTCTTAGTGCTACCTACTGTAAGCTGCCCATCCCTCATGCAAATGTCTAAACCACCGAACCCTCCTCACGCCGAAAATGGCGACACCCGACACGTTGACGCTGACGAGCTCAGCGCAGGTCTTCACGACGTACACATTGCCACAGATCCGCGCTGTCCACAAGACGCTGCACACCCAGATTGACGAGAAATCAGCCCGGCTGCGTACACAAGTCGGCAATAGCTACCGCCAGCTACTCGGCACTGCCGACACCATCGTGAAGATGCGAGGAGACATGCTGTCGGCGCAGGAGGTCCTGGGCCACATGGGTAGCCAATGCGGACGCGCCGTTGTCAACAACAAGATAACCGGCTTAGGGCAATTTCGCGGGAATGAGGACGCCGAGGAAGCATTGGGGCAGGCTGCGCGTGTCAAGCTGCTCAGGGCCTGCGGACTTGCTGTCAGCCGGTTGCTGAAGGTGGGTACGAGTAAAGATGCCGAGGGAAGCAGGGGCGACCGCCTCGTGCTGGCTGCGAAAGTCTTCGTACTCAGCCGATTGCTCGTGTCTAGCTTCGGAAATCTAAAGACTTCGGACGAAGAAACCAGGGCTGCGGTCGAGACTGCGAAGAAGAGCCTGGATGGGTTGAGGAGAAAGCTAGTGCGGGCGGTCGAGAAAGTGCTGCAGAAGATCGGCGAGGGAACGGGTATTGTCGATATACTCAAAGCCTTGTCTGCGTATAGTCTGTCATCAAGTTCCGGCACAAAGGACGTCCTGCGACGCTTTCTGAGCATCAGGGCCGAGGCGATTACGTACGAGTTTGACTACGAGGAGCATGAGAAGGCCAGGGGCACAGATAACGTCCTCAAAGGTCTCGAGCTTTACACCAAGACGTTGGTGGATGTGCAGGCATTGATCCCGAATAAGCTACCAGAAGCACTGCTAGAACTCAAGAAGAAACCGCTGCTGGCCGACGAATCGCTACGAGCTCTGGAGGGTCTCAGATTAGACGTCTTTGAGAGGTGGTGTGGCGACGAAATCCGATACTTCACACCTTTCATAAGACATGACGATCTAGATGGGAAGCAAGCTAAAGAAATGCTGACTAGCTGGGCGAGGAGGGGTGGAGAAACTGTCCTCGGCGGCTTGAGCAAAACACTCGAGCACACCTCTGAGTTTAAAGCCATAATAGAAATGCGGACAAGTACATTACAGCAATGGATTAGAAATGGAGGAAAGGCTAGAGGATTTGATCCATCCATCATGCTCGACGGGCTGCGGAAAGCCATCAACGATCATCTTCTACAGCTCATTGAAACAAAGGTTTCAAAGCTTAAGCTTATTGGGTCTGAAGTGACCTCTACGTTGGAAGCGTGGCAGTCAGGGATCACTGACCGTCAACGCGGTCTATGGGATGACGAAATGCTCGGGATGGACTTTTCTGTTGGCGCTGCTCAAGTCACACATGAAGTTGTATCACGTGTGTACGGAAGAAATGATGCCGTGGCGCGAGCCGTCACTCGATTTGAATCGTGGTATCATATAGTTGACAACGTCGGGGATTTGGTAGAGCAACTTAGACGACAGAGATGGGATAACGATGTAGACGAAATCGAAGACGAGGAGGTCATTGAGATGAGACAGGATCTCCTAAGCAGAGACGATCCACAACTACTACATAAACGACTTAACGAGACACTGATAAAAGCCTTCGAAGACCTAGACGAACAGCTTACATCATTATGGCAAGCCCGAAAAGATGGACTGGACAATGGACAGATTGCCATGTACATCCTAAGGATATTCAGGGATATTCGCAGTCGTCTACCCAAGCTTGACGGCGTGCAGTCCTTCGGCTTGGACAACGTGCCCTCACTGCACGAGAACCTCGCAGCTCACGTGCTTGTAGCGCCGTTGGAGGAGTTTACCACGACAACGCTGACACAGAAACGGGTGGCCGGCAGAGCCTTATGGGAGGGCGAGCCAGCCTTGCCTACTCAGCCTTCTCCTAGCACTTTTAAGCTTCTACGGAATATCACCGTGTCCATGGGCAACTCCGGAGTGGACCTTTGGACACCAGTAGCTGTCAAGACCTTCAAGCGCGTCTGCAGCCAACAGCTTGTGGATGTTTGGCGCAAAGAACTTGTAGCATCTGTGCCAGATTTGGATAAGCCAGACTCTGCGTCCAAGGTGGATGAAGACAAAAAGAGTGAGGCATCGGAAGATGACGACAGCGCAAAAGAAACTAATGAGAAGACATCCGAGTGTAGTAAAGACGTCTTTATTCAGTGGTTGTTTGACGTCTATCTACTCCAGCATTATCTCGATGTTGGCAAGGACGACTCGGATAAGATACTGAAGGATCTCGCTTCAGAAGTATTAGAGAAGACGGGGCTAGATTCCGAAGCAGATAACCGCCTTGTGAAAGCGTCACGGGAGTACTGGAAGAGAACGAGTCTACTGTTTGGTTTGCTCGCATGAGATACCCATGTAACTGAATTCATTGTACGTGATGTGGCATTTGCACTTTTTAAGCAAAATCCAAATCATCGAATATCTATCTACACGTAAATGCAACATGGGACGAATGCCCTTTTGCACAATATCTACATTCCTGTTCGCTAGTCGCTGCTCGCTCTATCCCATCACATCTCCGCCTTCTGAAACCGCGCACCATCTCAAAGCTTGTGCCTCTTCTGGCCCGAGGCAATCTTCTGAAACTCCTTCTGAGGAATCCCTCTGACGAAGCGATCCAGCCCCGCAAACACCTCGGCCACATTCTGCCTATCGAGGATCTCGCGCTCCGGCTTCCTGATGAGCGCCTTGATGCCGGTTAGGGAATCGCCGATGAGGTGCTCGCCCAGGCGCTCGTCGACCTCTTGCAGGACCTGCCGCAAGAAGGCGGCGTCGTCGCCTTTCTCGCACGGGAAGATCTTGTTCACGTAGCCCGTGGCGACGAGCTCGTCGGCCGTTATGCGCTTGCTCATGATGAGCGCCTCGTTGGCCTTGCTGATGCCTAGGCGCTGCACGAAGGCCTGCGAGGCCCCGCCCTCGGCCACGAGACCTAGGGACGAGAAGGGCGTGAGCAGGAAGGTGTGCGGCGCCGCGTACACGAAGTCGGCGAAGGCGGTCAACGCCGCCGAGAGCCCGATGGCGGGCCCGTTCAACGCCGCGATCAAGATCTTTGGATGGCTGTAGAAGGCCTGCGTTATGTTTAGGTTGTTGGCTACGAAGCTGCTAAGCCACTCCTTGTAAAGATCTGTTCCTGGCGGGAGTTCACGGCCCACGGAAACATCGGCGCCGCTGTGGTGGAGGGTGTTAGTGGAGGTTTTAGTCTCGTTTGTACATTGATGATTGTGTATTCAATTTGAGATTAGGGGTATGAGAGAGTGAGAGGGTTTTGTGTCACGATCTGAGACAATGATGACGATGATATTATGCTCCATGCCACTTGTATTTCAACATAGCACGCGATATCTCAAGAACTTGATACAGTTTCATCTCGAACAATGAAGATTACTTACGCAGAGAAATAGCGGCCCTTTCCGGTGAGGATGGTGATGTAGATGTCGTCGCGCACGGCAATTTCTCGCAAGGCTTTAGCAATGGCATAGTAACCCTCTAAATTCAGAGCATTGAGCTTCTTGTCGTTGTCGATGGTAATGGTAGCTATACGCCCAGAGTATGAGACCTTGACTGCGTCCGCCATTATGTGTATGTGCGTATGGGCCTCAATTGTCTTCCTCTTATACTGAATCAATGTCTGACTGTTACTGAGGGCCGTCGTATCAGAACTATGAATAAATAATGAGGCTCGCGTGCTACCTGCTTAGTGTAAGTAATAACGGCGAAGTATCAAAAGGGCGGGCCAATCGGCCCCGCAAAATCTATACCGAGGCTCCTCTAGGTGACCCACACCAGCTACCTTAACCCCACGTCAAACCCACGTTTTCCCCCGCGACCTCGGGAAATAGTGAGATGACGGAAGCCACAGGGTTTCCGTCAGTCTGGTTCCGTTCTCGATAGCGGGCTTTAATGTGGATGTTTAAGTAATTACAGATCTAGCTACTTCATAATGAGATTCTGCTACGATGTCTCTCCTCGGATTTGACACTACCTTGGGTTTTGTTCAATCCCGGCGCACACGTGACCATATATTTAAGATACCAGGATGTCTGAGAGAAAATCTGATTTCATTGTTATACACGAGCTCATTTTTCTAATCTGGCAGTGGTAGCCTTCCGTTGGAGACAAGATGGCATGTTGATTTTTGGTCTCTGTATTTATTATCCGCGGATCGTTTACCTACAATATCAGTACTTGCTAATATATGGACCTTGATAATAAAAGAATCAATCACAGCGTTTTTATCGCGTTTATGATGTCACCACTTCAACAGTGTAGTTAACACGAGGCGGATAAGAAGGCGAGATGTTGCTGCTATATACCAATGCCATCCAATGCTTGTATCAATTTAACTTCGTAAAACAAAACCGACTCCCTTATTAGGTACCTCTTAGCGACATTCTAAGGGGGCGGAATGCTAGAAGTGCAATAAGCCTTGCAGAATTTAGTTAGTACGCCCTGTTGGTATGACGTATGAGTAGGGCTATCATTCAGGGGGTTCGCTGTTGGTCAGTTGGCCATGTACAAGTAGGTAAATCTCCTGCACGTCTCTGTTATCAGGGCTGCCAGCAGATAATAATACCATTAGTACTAAATTCAGTTCTAAATTGGAAAAATAGCTATGGCACCCGCTATCGGGTAAGGTTGTTAATAGGGCTGTGGTGTAAGACAAAAGTAAGTTTCCAATGTTGGGAAGCTTTCATAAGCTTTTCGGACCCACTATGGTTCCCGCAGCAGTATCCATTTCTGCCCTATAGGTATTCCAGTAGGTAGCAGCATATCATGCGACGGAACTTAAATAAGAAAACCACTGACCTACCTAGGGTAGTCTATCGTGCCTGACTCTCTTTGTCGAACTATTGCTATCGGTATCAGAGGAACTAAAAAGATCGTTGCTTCCCTGGAGAGCACGGTCCCCTTGCCTACCGTAGGTACCTAATTTAGTCGAGTCAATGTAACAACGCTACTGTCACACCGTTCTCACAGTCTCACTCACACCTCACCGCTTTGTCCACGCTTCATACGTTCTACCTGAAAACAAGATACAAGATACAAGCTCCAGTATATCATACCAAGTCAGCCAGCATGCTTTCTAGCAGGACAATACGCCTAAGGTCGCGTCTCGCGGCACGCCAATGCCGTCGCCCGGTACCTAGACCATGCTTCTCCAGCACCGATACCAGGACGACAAGCTCGTCCTCAGCTATCGGTGCCAGCGCTGCTTCATTCGCCGCCGGATTGGCCGTCGGCTGGGCACTTTATCGCAGTAGCGCCAGTGACAAGCCTGAAATTAAGGATGAGAAAGGATCGGGTCTCGTCGGCGGAAGAGTATCACAAGCTGTGGCACAGATACCCCACGTGACCAGGACCGGCATCACCATCACCACAACCCCGGATCTTAATGAACTGGGCACATCAGACGAGGTCGCGTATACCAAGCCGCCAACGTTGGGGGATATCACGCGGCTGCTCAACGAGAATGCTTTCACTGTTCGGGCCGCACCCGGTGGTGTCGACCGCTACGATGGGGCACAACTGGCTTCCAACAGCCCGTGTGAGGACGCCTTCATACACGGCAGTTTCTCCAACCCCTTCGATACGGGCAACAGCAATGCTAGCAAGTGGATGGCATGGGCCGTCTTCGACGGGCACTGCGGCTGGCAGCTCTCGAATCTACTGAAGACCCAGCTTATGCCCTTCGTGCGTCGATCACTGGCAGAGGCCAAGTCCGCAGACGGGAGCGAGGTGTCCGAAGAGGCTGTACAGCAGGCGTTGACGAAATCTTTCACCACTCTTGACGACGTGTTGGTGAAATCCGCTACCGCCATCATAGAAAGCGATTTACCATTCGCCGAAAAGGCCAGACACCTCGAGCCCGCGTACGCCGGGGCTTGCGCTCTTCTGACACTCTTTGATCCCCAGAGTCGGAAACTCCATGTAGCTTCCACGGGTGATTGCCGCGCGGTTCTAGGCCAGAAGACGGCGGATGGGAAATGGGAAGCCACAGCCTTGTCGGTGGACTGTACGGGCGCCACGCCGTCGGAAATGGAGCGTATAAAAGCCCAATTTCCCGACGAACCGGATGTTGTCCAAGGAGGGCGAGTCTGGGGTCTGCAGCCATCGCGGACCTTTGGTGACGGGATGTGGAAGTGGACGGCAGAGCTGAAAAAGAACCTGCGCTACCATTTCAATGGTTTGAGTTTGCCGTCCCAAACTAGATACAAGAACTATAAGGACGGGCCATATGTCACAGCTGAGCCACTCGTCACCACGACGCAGATTCCCGATCCCAAAGAAGGACGGCCTAGCTTTCTAATCCTAGCCACGGACGGCCTGTGGGATACCATGTCGAGCGAACAAGCCGTAGACCTTGTAGGGAAGTGGTATGACCGTCAACAGAAGGGTGCGTCGGTCGTCGAACCAGAAAAGAAAACAGAGGACTTTGGTCCAGTTGTACTAGGGTGGAAACAGCAGTGCAAATACGAAGAGCGCAAAGCAACGTTCCGCGACGATAACGCTGCTGTCCATCTCATGCGTAACGGACTCGGCGGTGCTGACGAGGAGATGGTCCGCGGCGCTTTGGCGTTTCGCTATCCGAACTCGAGAGATATCCGGGACGACATCACTGTGCAAGTCGTTTTCTTCGGCCCGGGGCAATGATGTGATTTGAAGTATATAGTTCCCACTGTTCGCTCATGTGAACCCGAACGGGGAGCTTGATTACATGAATGTTAGCGAATGCGCGATGGGAAATGAAGTCCACGATACCAGAAGGAAGCGCGATATGTTGGAAAACACGCAGGACTGCACGAATTCAAGAGCACTATTAGAATAAGAGCGTGAAAATAGCACGGTTTATGATTTTTCAACTATCCGAATAAGTCGAAGCATTATGACTGTATTGTCTTTAACCACCCGCTAGCAACTATATGCTGCGCCGTACATCACAGTAGTCCAAGTCTCTCAGCCTCAGATTTCAAGATCCCAGGGACCTCGTCTTCAAGCGAAGGGTGTTCAGCCTTCCAGCCCAAGAATTTGGGCAACCTCAGCCCCTTACATCTTGCATTCAGACCCCAGCTGATGGCCTCAAAACCCGCCGTCTCGAGCGCCTCCTCCTTGCCCATCTTGTATTCGGCGAGTTCTCCGTTACTCTGCACTAGACCCATCTCCTGCGCCTTCGCGGCCATCGTCCGCGCCAGCGGGCCCCATGTGTGCTCGCCGGTCACTGTCAGATGGTATCCCCGCGCGCCCCAGAGCTCCGGCGATGCGTTGCCGGATAGAGCGGCTTCGATGAGCAGCACGTACGCCTCTGTTAGATCTTGGATGTGGACTGTAAGGAGATGAAATTCGGGCACGGGTTAGTAATGAGATTTTTTCATTTCCTAGCTTACTGTTCATGGAAAAGAAAGTGTGATGCGTAAAATGAGAATTCAAAGGGAGATCAAAGAGATTCAAACCTACCGTCGCCCATTTTCGCCTGGCCGGTTCCGATGATGGGTATGTACCCCCTTGTCAGGATGACTTTGGCCATCTCGTAGCATTGGCGACTACGACCGGAGACGGGACCGCGGCCATTTCCTATCAGTTGTGTGAACTATTAGTATAAGTTGTGAAAGTGAGGCTCACATGATTTGTTGCCACGATAACCAAATAAGTCATCTAAGACAGAGGCAACATCCGCAAGATACGGGCAACCCCTTCCTCACTTCATCCCCGACAGAAGATCAAGCTCAAGGGAAAAAGGAGTAAACATACCGTAAATAGTAGGCGGACAGACGATAGCAGTCCGAACAGTACCAGCGTGCGCAACACCGCACTCAAGCACGATCTTATCGACATTGCGATGAAACGCTTCATTTGGGAGACTAGTCAGAACGCCCACGCCGTCCAGATCATCAAAGACCCTGTCGGACGGCTGACCGAGACGATCCTCGACCGTGTCAAAGTACGTCAGGATGCCGTTCCCGCCCGTATGCAACCAGTACCCCGGCCGGGCCTCCGAGTGTCCCTCGACCAGCCCGGCCGCGATGGCGCGCGCCGCGCCCTCGTGGTCCGATGCGTCGGCGGCGTCTGAGCAAAGGTTCGGCTAAGTCAGCTACAAGTACAGACTTATTTTTAAACTCGCCCCCTACTACAAGGGATTGGAACTTCCCACGTAATCACCCAAAACGTAAATGCATGCCACCAGAATCCTTCCCCGATAGATTGCATGATCCTTTCTCGGGCCGTACCGTTCGTACATGCATGTGCATAAAACCCCGAGAATACAAAAAGGCAACGGCATCACCAAGCAGGAATAAACTTTCTTAGAAGTTAAACCCAAAACAAAAAAAAAGGAAAGACTTACGCAATACGAGATCTGCCCAAGCCGCCTCTCTCCTCAACAGCTCCGCATCATCGAGGGATCCCAGAATGACGCGGACAGCGGGGTATGCCGCGCGAACCTTGGCGGCGCTGCTCTCGGAGCGCACGAGGGCCGAGTACTCGAAGTCGGGGTACTTGCGCGCGAGCACGTAGAGCGCATCGCCCGCGATGTAGCCCGTGACGCCCGTTCTGCGCGTTTACGTTGTGTGTGAGAATAATAAGTCACAGTAACAGGGCAGGGATCCAGAGGGGACAACTAACATGAATATCTTAAACGCCATCGTATGTATACACTGAAGCCCGGCTCAATAGTGATGAGAACCTCCTCCTATCTAGCTATGTCAGTCAACTAGAATAGATACGAATACTGCTTTCCTTAGTAATTAACTAACTTACGAGGTTCACGGGAAACTTACTGTTTTAGACTGACATACATATTGTATCGCGAAAACAGTCAATTAGTAAGCTAAGTGGGTAGGTAGTACTGGTGCATGTGAGTTATTAGTGGATTAATAATGAGAAGCCAATGACGCAACTCATCCATGTGTCGCCAGAAGTTGAGGAGAAGTGAGTAGGTATCTTGTATGTAGAATACCTTAGAGTTAAGGTCAAAAATGCCTGAAGTGTACTTCATTAGGGTTCCAAAACGCTAGTATTTCTACAATGTTTCGCGATACTCCTTGCATTTATATCCCAAGTTAATGCCTTTCATGCTGTCTAGCCACTGATACAAGCGGCAACGGTCTCACGGCTTCTGCTTCTCTTGTCATGAACGTCGATACAAATAACATGTGTTGCGTGCGTGGCTCTATGCCATTGCTTCGGGGAAATGCAAACGCTTTCAACAATGAACATATTGAGAGGTTCCTATGTTCTGATCCGTCGCTGAACAATAGCAAATGGCCCCAGTGAAATCAGAAAAGAAAGGAAGGAGACGAGAAGAAAAAAAAAATCGACGCTGCGGGCTTCCAGGCTCCCAAGTCCATGCCGTATCCTTGTGAAGAACCTGTCCGTTTCCTTATCCGTTCTACACCAAATCAATGCCGTTGTCGCGCGAAAGAAAGCGCCGAGCCCTTATCCATCCATAAACCATGAGCGTTTTTTAAACATTAGCAGAAGGATGTGGTAAATCATCAAAAGTAATCACAAGCTATGTGCGAGACGAGGGGAAATTTGCAAGGATATTTTCCAGATCTTGTGCATGTGCAACTCCCGACGTCATCGTAATTTATAACCAGCCTCTAATTCGATATATCGCAAAGTAATCAGGAACAGATATTAATTTAGAGTAGTTCACCCGATTCCAGTGCGAACTATTGGGGCACAAGAATGGACCGTGTGGTGCAACCGTTGAGGCGCACCCAGTTATGTACGAACCAAATGCGAATGAATGGGGAAACAAGGCGGCAACTCGCACTAGTTTTCTTGGACACGCACGGGGACATTCCCCTTGTCTGGCGGAGATATTGGAGTTTTCTCCGTTTCTTTGCCAGCTTCATCTGCAGTGTCAATACTGGTACTGAGAGGAGAGCCGCTTTGCGGCGTGTTTTGCTCTGTGGTAAGCAAAGGTGTTGGTACAGCTGAGTTCACTTCGACGGCTAAACTGGGCGTTGAAGGAGCTGATGTGGCGGCAGCAGCACCTCCATTGGTGTTGTTTGTTGATGCCACAGGATTCAAGACTCCCTCGATCGCGCAAATGAGCCGGTCAAGTGCCGAGTTTTGACGGCTGGTGCCTTGTTTCTTGAGTTGGGGAATATAAGTGCTGAGTTCTAACGCAAATTCAGCCTTTTCTGGGCCCCTCAGATTGCCGAGAAGCTTTTCTGTGAGAAGGTTAGCTACTAGTTGCTTGGGAACCATGATGTAAAGAGGAGGAACAACTTACGGACGACATAGTTGCCGTATTGATCCCTGATCATGACTTGAAGTGGACTCGTCCCATCGTTATTTAGAGTCATGAGTTTGGTTCGAATATCTTTTCTCTGGTCCGCTGTTCCACGCTCAATGCATTTCTCGACCACATTAGAGGCGAATTTGTGCCTTGACAAAGTCAGAGTTCTATCAATGACATGTTGTATCATCACTAAGCGATCGGCCGGTTCGCCATGATCTATGATGTGCTGAATCACGTAGTTTCCATATTGATCAGTCATAAGCTTGGCGGCGCAGGCGTGAATATCAGCCATCAGTGTCTTCTTCTCATCCTCTGTGCCGTATTCCAATATACGCTGGATAATACGGCAAGCATATTGATGTGTGGCTAAGAGTTCAATCTGACCCTGGAAGGCGTTCATTATGAAGGGGATGCACTGTTTTGGGAACATTTGGACGGCTTTTTGCACTACGTGGTTGCCGTTTGCGTTTTTGGCGACCTCCACTATTTCCATTCTGAGCTCGTCGACAATCTCGCGTTGCTGGTCGTCCAATACGTGCTCAAGAGCCTAGGGGGGAGTCAGTTATCATTTATCCATCCGGGTTGCGAAAGATACGGACCTTTTGGACCACCCGACATGAGTACATTTGCGTCGAAAGTTCCGCGACCCTTCCCAGCATGGCTCCAGCAAGAAGTTTTTTCTGCACTTGGTCACCATGCTCGAAGAACCTCTGAATGACATAATTACCGAAAAGGTCTTTCATCAACTGTACCGAATTCTGCGAAATCTCTTGGAAGACGTGCTCTTTCTCCTCACTGTTAGCAGTTTTTAATCTGTCCTGAATGAAACGCGACCCATGTTGATCTCCACTGAACTCGACGACATGGCCGTAAATGTCCTGGATCAAAGTATCAGCTGCTGTCGCATAAACTTGTTTTCTTACCACTTACCTTTAATTCGTAACGCCGATTTGTTCTATGAAGACTGCGAAACTCTTCGAGAAGAGCACTTCTGGCGCCTTGGGTTGGATCACCGTCCCGATTTGTTCCAAAGGAATATGGGGGAATCACAGGGAACTGTTGTCTGTATTCCAGTTGGCTCGGTGGTATCTGACTACGGTGGTTATGACTCTGTGGGCTGTGGTCGGGCATCAGTCCGACTGGGAGGGTTGAATAGAAGTAGGGCGGATACAATCCAGGCGGTGGATGGGAATATGGAGAACCTTGCTGCTGCTGTCTATCCAAGTCTTGTGACATATTGGCACTTCGCGGGACTGGCTGAGCCCAGATTCGTGGATTGAGAGCACCGGATGAGTTCCTTGGACTGTTCAAACGGGGCAGATACGAACTACCAGCTGAGGAGCCCCTATCCACGGAACCTCTGTGAGCATAAAGACCCGCGGCGGCATCTTCCAAAGTAACACTCCTATCAAAAGCTTCTTCCAGGTTGTGTACGCCACCGTTGGTAAAGGGAGCAGACACAGCGGTATCAGAGGTCGATATATTAGTAAACGAGGGGCGTTGGTGTTGTGAGTTAGCATGCCCTGTTGCCCTCCAGGCGTACTGTGCCGAGTCCGCCATCGGACGCGACGTATTGGCTTCAGACTGTCGACTGGGTAGGGTACCAGAGCCGTTTTGACCAATGCCATTAGAGCTGGGGTCTGCCGAGTTGCGCCTATTGAATCCAAAGGGGTCACGGCCATATTGAGAAGCGCTAGTTGCACTGTACATGCCTGAGTTCGCTCTCTCCTCGCCTGACGATGGGTCAAGGAGTGTCTGCAGCGCAGGCAAAGCAATACCATGGCCGTGCAACGCGGATGTGCTCTGGCCGATGGACTGGCGAGTGGGGAAGCGAGTATGTGTCGGCGAGACATCCTCGGGACCTGTTGTCGTCGGCCATCCTCCAGCACCCAGGCCTCCCCATGGCGAAAAATCAGTGCGCGTATTCGATTGGACGGGACCAGACGGAGCAGTTGGCGAAAGCTCATCAGAACCTGTTACACATGATCTTAGCTCCAGCGCTATACATACATCCTACGCATATTGCGGTCATACCTCTGGAGTCTGCTATGTCGCGATGCAACGTACTTGGAAGGCCAATATTAGACCAGGGACTATTCGAGGGCCATGCTCGGCCGCTGATCGAGCCCAAGCGCTGTGAGCCATCCATATTGCTAGAGGATGGTTTATGGAGAATCGGAAACCCGTTGGGCCGAGTCTGCCACAACGACGTTAGTTTAGCTTGTCGTGGGATGCGGGTGAGCGGGATTGGGGTGGATCTATCGACACAAGGGGAACATCCGAACACGACGCTGCACACAAGATCTTCTGCGTCGAAGACGGCAGGGCACCAAGCGTCGTCACCGGCATCGCCAGTGATTCAAGTGATCGGGGCGCGAGCGAATATAAACTCACCGTCGGACCCATAGTTTCGGTGCTTTCGATTCGGACAGATATTCGGGATAATAAAGACTCCCTACGAGGAGGCTGAGTATGTCGTTCGATCCTGATTTTCGAATGGTGGTATGATATATGCAGAATTACAATGGACGGTCACGTCGACGCAGAAAGGGGGCTTCGATCGCGGATATATGGATTGTATGGGGACGTATGGGACAAGATATCTAAATATCTAGAGGGAAGAGGTGAACTATTAGCGAAAGTCTCATATAGTAGTGTGCGTAGCGACGGCGTCTTAGCAAGTTTTCGGACGCAGCGTGTGGTTTTCCGACAGGATGTTGCCTGACATTGGGCGATTGGGAAGTGACTTGTGTTAAAATGAGCGGCCAGTTTAGTCTTCGTGGCGTTCAAAACGCAGATAAACCTCCTCTGGTACTCTGACAAGCCAAGAGTATAAAAGCAGCTCGAAGTCTGCAGTGATTAAAGGTGCTAGACTCACTGGCGATGTAAATGCGACACGTATTATGTGTCGTGGGTGGGCAGGTCGCGGTCGACGAGTACTGTATGCGTGGTGGGGATGCTAGGAATAGAGTTGAATTTCAGCAGACGCCAAAATAGGCACAGTTGGGAAAAAAAGATGAGTGGTCAGGGCGACCAGTTGCGGCCAAGGCAGGACTCCCCAATCCGAGGGCGATTCCCGACCGGGCAGTAGTCTGGGGGTCTTGGACCACCTAATTAAGCCCTAGAGGGGGCCGCCTGGGGGGGCGGCTTAGGGGCAGACGGCACACTAGTGCATGTCGTGTAGATGGGTGGATGGATGGATGGGCCAGATGGTGGAAAACCAAGTACAGGACTGGAAGCAGGTAGGCAAGTAACTAGAATGGATGGGGTGGTGTACTACGCAGAGATGGCAGGCAGGCAGAGGATTTGGCGAGGACCCATGCGGTAGCAGGGATGAAAGGATGACCTCAACCCACACGAGCCTGTGCTGTACCTGGCTGACGGGCTCTGAGTCGGGGGGAACTTGTGGGTTGGTTTCGGCAAGGAGGGAAGGACGGGGGGGCTGCGAGACAAATCGACAAAATGGGAAAAGCGTCTTCGTACCTGGATGCGATATCGCCCGCGTGCTCACACTCGGGCGGTGGAATGTGTCTGTCTATCTGAATGAAGGTTATGATGATGAGGTAGGTCGTATGTAGGAGCGAACAATGTGACTATGTGAGCGAGCGAGGGTGTTGGAGGTGGGAGGTATAGTTAGTGTAGTGTAGTAGCGAGGGATGGTAAGGTACAATGTTGGGTGGTATAGTCGCATCGACGATTCTCAGCCCAGTCTATAAGTACTTTCGGGACTTGGTTCTTGGCTGCTTTTGGCTTTTTTAGGACTAGTCCGTGCGTGAACCGGCACTAGTTTTGGGCAACGTTGATGAGAGCCGTGCCCGTCAGCAGCAGACCAGTAGTGGCCAGCAGTGCAAGTTGAGAGTCGATATGTGTAAGTAGACTGATATTTGGATGCGAGCTGATACAGACGATACACGATGTGATGTTCTAGACTGGTATTAGTCTGGAAGACCAAGGTGTGGGGGTTAAGTGGAAACTTCAGAGAGAGGAGGACCCGCACCTCGTCTTAAATAGTAACAGTACGTGAGTTAAGCTTCCTGGTGCACGTCAAGGTTCAAGCCGCTCCGTGCTACGCGGGAACCCCTAAGAAATTCGTGAGTCACGAAGTTGTCTCAGAAAAAGAGTCTCTCAGATGTGCCTCTCCCTAAACACGCTCTGGAAATCAGCACAAAGTCTCGTGAGATATGAAGACGTCTCTCAGAGAAGTCCTGAGACTCGATTTTTGCCTGATTAGGTCTAGAACACTCTCCTCAAGTAGATCGTTGGTGCCACTGCCACTGGTAATGTACCACTCGACCACTGGTGCGCCAGCTAGGTATGTAAGTACCTATTCCTATTCACTAGCTGGGCTGGCGGAGAGAGAGGGGGAATGGCTTGACCCCACTCGGCAGTCTAATGCAGCGGAGATATCGTACCTGTCTCTTAGCGCTACTATCTCTGGTCAAATGAGGCTCCCGCTTTTAGCGGCACTGGAGTCGGACACCTGGGGCTTGCCTCTAAGTATGGCCGCCAATGTGCAAATAAAGCTAAAAACGGCAGACCTGTTGCTCGCCTGTCTAGAATGTTGCAGCTGTGTAGACAAGCACGGTAAGGTTATTTATTGGGTTACACTTTTAGTGTATGCCGGACCTAGGTAATGGTACCGTGGTATACAGCTCCCGGGATATCTCCGACAGGGCGTTCCGTTTCTACCCTATTGCTTTTGGAGATTAGCGGGTTGTTCTAATTATGTTCTGTTGCAATGACAACAAGCTCGGGACCAGCTACGCCAAAGCGATCATGGGAGAAATTACCAAGGAATATGTATAACGGAATAGTGCAGCCAGAAGCGAACGAGGACGAATGAACAATAGGCTGGCAAGCCAATAGTGTGAGGTTTGACTACCTAGCCGTCTGGTGATCTGTTGTGCTCTCGGCCGTGCACCTATCTTCTGTAAGCAAGCCTGCTTCCGCGATACAGCGAGTGGCTGGCTGCTTGCATACGAGGAGGGTATGAATGCTGGTCAGCTACCTACGCAAGGTATTTTTAGGCGGTACTTTGCTGGTGTTGGGTCCCAAACGTGGAAGCAGATCTTATACTGCCTCCGAGATCTCGGATCTGCAAAGGTAATATATGGTGCACTATGTACTGTACGTGCGAGTGAGTGATCGCTGCGCCTGGCGCTCGTTTGTTTGTTGATAGCCGGTTGGCTACAATATGTAAATGGGCATATATACTTTTGAGAAGTCATCATGCAGTTAGTAAAAAAACGTGCGTGCTGGGGTTACAGCCTGGACAGTTCAACCAACCTTGCATGTAAGTTGGCCCTTGCGGTATGATCAATACTACGAGGGGGGAACGAGCCAGCTGCATAAACGACAAGGCCGGAGACTCTATGGTGAGAGAACACAGGAGACGGTGTTTAGACAAAGAACAGTCAACATGATTTGTACGACAGCCGCCGATACTCTCAAAGCTCAACTATGCCAGGAACCACTTCTGAAAAAGCGACCGTCCTTTGGCTGGGAACTACTATGGACAGATGAGAGAATGAAGGCGAGGGGGGAAATGAAGAAGTGAAGATGGGTCAAGAGATCCAGGGAGCGTGAAAGTGAAATATTGAGCAAAAAATAGCGTACCCCGACTCTCCAAGGCTAACATGTACTAGACTTATCGAGTGCATGTAACGAGTACAGTAGACAATGACTTTGTAGTACAGATCATCCATTTGTGGATCATCGATGTCTGAGGCGATGGCGTTTTTGTCGGCTTGGCAACGCAGCTAGGCGATTCAAAAGACTTCTGCCTTGCTTCATCTACAAACTAGTAGTCCTAATAATTCATCGTTCTATATTTGTTCCAGCTCACGGTTATGTACATCAACTCGAGTTGCCCAATATTCAAGCTTGGTGTCACAGCAGAAAGAGGGGGGAGAGACGAGCAACCAATGATGCCAGGCGAGCCTTTCGCGTAACTATTACACTCACACGGGCAGCAAGCAAGCGGCGCGTACGTGATAGTTGGGTACGCGTTGGCTGGTGCGATGCTATCGTTGCAGTTTGCCTTGACCGACGGATGCATTGTGGCATGATCATGTGCCAGATTTCAACAATCCAGTGCTTCATAGTATCCGACTCGCCAGTATCAAGATTGCTGTGACGCTGTAGTACAATTTATGACAAGAATGAGCCTCGACATCGGGAATGCTGCTTAGTAGGTGCGCTCACTGTTCATTTTCTCTGCATTCTTGAGGGATATTGCCTTATCAGGGTCGAAACAACCTGCAATTCGTTCTTCGTATAAGACTGCCGGTTCAAACTATGCACCGCTGAAAGGAAAGACTTTTACTTGATTTCTTGTCAACTACTTGACGAGTTGAAAGTGGCCCGCGTCGATACCCTGACAATGGGTGTCTGCTCTGCGAGGTCAAGTGATTTGTTTCGAGAAAGACAGGGAGGTACAAGACACAAAATTTAGGGGAAGTGAAACAACAACCCATGAGAAGCAACGTCTATCGAGGAAATGCCTGGCTGTTTGAGACGGATCGCCGTCATATAGCACTCCTTGCAGTACGTTCAACATAAATTTTCTGGCAAACAGGCCGATCACTTATTGAGCTCGTAGGCAACAGCGACCACCGTCCAATGAATAGTCAGTCTTGCGCTATTAGACGAATTGTGGCGTTCATCGCGTGGTCGAGAGCTGTGTTGTTCATATGAACATATGATATGTATTATGTCACCAAACAGCAGGGTCCTAATCAATCATTTCACAGCTTGATGAGTGGAGGTGTGAGACCAACAGTCAAGGGAGCGACCACCATCGCCGCGAAGAAGGCGACAAGATTGCTCTAACCACAAGACACGGGAGAGAGCATAGTTGATCGTTGATCATCGGCACAATGCTCGGCTCTATCAGAGTGCTTGTGTCTTAGCTAGATGCTTTCGAAGCTCATCTTGCTACCGAGGCACCTTTTAATCAGGTCAAAAGGCATTGAGGCTCGGGACACAGCACCAGTAGCGAACTTGGATTGATCTGTGAGAAGTGAACGTCTCCGAACCAATCATGGTATTTCGTCAGGTTTGGCTCGTCGGGATCAATAGCCGCTCATAGCAGTCGACAACTTGGTGATACAACAAACCAACAAACCACTGCGAGAAGACCGTGGCCCCGGCCAGGCCCGTGGCCGCATGGAAGGCACCTTTTTTAACCAAAACGGATGGTGACAGACAAAGACCTGTTATTAATATGCAGTCCGCCAAAAAGACGGAGAAGAGAGATTAAAGACGGCTCGATGGAAAAGACGGCAAAGTCGTGAGCAATATCGCACTGCCGCACCGCACTAGACAACACTAATACCAGGTTAAGTCAGTGATTGATTACTACTACATACGTACTACATCTGTACATATGTAAAATTATCGCGGCCAATCCCAGGCTATTTACTAGGTAGTCGTCTCCCCTCACACTCCAGTGTAAGCGACGCATTGCAATTGGGCGGAATCTTCGGTAGGCTAACGGGACCATCACTTTCGCATCGTGGGCAGCGGCCAATCAAGTGGCTGTTCCTTGCATACTCCTCCACACCCCCGGTCCACAGATACTGTCTGGCCAATTACTGCCAGGTGCGCAGACAAGGAACCGCCGGACAAGCCAACAGGAAGGTACCCACCCTGCAGCTTTATTCATTTGTTCACTACCAGGTTGGTAGCTAGCGGTTAGTTGGTCCAGGGGGCTCTGGTTGGCGGTTGGCAGGGGGTTGCTAGCCAGCGCACGATCTCCCATTTCATTCCCTCTCTCCTCGCCTCGCCTTTCTCCTGGATCCTTTCTCTTCCTTCACGATCTGCATCGTCGCTGCGTGTCGCCGTCGTTTCGTCTGCGTGTTTCACTCATTTTTTTGGCTTCTCAGCCGTCCTCTCCCTATCTTATCGCTCGTCCCTCTTCGTGGGCAGTCATTCATTATTCATTCACCAGGTCTCAACTTCACTCTTTGAGTTGACTCCGTCCGATCTTTTCTTTGGAATTACGAGTTCAATATCTGGAGCTTGCTCCCTTGTGTAGGTTGCGCCTCGTTGCATCGTTGTGTCTCAGGCAGAAACATGAGGGACTGGACTGACATGCCATGGTAGTAATATTATTTATTGGACTTGTACTCCGAGCGAGTGTCAGGCACAACGCACAACGCACCCTGCTAACAAACTTATCACGTCACATCGTCGAGCGAATACAATCACCATGGAATCAATCAACGCCCTGATTGCCCGTGGCAGTTCTATTATTGCAACTCGCGATCTCTCCGACTCCGACTCCGACTCCTCTTGGGACTCGGCCATCAACGCCACGATTTCCCTACTAGGCATTGCTTTATTTGGTCTAGCTCTGGTTGGCATTCTCATGCTCCTGCAACGACACCGCCGGCAACAACAGCTCCATGATCACACACTGCCCAGATACAACGACATCGAGCGTGAAGCCGGCCAAACCAACGGTCGGTTGACCATCCAGACCTCGGAGGGTAAATCGAGCATTGTCGTAGTGAATGGTCGTCCGATGCTGGCTGATCCCAACGCGCCACCTCATTCACCTACCAACGTCCCTCAGATTCACATCACATTCCCAGATGAGCATGATGAACAGGGCCGCCGAAAGAATGGCCGGGTTCTTCTCGTCCGCGTAGGCGAGACCACCGTTGGCCTCGAGCCCCTCAAGGATGAGCAATTACCCGCCTACGACAAGGAAGGCAGCAACTCCTTCTACTCTATCGACATGGACCGCATTGGCGGTTTGAAGGAAAAGGATCGATCACAGTTCGCCTGAACGGTGTCTGACGCCATAGGCGGCACACCTCACTGTTCTCGTGTTTGATCAATCTAAGCATCAACTACTGTTATACCTCATGCGGTCGAATCTAAAGGACAAATCTGCATGCACGCTTCACGACCAAATGCTTACATCTGCTTCATCTAATATCTTCAGCGCCAGGGGGGGATTGCGGTGATGTCAAGTGCTGACGGACCGCATAGATCATCCGGGGGGCCATTTTTGAACATTTCAATGGCCGTGGCGTTGAGTATATATCAACTTCGTATATAACGATACCATGGGTTTGCTATCTGTTTTGTGGATAGCTGAACATAGCGAAGGGTTGAGGTGTACTCTGGTGGACTACATATTCGTAACTGTATAATTGATATTAATATTACTCTTAGCGGAACTAGAAAGTTTCGTCGTTCAGCTACAAACCCACTGATTCAAGACTTAGCTTGCTGGTTTTACGTGATTGTTCGACACAAGAGCACAAATCATGCACGTCTCAATAGCAATAAGCTCCCTTTTCATGATATTGACCGAAAATTATCAACGTCGAAGGTTATTTGAATCGATCATGATCAGTTCAGTACATGTGGTAGATAATCCCACAGGCAAGACTAGTCTATTATATCAATGAGCCCTCAAACCTGTGTCAGGCTCCGACTCGACCGCCCATACTAGTACAACCTCTTAAAGGACTATGTTAGCTCTACGCCCACCAATGCATACATAGCATCAGCTGCAACCCACATATGATATTACTACGTTTATGATATTAACATAGAGCCATTTCTTGGTTGATCACCGCGCCCAGAGATATTATCAGATGGGAATACCATTACAACACCGAAGCTTCAGCAGATGACATGATATCACGAGAACACACATCGGAAGAGCTCATATAGGGTAGTGATCCGGTTCTATGTTCTATATGTCCAAACGAGCGACTGAAAGCGAATATATACAGAATAAATAACAACCACAGCCATCCAGAAGCCTACTTGCGGCTACCAAGTTCCGTTTCTCGGAGAGCTCCATGGTACCGCACAAAAGCTCTCCACTCATCCATCTCTTCACCCCGAGTTCCAACCAGGATCCCCGAATTTAAGACACCCAGTCCCAGGTCATCTTGACGCGGCCGTCGTTGGGGTTGGCGAGCTGGGAGAAGACCTTGACGGGGACGTCGAGGTCGTTCTTCTGGCAGCCCTCGCAGCGGTCCCGGACGGTGACGACGACCGACTTGCCGCCGCGGCTGATCTTGATCTTGCGGCCGCAGTACGTGTTGAGGTTGGGGTTGCCGTTGGGCGTGTGCGGGTCGAACAGCTCCCGCGAGAGCGCCACGATGGCGTCCTGCTCCGAGTTGTAGACGCCGCAGGCCCCGAGCCCGGGCGTGTAGTACGTCAGGTCGCCGCTCATGGAGCGGCTCTCGATGACCGCGGACGAGGTTGCTGGGGCTGCGGACACGAGGCCGGCAACTGCGGCGACGGCGAGGACGATCTTGGTGAAGGATTGCATTTTGGCTTTTATGGTATTGGTTTCTATGGTCTATGGGAGACGAAGGCTGTGGTGTAGACCGTGGTATTGGGATGATACGTTCGTGTTAAGGAATGACGACGAAAAGGAGCGAAGTGAAGCAGAAGTTAGAAAGTCGATGCTGGTGATCGAGGAAAACGTCAATCGACGAAGGGTGAAGGAACTCGTTATTTATATTCGTTCCGCATCGTCCAAGTCCTAGTTGTGTTACGTGAGGTTCTCAGGGGCTACAGAACTACCTCTTTCGGATGATGGCTACCCGTATCGTAATACGCCTCGGTATTGCCTTCGTATGTGACAAAAGGATCAGTGTCGTTTGCTCGAGGCTACACAGACACATATGTCACCTGCCATTTCGGCATGTGAATGGGCAGTCAAAATCTCTCTCACTCATAATCCTGCCGGGCACTCGCTTCTGTTCTTCTAGGCAGAGAGGTTTCAAGTGTGCTCATCAGATGAGTGACGCGCTATGTCTCCAGATCAGAATTGCGGCACATCTGCACGTGAGTTCCCAAAGCTTAGCCGTCAAGGAACGGCCGGGCCTATAGTTCTGGAAAATTTCCATATCATGATCACCAAACTCCAAACGCCGACATCCATCTTACATTGTACCTCCCCCACGTGTAACATCATGTTATGATCATCGCGGTTCGGGCCATAATCATGTATTTCATGCATTATGCAGGTACAGGTTCCTGGGATGCGGCACGGCACCAGGTGAAAGGCTATTCGCAGCCTCAAGACAACGTGATATTTCAAATCATCGTCTCACGTTCCGATTCGACAGTCTTCGAGGCTTGAAAAGGCAGCCAAACAATATCGCTCTCACGTGAGAACGTTGCTCAAACAACCGAAAGGGGCAAGAGCATACGCAAATCCTCTAGGATTGGGAGGATTCAGCCAAAGCTTGCCAAGTAGAAGTCCTGTGAGGCTCTTCGTCCTACAGTCCTTTTTCACCACGTATTCTCTCATATGAAGAATTAATAACATAGCTCACAAACCGTAATCGAATCTCACACATAATGAATTTCAAGGTTGATGGCAAAGTGTGAGGCTCTTCGGCCGAGGATTAAAGATCGGTAGTGCTAATGGAAGAGGCGGTTGCGGGCCGCATGCCCAGCGTCATACCATCATAATTTAGGTGTGAGGCGGTGCAAAGCAACCTAACTATGTCTTCGAAGAGGAATTCTCCGTATTCTAAAACGTCGGTTCAGGTAACAATCCTTTATAACACACTCGTGCCACAGCGGATCTGTCACAGCTTATATTACTAGCAATGCAGAACGTTATATTCACCAAGATGTCGTATGTGGATCGCAAGGTAGATCCGGGCGAAATCCGGCTCGAAAATGGCAGTCTGAGTTGTCGATCCTCAATGACTAACGTTGCAGATATCGATGATCCAAGATCTCTCCAGAGCGGATAAGCCCGCTCGATCAATCTCCAAAGAGCAGGGAATGACCCAACACAGACCCATATAACAGCCAAATATAACCTCAGAAATAAGATAACCAGACGAGAAATACTGAGCTGTACTATTATTTTGGTACAATTTGGACCTATCAATAATGGTCGAAGTAGCAAAGCTTACGGGATTTATCGGGTATACGAAGGTCCGGGCCAAAATTGATCGGAAGCCTTGGCAATAGCCCACAGTAGAGACAGAAACCTACAAATACGGTGTTACGCCACCTGACATAACCTGTTAGTACTTAGTTTTCTACTTGAATTACTAATGTATTAAAGTATTTCTTATTTTTAAAAATTCTTATTTATAATAATAAATAAATTTAATTATTAAAAACGTATTCTAGGCTTTTGTAAAAAGTTTTACTAGGAGCAATAAGCTTAAGGTTTGTTCTGGTTGGCAAGCAGCATTTCGGGCCGTTGACAATTGAGCAACAATAAGATCGGGCCGCTTGCCGCCTGACAAAAAGAGATATCGACAGTTCTGCCACTCTAGTGGTCTGTGAGATCGCACTGTAGATCATTGCCAAGGCTTCCGATCAATTTTGGCCCGGACCTTCGTAAGTGGGTTGCAATTCTCCCTATTCTATTTTTGTAAGTGACTTGCTGCTTGAGATATTCGAGCGAATAATCCGCTTCCAGTATTTTATATACCTTCTATTCAATGTGAAAGGAATCATAGACGTAAAGGATTAAACGATACGTGTTAAGATTCGCCATGCGAGATCAAAGAACTAAATAGTTGACTAGTTAATGCCCGTCCGTACTCCGTATATGGCCGAAAGCTGCCGACCATAAAGGGTAGTATTTATGTCCGCCGGCCGACTCTTCCGAGGCGTAAGCAACTTACCGTAACTTACCGTGCCCACCCGAAAAGGTGGCCGAAGATCGGCTCCTCAATCGAAGTGATCAGCAACTCTAATAGCAGTGCTATAAACAACGCCGATTAAATCTAGCATACTATCGGCGATAGCCAATAGACGCGCACGCCTATGACGCATAGAAATGGAGTTAAGAATCGGCGGTTTGTAAAGCCGTCAGTTTAAGACTATACGTACTTAGGAGATAAGATGGATTAACAGCATTCTGGATCTCGACTAAGTCCCTCCAAAGCTTCCTATATAAGTCGTGTAACGTGGCATCGAGTCAACGCCATCACACACATCACACACTTTCTCCTTTACTATTGGTCCAAGACTACGATAAGCGAAAATCAAGTGATATCATAACCAAGTAATTTACCATGGCTGCCAATACTGCAATGGATAACCTCGGCGTTGTCAGCAAATTCGTCTCTGTCCACAACGATACTTACCCCTACATCTCTCCCGATAAGAACAGCCTCGCCGGAAAATCAGTCTTCATCGCCGGCGCATCCAAAGGAATTGGCAAAGAGACAGCCATATCGTTAGGGAAAGCCGGGTGCAGCAAGATCGCCATCGGTGCCCGCTCCGATATCTCCCAGCTAGTAGGCGAGATCACCAAGGCAGCGACTGATGCGGGCAAGAGCGCGCCGCAGATTATTTCAATCCAGCTCGACGTGACATCAGAGGACAGCGTCAAGGCGGCCGCGGACAAGATCGCACAAGAATTCGGGGGTGCACTAGACGTCTTAGTGTGCAATGCCGGCTATCTGGAGACATGGAAGCCCGTAGGCGAGGCGGACCCGTCCGACTGGTGGAAGACTTATGAGATCAACGTCAAGGGTACATTTTTACTCAATCGCTTCTTCATCCCGCTGCTGCTGAAGAGCGAGACCAAGACGAGCATTTTAACCACGAGTTACGGAGCCCTGGCACTGAGGCCTGGGGCATCAGCTTACCAGTCCACAAAATTCGCCGTGTGCCGTCTCGCCGAATTCATCGCGGCCGAGTACGAGTCGCAAGGCCTCGTATGCATGTCCATTCACCCCGGCGGCGTCAAGACGGATCTTGCGTTTGGCATGCCAGAAGATATGTGGGCGGTCCTGACCGATGAGGTCGCACTTCCCGCGAACACGATCGTGTGGTTGAGCAAGGAGAACCGCCCGTGGCTGAACGGGAGGTTTGTCAGTGTAACCTGGGATATGGAGGAGCTTGAAAGCAAGAAGGATAAGATTGTTGCCGACAATCTCTTTAAATTCCGCATGCTGGCCTAATAGGGTCAACAGGCTAATATTATTACTGAATATAAAATTAACAGTACATGAGAGGACGAGCTTGGGCCTGACCAGTTCTGCACCTCTACTTATTCATATCGCTGCTTGAGGCACCCGAAAAAAACTCGACTCGTCTATATCTTGAAATTAGTCAAATAAATACCCACCCTGTTTATCGATACTTTGCCGGCTTAAATTTGTCATGTCCGAAGCTCAGATCTCCCCGTTGACAACTGGGAAAACCAAGCTAGCACACACCGTATCGTTATTACGGCTGACATTCAACAGTATGCCATAGATCAGGTCCCCAAGCTGATGCTGCAGAATACGAACTCCACTCCCTAGGAACTTTATTACATATGGTCGCCCACAACAACGAAAATAGGACTTGAGATCAGCCGACAGATAGTCCCTGTTTTTCGAAGCGTCTGAGTTTTGCAACAGGGGGACGGTTGTATATCTTATCTGCATCACTCCTAAATGGCAACCGTCCGAAGCAGAAATATCCCTCAAAGCTATAAAATATATTGCGCGATTATATCATGAGGATAGGTAACCCAAGGTGATTATGTGTATAAGCCGGGTTGTACTTACGTAGTTACACCCTCTCTTTAGCTTCGTCACACACTCAGATTTCGCGGTATTCACCAGTATAAAAGATATTGCAGTATGTATTTATCACGTAGGTTGATGCAAATAGTATATGTAACTTATTAGTATCCAGTTACGAAAAGGCTTACAGACCAAGTTTGGTCATAATCGGACACAAGGTCAAACGTCGAGAAGTTAATTACAATTTGTCTCTCGAAAACCTCACGAACTTAATCGCCTCACGAGGGAGGACGGTGCAAAATTCGATATACACAACCGACTTTACATATCCGCGTGAAGAAGCTAATGACATAACACGCGGTTATTCTTAAACAATATGGTGGGGGCTCCCGGCTCTTCCGACTGGCTTCGGAAATAAAAAGTGACCCGATAATAATCACTGGGACCGAAACATATTGGCCGTGGACATGTTATCTATTGCCCAGCTAGCCACCGTTGTTGTATACCCTACATCTTCTGGATCTAAATAAGCTGGACGAAAATTTCCTACCATCCCCCATCAGTTAAAGATTTCTACTATTACATGCTGCTCTGGACGCATTACAAGATTCGCCTTGAGGAACATTACTGCTTCGGTGAAGTCCTCGCATCTGATGATGTCCCCCAGCTCTACTACTTCGGGGGATGCAGATGATTGACGAGGCTTGGAAAAAGAGAAAGAAAAGAGGAAAAGTGTTGCGAAGAGAGGAGAGGCAAATAGATAATAGGTATCGTGTGTAAATCTACCATGCGCCTTCCTTACTTACGTGACTTCTCCGCGCACTTTATATTTTCGATGATTATACTAAACATATGATGCTTAAACAGTGAGTTTAACAATAGTATCTAGTTATATGATGACTAACATTTGTCGGGTAGTCGTATACCGGCCATTAAAGCCGTATATTGTTATCACTTCTTCCCTTCGACATGATCCCGGCTTCTAAGCTTTCTGCTCCTCCTACTCACGTTCATGAGATTATGCAAGAGTTGGTCTGGAGTGCCGGTTCCAGTACAATAATACTAACAATCGCAGATTTAATGGCGAATATTGAGATACCCATTTACTTCCGAAAATGCTGTATATCCCGTCTCGACGATTGCCTATCCGATGCGTCGCCATCCACGAGGGAATAATTTCTATTTCCGAGCAGTTCGGTGCGGCGATGAAGACAACCGCCCCAGAACAATTTGAGAACTACTTTTCCAGACAAATATCATCCAAGGATATGCTGTACGCCAGAAGAATCCCAAGCACTGACCAAAAGTAATACTGCGGCAATTGAACAAGGTCGCCTGACTTCTGCGAGCTGTAAGGCAGATATCTACGGCAGTATGCACTTCACGTTCGACGATCTTGATCACTGCCTAATACACATCGCATCTATTGCACCCGCGCGTCTTGCTGTTGTAAGAAGTCTTGAGTTTGTTTACAATGACTGGCTACAAAACCTGCTACAAACTCATGGTCGGACTCAACATCTAAAGACGTCGCCGATCTAATCGCACTGCTCAACTGGAACCTGACTCCTGGTCGCGGCTTTAAACGCATCAGGTCTTATTATTCCAGTTGCTCATTCGGAAGTACGTATGCTTTATACGATCGTTTATACAGTAATTAGATCACTTTTATTCAACAACATGTAGAAACAGGTATGCTACATTTAAACATCTTAGCATGGTGGGCGGGTATAGGTACTGTATTGGAAGGAACGGAGCACACGGGCTACTTAAAAAAACTGTAGAATAACCCCTCTGTAGTTGGCCTCCGTCTCTTCTACAACATCAATACAATTGGTTCACTCATTTCTGGTCTCCTGAGGGTGACAGATTCCTTCGTGAGGGTTTATGACTATTTCCACCAACCGGAGATCTCCAGACTGATCAGACATGTCGAAGCGAGAGCCGATTGACGCAACGCACACCTTAAAAAAAGGGAGGGAGGAGGACAGCAGGCAAATACACCTCAAAAGAGGGCAAACTATATATATACATGGGCACCAAAGCAGATGGACGCTACTTGAATGATGCAGAGAGAGAGAGGACACGCGGGCAAAGCACTGCGGCAGAAGCGATGAACGCGGCGTAGATGATGCGGGAAAGGAAATGCACCTCAGAAGAGGGAAAACCGAACAACTAACCAATTCAGATGAAAGATGATGAGAGCGCACTGGTTGAGAAGGCAGGCAACGAACAACAGACCGAAGAGGTGGTTGGTTGGCAGTGCTTCAGAAAGGAGGTAAAAGAGATTTGTGGGTGGGGAGAGGATTTGGTTTAAGAAAATGGGCCAACCAACTGTGTTGATGTTGCAGAAGAGATGGAGTTCCACAACATTACCTGATTGGCATAAATTATATGTTAGATACCTACATACATACTACGTCCTATTCCGATTTGCAGCCCCAGAAAGGAGCCCACGGCAGAGAATTGAACAGAGGCAATGGTTGCGGGGATTGGTAAGAGATCATCTTTGAGCTGGCTTGACTCGGTAGCTTCTCATGTTTTCGAGGCACTGTGGATAATAAATAATCAGCCGACTTTTATAGCTAGAAACAACATATCATGTAGGTTTATTTTCTAGGCTCTGAAAGTTTAAGCTCGGTATAACTATACAAATAGTTATTCTAGTTGCTTATACAATAATTAAAGAATAACTATCTAGTGAAATAGTAGTATTTATTTCTTGTTTATCTAGAGATCTAGCTATAAATCATGTGTTATATTGAACTACTTTATAGCTTAAAGATAAAGAAATGTTGAAAGACCAGAGACACCCGAGATCAGGGCCGAAGGATTATGATCCCATGAACTTAATCTATGTTTCCACAGCTCATTTAGTAGCCCGAAGCCCCAAGGCATGTAACTGGAATAAGAGTAAATCCTTCCTGTTCGTGGAGGGAAGCGGGCATTTCGAACCCATTATCCACAAGACCGTGAGCATATCATTTGCTTCCGCGTAGTTGGCTTTGTGCGCCTGCAGCTGTTGCTCAGATAACTCTTCTCGATGGGGTTCTTGTTAGCCTTCGCTGCGAGCTCAGCGATGTACTTATCTTTTCGGAACTTCTCGTCTGCGTGGGTTGTGGGGATCCTGATCTCTACTGGTGGTGATTCGCCCCTAAGTCTTCTGCCATCCTGGATGCAGGTGGAAAGCGAGCGTGCCCACCGGACTCCATTGGCGCTCTGATGCCATACAGGTGGCATTACAAGGTGGGAGCTCGGGCTTGTGGTCTGTGGGAAGACGTAACTCATTCCTTCCCAGGAATTCTCGGACAAAGCTTCGAATCCGTTCGCACCATTTGATACGTCCCTCAGTTTTCTCTTTTCTCACTCAAGACGTGGCAGATAGAACGGCCGTGCTTCTTCTATAGGTGATCTCGATAATACCTGCGGGGTTTGAATACATTTCGATTGGTACAGCCTGGGTACGAGCATACCTTGTTGTTGGAAGGTTTCAAAGATTGAGACGCATGAGGTAAAGGGGGAAGTATCGAGCTATGCCGCCATTCGTAACCTCTTCCTTGTGCTTTCGCTTTACATAATGACGGAGAGTCTCTGGTGTTTTGACAGCGTAGTCACAACCAGCTACCCAGCACTTCGTAGGTCGTCTATAGTGCACAATGCTCATGTGGTCATTTAGAGTGGTACAACCACATAGCTCTACAAGGCACCAGAGCCGCAAGCTGCCAAAGGTAGAAGAAGCCAAGCGCCAAAGCAAGCCAGAAAACCCTGCCTCCTTATTTTCCTGAAGGGCATACTCTGAATCGATATTGATCGCAGTAGCAGCTGGACTTTCGTTGGACGTGCCATAGTCGCCAGACCTTCGGCGCCTGAGGTAGTGTCTCAGGACAATCGTACAGCGCATCATGTCTTCTAAAGAGACACCCTTATCAAAAGTGTCCTTGTCCCTGCCCCCCCTCTCAAAAAAAACAAACTGGGAACTCAGCGGCTAGAATATGTCAAGGGCCAACAATTTTAATATGGAATGAATGTTTTGGATATCTTAAACCAGTGGTAGTAATCTTGGCCCTTTGACTGGATGACATACACGAAGAAGAAGGAATTGTCGATGACATAAGTTATGCCATGATCAAGATCATTTAGGACTCGTTGTATGAGTGCATTTTTAAGGAGGTTCTCAGCTGGTCAGCAAATACAGTTTTAATCGCATCTATGCAGAGAAGAGAAGACATTGAAGACTGTCATCGACCAGTGGGAAGAGCAGGCAATTCGATAAGAAGCTGCCAAACAAAATTTCTATCCCAGCGACTGGTTAGGGAAAGGCCGCGCTGTGAGGTAGAAGTGACAACGAGAATAGAGGGCGCAGAAGGAAGGATTCGAAGACAAGAGAGGTTCACTAGAAACAAGATATGAGAGAGAGAGACATGCTAATCACGTTGTACGAACACTTTGTATTTCGGGTCCGTCCAACGTACGTGCGTACCTACCTATCAAGACAGATAGATAGATAGATAGGTAGACGATTTCAACTCCCAAGCTTCCAATACACACACGCACCAATAAAACGATTCCAGACGCCTCAATCGTCCACTAAAACTACACTGTACATAAACCGGCGGTGAGAGAAAAAGGGGGAGGACGGAGATTTCCCCACTCACTCTACAAGCCGCCGTCCAATAAATCAACAACGAGGAAAGAAGGGCCGAGAAAGACCAAAACCATTCCGGCCAGATCAAGAACCCCTTTACTCCGCTTCTCTAGCCTCGATACTCCAGACGTTTGTGCCTCAAAAGACGAAACCACTCCCTTCACACGGAACTCCCCAATAAATCGTTGCGAGACGAGAAAAAAAAGCACCTTTCCCATTAACCTGGAGCTGGTAAAGTTTTGTGTCGACCCAGAACTCCTCGATGTATTGACATGACGAACACGGCTGCGACGTTCAATGAACGAAACCACACTGTTGTGAGCAAAATCAAAATCGCATGGACCTCTACTGCACGAGGTGTGTATAGGAAGTTTGACTAGAATGGGCCCTCTTGTGCTGCAACAACTGCTCCCGAGGAACGAAATTTGGCCACTGGAGAGGATTGGGTATGATGCCTCGTGACTGGGGCCGGTTTGCATCAGCTGGAACTAGATCCGGAGTATGAGGCCACGAAGTCGAAGAAGGGTGATGCGAGCTGGAAAGATGGTCGGATAGATTGGAGGTTTTGTGATGCAGTAGTCGATGCACATTTCTAGCCAGTGATCTCGTTCTTCTCCTCGATGACACGTCTGGCTGTCTTCCTTCTAACGGATCCTATCTAGAAGGAAAGTTGAATTGCCCAAATACGCCACCACCACCTCCAGGTGTCATCGGCCCCATGCCCATACCATTTGTGTTGTGCGACTGTGCAGCAGGTGTGCTTGCTAGCCCAACACTCGCGGTGCTAGGGGTACTTGGTCCACCATTTGTGTTGCCATTCGTTCCTCCCGGTGTGTTCTCAGTGTTGGCTGGTTGTTGTTGGGATGACAGTGGCATCTCCATGCCGCTGAACCCTAGACCCCAGATCTTGCCAATGTGATCATCAGATATATCTCCATTATATATCTTCTCTCGTAGCTGGAAAAACACCTTGCCCGTAAGCAGACTGTCAGAACCAGCTTGATGAGCCGCTCCAAGACGTTTAATCTTGAGTGCCTCCGCTATGCTTTCTAAACCTGACTTCTGCTCGAACTTTTGGAGTATTTCCGTGGTTGAAGGGTCTGTCGGGGTTAATATGCCACTGTTATGAAGCTTAACAGCATATTTCATCAGGTGCTTGACATCGTACGTCTGGGGAAACCACTTTTTCATGACTTTGTCGAACTCGCTTTCATCGTTAGCAAGTTTCGTATCCGATAATAGTTTGGTAAGGTAACCAAAGTCATATCCGCCGTGGAACGATAGCCACTTGACGTTATCGAAGCATACGAAGCCAGAGACAACGAAGAGGGCAGCGAACTTCCTGGGGTCGATGCCGTCACGTTCGAGAAGATTAAAATCAATCCCGGCTTGTTGTAGTGATTCGATCGACGCCTGGTTGTACATGTCCTCTTTGAGCGCAAACTTGAAGTTAAACTGCCACGCGAGGGGCATCTGTGATGGACCGTGTCGTCTCGCATTCGGACCAAGATCTGGGATTGAGTGTGCGTGTGTGTCTGCGGGCGTTTCGCCTTTCTCGTTGAATAAACTAATGCCTATTTGTATGACCTTGAGCATGTCGACGTTCACCCGAAGGCACTGGTAGTGATAGTCACTCTTCCCCCGGAAGTTCCCCATTGGCCGCCCAACAATTCCGGGAAATTCAGTATCCTTGATAGGTCAGCAAGCCCATCTCAGAGTATACCAAGGTTTCAACCCTACCATGGCTATATATGGGAAATCCTCAGCCAGATCCATGAGCAGGGCCATCTCTTCCTCAAAGTTGTGCTTCCATACTTCGCGTATCCGGCCCTTGGCCCCGCCCCGTGATGTCTGGTTGCCTGGCTGGCCATGAGATTGCTGGTGAGAATTTTGTTGTTGTTGCTGCTGTAGCGCAGCGGCATGCTGGAATCCGGTCCTTGCGGCCTGACTTGCGAAACCTGTCTGATCACTGATCTGGAAGCCGGAGGCAGCACTCATGCCACCACCCAAGGCGAGGCCATTGGTTCCGAAGGGACCCAATTGCTGCGTCAGGTAGGGGGGGTTTGCGAGCGAGGTCTGCTGGTGTGTGGCGTGGGATGTGGCGGGATGCTGTGGAAATTGATGCTGGTAGGGAGCTAGGGCCGGCGGGCCACCGCCAAAGCGCGAAGGGGGCGCCATTGGTGATGCCAGTGTATCAGTTTAGAATCGGTGAACCTCACGGACTTCTCCTCGGTTTTTGTATAAGGAAGGGCAACCAGTCGGTCGACATGGGAAGGTGGAGAGGAAGACAGAGCTGAGCTCGTGAGCCGCGTTGGTGGCCAGGCTTGGCGTGGGTTGCGCTGATGCGCCCGACTTCGCGGTGACGTGCACAGGCGTGGCGGGGGATGTTTGTGATGTGGTCTGGATGGAGGGTGAAGCCGATGATTGGGAATGCACAGGCAGATGGCGCAGATGCTAGGGCTTCGTTTGGTCGATGGTGATGGTAAGTAATGGAGATGGTGGTGCAGATGCAGGTAATGGGGGGTGCGCTGCTTGGGTTGATCCTGTGCAAGGTTGCTGCTGGAGGTTGAGGAGCTTGTGCCAGGTAGAGAGTCCAATGGCGATTTGGCACCACCGATTGGCTTGCATGAATTGGCCTTGGGATTTGGCTTCGGTAGAGCACCGAGACGGGCTTATTGAATGGTCTGTGCTCACTCACCTGGAACAACGTAAATCCCTTGAAGGTCTGAGGTAACGGCCCACTCTAGACAGTGAGCCCACCAATCAGAGCCCGACTGAAGCAACCCGTCGCAACTGCAATCAATTGACTCGAGACTCCAGCCAAAGCTACGACGACTGTGAGAGTATAGGTACCTAGTATCTGGGACGTTCATTGAAGCCATTGGGGCCCATTTACACACAACGATTCGACGCCATGTATCCCTCACGGTATGATTGAATAGCAGACTTTCTTCTGGATTCCCAGGTCTCACTACTGCTGACTAACGCCGACACCGACAGGATACTTCGAGCCAACCACCACTCCAAACCTAACCTCACGGGCTTCGACGCCACGAGGTTTGCTCGTGCCGCCGGTCAGCCGCGCTACGACCCCTGGGAGAGAGCGTCAGTCTAGTCCCCTCGGATGCACGGCCGTCCGATTCCACTGTCTGTTTGTTTCACTGACGGGAAGGGGGGACAATAGTGAAGCTTGGCGATACACGGGAACCTTCTCGCGATGGAACCGATTCAAGGGCGCTTTCCCCGGCCTGGGCATAGCTACTGTGGCTTTCGCTGTGTATCTCGGATACGAGCAGCTGTTCCTCCAGGACGACCACCACGGCGACGCACACGGAGAGGAGCATCACTAAAGCCAAGTGAATGGATATATGGATGAATAGAAACCCACCCCAAACCGAAATCGAGACCAGGCAAGCGAACAGGATAGGCCGATAGATGGGGTAAAAACTTGTATATACATGTACGAACTGCTCGGAATGATGGCGTGGAAGAAGCGCTCAGAGAGCACCGAGATCTGGATTGACCGATCGCGGCGCTGCCTCTACTTGCATCTCTATTTGTTCATGAAACCGCTTTATGGTAGAGGTACTCCATTCTGAATAGACTTGCTCTCCAAATCAAAGGCCACTATGAGTCTCAATAGTCGAGAAGAGCCGAAGTGCCTGGTGCCTCTGTTTAGGAGAACTGAAGACAACTTCAATATACATTTCGTTGGAACAAGATGAACCTGAATCGTAATCATTTTGAGGAGGGTAGTTTCATAGTCCTTGAGAAGACAGGACATAGCTACGAGTGAAAATATATAGTAATCCAGTAAATTGTGACATAACAGAGGATAAGCTCAAGTGATACATGAGTTTCTTAAGTTCGCGCTTTCAATCTAGGTAGTCATAGTTGTATATGATCTCATCTATCATATATGTATATCTCTTTCTATTCGTGCTAGGTAGTACACAAACTAGTACCAGATAACCAAAACGCTGTGCAACATTCTATGCGTGAGACTCGACCTCGGGAAATACTCATTCCCTTCATCCATGTCCTTTCCAAGCTTTAAATGCGTGCAGAAGAAATGACGCCAAACAGGATGCATATGCAAAAGTTAAAAACCACCACACTACACCTCACTTTCAAAGTAGGTAGGTAGGTAGATAAGTAAAGAAGTAGATGAGATAAATGGGTTAGACTCCAATCCCGTTAACGATATCCAGCGCGCCCTCGACCACATGATCGAGGTGAGCCACCCTCTGCTTGAGCGCAACGTTCTCGTCCCTCAGCAAGCTAACAGTGTTCCACGCGACGCTAGCGTCCCGGCCCTTACAGTTGCGACACCCGTCGACCTCGTTGCCAGCCGAGATGCCCTTCACCAAGCGCTGGAAGGTCGTGAGCTGCTGCGCCGGCTTCGGCTTCGGAGGCGCCGCCTTGCCCGGCTGGAGGCCGGGGCTCGGCGCGTGCAGCGGCACGGGGACCTCGAGATAGCTCTCGTTCTCCGTCGCGATGGTCATGGCCGTCGGGCTCCGGCTGCGCGAGAAGATGCTCTCGCTCTCGGCGCTGTCGGCGTCCGTGTCGATGCTGAGCTCCGACTTCACGGTGCTGTTGCTCGCCCTCCAGCGCTTGCGCTCGTCTTCGTCCACGCACAGGTCCTCGTGGCAGCCCTCGTCCGATGCGACGCGGAGCATCTTCTCGCGCTGCTGCTCCTCTTGTAGCCGCGCTCGCTTCTCTGCCCTCAGCTCAGCCACGAGCCGCTGCATCGCCGTCTCCTGCTCCGCGGCTTTCGCGGCCATCGTCTCGAGCTGCGTCCGGAAGTGTCGCGCCCGTAGCTCCATTTCCTCCATTTCTTCCCGCTGTGCCTCGCGCTCGGCCTGCAGCTCTCGCAATGCGACCGTCCGCTGGCGGTACGCATCTTGCATCCGGTGCAACAGTCCCGTTGCGTTAGCTTGTAGGTTCTTGTACGCCGCTGGCGAGAAGGCGTCGCCGTTGCTGTCCAAGGGAGACGACAGCGGCGCTGGATATAGCGCGGCCTCGATGTCTAGATCACACAACTCGTCGTCGGTCAGCCGGGTGGCGGGATGCGTCGGGCTCGTCATCCGCGAGGTGAAGGCCGTGACGGAAGATGCGAGGAACCCGAGCCGGGACTGTGTGGCGCTTTTGGGCGTCGTGTCTACTGGTGATCGGGTCTGGTGGGAGGATGAAGGCGTTGTGTCATGCTCCGCCGATGGCGTCGATGCACCACTGCGCCGACCACCGAAACGTGCCGGCGAATTCCCACCGCGTCGGTCACCCGTCAGTGCCATGTTCTGAGCGAGCGTCTTAGCGTCGTGTCCTTGCAAGTGAGCAGGAGGTGAGGGGGCGTTGGGGCGTCTGGCTGAGAAGCTCGGTGCTGACTGTTGTCGCTGGTGCTGCCTATAATTCGGGGAGGCGTTGCCCTGGATGATGGAATTCCTGGCCGAGTACGTGGTGGGCTTGGACGATGGCGATGGTTCTTCGTATAGTCCAAAGCTCAGAGCTGGTTGTTCGAATGCGTCGGAATGTCTTGCTTGCAGCGGCCGGGGGCGATGTGTCCCTATTGCCTCCGCTTCCGACTCTGGTGGTGGTGGAGCCCTTAGCATTGTTGATATTGCGCTGCCGCGTCAGGAAGGTCTCGAGGATCCCGGGAAACAAGAGCAGAAAGTGGAAACCTCTGGGGCCTTGAGCAGCGGCTTTCGCTCGACTCTTGAGGGAATCAGGGGTACCTTTCTTCAAAGTCCACTAGACTAGATGTTTCAAGTTGCTAACTAAATAATCCTTGTACTCTGTAGTTGATCCGAGCTGAGTCAAGCTCCCCTTTGGTACACAAAGGAGCGGAAATAAGTAGAGGCAGGGCAGAAGAAACTATCCAAAGGTGGCCGAGACTTTGAAGCTTTCGAAGGAACACAAAAATGAGCTCGGAGGGCTTTGTATGACACAAGCGACCTGCAGGATAAACAAGGCACATATGACTGGCCTTACATAGTACTTGACAGGTTGTTGATGGTATGCCTAACCTGGGAAGGGCAACCCTCAGGTCTCCACTTGTTGCACTGAGGGTCTAGCAATTCCTTGGCTGCACTTCCAGCTGCTACTGTATTTACAAGTCTGTCGTGGATCCAGCAAAAACCGAGACCCAATTTACCTCGTGCGACGGTAGCCAACCGGTCGGTGGCGTGTTGCAACTGATGATTCGCGGGAGATACCTAAGTTGAGCTATCGAATGCTAGTATCTAGTGAGAGATAATTATTTCAATGTCATATCTAAGTAGTGTCCAGTAGGTAGTGAACGATTAACACTAAGTTGAATACCTGCAAAATACCCAAGTAATAATGAGCTATGTGAAACGCGGGAGATCGCCGAGGTACACGGAACCGTGTAAGTTGAAACAAGCCTCGCCGATTATAACGAGAACAACTTCTGTCGTCATTCCAGTTCGAGTCTTAGACAGTACGAAACCACTCGCATAATAGGTAACTAGTTGAAAAGAGTCGGGGATCACAAGCCAGCCCTTCCGCAGAAATACGGAATCCAACCAAGTGCCGTGGCTGGGCCGCTATCCGGAATCCAGAATGGCTCTTATCACCAAAAGGAGCCTGGTTTTATTTAATTATTACCCGGTATCCGGTACCTAACAGACAATAGCTGCGAAAAATCATCACACCTCTGATAGCTTTCGTTCAATCAGACGCACGCAAATTTGGCGTTTTTCAAATACGGATGCTACTCATCAACGTGTTCGTCAACTACAGCGTAATCCTACAAAGTGGGTAATAAAGCAGCGCGAGATGATGCCATAGAGTAGACGCACTTTATATACACCGATTGACGTAGTAAAATATGGTTGAACATGAGCTTTACAGCAGGGTGGATGTATGAGTGTCAAATACCTAACTCTAATTTCATTTCGTTGAGCTATTGTACAAGATATGCGTCCTCTTAAACTTGGGCGGACACGTATGTACTTTAAATTAACATCATGCCTACCTCTTACCTGTTATTTAAGACGCACGAACAGAATCACATGTGGTTGGTGAAGCTGAGCGCATATTATTCCAAGCCGTCCTGCGAGGCGCAGTCATGACGATTTATAATTCTCCCTATGACGCCTTGAAAACCCGTTATTGGGGCTTGTAATGGTGTCTAAGTTTAGTACTTAGTCTTTTCAAAGAATATACATGCATATATCTTTGCAACAGGCCTATACAGGGCCTGGAATTCCATATTCGCACCTCCAGCCCTCGTAGCTTACGCCTATGCAGCCGCTACTGAAGGCTTTGGCAGCGAAAGCCCAATAGTACCTCTACAGTCTCTGCTGTGAAACATGCAGTCCGTCCGTCCTTCAGTAGAAACTCTCAACCATAGTGTCCTTCAAGTTGGTATTGATGTTACCCGGTGCCGCGCCCTCGCCTAGACGGAAGACACTCTCGATAACACTGAGCTCGGTCGCCGTTGTATCGAGACCCGTAACGGCCATCCAGTCATTGACGACCATTCCAGCGCCCACCACATTACTTCCACGATTCACACTGCCGGCGACGAGGGGCACCTGCAGCAGCGAGGACAACTCGTCCTGGTCCTGTATGCTGGTTTTGGGATGAACGAGACCGCCGCGGTTACTCAAGGACATGTAGCTGCCGACGAGCACGTTGTCGGCGACGGTCTGGCGGAAGACTTCGACGCCCAGCACGTCGGCGATGATCTCCTCGGTCTCGCGCTCCAGGTCGGGATGGACTAGCGCAATATGGTCGTTCGTTACTATCACGTTGCCCAGTGCCGATAACCGCTCCTCGATCCGCTGAATCCGGATCTCGTCTGGTAGAGAATTACGCAGGTGTTGTAGCTCTTGGTCTGTCGTCGTTGTGGGTACAAGGAGGCCCTTGCGGTTACTGTACGTCATGGGGAAGAGACGGGTTAGTTATTGGCCTCTGCTTGTGAGATTGCGCCGTTGCGACGATGGCCGACGTGGTGCCACAGAGAAGCTGCTTACCCAGCTGTTAACCGCCCAATGATGCGCGTTCCAGCGATTGTCGTCCGGCAGATAGGAATGACATCTTGTAATTCGGCCTCGAAGACACTGTTTGGATAGCAAAAGTCAGTCTCGTGCGTATCCATGTGTGCTGTGTGTGTTTGTCGCGTGATCACTCTCTTCTCCAGGTCTCGTTGTCGCATGCCCACTTCAGGATGTACCTGGCACCAGGATGTTAAACGTACCTGTAGAAGTTCTCACTTGCGCCTATCGCGGTGAGAGCGTATGAATTGGTGAGGGTAGAGAAAACGCCAACCCTATGAGAAAAACAATCCCATGGTTAGTCATCGCAGAGTTCCTCTAATTTTGCTTTTTTTTTTCTTCGCTTTCTTCGTTCGGTAGCTTTGGCGGGGTACTCACTCGTTGGAGTTCTCGAACTGGGCTCGTACCGCCATAATGCTATTCGAAACTTGGACACTGGACTCGGAAGTGGTTAGAATGGTGGAAGATGGAGTCGTGACGAGGTTATTTAGTAGTTGTTCGTCGGGGTATCTAATCCGTTGTGTGCTGGTTCGACTTTGCTGCTTGCTCGATTTGACCTGATCAAAGATAGAAGCGTGGAGGGAGGTGGGGTTATTGTATGCTTTTAGCCCCTCCACCAAATACCAATGCAAGCACGATACCAAGACCCTCAATTGTCATAGTCATTCGCTAGCCCTACATCTGGTCCATATTTCAGCTTACTTAACCTACTTACAGTACTGCAGCAAGCTCGTCCGGATGACTCAGAATGATTTCTCCTTGCTTTGCCACGCAAATGAACTTTTCCTTTGGCCGCAGTCACAGTAGGGCGCTCCATTTGTCGCTATGATTCATTTTCCATCACCAAGGGGGCGGTGCACCTCTGACTCTTTATGCTATCTCAACGGATCTGTGAGCCGGCAAACCGTGGTACTTATGCCTAGGTACCTAGGTAATTGGAGATATCATCATAGTGACTCGAGAAACGTCACCGCCCAGTTCATGATAGAGGTCAAAAGGAAAATCGGACGTCGCTTGTGAACAACACTATTGAGAATATATAGCAATGACAACCCATCGCTTTAACATAACATGCATATAATAGCGTCATCCATCATTTCAAGAGTTCATTCATTTCTATTATCAGCTGTGTATGTAAGCTACAACCTCCAGCCTCGTAGAACTATGCGAATTCACCGTAACTCGATCGAGGGGAAGAATCTCGGCCCAGCGAAGCCCTTGGCGATGACTGCCTGTATATCGATGTTGGCGTTCGCACTACGCCGCGGATTCCACATCTTCAATAATATAAATCGTCCCGAAATGGGAGGGTTGAAGCGGATCGTGCACGTGCTCTTGTGCGGCTCAATGTAGAAACGTGCACTGGGAGTCATGAGTTCACCGCCCACGGCTCGGACTGCTTCCTGCGTGGCAATCTGCGCTGCTTCTGCCGCTTCCGCCAGCGCCGTTCTAGGTCGATTCCACCGCCGTCTTGACCTGTAGTCCGTTCCGTCAGCGGAGAGGTTGTCCGGCCCTTCGTCATCATCACTACTATCATTCTCAAACGGCAATGACCCGATTCGATTTGGAGTCTGCCCATTCAACCTCATATTCAGGTCGTCTGATTCTTCTTCTTCTTCGTCATTACTACACTCGATCGTCACCTGGCAAGGAGGTGGACAGACGGTAAACTCGGATGGTATCTGAGCAAGACACGAGTCATTATCTTCATCGTCTAACCCCATGTTGTACAACCTTCTCGCCCGGACCTGCGCCCGCGTCATTGTGCTCCCATCCTCATTATGCCTAATGGACACGATAGGGTTCAGAGGCAGGTCTCTCTCACGCCGCGCGCTTCTAGTGGGCGAATATTGGATTTGGTACTGGGCTGTCCTATTTAAGAGATGATCATGCGTCATCGAGATAAACACCATTCCCGCTTGAACTCTAGAAGTGATTGAAATCAGTATGGCAAACGTAGCTAGGAAAGTAGCGAGCGAGGGCTTTACTCACGGTGAAGTAAAATTAGATCTGGGGGCTTTGATGACCAACTCCTTCAACGTAAACGCCGTGGCGCCCTGATGTCGTAACACAATATTACACCTCGGGCCTTCCGTGCAGTAAACGTCGTGGTCATTCCTGAGTATGTTCTTGACATCATACTTGGTCGTGTCGTCTAAATAAATCCCCCCATCGCAGCTGACCAGTTCCATCGTCAGGTGACCAGGCTGAACTTGGCCATACTTTCCGTATTGGAATCCCCGGAAGTTGGAACACAGCCTATCTGAGTCTAGCTTGCGCCTCTTGGCCCGTCGACTCTCTTCCGGTGGTTCGTGCCGTTGAGGAGGGGTAAATGTAGAAAAAAGATCGGGGAGAGTAGGCGAGGCGCTGTGTGTGTAATCTAGTAGTGCCCGTAATCGAGAATGATTCTCATCCTCCGTTCCAAATACTGGTGAATAGCCTCTATATGTTGGCCGTTGTGTTTCTGCTGGCGGCGAGTCATGAGACTCCGGATCGGATATGTCTTCGGCGTCCTGAAAAAAGGCCTGGAAATATGGGTCATACAGGGTGTCTGCCAAATCGAAATTGGGTCGATCCGAGTACCTGCTCTGCAGCGGTTCTACTGTCCGACCTGTAGCTCGAGCTGGTGCACGGTGATTATTCGAGGGAGACATGGCGGAGAGCCGTCGAGTACCCAGGGAACGCAGCGGTGGAAGAACCGGCGCTGATGTAGGTAGGTTCCCTCTTGGCGAAGCGTTCAAAGACCGCGGCCCTCTTAACGGCGGAGGCTGCGTGTCGGGGTTATCGTCGGAGGACATTGGGTGTTCTCGGAAGAAGATTGGGCGTGGCTGCGTCTCGGGGTTGTCGTCGGAGGACATTAGGTGTTCCTTGGAAGAAGCCTGGGTGCGTCTAGCGATAAAGTTGGTTCCAAACCAAGTTATTAAAGACGGAATATGATCGTTCGTGCTACGATATGAAGTACGGCTCCCTAAAAGGGCGGATATTCACGGGCGAGGCGTTGTTCTAGAGGTAGCTCGGATGGTCCCATCGACTGTTACGGTAGACGGCCGGAAAGCGAAGACGAACTTGAAGAAATGACCGAACTTCTCGACGATCGATATCAGATAAATCCGGCACAAGGCCAGTGCTCACGTGAGCCTGGAAAATCTCACGATGAACAAACAAAGGGCAATGGCCTTTGTTGACACCACCTTACGGGCACCAACGTATTGCAGGCAAGTAGTTGGCTCTGATTGGGACACGGGTCAAAGGCTAGCTGCCCGTACCTATGCAGTCAGTACCTATGTCGCACGCCGAAATTCGAGACCGAGAAACTGTATATGCGAAGAGAGCAATGCAAGTTTTACGGATGCTTAGAAGAACTCATATGTGATCATCGATTATGCGCAGGGTACTATGTAAGCAAGTGATGTGATATTTGTTGGATGTGTAGAACAGGATGAGGTCCTGCCGCTCCCTTCGGTCATGCAGTAGGTAGTTAGACCAGCTGGCTATTGAGTTCAAATGGGGACCAATTATAGGCGGGGTCGCTTCGGGGCCGTAGGGTAAGTACCTTAGGTACTCGATGGCACAAGTACCGCGCTAGTCGAGGCCTTAAGAACCCAGGCAGGTGATAAGCAAATTAATTGACATATTACCCCTGAAATCCCTACGTCACCACTACTCACGCAATTCCAAATATACCACCATGTTAAAATAATTGCAAAAAATCGAAAACATTACGAATCTGTTTTTTTTTTTTGTACAAACTTACTTAAAATAAATATTATTTGTTATATACCTTATATACTAAAACATAATATGCGCTATTGTTATATTTTTATACTTGTTAAAACATAAATATAAAGTAATAAAAAGCTACTTGCAGCTATAAAAGCAAAATTTATAAACAAGCAATTTTTTAATTATTATAAAATTAATAAACAAACTAATTATTATATATTTAAAAATAACTGCTTATAAACTTTTTATAATAATTTTTTTATAATAAAATATAAAATAAAAAAAAAGTTTTTATTAATAAGCAAATTAATTAAATAAAAAAAACTTTAAAAAAAATAAAATATAAAATATAACGTTTAAAATAATATAACTTTTTTATTATTATTAATATTAATTTAAACTTTTTATTATATTTTATAATAATTAAATAAATAATAAATATTTATAAATAATATAAATATATTGTTTATATAAAATATTAAATAAATTAAAATATAATAAACTGTTATAAATAATATGTTTATAAAATACTTTATAAATTAAAACTAAATTATAAAAATTATTATTATATTTATTATTTTAATAAAATTTATTTTAAATTTAAACTTAAAAATAAAATTTATATTATTTAATAATTAAATAAATAACATTATATAAAATATATATAATATATTATATAACCTTTAAATTTTAATAATTATAAAGTTTGCTTTAATAATTAAACTTTTATTAAATATAATTTTAAAAGCTTTTTAATTTTTTATTAAGTTAATAACTTTAATAATGTTATTATTTTTTAAATATATAAAAACTAAATTTTAAAGCTATATATAAAAAAATAATTTAAATATAATAATAAATTTGTTTTAAAAAAAAATAAAGCTTTAAAATATAATAAATAATTTAAAAATAATATTATAAAGCAATAAAAAAAAAACATAAGCTTTAGTTTTTTTTTAATTATTTTAAAGCTTTTAATTTAATATTTATTAAAAACTGCTAAAAAGCTTTAAAATAAAACATTAAAAAGTACTTAATTTAAAATAAAAATGCTTTTAAATAAGCTGTAATAAAGGGCTAAAAAACATTTAATCAAAAAATAATTAATAAATAGTGCAATTTTATGCCCTAAAAGCTATTAAACGTAGTTAACATAAAGAAGCACTATACTGCTTATTAAATACATCTATAAAATACTTAGAATCGCTTAAAAAAAACAATTTCAGTAGTATGAAGTTTCAGGGGTAATATATTAATTAATTTGCTCATCACCTGCCAGGCTTTCTAGAACAGGTTACCTAGGTACATATATCGAAGGGGTGAACAAGCGTGAAAGTTATTCCTACCTAGATGTAGCTTTATCGAAAACACATAGTACTGAATAGAGTCACTTAAATATCCCTAGATACAATGTTCCTGATCACGCCGCTTTTAGCCCGAGCGAATACAAACTACGTAAACCGTGGTTCATACTGATCCAAACCCGTTCCTCACAGAGATATTCGGCGAAGTTTGAAGATCTGGTGGTCGAATGGCGGCGAAGCTTGCACCACTATCGCAGAAACAAGCTGGTCAACCATTTCTCATCCTTTATCCCACTTTCGCAGGAACACGTTACCCCTCAACCATTCCTCAATATTCCATCCGCAAAGCAGTGTGCGATATCGCCAGCCAATTTGTCTAGCTCATGACGACTACCACAACTGGTCAGACTGCACCCAGACAGGGTCAGCAAGCCCACCTCTTCAAAACCAGCAAAGCTCTCTCCTAGATCTCCTAGATCTACCAGACAGCATGATGCTATAGTGCGCGAGTTACGGGCAAGAACAAGGCCTCTGGACCTGAACCCTGATCAGCTCCGCTGCGCACAGGCTATACTTGATAAGCTGCCGACAATCCCTCACGTCGCATCCTGAACGCCGCGCTTATATCACCGTGGTAGTGGCAAATACGAACTTGTAGACCCGGCGTATGCTATCTGGAAGATGAGCCTGCCAGGACTTGTTGCATGGGGTCAGTCCTATTTTCTTTGTAGAGCACGAGATTCTCTTTTAGCACAATAGAATACCAAGAAGTTTTTGAAACCATGAGAATTCAAGCTCCTACATAGGAGAAATAACTGAACCCGAGTGTTGCAGGACCACATATCCATCTGAGGAAGCTATCAGCAGAGCGCATCCACGCACTGCTTGACAACCTTCTTGTCGTAATCAACAAGCTCTATGACGCGCACATCACGTATACCCCAGATATAAGAACTCTCAGAGTGGCGGAAAAAAGAATCGATAAAACTCTCTGGCCCTTTGTCGAGACGTTTGACTATAATAAACGCGTCGACGACCAAGCAGTCCAATGGGAAGACCTTAAAAAGAAGACCGTAAAAATTATCAAAGGTCAATTCTGTATAATAGAGGTACGCTAGACCTTCGAACATTACCCATCTTTTATTCTTTTATTAACTTGTTTATACTTTTGTTGTTTAGCAACTAGCCAGTTTAAAGGACTTGCAGCCCCTTCCGAGTTTTATTAAGTTTCAACCTGATAGTGTCGTTGAGATATTTACAAGGGATTTTGATCTGAACCACATACAGGTACCCATATCAGAACAACTCCTTATTATCTACCGAGCAAACCGATATTCTCCAAAGTTTGGCGAATACGTACATAAGAAAGTCGGATCGCTCTTTAACGGGCTAGAAAAACGGACCGGCCCGGCAGATGAATCTGTTAATAGAAAAATACACGACTATCTTTATATAGTTTCTCATACCCTCAAGTTGTTAAAACAATCCCTAAAGAACAGGCAAATCGAACATAATGATCTAGTTACTCGAACATATCTACAGATAATATATACAACTTCATTAATTCATCTTCACGCTAAAAATATTTAGGTTAACTTGCTAAGACTCTTACGATTCAATGAACTCGTGGCAGACGCTTATACAAGCTACGAAGGTTTCCAATCTGTCGTTAACGCCTACTCCGAACTAAAAAATGCAATCCGCTGTCTCGAGAAACAAGGAGACTACATCACCTCGCGGCATTCCTTTAAAAGGAGAGATATATACGAATTACACTCCAGAGATGAGCGTGAACGCCAGAGGGTGCCATCAATAGAACGGTGCTGCATAGAAAAAACAGGCATAATCCCTCGGAAAAGAATTTATAGGTACGAAAATTTTTGGAATCCTCGCAGATAGGTATGCTTGCATGGCTGATACGCTTGATGTAAAATAATGGATAGGTAGTGTATGTCACAGAACGCTACGGGTGTAGGGCACGAGCCAGAGACCCGTATATATATATGGGGGAAATTCCATAAAATTAGAGCGGCGCAGGCGTTAAGCAGTCTAGTCATTCTATTTAATCTATCTAGATCTGCCTACTCTTGTTGTTTGGTGTTATTTATACTCTCCGCTATGTATATCTCCTCAGTCGTCTGTCGAATGACGGGCTGAGCCGAGCCTGAGCAAAAGCTGCAGTTGCGCTAAGCCCAATCTATTGTACACATTAAAACCTAGAACCACCATCCCGTGCATATCAAGTCGCGAATTGCCCACGGGCTTAATCAAAATGAAACCACTGGTATACAGTATCCAGTTTGTTTGCAAAGGTTTCATATATATTTGACTTCATTCTAGAACAATTAGATCATAGATGTTCTTTGAGTATATAATAGTTGGTTGATCCATATTTTTATTAGAATTCATCGCAGGCGTTTAAAAGCGTTTCTCCCTCATTATCCTCGGTAGCTCAGAAACAGGACTGTACTTAATCTGTACTCTCCCGGGGATCTCGTGGGCAGCCCGGGCGGCAGACTCTTCAAGAAATGAGATAGGGTCTTGATGGCTATTTCTAGTACTGTCTCTTACATATTACATATTTAAGACAATGAGATGTAGGCCGAAGACAACATTAGGGACACCATAACACCTAACAGCATCCTCGAACCGGACCATATTGGGGACTGATCGTAAGAGCAGGATTCTGCAAGTCGTTCGCCTAGGGTATTCTATTGGAAGTGGCCGCTGTTGTTGGTGCATTCTTTTTGAGGGGACACATGATTTCTCAAGAAGTGTTTTCAAGCGCTTTGGTTATTTACTGCATAAGAAGCCAACAACCAAACAAGGCCTTCGTTTTTAGCGAAGGATGTAACCTCTTAAACAAGTACCCACCTGCTCAGTGACAACAGGCTTGGCGCGTTAGGGAGTGCAGGTGCAGTGCTATGTGGGTCTGGATGCTGGTTATAATAGTGGGGAGTAGGTAGGTACGACATACGCTATCTCACATGGCACTTACGTATTATACTGCAAGTGCAGTGGCATATAGTTAAACAGAATACGTGCGCCTTTCAGAACAAGTGCTGCATTTGAGCAGCTATATGTTCATTTGCCTTGATACTGTGGAATAGCACCAGGTAATAAATAGGCTTGTTTAGTATATACCTCTGAGTAGTTCAAGTACTTTGGAAGGCTTTAGTCTGGGTTAGGTAGCCTACCTTCAATATGCAGGTTCGATGATTCCTATGTACACAATACCTAGAGTAAGTGCCTGCTAGTTACTTGAAGAATGCTAGTACCCCCTACATCTATTAATTTTCGCTGAGACGCATAGGTAGTAACTTATATCTACGTAGCTAATCGTCCAGTGCTTTGATAAGTATATCTACCTGAGGTACTTGTTTCTGGGTCTTTAGGCACAAGGCTGGTTCTCACCGGCGTCGGCATCGCGCTAATGTATCGGCTGTAAGCTGTAAGGACGAGGCGTTCACTGCAGCCACCTTATCAATCATCAACCTCGCAACCCTTCCATCCCGCGTCTCAAACGCAAAAGCAAACACAAACACACAAATCCTCGAAAATTTACGGCCTCGGCTTGAAAGGACGAGGGAGACTTGCCGAACTTATCTAACCACCAATTTGCACGGCATCCAAAGTTCCGCCAAGCCTTCTTCCGGACCTGAGCTTCCAGGTTTCATGTCTGCTGCTGCAGCTCCCCCCGTCAGCCATTATCTCATCATCATCCATCCCGCGACAGCCTGTGGGCACACGTCTACCTCGCATCGCAAAGCAAGCTGAAAGCGTGTTCATCGTGTCGCCGAGTCGGGCACTGTTAATTAACCAGCAGACCCTCTTCTCTCGTATTTTTTATTTGGTTTCCGGGTCTTGAGACTAGGACAATTCAGGCGTTTTGTGACTTGCAGCCTCACTCTCTATACCAGTTTCAGTCTTGATCCTCCGTCATTCTGCATCCAATGACGATGGATTCACATGGTACAACAGCTTCTGCTCGTGGAGAACAGCCTTCCGTGGCCCCGGAGTCGATTGCTCCCGATGCAAGCGCGTCCGCGTCCATTCCAGAGACGGCTGCAACGGATGCCGCCTCAACTGCGACGTTGCCTAGTCGTAGCAACAATTTCGCTCCCCAAACTCAAGATGGTGTATTATCCACTGTAGACCACAGCATCAATGGCAACGGAGTTCTTCCTTTGGATATGATGATGCCCGTCAACCCGCCGTTATCAGACCCTGGTGTATCTCATGCGCCGCAACCTACGAATGGACACGCAATGAGTGCAGGTATGGCAATTCATATATTATCTCTCATGATTTTCTTCCTAATATGAGTTTGCAGATGAGATTGCTCTCTATGACCGCCAGATCCGGCTCTGGGGGATGCAGGCGCAGCAAAAAATTCAAGCGGCCAATATACTTCTCGTCTCTATGAAAGCACTTGCCAACGAAATTGCCAAGAACCTGGTCCTTGCTGGTATTGGATCCCTGACCATTGTCGATGATCAAGTCGTCACAGAAGCCGACCTAGGAGCTCAATTCTTCCTCTCTCAGGAGAACATCGGACAGAATCGTGCCGTAGCGGCTGCCGCCCAGGTTCAGAAACTGAATCCCCGGGTGAAGGTCTTTCCTGACCCTAGCAGTATTATGATGAAAGGAGCATCCTACTTTGCCGCTTTTGACATCGTTATCGCCACGGACTTGAATCCCACCCTTCTGACATTCATAAACACTGCCACGCGCCTGCACAATCGTCAATTCTACGCGGCTGGCGTGCATGGCCTCTACGGGTACATATTCTGCGACTTGATCGAGCACGATTACGTTCTGAAACGTGACAAGGGTAACGTAACCACTGCCATTGGACCAGAGTCACGTTTTCGGAGCGTCGTAGAAGTGAAAACACAGAAAGAGAGCAACAAGACGACGGAACTGGTCAGCAAGAGAGACTTGTACTCGACATGGGACCTTGTCTCGGAGACGAGCTTGCTACCCGTGGAATACACAAAGTCAAGACGTCGGCTCAAGGCAGTCACGCCCGCGCTCTCCTGTCTGCGCGCCCTCTGGGGATTCCAGACACAGTTTGACCGGGTTCCGAATCACAATAAGGAAGACCTGGAACAGTTCACGAGATCGGCCACGCACAACCACACCATCCTCTCCTTACCGCCCGAGACTCTTCGTGCCGAGTTTCTTCGCAGCTTCCTGCAAAATATCGACAGCGAAGTTGCGCCAGTGACCGCTATACTCGGTGGCCAGCTAGCGCAAGACGTCATCAATGTTCTTGGCCAGAACCAGCAGCCGATACAGAACATGGTCATCTTCGACGGAAACAAGATGGAGGCAAACATGTATCCGTTGCATCCCGAGGGCAACCTCGGCCGCTCCCAGCTCGACTATTCCCTGCCGATGGGGCAAGTCCCTCTAGACATGACACAGCAATCGGTCAACATGTCACAGATGATCCCTATGGATCCGATAGGTACCATGGTCCCGCCCAACAACACATTTAACACGAGCGATATGACGTCGACGGCCCCAGTCAACGGTGAAAATCTATCCTGATTGTTGAGGAGAGTAATTAAGAGTTGGGAATTTAGGCGTTTATAGCACGAGCGTTGGGAATCTCGATTTCCTTAGAGAGGGAAAATGTCAGGATGTTGGAACAAAAGGTCATAATTGCACGCGCCATAAGAGCCCAATCTCATGTTGTCGTTACTCTATCTACTCTAAACCTGACATAGTAGAGAGGGAGTCGTCAGTTTTGGGAGGTCGCATAGGTAGTCAGTCAGCGCACTGAAATACTAATCAATACCCTTTCTCTTTTTTCTCTCTGAGCCCTCTTGGGTTGCGCAGTCGAAATCACGGCACCGACTTATTCTTTTCTCGCCTGCGGGAATCTCGTTATCTGTTTGCATAGAGTAGTTAATCTGCCGGACGAGAGGTCGTTGGCCGGCGAGACGATCAGATAGATATCTGCGGATTGGGCAGACGGGCTTAGACTCATGTCTATTTATCCATCTACCCATTCGCGCATCGGCTTTTCTGTCTATTTCTCTACATTCCGATGACCAGAGATAGGATGATCAATGGGTGGCGGAGGAGGAACAGAGCTTGTATATTAGTAGAATAATGATAGGCCGGAAAATCAACGGACGTCAACTATGTAACTTCCCTTACGTTCTCTATTGATGCTGACCGTGAATAACGTATTACTGTTGCAAGCTACTAAATACAAAATACATAAGCTCTACAATATTACGAATCAAACCTAAACAAAAAGACGCAAATGTTAATAATGCAAAAACTTCTATTATATCGCTATTTGCGCAAGAATATAGTCTAGCGAAGGCGGCTCGGTCAATCGACTGAACTATGCACCACTGCCCATATTCCGCTGAACCCCCATCTCATCTATCATTCTTCGTCTGCTCGACGTCTCTCTTAAAAATCAATCAATCAATCAATCATTTCCAGCCTGCAACAAACACCCTTAGGTCAAGAGATTTTTTGCGAATCCGATGTATCAAACATCCAAGTAACAACCCTCTTCTTCCATCCCCTTATCGATCGAACCCGACATTTAAATGCCATGCGATTTCGGAAATCGAAAAGAGACCAAAATTATACAAGATAAATATGAAACCGAAGAACGCCGTGGTTCCATTACATGCAAAGATTTCCTCGTATCCTTTTATATGTGTGTCCTAGGCCCCCGTTTCCTTTTTTGTTGGCATCCTGGTTTTGCTGCCAACATGGTCAAACAAACCCTTATGCAGCGCTATGCTAACCGAGAGAAGTAGTAAGAAGAAGGTAAGAAAGGTGATTATAATGATGTAGGTGTAAAGCGAGTTCTGGAAGAAGTTCAAAGTTTGTGTAAGAAGCAATTTGCTCCGCGATTGTAGGTGTCGTATACTCTAGTGTCGGAGCATATCATGTCATGGCAATTATCCCATGGGTTTCTCGGACGGATTCCACTTGTTGATGAATGTAGTCATACTGCCAAAACACCTGTTAGCGAAAGGACGCATATATTATCCCGGTGTTCTCGTACTTACCTTGGCGAATCTTTTTCTTCGGAGTCCTCCTTCTTGAGACCCTTGCGGCCTTTGGAGACGTTGTTAACATTCCAGCCTCGAATAGTCGTAGGTCCCGTCCGCGGGGGAGGTTCATTTGCTCTGTAGTCTTTGATGGCTTCCTTATGATCATAGTGTGCAAGGCGGAGTTCCGCACCGCCATTTGCTGGCCAAGGTCGATTGTGCGGAATCGGGGCTGCAGCTATCTTGCGATACTTTGCATTATTACTGTTGCTAGCGCCGTTACTACCCGACGAGATCGAAGCTCTGTGGCGTGACCCTGTTGGTGATTGTAATCCCATTGAAGAGCCCGGCGGCGACACAGATGAACCGTGTGGCATATGTAAGGGCATAGCTGCAATCTGAGCATGGGTCGACATTGTTGGGGACGGAGGCTGGAAGGGGGGCCGGTGTGGTCCCAAGTGAGGTGATGGCGATGTCATATTCGCATAAGGCGCTCCCATCATAGGGCTCTGTTCAAGCAGAGTATATGGTTGATGGTACGGCCGAGCAGGCGCGGGGGGGAAGAAGCTTCCCGAGTTAGACTGGATCATACCCAGGGGAGGACCGAAATCCGCGCCTTGCTGGACGAGGGCTGGGGGCGGTGGATGGGTCGACTCTGTGCCCTTTTCTCGTCGTGAAGGGCGGAGAGGAGGAAGCACGGGGCTCCTCTTTCCACTTCCTTGGTTCGAAAACGGGTTTCTACCAAGAGATTGGGTAGGCTCTATTCCTTGAGATGGAGCAGGCGCAATATGAGCAAGTGCAGGCGGTGGGTTGAGCGCGGTTTGTAGAAATGCATTCGATGGTGGGGGGATGGGGTTTGAGGGGCCGAGAAGGCGCGGATCGATCATCGAGTCGACCATCGACGAATGATCCGGGTGGTCCAGCCGGTGGTCATAGTGATGGCTGGGACGATGGTCCGGGATATACTCGGGGCGGTAATCGAAGTGACTAGCGGGGTAGTGCTCCAACTGGTATTCAGGACGATATTCAATTGGAGGTTCGAGGCGGTGGTCGAGTGGTGGGTCGAATTGAGCTTCGCGTAGAGAGACTTGCTCTGAGACGTCGGCAAGAAAAGAGAGACCGAAGGTATCTATCTCCATCAGTGGCATAGGAGGCGGGGGTGCCGGCTCTGCATTCGTAAATACATCTCGGACTGCATCGTACGGCCGAGATGATCTTTGGCTTGACGCAGGATGGTTCGGCCGGTCCAGTTCGAGCTGGGACGCAGCGTTGATCAGTCGACTTGCGTTCTCTCTCATGATGGCCTCGTCAAGTTCGGCATCTTGAGCATCGATCTCTTCGATCACAGGATACTCGTCCACATTTTCGCTCATGGCAGGGAGCTGCTCAATAACCTGGCGTTGCCGTTCACGCTCACGTATCTCTTCCGTCGTGATCTCCTCTGACTCAATGCCGGCCTCATCGCAATACTGCGTCAGCAAGAGGGACAGTCTATCCTTTGTAGCATCTGAGCGTAGAGTGGCATCCATGTTATAGCCTCGGACTGATCGAGATGCATGTAGAGTGGTCCCATTCGGTGTAATGACCACGACTGGGTTGGAGCCAGAAACGGGGATTTCGGGAGGCTCGGACTCGTTGCGAGATTCTGGCAGGAATAAACCATATTTTGGATGAAGGCTATGCTTCTGGACGAGCACGGGATCCAATGCATCATCTTCATAATCAAGACAATCGTACGTCACTATCGTGCGATCGATATGAAGATTTTTGGAATTCGGATCGTCCAAAAACCTGCCTCGCGTTCCACGCGTAGCCTTCTTGCTCGAATCGTTGGTAGAGTCACGGAAACCAATTTCGACGTCGTCGAAAGTAAAGGGAGGTGGCAGGATGAGACGATTGTTGGCTCGGGGACCTCTTCTCACCACAGTACGGACGCCCCATTTATCAGGCTCAGTTGCCCCGTTGGGGAGATCTGGGAGATCTCTTCGTCCTCGCAATACCTCCGTCTTTGGCTCTGATTCGGGGGAAGGCGAGGCTGCATTTGACTCGGGTTCTCCGTCTGGTTCCGTCTCAGCAGAAAGCAGTCCCTTGATGTGTCGTGGCTGTGGAGTGGCCGCTTCATCTCCATTATCCGTTTTGGCAGAGCTGGAAGGGCCTGTGTACCTCTTGGTCTCGGGTTGGCCATCTGGTTGATCTTCTGCCTTCCGTTTGGCAAACGGTTTACCCTTGATGATTTGAGTCTTGGCTGCCGCCACCCTCTTATTCTCTTCCAAGAGATGGGGGTATGGTACTTTGACCCCATTGCGAAACACGACCCAGGGCCCTTGCTCAGAAACTACATCATCAGGCTTCTCTACAAAAGTATAGGTCGTATCAGAGAGCTGTAGATGTCAGTCAATCAGATCAGACAGTTGGGGGTCGTATGTATATATATGTGTGTGTGTTGGTACAGCATGCAATGTGTTAAGCATAGTGAATGAATGAGAGTGGGGAAAACTACTTACATTCACGTCGACTCCTTCATGTCGTAGTTCAGCTATTAGACCGGCGCGCTTGAGTGACGCGCTGTAAAACTCTTCAGCTGCAAGATCGTAGCCATCCTGTGCAGGCATGTCAGCAGGTGGTGCAACTTCGTTTCGGGTCGCACATCCCGGGGCAAGTAACTAGATAAAGAGCGAGAGAAGAGACAGGTGTGTGCGCACGTGCACGTGCATGATAAGACTTACGTGGAATTTCTTTTCGGTGACCTCAGCATTGAGGCGGTATTCGCTAGTAGCAATAGTCATTCTAGTATTGAACTCGCGATCAGTAGCGCGTAGAACATCGTCGAGGCGATCATCTAGTTGACGTTGTAGGACATGGTACTCGGGAACCTCCTTGTGGGCCGTGGGATTTTCAGTAAGTGTTTTGACAGTCACGTCAGCGAGATCTTCCAGGACGGGCTTGATGGCGCTGGCGACCTCTGAGTACAAATCGCGCAGAATCTTCTGGCGATCGTAAGCAGCTTGGACACGAGGATCTTCGTAAGTCTTGTTGCGACCACGTCCCTTGGGGCGGCCGCCTCGCTTGGGAGCCATGGCATTCTTGCGCGCATTTTTCCTTGAGATACCTCTGCCCATGCCTCCTCCTCTCTTGAGATTGCCGAGCCTGCCTCTCATAGGGCTAGGAGCCGGCGATCCGGCAATTTGCACGCCGTCCATCTTGGATGATCATGCGGGTGGTGAGTGTGTAGATAGTAGGTTGGATGTTGTGTGCGGGAAGTCCAAGGTGCAAGAGATGCTACGGTAAAATCAAGGGCAGAGAAAACAACTGGGGAAAATTCTAATGATGATGAGGATGATTGAATTACTTCTGATGGATAATATTGGACGTGGAAAAGGATAGGCAGGTTGAGGATAAGTTCAAATAGGTAGTCGAAGTGTGGCCTGCTTGCTTAAGCTGATGAGTGAATGAGAGACTGGGAAGAGTTTTGGGGACTGAAATGCAATGCGAACTCCAGGGCAGCACCCCGGCCTCGTTGGCTCTCGAGGAAAGCGAAGAGACACACCGAAAGACACCCAGGGCCAGACGAGATGCCACTACGCAACGTGAGATAATGTTGGTGACGACCGGTATTGTGAGGTTGGTCGTTAATTATCACCATGAGATTTTCTTCGCCCTGGCCGAGCAGCAAGCCAGCGAGCCAAGCAAGCAAGCAACAATAATTCGAATTAGAGCCATGCGCTCTGCAGCTCGGTTGCCCCACAACCAAGGACTTCCCGATTCGGTCAAGTGCACGTCCCTGATCCTCAGTATATGGTAATTTTGCCTCCTGATTGGCCCGGGAAAACCTATAATCCGCTAAACGTTTCCGGCTCACACCCTAAGTCCGGCCCCCAGCACGCTGGATAGGTGTTACTGTAGCACATAACAGCCCTGAAAGATTGAACAAAGTCACCTGTAACAGGCACCGTACAGCAATAATTTTAAGTTGGCATCAAAAAGGCTGATGACGCTTCATCGCCAACTTTTCCCACCGCATGTCACCAACCAATAAGGATTGACACAAGTAAGGCACTTAGGTGCTAAATGCTTCTGTGGCGTAGGTTTTTGGCACTCGGTATTCAGCCGGCCAGTTCAGCAAAGTCGTAGATGGCTACTGTAAATGCACGTTGACTACAGTGAAACAATATTTCATGTTACATCATGAACTACTGGTTATATCGACCAGTAGCCTCTCAGTCCTGGCTCACCGCAAGTAGGGCATGCCGAAAGGGATGGATTAGTGTAGTACAACACGCTACGTGTATCCTGAGGTTACAGGGTATGCCCTAGATCGCAAATGCCCATTTTCACTTTCGTGGGTTACATAGACGAGGTTAACCCGAGATGAGGAAGGCCTTCACTGTGAGATAGGTATAGTTATAGATGGACAATACACGTGTGCGGCTGATCCCGAGGAACCTATATTGCTATGCTACATGCTTCTCACTAGCCTTTCAAGCACCTGCCCCGGAGATGTTACTTTGTAATGCTTTCGCCATGAATGAGTAAATAAGACGGCTTCACATGATCATTAATTCAGTCGGTATGAGTATCTCTCACCTGTTGACACTCTTTCTGCGGGTTGCGTGCTCGAGGCTGCGCAATGCTACCTACCCATATGCATTTATCTATATCTGGCCTCCAGCCGTATCACTACAATATATCCGTGAATAAGGTAGTACGTAGATAGCACATTGTCGGTCAATGGCTATTATTTCTTTGCTTGCCTATTTGGGATCAGAATGCGTATATGTGAGACATATGCGCATCTACTAGTTTTCCGCATAAGCCCTCTCGCACTGAGTTGATTTTTTTTTTCTCTCCTCTCCATGTTGTATCCCAGCCAGACCGTGACACGTTACCACTCGTCAGCCTAGCGAATGAATGTGAAGTTGGCCGAATTTGGCGCCTGTGACCGGTGTCGTGGCAGCAGAGCTGCACTTTAGTATTTTATAGGCCATTACCCCTGGGCGGGCGAGCAGGGGAGTCCTCCACTTCAGGGCATTTCCTGTTTGGACCTAGTTAGCGGGTTGACCACATGCGGTTACCCGCCGGGGCGGGCAGAGCCCGTCGAAGGGGTCTGCTCCGCGTTCTCCGCGTCGGCCCAGCGAGCCACTAGAAACTTTTGAAAATTTCCCTTTTCAGCAACCTATTAACCACGCGCGTCAGAGACGTTTCAAGTGTCCAGGATTCTGACGCCCGTCCGCCCGCCCGCCTTGCACGCTCTCGAGTTCTGTCCTTCCCGTGGGTAGCCGGAGAACTCGGTTCTTTCGGGCGGGACGACCCGTATTCACGAGCGCCCCTCAAATTGCTTGCTTGCTTGCTCGCTATATCGTTGGAGGTTGCCCGCCAAGTCGAACCATGAGCCGGTGACACGGCCGCGCGACCGCCCGCTTCCGCCTCCGTTCTCCGCAACCATGGGGAAGAAGCGGAAACTGGCACAGGGCGCGCGCCTCAACAAGCCCGCAAAGCACCCTCATTCCAACAGCAGTGCAAAGCCGCAGCACCAGCACCAGCACCAGCAGAAGCAGAAGCAGAAGCAGAGCCCCGCCAACACTGGCAACACTGCCCCTCCACAGCAGCAGCAACGCCACGCCGAGCCGACCATCCCCTTCACCCCTGAAGACAAGATCCTGCTGGTCGGCGATGGCGACCTCAGCTTCGCCGCGTCACTGGTCGAACACCACTACTGCGCAGACGTGACCGCCACAGTGTTCGAGAAGAATCGCGAGGAGCTGCTGGAGAAGTACCCGCACGCCGCAGACAACATCGCCAAGATCGAGGCAGAGGAGGGATGTCGGGTATTGTTCAGTGTCGATGCGACCAAGATGGCACCTTTCACCGATAAGCCCGGGCGCAGCAGCAAAGCCTCAGGATCGGAAAGCGGAAGCAGTGCCGCTGGAGTCATGGATCGCATCATCTTCAACTTCCCGCACGTCGGCGGCAAGAGCACGGATGTGAACCGACAGGTGCGGTATAATCAGGAGCTATTGGTGTCCTTCTTCCAGCGCGCGGCTCCGTCCTTGGCTCCTGGGGGCTCTATCATCGTCACATTATTCGAGGGCGAGCCGTACACGTTGTGGAATATCCGGGACCTCGCGAGGCATAGTGGCCTGCAGGTCGAGCGGAGCTTCCGGTTTCAGGCGAGCGCATATCCGGGTTATCACCACGCGCGGACGCTTGGCGTGGTACGGAATCGTAGTGGTGAGGTCGGTGGTGGATGGAAAGGTGAGGATAGGGCAGCACGGAGCTACATCTTTGTGAGAAAAGATGCCGAAGCCCGCTCGTTTGACGGGCAGAGAGGGACAAAAAGATCACGGAAACACGATGATGATTCGTCTGATGAGGAATAGACGACACATCCTGCGACGTTTGTCCTGAAACTTTTAACTTGGCGTAAATAACTTGACCAGAATATATACTGGCACTTACTTACAAGCCGACCGGCTTAGACTACTATATGATGGGCTCTTACTCGTGTTTGAGAGGATAGAAGCTTCAAAGGAGGGTACTGTTCATTCATAACAACACTCGGATATTTGTATGAGGAATGGCCAAAACCGCTCCCCTCTATGGAGAGTGGGAGACTTGAACAGAAAACACGGAGAATATCCATTCATCGCATCACATTAAAAGGGACTCCTGAACCCTATTTCAGAATTGGGCTTTCGGCATATGAAAAATGTCAAGTATATCAACTTGACTAGATTGTCACTCGCCGCTAGGGGAGTGCATTGCTACCCACGTACGTTGAGATAGGTATACCTATAAGCTTCCTCGCATATATGAAATCACATGCAGAAATCTCATGAAGAAAATCTCGTGGTTGGATGTAATTGCTAGACCACTGGCTACATGAAAATGCTTAGGTTCGATTCTAAAAGGTGTTGCCCTTGAGGTACTCTTTCACTCGCAACAGAACGTAATCAGATTCTTCGCAAAGGGAGTAAATACCTATATAAGTAAGTGTAAGCAAGGTGAGAATTAGACATTTTTGTCTAGTGTTTATACGCCTAGCAGTTAAATAGCTCACCCCTACTAGTCAAATCTACACACGTCCACAGCAGCGTCATCACGCTCTCCTTGACGAAACCGTAAGTCCCAAGTTGTACGACCTGTACATACCCGTCTCACACCTCAACTATGACCTGGCGAAGCAAGCATTGTGTCATACTCTCGTGATACCTCGCGATACCTACAGTTGCATATCACTTCCCCAGAGTGACAGAACAAAGAAGGCACTTTGTACATAGATCTCTAACCTGTAGACGTAGTAGTTGGAGCTCCTTGTCCGACAACAAGTATCAAAGATTTACTCCTGCGTTGCCATCAGTATCTAGAGGCCGTGACACAATGGGGCTGTCGTGCTTGAAGGGGGCGTGATTGTGTCGTAGGTACGACGCAGAAGGATCCTTCGCTCGCACATTCGGCAGGGTTGGAAGTACCTACACTCCCGCCACTACCTACAGTATACACCATGTGTCATCATCGCCAACAGGGATGGGCTCAGTAATCATCGCGACCAACTCGGCATCTTGATGTGATTGGGGGCCGCCTCGTCCGGCTTGTCATGCCCCTATACAATGCATCTCTTCCCCGACAAGCCTTGACGCAGCAGGGCTGCTGCCTGGGATGGCCTTGGTTGACGGATTACTGGTAAGAACGTTAATCACATTCTCGTCGGTTTAATTCGATGATATCTGGCAAGGGACTGGATGAGAATCATCCAGAGGGCTGGATACAGGAAGGATCAACGCTCATGGCAGCATTATGGCACCGCGCTTTACGAAGTAGACAGTCTAGCCCTCTCTCTTGTGGATTCTATTGATCCGGGTTACAATGTAGTTGTTATTGTTGCCGTGGACACTGTGCGCTCAGCTGTATTAGTGGGGGGTTGATGATTGCTGTTATTATCGGGAAGAAAGAGAATCTAAATTTGAAGAGCTGTTCCGCTTGTGTACCGTTTCTCTGACTGAATGCCGCTATCAAACAAGCAGTTTGTTTGTACGACTGTAGCCGTCCGGACCCCAACGTTGTCTAACAATTCAAGATACGTTATTCGCCAGCCTATATTCGTAGGACAAGTCGTTGGGTGAGACAACGGGTAGGATGTCTGATGCTGTAACCATTACCAGGTGTCTCGTGTTCCGTGTGATGAACACCTCAACAGAAAAATATCTCGTCGCCGAACAACGTGACAAATAAATGATATGAGAATGTAAGCTAAGGTTTCCTGCTGGTATATCATGTTATGTTTGCAGTTAATATAGGAAAAAGGGGCAATATCAACAGAAAGCACTTCTCCGCGCCTCCGCGCCTTTGCCCCTGACCAAGACAGTTAATAATCAATCCACGCAGCCACCATATGCAGACCACTACAAGTAGACAGATCTCCAAATTTGTCGGCGGGAAATACAACGCAGCTAACTGACCTACTTTCTCTGGTTGTAGTCAATGGATATTTCTGTTAGCAGTTAGTGGACAAGGATGCCACGAAGCATTGAAGCCTGTAGTTGTACTTACTCCGACGTCCTTATTATTCGTAAGTCGGGTCACTGGCATGGAATCATCACAGGCTTGTGCGATAGCTCCGCGAACATATGAGGGTACCCTTTGACGAATTCATTTCACCTGCTTTGCTTTTTCTCTCCCAAGATTCGGACTTATAGCGTATCCACGACTTACGTGAAGGATTTATCTTACATAGTAGTTAGCTTCTACAAAACTCAGGCATTCTCAGCATGGCACGACGAGAATTTAAAATGAGCCCGTTAATAGCTTGTGATATGCCCCATCTAAACAGACGAAGATAACTAACTCCGTCCGTCCCATCGCCACATTATACGCGATCACAACACTAAGCTTCGCCCGAGCCTCACGTCATCCTGTTGTTGACGGCTAACCCATGTAGGCAATGATATAGCAGACTTAGTATAGTATCATAGGGCAAAGCAGATATAACGGGGACATGGGCGCGGCAGACTCGGCATAACCCATCCCATCCATCCTTCGCCCAGCGAACACCCCATCACCCGCATTCAACTTGTCTCAAATGACCAAAAGGACCCCCAATGGGATTCGGCATTCTCCGGTGCGACGACGAGTTCCTGCATAGACGAACCTGCCGCTTACATGAAGCAATTAGGTACTCTAAAACGTTCTCATAGGGAACAAAGGATAGGTAGGTATTTTTGCCCCCCCTGTAACTACTGTAATGAACTGGTAATAGGGCAGAACCGCAACTTGTGATTCGATAGACGGTAGTGACCCTCAGCTGGACTTGGCAACGGGGGAAAGTACAACATCGGTTATGTTCGTTTCTAATAATAGGACTACGAAAAGGCAGTGTGTACTGTAGAGAACGTGCTGGCAAGGAATGTGCCGATTGATGGCCGGGCTGCCCTTGTTCGTTGCTCCAAATGGGCCCCGGAAGCTGATGTGCTACAGTACCGTGAAATGCATTGCCATTTGAATCCCATAACAACTTTTTGATTCGGGTAGTGGTTCGAGCTAAGAGTGGCGTCCTTACTCATCTTCAAATGGCGTCATGGAAAATATATGTGGCGCTGTAATTGAACTTGTTAACTACTTCTATACGATTTATAAGTTATAACTAAGATATCGTCTTTGGAGATAAAAAAAAAAAAATAAGAACCGGGTTCAGTATTAAACAAGAAGCCAATGAACGGCACTCGTCAGCAAAACTCCTTTTTTTCCCTCAGCAGCAGCATTATTTGATGATTTCGGCGGATTGGACTGCCGGTATTGCCTGGCTGGGGTGATGCGACCAATAGAATTAACGACGTCCCTCTGGCCAAAAACGGTGAGAGGTTGTAATTGAAACACGAAGCCCAATGCCGTCTCATCTTTTGGAAACGAACCAACTACCGTAGCCCGTAAAACCTGAAATTGCACACACCTCTTTTTTTTTCTATGCCTGCTCGCCATGCATCAGGGACGCCTCAGTGGACATTGGGTTGCTCTCAGCCTTGGGGATCTACGCTCTCGGTCCGGTTGATGTAACCAATAATCTCCAACCTTCTCGGGATAATATCCAAGCCCCGTGGAAGAACGCATCTCTCACCTCACACACTCACCCACTCACCCGCTCACTCACTCACTTCCATCCCTCCCTCTCTTCTTCTCAGGACTTCTATGTATGTGCGTACGTGAGTGTGTGTGCGCGTATTTCTCTTGACTTATGCATATGTGCGGGCATATATACATACGTGTGTAAGTGTGTATGGATGATGGAAATGACTTGCCAAAAACACCATACTCAAAACAGTGGTGGCGTCACCCATAAGTTGGACTTCACAAAAGCCCCAATGCAACATGGCGCATGTTAGCACAAGACTCTTAAGAACCAAAACCCAAGATGTAACCCTCCTCCACCAAACCCCATCCAAGCCCAATTCCCCAAAAGTCCCCGAGGGCCCCATCCTTACCGGTACATACATATTAACTAAGACTAAGACATCTTATTCTACGTCGTATTTAGCGCGAACATACCCGCTGTGCATCCCGTGGGTTGTGCTCACTTTACTTTAAAAAAAAGGAAGGGTAGGGTAGCAATGCGAGTCCTTCGTAAATCGATCCAGGGTCTCCCATTGGTCCCAACACCGCGGTTCACCCCGGCTTCCAACCCTTTCTCGGGGCGCCTTCTTTCTTGTCACCCTTTCCATCCACACCCACCCCGGTTCTTTCAGAAGCGCGGCTCGGTCTGGTTTAGTCTGATGTGCGTTGCTCCTAGGCATGGCATGGCATGGTATGCTGGTACATATATGTATGGTAGGTATGGGATGGTAAGAAATTAGAAAAGAACAAATAACACCACGTGGATGTGTAACCGGTGAAGCCCCAACTCTGCTCATCGGGTAAGCAATAAAGCAACACTATTGTCTTTTCTATTGTTCCGCCACTTTTCTAGATAAGGTGATTGAAGGTGATTCCTGGCCTGTCCTGATGTCACCGTGGCTGGGTTGTTGGGTTTTCATCGTCACCAAAAGACCAGTATTTTTTTTTGGGTGGTGCTATCGGTTGGACTCCTCTGTGTTCCAACGGCTCTGCAAGTAAACGCCCGGGAATGCACTGCTACAAATGGAATTTTAATTTGTATTTTAATTGCAATTGAGCCGAAGGCACACCTGCCGTCCATATCTCGTGGCGTCATACTGGAGCCTTGGACTTTACCACCCAAACAATCTCGGCTTCGCTATTTAGCACCATGAATTAGTTCTATCTTACGACTACTATGGTTTCTGTGCTGGCATAAGCTTTCCAAAACCAAGTGCATTGGTGAAGATTGCCTGTTCCGGAAACAGGAGCCAAGGCTAGACCAGTCCTGGCGTGGATGAGAGCGGGCTGGTGCTTACGGAACATGCTGTTGCTGTCCTTTTGCATATGTATAAGGTATCAAGCCCACCCCCAACCTAAGGAATAAGCTGACTGCTTTGGTCTCATGTTCCAAAGCTACAAGGTGTGTTATTCGTCGTCAGAGAGCCGGTATACACCTGTATAGTCTCGGAACACTGCAGACATCGAAATATGTGGAATTGAGTAAATACCATATTTACAATCCTGAAGGCCTCCTGTACGTGTGAAAACCAGCTGTTTTAATTCCAACTGGTTGGTTTGACCTAAACGTTGAAATTTGCTCTAGAGGTATATCCACCCTTCTACCATTGCTGCGCGTGCCTCTTGAATCGAACCTCGACTATTATATACCTCATACATAAAACCTCTGTATCGTAGGCCACTGATGGCTAAAACCACCATATACACGCACAAAACGCCTCTCCCATTTAAAAATGACTTCCCTAGTATACAAATGAACATCAAAAGCGACGCTGGGGGAGCGTGAGCAGATGCCGCCAACCGTGCGTAACCAAGAAAAAAAGGAACGTCTTTTGGATGCCATAGTAAAAGAGCTTTCCAAGTTCCCTAGCGGTCCATAAAGCCTGACGCCTTTTGACATGAAGAGTTTGATCAAGTCGCATCGTACAATCGTGCGTTACGTTTCGGATATCAACTACCAATATGGCCGACAAAATGATAAATTGCGTAGTTCCGCCAAAAAAATAGATTAAAAAAATCAAAGCCGTCCAGCAGATAAGATCGAAGACGCCGGCTGGGTATTATAACGCCAAGTATCAGTTATAGAAAATACCGTCCGTGTGTGAAGTGAAAATCGAGTAGATCTAAAGGTGCTCATTTGTCGCAAAATCCCTCGTTTTCCCGCAGAAGCAGGAATAACGACGGCCTCAGTAGGCTAGAAAGAGCCGGAAACGCTATGTTTCTAACCGCGAATTCCCCTTATGTTCGACTGACTACTGGGGAAGCCGAGGCATTTCTGGATACTTGATCAGGCATACTCCTACTCCTGTCTCGATCTGGAAAGATGGGGTCCGGGCGGCTGTACGGCTCATAGGCTTGTGGTGGCCTCGGAGACGGCTGAATCGGAATTGGAGGAGCTTGCGGGCGTGGAAGTATGTTGGGGTAGGTTTGCTGCTGATCTTGCATTAACGACGCAAAGGGCGGCGATCTCGAGTCCGCTGGCGCCGAGCTATTGTCGTGAGGCGATATGTTTGTCCTTTCGATCTGTTCTAGGGGTTCTGGAAGGGCTCGTGGTGTTCCTGTAGCGGATGCTGGAGAGGCCAAAATGAAAGCACTGTGGGGTTGCCGAGGACTGTCCATTGTGGTTGGTCTGGCGCGCTTTTTCGAGGACTGGTCCCCGGCAGTGCCTGCTATCTCGTATCCAGGTGAGGAGGCATATTCGCGCTGTGGTGGCTGACCTGTGGGAGTGGCCGTGGGAGGAGCCGGGGGAGCCGGAACGATAGGCGCATATTCGGTATTTCGAGTGTGAGCAGCGCGAGCCTGCGCTTCCTTATCGGCCTTGGAAGGCCGTCCACGTTTTTTGCCGGTTGCTGCTACTGGTGGAGTGCTGGCAATGGGAGTCACGGGCGGATAACCGTTAGCAAGTAGAGGCCGCGGCTGGAGAGGTCGTACTACTGGCGGAAGAGGGGGTTCGAATGAAGTCGAGATAGCTTGTCTCTTCGCTGGGTGATCGCTCAGTTCGCCGGGGGACTTGTGCTTGCTGAGTGGTTCTATATTTGGCCGCGGAAACTGCATCTGGAACATGTTCTCGACCGCCCCAACGGTCTGGTTCATATTGCGGCCTATTGTCATTAGGACTTGGCACGGGAACAACTTTTTAGTTAAGATCAGTACAAACCGCCAGGGAGCTGCATTAACATCCAGTTAGGCTCGACTTTGTGAGCTTTTATGAAGCCAACCAGAACAGGCACATCTATCGCGCTGACTTTGATTATCTCGCCCAGGACGAATCTCTACAGCCCCAAACCCACAATTAGTAGAGCCCCAAAAAACGAGGTTGGATCGAACAATGTACCTTTTCGTCCTCGGAGAAGGTGGTATCCATGGTGACGATCTCGGTGGAAGACACCTGTGGACGATGGGAAGGGGGGAGAAAGAGGTTCTTTGGCAGCGTAGTCGCAGATAAGTCATTTGTAATATTTGAAGGTGGCATCAAGACTGCCACTGGGGAGGCAACTCTTTGCCGGGTAGAGGCTGAGTGAAAAATAGCTGGGTTGTAGACACCCGCTCTATGGCCGAGGCGCAGGCTCCATGCGGTAAATGGAGAAAGAGACAAGGCAGAGCAGGCCGCACACACGACAGACAAGCACACAAAGATATGACTCCTCTCTCCACCGGTGCCTGGTAGGGGTAGGATAACGAGGGAAGGATTGAGAAAATCACCGGATGGCTCAAAAGACGCGCGCAAAGGGTTGACAGGCCAAGCGCGCGTCTCTGGCCAGGGAAGAGCCGGGGGAAAAAAGCGAGCGTGGTTTAACTCTACCTGGAGCGGTTATGTGGTTATGTGGTATAGGTAGGGCCCGGTTCAGGTTCAGGTTCAGGTTCAGTAGCACAAGACAACGGGTAGACAACGGGTAGACTAATAGCAGCAGGAGAACGCAACAAACAGACGGGCGAGCACAGGTTCGCGCAGGGGCACACACTATCCAAAGCCCGGTCCAGTCAAGTCCAGTCCAGTCAGTCCCCAGAAGCCAAAGGATTGGCAAGGCAAGGTACTAGAGCAGGTAGTTGGGTAGTAGGGAGTACCTAAGGCAATAAGGTAAAGGCAAAAGGTAAATCAGTCAAGTAGCGGCAGGGTTGCGGTTGCGCTGCGCCTGCAAGGATTCCTGCGTGGTCCGAAACAAGGTGAACGAACGAACCAGAGCCAGCCAGCGTCTGCGTGGGACGGCGTTTGGGTCGTTTTTTCTGGGTTGTTTGCTAGACCGGGATTGTAGCTGTTGGCTGCCGCGGAATAAATGTGGAATAAATGGGAAAATTGTTCAGGTTGGACTTTGACCGAGGGTACAGTACAGGGCGGTTTTCTGGCTACCTTGTTCTGCCAATTCAGGTCCGGCCCAAGAATTGGAGCTTGAGAGCTTAGATCCCCCAGAGAACCAAGCAACCAGGCACCAAAGCACCCCGGGCTGTGTTCTATCAAACACCACGCACACAACGCCGACAAGGACAGGTAGTTAGACGACCAGCCAGGGCAAACAAGCAAGAATGCAGGCCAGTTGATAGATGGGCAGATAGATGGATGGATAGGTAGACAGATGGTGGATAGAACCAGGACCAAGTAAGTAAGTAAGTAACTGGGGAACCAGAGAACCAGGAAAGGAACCAGGAAAGAAAGTAACCGAGCAAGCGAGAAGTAAGTATCTTTTGTCGTGGAAAAAGTCGCCCGTACAACGAGGCCAGCAAGCAGCCAGGTCCCCAAAGAGCGAATGAGTGGTTATGTGGTTATGTGGTATTGGGTATTGATTGGAATTGGTGTAAGACAAACAATAGGTATTTAGGAAGAGATGTTGGCTTAGTCGCAAAGACAAGGATGATTATTGCCAACCCCGGATTTCTCTCTCCCCATCACCCGGGCTCACCAAACTCACCAACTCACTCACTCACTCACTCAGGTCACTTACTTACCAATAAGTTACTTGTCGTTTGCTTTGACCTCATAGGTAGGTAGTACCTGTACCTCTTGCCACACTCAGCACTCAGCACTGAGCACTGAGCAGCGCGTGCCATTTTCAGCTTCACCACTTCGACCACCCCACGGCACGCTGCAGCTGCTATCGTGCTGTACAAATGCAGACAGAGATGCAGCTGCGGAGCACCTAAGGCAGGCAGGTAGGTAGTGTAATAGGTAAGTAGGTACCTCCCCTACATGTAGGTACTTGTCTACCCGCCCTACCTTAGCCGTATGTAAGAGGTAATTAGAGGGCCTAAGCGTCAGAGGCGCGCAGACGTGCGTGCAGGACAGCAGACATTGTACACAGGCCAGACATGCAGCTCGCGGAAGCATCGTCCAGCTCGCAACGTGTGTAAGGTCATATGCTGAAATGCTGAGGATCCCTAATTGCCTAGCGATGTCCAGAGATGCATATCATGCAACCACCCAAGGATGGCAAGACGTAGCTGAGTGGCCAACGATATGCAGCCTCTTCTGCCATGCATGATACACGTTCGCGGCCAGTAAGCCAATCCCGCTGACTACTAGACAAATCGGGCCGCCTGAGTCGCCCGATTCTCCATAAGCCTTTCCAGATTCCATAGCGACTGGTCCTTTAAAGGCAGCGCTGCCCACACACACCAACCGCAATAGTACCATATTAGTACTTGTCAGTTCTGCTCTCGGCCGAGGGGGGGTGTTCCCACGACTCTTATGGTGGCGAGAGCGCAAAGGGCGGGCTAAATAATACGGAGGATTACACCCGCCCCCGACACCGTGGACTGACTGAAACCAGGAACGCCACTGAAGAATTCTTGGTCTGGGGAAAACTCATTAGCCTCTTCTGCACCAAACAGGACAAACGAACTTCAACAAATTGAAGCTTGACAAACTTTTATTGGCCATTCGTTCCACTGCTTTGCTGGCCTTGCAGTCTCCCCGTCTTATAAGTCGGAAAGTGGTGACGCTTCGAGTGGCCGAGATTTACTGGACGCTCGCCAATCAGGCCGCTGGGAGCGCCTCCGCGAGCTCATCTTAGTGGGGGAATAAGCACAGATCACGAGTTCGTTTTGTTCTGTCTGACAAGGACTTCGAGCCGCAACAACATTGGTCGTGATGCAATCTGGCACTTCATTGCTGTGGGCTATAGAGAAATAGTAAATACATCTGGAACACGAGTCCTCGACGAACAACGAGTTCTCGAAAACATTTTTGTCTTTTTTGTTTTTTTTGGAGAATTGCAACACGAAACGTGGAGAACCCTCCAGCTCGGACTGCTTCCTCTCTTATATATACATATACATCTACCTATAGCTCGTGCCAACTCACCATACCGCCTTTTCGCCTAAGATTTTCAAGTTCTGTTCCATGCATGTTGAGCTGGCATGAGTTGTCATCTCCCCATAGGGTCCACCGAGCATGTGCTATGCCTTATAGTTCTTCTACTACCGACGTCCACTGACGCAAGCGCAGCCACCCTTGTGTGTGGTGCCGAGCCAGGGATCACGAGAACAACCGCACTGAATTGGCCAACTAGATCGGCTTCATTCATGTGCATCTGCTGCTGGTGCCGATGAGCTTTTGGAGACAACGCGGGCCGACACGCTGCAGCTAACTATTGTTGTTGCAACACTCCGTCTATATTGTGTTCCCTTTTTGGACGTTGTACAAACCATCAACTCGGTCTGTCTGTTCCTGCTGCTGGCCGGAGCATGGCAAGCAAGCCACTTCTTCGGTAAAGACATCCAATCAGTCACTCGTGATAAAATACTCGGGTTACATCGATCGAGCGTGTTCCAAGATAAAAGACGACCATAAAAAAAAAGCCCGATTCGTCGCCATGCCTCATCTCAACGCCCAGTGTCAAGCATGGAGAAATTCCCTTCTTATATACTGTTTGGTAGGTTACATGAGACAGGCGCATTGAGTCGTCTTCATAGCCTATTCAACCTGGGCGACAACACTACCCACCTCATGTAGGTAACGTTGTTTGGCTCATACTTACCTATCCAACTTATATGGTAGTGAAGCAAGCTTCAATAGCACAGCTCGCGGTACGGAAAACAGACATAATGATGCAACAATAAGTTCGATAAGCTGGCTATGCAATTGCTCATCAATTTATTGAGTTTCTCGTCAAACACCAATATCCTGATCTGTTATGAATACACTTTCGAGGTTGCAAGTTTACGCTTCTGTGAGCAAGTTCGTGAACAAGAACAACCACCGAGTACTTGTTGCTCCTTTCGCGAAGACTGATGACAACAAGCATAATCCAAGTAACTGGCCAACACTGAGCTGTCGATGATGGCCGTGCGTGCGTACACCTTGATGTGATACCTAGGTACCTTACCGAGGTATCTATAATAGCCTCCTCTCTTAGTTGGTCATGTTGAGCGAGTGCCTAAATAAGTAGGTGGGTTACTGCGGGGTCCCCAAAGCAGATAGCTAGCTGGAACCCATTTGACGTCCGTGCTCCCGCCCCTGGAACAAAGCTTCATGGATTCCACCATGCTTCTTTCGAAGTCTTGCGTGAAACGGGGTAAGAGCTGCCGGTACATCCAATTAGTGCCAAGGTACAATACGGCATAGGCGTCGTCTTACGAGCGACAATGACCGATGGTGTGCCCATCTGCCAACAGCATCGCCTGTAGCCAACAGCCCATCACCTGTACAGGTACATGCGCACCTCCTTTGGTACCTAGAACCTACCTGAACTCTTTTTTGCGACAAAGCCATTCGCGTAGCATCGTCTTTTTCTCTCTTCTCGCTTGCTCAACCACGCGCCAGCAAAACCAACGCTCGAGCAGAGTGCTTGCACAGGGAGATAAGTCCTCGGGTTGCTCCATGCGAAGGCGGCTACTGTCGACAACTCCATCCAAAGCAATTGGCACGTCCAGAGGTCTGCAATGTCACCAAGTCCAGCCACCAGCTAGTTCCCCCGTCATCTGTTCGGCGCTCTCTTTCTCTCAACTCGTCCGTCCGCCTCTTCCTCTCCTCTCCTCTCCTTCTCCCAACGCCTTAGCCTCAAACCCTCTTCTCTGGCGACATCTCCTGTGCGGGACCTTTCGCGCGCCGACCATTATTCCGCACTCCTATTCCTTTCCCTCCCGTATTTGGTTCTATCGCGCCCTATATGCCCTCTCGGGAAGCCTCCCTGGCAACTGCGTAACGGCTACCTTTGACTGTGCATCGATCGATCAGGACTACCCTTTCCATCCACTCGGTGGCACCCTTGTTCCCCTGCAATCTTCGAGTGGTGGTGATCTCCTGTCCACTGTCCTGGCGCGCCCACGCTCCGAAGCCTACATTTTCCACACAGCAATTCACTATCGACCGCCGACATGGAGGAGGAAGACCATCTCAAAGATGGCTTAGAAAGCCTGAAAGTAGATACCAGCTTAGGCCCCGCACCTGCTACAGCGATCAAGAAGGAGAGCGACAGCATGGCTTCCACGCCCAACGACAGCAAGGGCTCTCGATCCGAGAGCCTGTCGCCCGATGATCGAAAGGCCCGTAGCGACAGTGCATCAACCCCCGACGGCCTCCAGCCTCCCAAACTCTCGCGCAAGGCCTCACAGAAATTGTCACTACGACCTACTACTCTTCTTACCGACTTGCCGGATGTAACCGCGGAGTCCTGTGAGCATTTCCAGGTGATCCCCGATTGCTTGTACGGCTCCAAATCGCTTGGCTCGACAGATCACGATTCATTAGACTGCGACTGCAGCGAAGAATGGCGTAGGTGCCCTTCCTTTTCTATGTTGGCAAAAAACCGTAAGCCTGTGGAGCACTAATTGTGATGATCCTTGTTTTTAGGGGATGGTATGAACCATGCCTGTGGTGAGGACTCCGACTGCATCAATCGGGCCACCAAAATGGAGTGCGTGGACAGAAACTGTAATTGCGGAAATGAGTGCCAGAATCAGAGGTTTCAGCGCAGGCAGTACGCCGATGTGTCCGTCATCAAGACAGAAAAAAAGGGGTTCGGACTCCGTGCAAACACAGACCTACAGGCCCACGAGTTCATTTTCGAGTACATCGGCGAGGTTATCAACGAGCCCACCTTCCGCCGGCGTGCAATTCAATATGACAAGGAGGGCATCCGGCATTTCTATTTCATGTCACTGACCAAGAATGAATTTGTAGATGCCACCAAAAAGGGCAACCTTGGTCGCTTCTGCAACCACTCCTGCAACCCCAACTGCTACGTGGACAAATGGGTGGTGGGCAACAAGTTGCGCATGGGGATTTTTGCCGGGCGGAGAATTAGCGTGGGCGAAGAGTTGGTGTTCAACTACAATGTCGATAGATACGGTGCAGACCCTCAACCCTGCTACTGTGGCGAGTCGAATTGCATCGGATTTATCGGGGGCAAGACCCAGACAGAGCGGGCGACGACGAAGCTTTCGGATGCAACTATCGAAGCCCTGGGCATTGATGACAGCGATGGCTGGGATACGGCTGTCGCCAAGAAACCACGGAAAAAGAAGATTAGCGAGGATGATGAGGATTACGTGAACAGCGTGCAAGCTCGCAGCCTCGACGAAAAGGGCGTCACCAAGGTCATGGCGACGCTCATGCAGTGCAAGGAGAAGTGGATCGCCGTCAAATTGCTGCAGCGTATCCAGCGCACCGATGATGATAGGGTGCGCAATCGGGTCGTGCAAATGCACGGATACCAGATTCTCAAGACCGTGCTCAACACTTTCATCGAGGACACCAACGTCGTCCTCCAAGTCCTGGACATACTCTACCAATTCCCCCGTCTGACCAAGAATAAGATTGTGGATTCCAAGATCGAATCCACCATTCAATCACTGACAAAGTCGAATCATGAAGAGGTGTCTACGGAGTCGGCACGGCTCCTCGACGAATGGAGCAAGCTCGAGGTCGCTTACAGGATTCCCCGAAAGAAATTGGACCCCAACGCACCATCGACCCAGAATTCGCAGCCTACTAACTCGTTTGAGGAGCGCCGTGGTGCTCGCCCAGAAGAGCCAGTAAAGCCTCTGATGGCATTGCCAACCAACACGCCTAGAGGCCCTCGAAGTAATGTCCCTCAGCGAAACCCCAACTTCAATGGCTTCCCGCGTCGCAACCGTCCTGCGCCCGCTGCTCTTCCTACAGGGTGGTTTGCCACGACGGACAAGCGCGGCAGTCTGTACTATTACACCAAGACCGGTGTGACAACTTGGCAGAGACCAACAGCACCTGCAGCAGATGTCACTCCAGCGCAGTCCAACGGCCCGTCCAAGGCACAGCAAGAGCAGAAGACTCTGCAAGACATTATCGACTCGTTGACGAAACCCGGGGTCGTACCAGGCCGCTCCGCATCGCAGACCCCGCAACCAACCAACACCCCTACCCATGAGACCAAGAAGGAAAAGTGGCGTTCTCTACCAATTGAAAAGCAGATGAAGATTTATGAGAATACCGTGCGCATAGCCCCTCTAATCCCCCCTATTATTTGTTTTTTAGCTTGATATGCTAATCCTTTACATCAGCTCTTTCCCCATGTGAAATATGTAATGGATAAATTCCATCACAAGCTCCCCAAAGAGGAACTGAAAAAGTTCGCAAAAGAAGTGAGCAAGAAACTCGTAAGTTCGGATTATAAGAATAATCGGGTGGATGATCCCACTTCCATCACGGAGAAACAGGAGAGGAAGGTCAAGACGTACGTCAAAGATTTCCTCGACCGTGCCGTTCAGAAATACCAGGAGCATGAGAGAAAGAAGATGGAACGTGCCGCGAGAGATACCTCGAAAAGTTCACAACCCTCACAACCTCCAACTGTCAATGGGCATGATGCCCCTATAGAAACGAGTGCAAACAGGGAAAACGGGGACGTTGCTATGACCGACGACGAGGAGACAGGGGCAACACCAAATAGCGTTGATCTCAAAAGGAAGCGTAATGACGAGCCCAGCGGAACCCCCGACTTGACGCCATCCGAAACCCCTTTTCTCAAGCGGGTCAAAGAAAACGAGAGTGATGCACCCAGCCCGCCTCCGCCACCGCCTCCTCCACCACCGGATAGCGAGAACGCATTCGATTCTGTCATGACGGACCAAGAGAATGGCCTCGGAGAACAGCACGCGGCAGTTCTACTTGAGCATCAAGAGGAGGAGGAGGAACGACAGAGGTTACGGGAGCAGGAGGCGGCCCTGGAGATGGAAAACGAGCTTAACATGCTAGAATTCCAGAGAGGCGAACTCAAGAACGAAGCGGCCAGTGTCATAAGCCATTAGCCAGCCAGCCGTTTTTGCCATTACGCTGGGTGTTCAACATTATCTAGCAAACAGCAACGGAAACGTTTGCCTGCTCCATCGCCGCTTTTTTGTTTGTTGTCATATAATTAACTCGTTTTTGTCTCTCTGTCATGGTCGGTCCAAAGTATGTGCATTTCCAGGCTTGCATGCATTCTCTGATCCACGGTTCACGGGGCGGTGTTCTATCTATCTTATCTCCAAATTTTTTTTTTCTTCCAAATCAAGCCCTGTTTTTTTTTTCCAACGGAGTTCAGGAAATCGAATCGACTTGCCGAGTTTCATTCAACCCTTTCAACGGGCTCGGCTTCATTCATATTTACCTACCTATTCCATCCATCCATCCAAACATCGTTTCGTGTGTGCCAACTACCTACCTACCTACTTACCTATCTGCGCAACGCACGCGCTTGTGTATTTTCATATCCCTTCCCGCCGACGGAATCCGTACATTCACCTGACCTGACGAAGAGAGAGGGCTCATTTCAAAGAGAAAAAATGCGGGAGCATATGGTAATTTCACCTAAGGGGAGATGCTAAAGTTGTTTGGCTAATTGACCAAATCGCGAGTCATGGCTAGCTAGCTAGCTGGTTGGTTGGGTTGGGTTTGTTCATGCTTCTTCGAGTTTGCTTGCATGAATTGCTTAAATATCATCGGAAACGAAAGTAAGAAGAAGAGAAGCGCATAAACCAGAGAGAGAGGGAGGGAGGGAGACAAGAGGGGTGTAATTCCCTTGCGCAGCAATATCGTATACGAATAGCCCCGCCTAATCAACTGGTAGTTTGTAGGTATATGTCTCTTGCTGCGGTTACTCTGTACATAGCAAGCCAGCAGCAGGAGCAGCCGGTCACAAATACTACAAACAAATGCATTGTGTGGACGGGTGCGTGGTCGAAGAATACCTTATCAACGCGCACCGTAGATGAGACAGATACGGGGATTTACATCGTGAATATTGGCTAGGTACTTATATAAGTAGGTATGTGACAATTGTCTGATCCCTTATGCACGGCACGTTCTTGCGCCTAGATCCGTGATTATGATATCTTTCTTTCCTTCCTTGCTTCCCTACCTGCCTGCCTTGCCCTTGTTCTTGTTCTTGGATTCCCAATCTGAATGATACCGAAGTATAACGATTGTAAAAAAAAAAAAAAGACAATTTCCAACCACCCATCTAAATATGCTCTATCCCGTAAGGGATTGATTGTATCCATCATGTCCATTTCCATTTCCACATGTCTACTCATGAGTTTCAAGCCAGATAATTGCCCGGAAAAAAAAACAAAACAAAAACAAAATGCCTTTCCAAGCCCCCGAGATAAACCAATAATTCGATTCCATTCCATTCGCAACCTAGCAAAAATGGCAAGATTTCTTTCCCGGCTTCGCCTAGCTCGACACAATCTTCTCCATGGCCGCGAGCAGCAGGTCAGCATGCTGCTTCTCGAAGATGAGCATGGGCCGCAGGCGGACGGCGCTGGCACCGCTGCCGCCGATGTTGATGCCGAATTTCTTGGCCTTCTTGAGGAACTCGTCGCGGTTGGGGTTGTCGAAGGCGATGAAGGTGCCCTGGCCCTTGCCACGGAGGTTCTCGAACTGGCCGGGGTACTTCTTGGCGAGCTCCTCGAGCTTGCCAAAGAGATAGTCGCCCACCTTGGCCGTGTGCTCGACTAGACCCAGCCGCTGGATCTCGTCGATGATGCCGCGGAACAGCAGGGCGCGGGCCGGGTCGCCCATCCACGTGTTGAACTGGCGGTACGGCTTGTTGGGCCGCAGGGACGGGTCGCCAAAGTAGTAGCCGGCCGTCTGGGCCTTCTTGCTGAACGTCACCATGTCGGGCGGCGTGGGCAGGTCCCAGTGCTCGTGCGCCCAGAACTTGCCCGTGGCGCCCACGCCCGTCTGCACCTCGTCGACGATGAGCAGGATGTCGTGCTTCTTGGTGATCTCCCGCAGGCCCCGGAAGAACGCCGGAGAGGCGTGGTTGTCGCCACCCTCGGACTGGATCGGCTCCACCACCACGGCGCACGGGGGTACGTGGTAGTTTTTGATGAGGTGTTCGACCTCGGCGAGCGAGTCGGCCTCCGCCTTGGCGTTCTCCTCGACGTGCTCTTCCAGTGGGTACTTGAGTTGGGGAAACGTGGCTTGCGGCCAGTCGAACGCGGGGATATCCATCTTATGGATAGGCTTCGACCGCGTCGTGGACAGCGAGCCGAACAGACGGCCGTGGAAGGCGGTCTTGAAGGACAGGATGGAGAGCTGCGAGGCGCCGGGGCTCTGGTTGTTCATGGACGACTCTAGTTCGGCCTCTGTGAACTCTACGGCGGGGCCGCCTCGCTCCTTCTGGCGCCGCCACATGAAGGCGGCCTTGTACGCGGTCTCGTTCGCGTCTGACCCGGCCATCGCGGTGAAGACCTGGTTCAGTCCCGGAGGCGCCACCTTGAGTATGCCGGTCTCGAGGATGTCGGCCCAGTCGTGAGAGGGGAAGTTGCCAAGTGCCGGCCGGTTGATGATGGCCGTGACCATCTCGGGGCTCTCGGCTATCTTCTTTAAAGCTGGGTTGTTATAGCCGATAGGTATGGAAGCGATCTGGGCGTATCTTTGCAGACGGTTAGTTCATCAGCTACCCACCCCGTCGCTCAAGCCGCTAGGAACTTACACATCTAGTATTGTGTTTCCATCTGGATCGACAATGTAATTGCCCGTGCTCTTCGTGTAGTCGGCAAGCATGTTCAAGCTTCGAGTGTCAAAGACCTTGTCCAGCTTGGCGATGTATTCCTTGGCCTTGGGGCCGGGAATCTCGGTCTTGACGACCGGCTCATCTGGCTCACCGCTGTAGAAGGAAGAAGCCATCCTGACAGTTGAAGCAGTTGCCCGTCCGGTGAGAGCTGAGGCGATTGTGGGCCGAGGAGTAGGAGATGCAACTATCCGCTTGGTGGCAGCAGAAAGAGGGCGGAGAGCACCTCCCAGACGAGGCACCGCCATCTTTCTTATCAAAGGGAGTTGAGAGTTTTAAAATCAAGGAAGAGGGAGGGAGGGGGAGAAAGAAGAACCGGTCGAAGACGTAACACACACAGCACAGCACAACAGATAGATGGTCAATTGGCTTGTGATACAGCGGGATTCAGGCAGAGACGCTTGAAGAGGTGATTAAAATAGTTGGGCAATCCGCGAGTAAGTCTTGTCTTTAAGTGATTGGCTCCTCGGGGGACAGGTATGGTAAGTTATAGGTAAGTACAGGCAAGCAGGAGGCGAGCTTCTTATCAATGATTCGCAGTGTGGGGCTTCGGGGTGGGCTACAGGGTGGGTTTCTTGGTTTCCTGAAGCTTGTACTCGCCTAATCGAGGCGTTTTTGGCAGCTTAGGTAGCTTTTGCGGGGTTTGTTTCGGGGCTGCTAATTGGGCCGTGCCAGCTAGTGCCCCAGCTACGTCAGCGATTCTCGCTCCCGCGCACCGCCCTAGCAGCCATAGGAGCACACCGAGCAAGGAACTAAGGAGCTCCAGCCAGCTCCAGCCGTTCATGGCCCGCAGGGGCGCCACCGGCGGACATGGAGGGGCCCAAACGGCGCCGGGCTGGGGAGAACATTTCCTAATGGGGCAATTCCACGCGGCCTCTGAACCTTTCTATTAGTCCGTGCAAAGCCTCGTGACTGCTCATGATAAGCTGTCCCGAAGTCGGCGTTTTATGTTGTTGAGGCTATCGTCAACGAGGGCAGCTAATTCGACAGCAGTTACACACGAATAAGCATAACGTACATGAACATGAGCACGACCGGGGGGGGCACCAGGTCTCCAGTGCTCGGCACTTGCGCGGTTACACCAGGTATAACATTGGGGCCGAATAGTTACATTGCATCGGGTATAAATTACCTATAGTATCATCGTGTAGTAATAGGTCGCTGGCTATCTCGCTGTCACCTTGCGATTGGCCCGTAGCAGCCAGTCCGTCAGGTATCTATATGTCCGTCTGCCCTCTTTTCCCCTTGACAACCTTCTTTCTCTCTTCACCGATTCCTTGGCTCATGGCAAGGGCACTGCATTTCGCGCATATATACGCAGGCCGAACTGACAGATGTCACCATCGGCCAAGCAGAATTTGACCAAAACAGTCGCCGTCTACTACTACCTACCCCGCTAACATATAGATGGCTCTACTAATTCTCTCAAGTGATACAGCATGTAGAGTGGCACGGGGCCCTTGATTGGCAACCACCGATGCAGAGACATCCGGAAATGGGTTGCTTAGGGAGGAGTAGGTGTCACCGCCGTGCTGTCGAACTGTGCACATGACTGGCCGCTGGGATCCACGGTTATCTGCGCGAGGTCGTCGTGACCGCTCGCGCAAGCACCCGACGCCGTCCTCAGCTCCCCGCCGGTAAAGGACACCAGTTCGACGTTGGAGTCGGCACAGTCCGAGGCGCGGAAGTGCGTGCTGTTGAATCCCAGGCACGCTTGTACGCCGACGAGGTCGGCACGGAACCCGGCCGAGAAACTGCGCTGGACCTGGAGCGCCGATGTGCCACCAATAGTGGCCGGCGTGAGCTGCCGGTCTGCGGCTTCGTTGACACATGCCGCGTCTACGATTTCGCCTGCCGTGGGATAATGCGTTAGCCCGTAATGCCATACTCATTATGATAAAAGAAAAGAAGAAGAAAAAAAGTGACATGTCAAGCCGTGAGGGGCAGGGAAAACATACCGTTGTTACGGAAGGTCAGGCATTCATTACCCGGGACACCGCCGACTTCTTTCAGGACAACGGTGCTACCACCCGTCACAGCAGTGTTGTTCGTTGCCGAGCCGTTGTCGGCCGGAGTACCACCGACTACTGCACCATTGCCCGACCCTGCATTGCCTCCTTGATTGCCTGCTTGGTTACCACCTCGGTTGCCGCCTCGATTGCCACCCCGATTACGGCCGTTGGTGTTCTGGTTTCCGTTGCTGTTTGCACCGGCGCCTCTGTGATGTCTGGGAATAAGGGCCTCTGTGTCCCGGAGACCGATATCAAATTTGATTGCGGCGGCAGCAACGGAAGTCGCAAGTAATACAACGTTGAAGAACTTCATGATGAACTAAGTAACGACGAGATGTAATGAATGGAACCGACCGGCGATTTTTATTTTAGTATAATAACGAGCGATGAAAAATAATGGCCCAGCCACGAGAAGGTAAAGATTAGGTAGTGAGGAAAAGAAAACGAGAGGTTGTAGGAAATCAAGTGTTGTTAATAAGGAAGCATGTTGCCTCTTGATGGCGAGGCGGGAGTCGTATTTGTATCGTCGACATCTTGTTGCAGGCCTCGTTCTCTGACCAACTTGGTTGATGTCAATCGCTTCGTAAAACTGATTAGTATTGAATCGCTTAGGCATCTCGTCTCATAATGCCTGTTCGAAATTTCTCGTAGCCTCGTCCGACGCTAACAGACGTCTTCTCTTTGGAGGAAATACAATTCTCCAAAGGAGAAAGCGCCGTTTCATCCATGACATGAGGCAGGGAGTGGGGAGCCAAGCATAGGAGACTGGTTTCAACTGAGGACCCCGGCGCCAGGGAAATTGGCGAGGCACGCGAGAACCAAGATTCGAGACGAAGCTTGAGCCAGGGAACGAGGCACAGAAATCCGGGGATCGTCAAAAATCGGCTTCATCCGTTCAAGGTTCGGATGACATTCATGACGAATGAGGTGGAAGTTTGAGATGGTTCTGCATCGCTTGAATTGGGTTGGTCGATCCCTACATTGTACGGTTTTGCACCTTGTTGGCGCTATACTGGTTCCGTCGAAGGTGGAAATTTTGGTCGTGATAAATAATGACTGAACCTGCTAAGAATTCTTATGTTTGAGTGGGCTACTGAAGTGATTCTGGCATCTCTAGACTTCCCATGGCCTTAAGACGGGTCGTTAGGTCATCAACCGGCTGCAAGGCCCATGTTCACAGATACGGCAGTCTTCATTTTCCTCTCTCGAGTATCGCGTCTCTAAAATGCTACTATACTCACTAGAGCTGCAAAAGTATCGTTAGTATTTGACAATCGCGTCCTACCTACGCAAGTCAACGGTAATAGGAATGATTGGGGATCATCGTGGCCAGTCCGAATGGGATATACACATTAGCGATTGTGAATGCCTGATAGTGCAGATGATAAGATAAATAGAAGTGTTGTAAAGTAATGTTCCGATTCGAGGTACACGCTTGCGTCATTAATGTTGCAAAAGGAATAGAATACCGAACAGTCTCTATAAGGGACCACTGTTCGTCGCATCTACTTATACTCGGCCGAGTCTTTCTTCATACAAACACCATCGAGGGGAAATTCTCAATTCGGTTCCCCAGAAAGATGATTTGTGAGCAACCTATTGAGTCGAATATTCTTTAGTTCCGTGAAAATTTCCGGCAGCCTCGTAAGTTGTGGTCATAGCCTTCAACGACCCCAGATTCTTTCACGGGACAGAACTGATAGCATATATACAATATCATCGATCGCTAACGATTCAACTTTGACTTAATTCAATTTAACAAATCTCCGTTAATGATGATATCATGATGAACTAAATAGATACTGTCATATGGTATACCTGAACAAAGACTATACTGCATACGACCATATTCGACGTACTTCAGGCACAATACACCTGACAGATAATATAGGGGCGTAAGTAATCCATAGGCTGAAGATATAGGACACAGAGTGCAGATATTCTTAGGTTACAACGGCAAGTTTCCTCATTTTGATCATCGCAATAACCTGTACCCTCTGCGGTAGCAGCAGTTGCAGGCTGCATGCTATTATGTTCAAATTATGCGGCACTTATTACTCGTGTCAACTTAGAGGTGGTATTGATGATGTATGATTGATAGAATGAATTACCAGGCCACTATAGACAGAATGGTCCCGGGTAACTTGCATACCTCTGAGCCAGCTAAGGAGGTAGTCTAGCTATTATGCATCGAAGTCCAGTGGATATCGGAGGAGTCGACGGGGAATCACTTTATCAAAATAGACCACAATATAATCGAGTAGATCTAACAAGAAGCCATGTGGCAGCACCAAAAAAAGAAGGTGTAGGTAGCCTAGTTACCTGTAATCCGGCATTAGCGAAGCCTTTTACTGTTTTACTTTCTATATCCCTTTTTCACTGGACAAGTCAGCTGAAATTCACCACCTTACTTCAATACACACTATTCATCGCACTTGCGCATAGCGTTCTTAGGTATATACGACAGTGACATGGTCGTATGAGATGATACGAAGTTATACACTAAGGTATGCAAACACATAGGGTGATATGCTAGAGCTTCTACAGAGAATGTCATCTGGTACCTCGTGGGTCATCAGAAATAGTAAAGTATTAAACTCGCAGATCATGTTCTATTTTACGCGGCTTCTCACTGCCTATGTGTTCAATGTAAGACGGAAGATCTTTAGGAGTCTCGGGATTTTGTATCTAGAGATGTCGGGAAACCACTCAAGAAACGATACAACAAAGACTCCTATTTCCGTGTTGATTTAGTTTAATCTAGGATGAAAGTCCTTGAACTGAGTACAGTTTCTCCTGAAGATTGATCAAGTATAAAAGTCATGTGCTGTTGTGCTATGAGAACGTACGTGTCTGATCCTTTGGATTAGACGAGGGTGATGAGGCTTGAAGTTTAACAATGCATATATAGATCTATGTACATGCGCACGTGGAGTTTCTCAAGGCAGCGAGAGAGGCGCTGGACTCGCTAGAGTCTGCTAAACTTGCAGCAGGTTTTTCCTGCCAGTCCATTTGTTCATCAGATCTTCTATTTTCATTCACTCTTCTCAATTTTTCCAGGAGCTGACTACATTAACAAACCTATACGCGTGCCGAGATGAAATCGTAATCTGATATCAAGCAAAGGACACCAGAGAGCCTTCGTTGCCGACAGGCGAGAAAGTCTACACGACAGAGGCGCAACGCCGCGTCGCCGCATCGAATTGGTCCCTTTGTTGGATGCAAACTTCAACGCATTTAGGGGTCCTTGAACCCCAAATACTACAGGTGAGACTAAGACCGGATGATGCTTTAGCGAGCGTATAACAATCGAGACGCTCTGAGCTTACTGTCAGCTTTAGCTGACCGACCCCATGGAGAAGAAGCTGGCGAATCCCCACGCCCCCTGTTGAATGATGGGCCTCGATGACGGAATAGCCTGCTGCTTTTTTCAGCGGACAGAGTTATAACGTTCGGATGAACCGGGATATTCCATCACCGAAAAGATTTGGCGACCGGTTTATCGAATCATGGTCTCTGGGAGAGCCGCCTAAGCTCATCTGTTCAATCGGGGGAGAGGGTGGCGCAATGTCCGATATCAACGTTTGAGATAAGAACGTTATATGAATTAAACAAAACCGGCGCCGAGTCGAGTGAGACAGCTAGGAAAGCTGCTCTTGCCGAGTCAGTTTTTCGTCAGGTGTTTCGAGACTCGGAATTTGTTTCGAGTGAGTTAACGCGCTATTGCCATGGGCTTGGATCTATTTGATCGATAGATCACAATGTACGGAGTATATATGTCAAATGTATATATGTGTTACGAAGAGATGACAAAGACGGCAGACAGGTAACGTGGACATGAGAAGAATACGGGATATCCCGAGGGGGCCTATATATTAATTCATTTATCTGTGTGACGACGCCGGGCTCTCGAGAACTGGGACCCCTGGTGCCTCCATCATGTTGAGGCACAATTGCAGTTGGTGATGGTGTACAGTCAATACGAGGAATGCGACAAACTGAGGGTACCCCCAAAATTTCAGCAGAGGGTTACTCCACTTTTAACTCCACTTTTTATGTAGACTATACTTAACGCCACAGCAAAGCCACATTAATGCCACAAAGATAGCGAGCCTGGTGAGCCTGAAAGGCGAGCGGCGGATAAAAATAAAAAAATATTTACTCTCTTTCCGGAGTGGGGGTCAGCGCGGAGCGCATGCCCTCCGGAGGTCAAAAAATTTAAAAAGAATGTTGAATTGTAGTTATTCGCGGCGCAGCCGCTACGGCGTAGCCGTCTATATTCAAAGAAATCGTACTTAATCATGTACCTGTGTACAGTACAAAAAGTGGGTAACCCTCTGCTGAAATTTTGGGGGTACCCTCAGTTGATCTATATACTCAGTCAATACGAGGACGCTTAAGGGCATGACCTTGTACCCTGATAATAGCATACAGCACTTATATTGAATGTATGTTACGCGACTCCAGATTCGGCCTAGATGGTCTAAATAAGTGGGGGACCAAGGGCAAAGTATAGTTATACATATAACTCAGCTGCGAAGACAGGCCATTGTCATTCTCATCGGTCTAACATCTCGCTGCAGACGAAAATCATCGTATGACTTCGCGCGCGCTCTCTCTCCCTTTCTCTTTCTCTTCCCATTGCCTCGTCTAACTAACACATAAGTGCAAATAAGTGAAGTATGCCAAAAAGCTAGGCGGCGTGACCTAGTATAAGAAAATATTCTAGAATACTTTAATAATAGACGAGCTGAACTGGACCCTGAGAGGATCACTGGGGAACAACAAGTCTCCGATAGATTTGCTAAGATTTGCGGCTGCGCGGATCTTTCGGAAATTGTTAGTGAGAATGACAAGGAACGCCACGTGAAACCATGGTGATCAGCCATGACCCCAGGTTGTAATTTCAGCGCCGCCAGACTGCTTGCTGCTTTTGAGTGAATGTGAAAGGCGCTGAGTACTTGCGTATACTAGACAGCTGATGCTATTCTTATCCTAGCGGTGTCAAGTCCTCGACTTGCTGTATGCATGGGTCGTTGGAAGACAATTCACAGACATACATACATACTACCCATTGGCTGACGCCACATCTCATGAGGCTCGCTATCGGTCGGTAAAAGATTCCTCCTCTTTGTGCCTTCTTTGGCATTTCCAGAACTCGATCTAGATGATGCTTACCAACCTGATTGGGAGCGTTGTTGCGGGGTATAATAGAGGCGGTAATACCTATTTGGCAAAGGGGTAAGTAAGATTGCGATATATTTCCAGGACAGGGCTATTGGCATGAGGCTTTTGGTTGGTGAGGCTCATAGTATAGCCATGGAAAGTGTTAAGAGGCGGAATAAATTCCACGTGTACCGTGAGTGGTCCTCTGGCCGTATCGGGCACTCAGGCCGAATAATGCCCCTTCTATTCGCATGGTAGGATTGTCATCAACCTTGTAAGAGAACAATATGATCTGACTCATACCATATCATATTCCCGCATGCACAGAGCGAGGCTCGCAGCAGCGATGGGGAGCGTCGTTCAGGAGTTAGGTATATGTAGGTATGCTTATAAATGAGCGACTAAGTGGATTGGTCTGTTAGTTGCGATCATATCATCGCGACAGTTGCGGCAATTCCTCTTTGGTAGGTAACTTGCGAGTGTATGGTGTCCACCACGAATATAAACAGATGATGATGATAATGACACTTTACAGACGCGGTAATCTGATCTGATTGCTGCGTACTGAATTCGGGTGAGAATGCGCGATCTCGCTCTCTTCAGTAAGCTGCATTCTGACAGTTTCCAAAAAGTGCCGCTGGTCGCTCTGTTAGGACTTCCTACGCAGCATGCATCCTCAAGGACTACTGTAGAGGCCGTTTCTGGCGTCAATTGGCGCATTGGCCCTGCAATCTAATGTTTGTTCTTGCACACGGTAGCACGGTAGCATCCCGCCTACTGCGAGGGCCGCTTGGCAGCCTTCCCCCCTCACGCAATCTATTGGTAGATCGGGCGATTAGGTTTATGACTGGGTAGTATCGTAATGGCGATCTTGGGGGGCATTGGACTTAAAATCATGTTGTGCAAAACGTTCTTGAGCCGTGCACCGTCCTCTCAACCGAGCACCTAGGTATTGCCTATTGCAATTGTACAGAGTCAATCTGTCTAGGGTGAAAGAGCGGCCGTGGGCTTGAGTCATGTCGTACCGTTTATTACAACGTTGATGAAGCTATCACAAGAGGGAGAGAGAATTGCACTATCTACGGTCGGATGCAACTCGTAGCGCTAACGGGCGATGCGAACTTGGCAGAATACGAACGGTGAACGTGTTCGAATTGTTATCCCTTGGAAGATTTTTTTTGTTGGGAGGCTTCCACCTGAAATGACGATTTGAGACCTTTCCTACCCCTCTCTCGTCTTGCTCCTGGGTGGCTGGCAGTTGCGCAGGGCTGAGACAATTGCGACACTACGTACAGGCTACGTAGCATGATTTGCCCTGCATACGCCACCGCAATCAACGCAGATCTTTGACTGAAAGATCTGGGAAAAGCAGCGTGTGATAGGCTGTAGTCCGTCTGCGTAATTCTAATAGAAGCCTTTGGTCTTGAGACATGGCTGTGAAAACGCTTACCGCTGATTCTGAGCGAGATGAGGGCGCGAAGGGAGGATTCATAACTGGTTCGTCTTGAGCATGTTTGTTGGGTGAGAATGAACGCTGGCTCTGCTGCCGGCCCGAAGGAATCCGGTGCCGTTCATACCTACATAACTTGTAGGTATAGGTATGTAGGTCTGACGGATCCGGCAGGAACGCGTTACGTTAAACGGAAAAGCATGATGATAACGGGGTGTGTAAAGTGACAGCCTTGGAGGCCCTACGCTAAGAGGTCCGAGCGATATTAAGGAGCATTTTGAGTGGATGTCCTCGATGAGACCTACTTGTACGGTTACGGAGCGTCGGATTCATCCATCCTCTTTCTTTCTTTCAATACAAATGGAATTGCTTCATTACCCAATGATTATTACACATAGTCATAATTTAAATGCGAGGTTGGAAAAGAGGTCACTATCAAGAGCCATCAAGAATCCATCTGGCTCACAAATTTAACATGGACGTAGCAGACAAGAGAAAATGTATTTTCCTTCATTTTTCTCACCACTATGTATGCGGCACTTATAAGGAATACTTTACCTTGCCAGAGGTTGATTAGGTACTTGACTAGCCCTCTCCATATCTTCAATGGCTTCAAATGTATACGGCACTATTATGAGAGCTGAATATTTTTGTTTCTTACAATTGCTTCCTGGGTCTTAGAATAGTCTGTTAAAAATATGTACTCGCATGGCGAATCCCTGTAGGTACAGCTTTGATCCAATCAGACCGCTTCTCTTTCTGGTCAATCTCTCTGTACCTGGCCAATCGTAGCGCGACCTGAGAAATCCCGATCTGATTTTTCTCCGAATCGCTGGGTTACGTACGACTACCGGGAATCTCACACACCACACCTACATCACATAGTAGCTTTCTACTGCGCCATCTGCTCAAAAGCCGGTAAGCCAGGTTTCATAGTCGGCTAGGCGTTTGTTACCTGAAACTACTACGCAGATTATGCAAACAAACTAATACATTGTACGTACATATCTCCGCGGTTCTCAAGCATCAACATGCAACAATAACAAAAACAAAACTACCCAAGGTAGAACGTTCCTGGTATTGTGGGCTGGGGACGTTCTCGAACAGATTCAGCGCTAGTCCTGTCTTAGCCGACTTATTACGAGCATGTTTCTTTCTGCTGCACATGTAACTAATAGCGTAACAAGCTGCAGCTAGACAGTATGAATAGCATCAATGGCTATCGGGTAGGTAAGGTACAGCTTCTACTCCCTTACATCAATAGCTAGGACTCTCCAATTCACCCCGCTCACCGACTGGCAAAAGCACCAATAATGACATAACAGTTACACGAGCCGTGCAACTCTTGCTTCAGTGCGCAACGTACAGATGTAGGTAACATGGTAACTACTAGTAGCTGCAAACCATCACGGACGAGGCGTTGATTCGTACACCACACACTACAGTGCCTACTTCAGTAGTCTTCTTCTTCTTCCTCTTCCTCTATTATCAAGTTATTATTATTACTATTAGTACAAGGTATATACGTATACCCGACAAGAGAACTGAACGACTTAGGTATGCAGAACCCGGCGAGCATCCACCAATCGGGCGGCCCCAACCCTGTCGGCCCTAGCCAGCTGCTTGTCCAACCGTTAGCGCCGCATTTTCGTCGTCCCCCCCCTGTCGGCGAGCGTTGGCGGTACCTGCATAATCCTGGCTCAGGCTGTCCAGGCCCGCCAGCGCCAGGCGGACGGGAACATGGGATCCGCCCAGAGGATCCGCTTAGTGTGCAGCGCGGTACGCAAGGTAGGGTTTGGGCGGTGGGGTGGGTGGGGATGCATCGTGGTACCGCTGCATGGCATCGCCTGCCGGGCCCTGCAGACCATCTTAGCAGCATCTTAGTAGGTACTATGTATATAGCACACACACACAACCACACACACACCACACAACTTCGGCGCGGAGTAGGTAGGTAGAGAGACCTGTCGATGCCTGTTCGATGCAACTACACCGATCGCGAAACACCCTAAGCGAATCAGAGGCCATCCCATCTTCCATCCCGCACAACGCGTTCCCATCCACCACCTCGCTCTCTTTTTAGCCTACAAGCCTGGCTTGCTGTCTTGTCTTGTCTTGCCTTGCCTTGCCTGCTGTGGTTGTGTTGTGTAGCAAACAAGAAATATTCCAATATTCGTCCTACCTACTTGTACTTCTTTTACCCTTACCCTCACCCTCACCTTCGTTTTTTCCCATCCCACCACTCACCAACCAACTAACCCGTCTCTCGTTCTCTCTTTTACCATCCTTCCTGTTCAAGACCTGGTCACTGTAACTTGGCCTGTTCTTGTGGCCGCTGTTCACATACACTCTTCACCAGATCATCCACTCGCTTCTGAGGCTCTGCTCGCTGCTGTTGCTACTTGCGTCTGCCATCTGCATTCAAGTCGTCACCTACTGGCTGAAAGTCTAAGTCATCATAGTACTCCATCCTCAAATGACCCGACGAAGACTGCGCTGCTCCGGTCATATAGTTGATGCCTTTTGCCATTGATCGCCCGCAATCTGATACATGGACACCAATTCTTGAAACGGCATTTCATTTTAGGTCTCGGGCTTATTGCAAAAAGCCCGTTTGGCGGAGGGGCTACCAAAGTCCAACGGCATTTTCAGCTCTCGGTGCTTTTTTAGGCTCAAGTGTCTCAGAGCTCTGTCTGTACTTGCTGCTTGTCCCAGTGCTAGACAAGACAAGCTCCTGGGCGTGACCGGCTCACACATCGGACTGCTCACCCTCAACACCGACCAGCTTCAGAACCATCCATCATTACTTCATTCTCGAATACGTTCGCAGATTGGTCGTTTTTAGACGACAAGACTCTTGCTGACCGGAAAGCTGCATTGCTGTGCGCTTCATTACCCACGTGTCCCGTCCTTCTTTACCTGCAGATACCCTCCTAGTCTTTCATAATGGCTGTCTCATTCCTCCCTCCTATAATCGGCTTCGCTGCTCTCCTAGCCACAGCAGCTACCCTAACTTTGGACGTATTCCTCGCATATGGAGCTTGGTCGTCTACATCTCCGGCACGGATACTAGCAGTGATTTCATTCGTTGCCGAAGCGATCGTCTCCATCTTACTCGTCGCAAAACTGATTAAATTCGCACGGGGCACGAACGGTCATCACTCGAAAGAGCGGTGGAGCACCTGGTTTGCATTGGATCTCGTCATGAGCGTGTTGGCATCGGTTGTATCGGTCGCACTATTGATCGTGACAGGAAAAGCAAAGGACCTGCCAAATGCTATTGCGTACGTACCCCCGACTAATTTGGTGATTGGATCCGCCGTCGCCCTTGGTTTCGCATTTACGGGTCAACTCTTCTTTTCCGTCGTGTATTTTATACTACATCGACTTCCGGATCCTGACCAGGCCCTCTCTCTCCATACAACCGAGGAAGGCCGAATGTCGCCACAACTTTCGATGCGCGTCAAGTCTATCCCATACGAGCGAACGAAGCCAGCCCGCTCCCAAACTAAAATCAATGAACGAGCGTCATCAGACTTTTTTAGTTTTAGCCGCCCCGGAACGAGTGGTGGGCGTTCGGCAGCCGAGACGATCAGTTCGTTTTCCGGATCCATATCGAGCGTGATGCGTCCTATAGGATCAAAGACCAGGCTGCTGTCGAGTATCTCAAGACCCGGGCAGCGATTGGGCTCGCTCGATTCAACCAGCTATCGAGATCGAACGAGTGTCGCCGAAGATGGATTTGACTCATGGGACACATCCTCTGTCGATCCCCGGAACAGACAGGTCATAGAAACGTCTTCACCACTCCGCACTCGGTTCCTGGAGACGATACCTGCCAGCCCGGCGACTAGTCGGAGTCCCAGTCCTGGATGCCCGTTGGATCTTGAACCTCCGACGCGCGGCCGACGTGAGCGGAACTATAGTCCCGTACCGTGGACCCAACAGGGGCGGGTTGCCACGCCCACGGACTCGGAACTACATATCCATCCACTATTTCGCTCAGATTCTCCCGGGCCTCCGCCGCCGGCTACACCAGGAACGGTCGTCGTCGCAGCTCCCAACGCCGGTCAGTTCATAACCGGAAAATCGGTCAGCCGAATGAGGAGCGGCAGTTCGCCAAATTCCCCAAGTCCGCTTGGCCCTCTGAGCCGACAAGCAAGCTACGAAAGCTTCAGGTTGACGCCTAGTCCTAATGATGACCGTTCACGACCCGAAAACGTAGTCGAGGTAGAACGAAAGATGACACCCCCGATTCCAGAATGGGTCCTCAATGCCGGATCCAGAACGAGCCTTACGGGGTATCAGAACAAAGGACAGCATAGACGGGGTGGGCACTCCCTGAATTGACCGCAGGGCGCAGGACGCGTGGTGCCTGGGACTGGCACCGTCGATTCTATCTGGGAGATGATGACATGTATAATGACGACGGACGGACGGACGGACTCGACGAGATCTTGGAGGGATCTACAGTCATCTGGTATAGATAAAAGGAATCAACAAACTCTGTTTGCCTGTGCAAGGTATATGGGTTCCTTGGTGGGGCGTTTAAGGATACCATTGTCATTTAGCGCGGCGTTGAGTTCAGTTCCCTTCGCAGGGACTCTGTTTGTGTATGATTACGGCCTGCCAAGACGCAGGGAAAGTTCTGGGACCAAAGGAGTAAAATTTCTCAAAAGGAAAAAAAATCAGTTAAACAATTCTACATAGGTAGTTAATAATAATCAGAGTTTCTGATTTATGAAAGCTCATCTACGTTGACATCGCCATCTACTTGGGAGCAACTAATTGAATACTTGGGTACGGTAAGCTCTCGGGCTACAATTGAATTGTACACATGGAACATCTAGTAGATGCATGCTCATGCGGTTCCAGAAGCAACTAAAAGTCACAATGCGAAGTTCACCAGTGGTGTTACTACAAAATGCAAAAAATGCAGAAGCTTGCGGGTTTGTTGCCAGCCAGTATGCAGGCTATCGGATAGGCGCAGAAGCCATTGTTTTGAGGCATCGTGATTGCATGATCTAACACGTCTAGATTTTGACAGAACCTTGAAAGAGATTTGATTGGTGTCACTTGGAAGTAAATCGAGGCAAAATCAACCATAAAGGCAAATCAATGATTTTGCTATCTATCTATCCATACACATACTAACTAGCATTCTCACTTCACACTTCACACACACCACACCACACCACATTGTCCATTGTCCTGCGGGTGGTCGTCATTGGACCAACAATGGACCCAATGAGGGGTGTCTATTGCCCGGCGCAACACATCATTGAGCTGCTACCTGAAATGCTAATTACCCACCTTAGGTACCTTAGGTATACCCTTACCTACCCTCCTTTGCTTGTGACTTACCTACCTACCTAGTCTAACTAGCAACATTTTAGACGTGTATTTATTGTGCACCACCACCACAATACCACAATAAGCTGCGCCGCCACCACTGCAGCTCACTCGCTAACCTCACGATCACTCCCGTCTAACCCGCACGCCCACCGGTGCACTCCCTCCTCACCTCCTCATTCCCGTCTCCGTCGCCGCCGCAGCTGTCGTCAAGCTGCAAAAATTGCACCAACATGAAGATCACATTCCGGGTATGCTGCACACGCCCCGAGTCATACTCTGCGGGCTGCTGGGGGCTGTGGATTGCGGGGAGTTGCGAGTTGCCATCAGGCTGCACGCAGCTGGCTGGCTGGGGGGGAGGGGGGGGGGGCTCCTCTTGCCTGCAACGATCCGAACCCGCCGCCTTGCCTTGTCTTGCCTCTAGAGAGACCAGACCGTGTTGCTAATGTGTCTTTGTTGCATTAGGATCTCAAGCAGAACAAGTTCGCCATCGATGTCGAGCCCACCGACCTTGTATGTCGTCATTGCCGCCTGCCTTACCGGTAACCTTTGCTGCTATTGCGACGGCCCACCACCCTCCACCCATCACCCATCACCCACCACTACTACCTCCTTGCCCAACCCAACCTAAGAACCCCTCCCCTCGCCAGCGTTCGACTGGGAGAAGCGAGTTTCTAACAAGGTCGTGACAGGTTTCTACAGTGAAAGAGAAGATCCAGGCCGAGAAGGGTTCCGATTTCAATGCGAAGGCGCTGAAGCTCATCTACTCTGGTACGCTTGCTCCCAACACCAACGATGGAGAGCTGTGTACAGCATAGCATGGCTTGGGACGGCTGCTAACCCGGACATAGGCAAGATTCTTAAGGATGAAGAGAAGGTCGAGACATATAAGATCGAGGAGAAGGGGTTCGTGGTCTGTATGGTAAACAAGGTGCGAGAGAGAACCTGAGAACTCCAATAATCTCTTTGGATCTGCTGCTAAACTCGGTCATAGCCCAAAGCAGCTCCCGCCGCTGCCACCACAAGCGCTGTTCCTGAGACGCCTGCTCGACCTATCGCGTCGACACCAGCTGCCCCAGCTGCGCCGTCTCACACGTCCACCTCCACCACCACAGCCAGCGCTGCCCCTCCTGCCACACCGTCTCCGGCTGGCGCCCAGGCCGCTCCCTCGGGCCAGGGCATGAGCGACAACTCGATGGCCATGGGCGCCGAGCGCGCCGGTGTCATTGCCGACATGGAGGCCATGGGTTTCGAGCGTTCCCAGATCGAACAAGCACTCCGCGCTGCATTCTTCAACCCAGATCGTGCAGTGGAGTATCTATTGAATGTGAGCTTGGCCGAAAACACTTTGTCACTCTAAATAAATACTGATCGGATAGGGTATTCCCGAGAGCGCTCGACAACCTCCACCGCAAGCCGCGCCAGTATCGAGTACTCCCGCCGCCGTGCCAAACCCGGCTCCTGCTGGACAGTCTACCGAGGGTGCGGGTCAAGGCGACTTTGTAAACCTCTTCGACCTCGCGGCCCAAGCCCAAAGCCAGGGCGGTAGAAGCGGTGGAGGCGCCGCAGGACAGGCCGCCGGTGCTGGGGCGAATGCTGCCACTAGGGATCTGGGAAATCTTGACTTCTTGCGTAACAATCCACAGTTTCAACAACTCCGACAGGTCGTCCAGCAGCAACCGCAAATGCTCGAGCCCATTCTTCAGCAACTTGGTGCCGGAAACCCCCAGCTCGCACAGCTCATTTCTCAGAACCCCGATCAATTCCTACAACTACTGGGTGAGGATAATGATGATGATGCGCCGCTTCCTCCTGGTGCTCAGGCTATTAGTGTGACTGAGGAGGAGCGCGATGCCATCGAAAGAGTAAGCCGTCCTGTCCTCATAGAGCTGCTCATTGTATATATAGTCCGTGCTTGCTGACATATCGTTGCTAGTTATGTCGATTAGGCTTTGCCCGAGACCAGGCCATTCAGGCATATTTCGCCTGTGACAAGAACGAAGAGCTGGCCGCCAACTTCCTCTTTGACCAGCCGGAGGAGGAGGAGCAGCCGCCGGAGCACTGAATCATGATTGCCGACTTATAAGCTCCGTGTTGTTGGCTTTTTTCCCGCATCGCTTCCTTTTTTATAACTCGCACCCACTCTCAGCAAAGAAAGACTGATATCCGTACGAACAAGCCGGCAGAAAAAGGCCGCTGCGCTTAACTTGTTTGGTGTTGTTCTCTCTCTCCCCACCCTTCAACCTGTTGTGGTTTTCTGGCCTCCCTTCCCTCCTTCCCTCCCTCCCGGCCTCGACAGGCGGGAATTTTATATGCATACACGAAAGAGAAGAAAGATGATGTTATAGGTTCGGTCGGTGGTGGGGGTAATGAATTACATAACGAGTAATTGCTGCCACTTTTGCGTCTAACGCCTGGCTATTGTTGTTGTGTGTGGCTTTGACGCCGTTGTGGTCGTGGTCGTGGTCGTGGTCGGTAGTAGGTATGGACGGAAGGACGATTATAGCAAGCAAGCAAGCATAGGTAGGTAGGTAGGTAACTGGCTAGCTAGCCAGCTGGTTGGTTGGCTCATATAGCAGGTGAAAAGCCGTTGTTAGCTGAACAATGATACAAAAGGCTCGATTCAGAAGTCGCTTGGTTTCTGTTGTGAAATTCATGAGTTTGTAATTTCTACTTATGCTGCTTTCTGCATACTTTGTTGGCGAGTCGGGTCAAGTTTTTGTATCACTGAGTGATGATGCGTCGATCACGAGGTGGAAATTGGTTGGTTGGTTGGTTGGTGCTACGCATCTCATCTCATTATGTCCATTGTCGAGTATCATCTCATCCTGTAATGTAGTTGAAATAGGAGTATTTTTTTTTTAATTTTAATTTAATGCTTTCGAACCCAGAACGATTGATTAAATTAAAGCATAAACTTAAAGAGCTAATTGTCACGACCGAGCCTCAGATTCCAGGTAAATAAGAATCCAGGAAGGTTTTACACACTGAGATAAAAAAGTAAGATCAACGAGGCAGAATCTCTGGTCTGGTTGTATTGATTTGAATGGCCGCATATCATCTACCTACTTACCTACTTACTGTGCCCGATTACGAGAAGAATTCGTAACGTTATCGGACCAGATCGTGGAGTTAGTTAGTCTCCTTCTATATGTGACTTTGAAACGAACTTCAACTTCCGCCCGTCTTTCGAGTGTGTGTGTTATACCAAATAGACAAGCGAGCCGAGCCAAGCGCGCCAGAAAAGCCAATTGTCTCCGTAAAGTAAAAGGGGGGTATCAAAGAGAAGAAGAAAAGTTAAGCCTTAACCCCGTTCCGTTCCGCCCAGAGGTAAAGGAAAGAAAGAAAGGATCATTTTATTCGGTTCATGTCTGGATACCCTCTGGCTGCACATCCATATGGACCTCTGCGCCCTGTTGTTGGCCGCCGAGAGCATCCGCGTCTTCCTCTATGACCTCGAATTCCCCGTTTGCACCAGTAGTCTGCCTGGCGGCAGCAGCAGCAGCAGCGCCCTGGTCTTCGTCGTCGATGAGACCCGCGGCGCGGCGTTCCTCGCGGAGACGGGCGACCTCGCGCTCGTGCTCCTGCGCGAGCTGGGCGTGTTCTGCCAGGATCTTATCCTTGGCTTGCCACTGCCGCTGGGTAGCCTTGTACTCCTCCAGGTCGATGTTGACTTTCTTCTGGCCGCGCACCATCATGGCTGCGTTGACGCGGTTCGGACGAAGTCTCTCCTGAAAATAGGGAGGAGATTAGTCAGCGAAACTGCTGAGGTTGGACAGGTAGGGATGCGGCTTACTTCCTTGTTGAACTTGAGCTTGATGGCGCGCCGGTTCTTGCCGGGGAATAGACGGGATATGGTCTCGAAATCTGTCCCGAACATGCCCAATAGGCGGTAGAACTTCTCCGTCTCCTCATCTGTCCAGTTGCCTGGTGCTTGGACACGCTTTGCGAAGGATGACGAGTTGACCACTGAGATACGATGGTTAGCATTCCTGATTGTATGGGCTCGTGTTCAACAATATATAGACAGATATTGAGGATATTCAAGGGCTGTAGTTTAGTTGCAAAATGAATGGGGAGGATGAGACTGAATAGTAAAAAGAACCAACTTACAATTCGTAAAGTCGTTCTCTTCGATCTCTTCTAAATGCGACATGTCTTGATTATGTCGATTCACGATGAGAGATGCTGCATGAACCACAATCTGCCCATCCACGACATCGTAGCCGACGCCTTGTCCCGCTCCCGATTCCATCGAGGCGCCTAATTGAGCCATTGCGGCTCCGCGCGATTCTCCATTCTCGTTAGAGGCATCTGGCTGCAATTCATCGTCCGGGGGTAGAAGGCCAAGCTTCCGCTTCTCGCGCTCTAGTTTCTTTAATCGATATTTTGCGCGAGCTTCCCGCGCTCGCTGCTCGATCTCCTCCGCATGTCTAAATCGTTTACCAATCCCGAGGTCCTTGGTGAGTTCTCCAACTGTCATGGTAGAGTGATCCACCGTCAGCTCCTCCGCATTTTCCGGGGTTGGTGCACGCTTCCGCCGCCTCACGGACTTTGAAGCTTCGGTGTCCGCGCCTTCGCTGGCTTCGGCTGTCGCACCAGTGCTCGATTTCGTGCGCTGCCGCTTTTTCTTCGGCGCAGAGGCCTCCGAGCCAGCCCCACCATCTGTTGCAGTCGATTTGCGCCTCCGTGTTGCTTGCTTCTTTGGCGCTGCAGGTTGAGTTGCTGTAGTATTGCTTGGCTGAGATGTAGCAGTAGTGGTGGTCACGGGGGGCAGCAAAGGTTCCGCAGGTGGCTCTGGTGTCACTTCTTCTTCAGCTGATGACTCTGGCGCTTCTACAGGAGTAGCAGCAGAGGGCTGCGAAGACGTGTCTGTTGTGCTAGGCGGGCTGTTTTCTGAAGCTTGGGACGGAGGCTCGGGAACGGGAGCAACTGGTTCGTCGCTTACTGGCTCGGTAGCAACTGGCTGAACGGCCGGCTCGATTGAGTCGACACTAGCAGACGTCGAAGGCGTGGAAGCGGCAGGCGTCGAAGCTTGAGGCTCGGTAGTGGAAGCAACTGGCTCGTCGCTTACTAGCTGAACAGCCGGCTCGGTTGAGTCAACAACGGCAGATGTTGAAGGCGTGGAAGCGACGGGCGTGGAAGCCTGAGACGAAGGCTCGGTAGTGGGAGCACGCGTGGTCGGCGCAGAAGAGGTCGAGGTTGTGCTAGCGGGTGGTTTGGAAGTAGCAGGGCCAGCCCCAGGGCGACGGCCTGCCTTTGGTTTGAAGGACAGGCCGCCGGTCTTTTTCAACATGGAACTCATGGTCGCACTGCTTGTCCTCCCTCCAAGACTGCGGCTATATTGGAATCAGATGCGCAGTTGACATGTCCTTGGAGAGCGCGGGGTGATCTCCTTCCCAATGCGCAAGGGCTGCTAATGTGATCGAGGGATTGAGGGCTGGTGGAATAGTAGGCAGTGGTAATAGGACACATGTGAATCCGGAAGTACTCGGTTCGAAAAACTTGGGGTGGTGTAGGTGGTACACGGACGGGACAAGTTGGAAAACAATGACTAGTTAGATAAGTAGATAGAGATGCACCTCTTTTTTTAACATCGGAGGGGTTGCTTTTGCGCGAGAATGGAGGGACACGACGCCAAGCCACTAACTAGGTACCTAGGTAGGTAGGTAGGTAATTAATCGCACCGCCACATCCCTACCGTGAATGCAGGTTGGTCACTTATTCATACCTAAGGCACCTACATATGTACTTAGTAATGAGCCATTTGCCTATTCATCCACTACTTAAGCCATTTAGCCCCTCTACACGCTGCCTCTCTTGCCCCTTACAACTGCTGGATCAGTTGCCCTGCAGAACCAACCTAGTAGGGGGGTGACGAAGGTTAGGTGGGGACGTGTCAGTGGTGTAAGGAGGTAGACAACCTGTCCGATGGCGTCGTTGATAAGCGTTGTGTCTAGAAAGGGGCTAGCGCGTCATTCACGGGTGCTGGGAGTCCATCTGCAACCTGGATTTTTCGTGCCAGTGTTTCCTCCTGGCTCAGGGAGCCGTACTCACACTCACCACTTTCTTGTCCCGTCAAACCAAACCACCATCGTCTTCTTTCTTCCCTCTGCGTCCGCTGCTTGTCCAATTCTGCTCGTCCGACCTAACTCGTCTAGACTCTATCGCGGCCCGCCTCTCTCACCACAAATCACGGGCCACGTGCGACTGCTGTTTTCCCTCGAACAAGGGATTCCTTGGGGGATCGCCTTTCCTTGATTGATTGTCTGTCTGGTCTGTCTGTCTGTCGGAGAGACACGCGTGCCTCCGCCTCTCATTCTGTCGACGCCCTCGCTCTCCTTTGTTCCTTTCTCTGGCGCCACCACCTGCGATCTTCAAATTCTAGCCTACCTTATGCATTGTTAACACCCGCACTTCCGCTCCATCTCTTTTCTGATGCCTTCGTCTACATCGCCGACCGTAGCGCCACTCTCCTCCACCCGGGTCAAGATGGAAGACCGTAAGAGGCCCGCTGTGAACAGCACCGATGACATCGCTCCGCCCAGCAAGCGACAGGCTGTGAACGGCGGCAGCAAGGCCAAAGATGATGCCGACACCAAAGATGAAGCCTGGGTTGAGGTTAGTTTTGCTTGACCGCCATCGTTCCCCCATCAGCCTGACTTTGATTTTGTTCTCGCTCTCGACTCAACTGTCCAGTCTCTGGCCCCACCCCCCAGTTCTTCTGTCACGGTCGCAAGCCTTCTCTTCACTACCACACGGAATGCCTCGCCGTGCTTTTGTCTGCCATCCCGTTACCCCCTGTTCATGTACTCACGTTCTCAGAACTGATGCGCGACTTGGCATGTCGTCTTGCCTCTTGCACAGCCAACAACCATCCGTCCCACCTTCATCTACACATCTCGGCTTGTCTTCACTCTCTAGACCTATGCTTGCGCTGCATTAATCACAATGGGGTTTGTGTCGCTAACGACCGAATTGGGAGTATGCAGGAATATCAAAAAGATGCTATATATCGTCAAATGCTCGAGTACAAACGCGAGAAGAACACGCTGGAGGGTCGGTTAGAAGAACTCGATAAGCGATCCACCTACCATGATGATCACATTCGTGTTATGGATGCTTGGTGGATACAAGTAAGCCGAAATAGCCTGTCCTACTTGCTCATCCACGACAGTACTGATCGATTGGGAAGTTGCTACAAGAAGTATCCGTCCTCGCCAATGGCAGTGTTCCGTTCCAGGACGAGTCTGAAGGTAAAAGGCATTCCGTATGTGTGTGTGGCTGACAGGCTACTGACGGGGAACCAGATCGACCATTTCCCACGCAGGCCCTATTCAAAGATTCGGAGGAGTTCGAATCGCATCTAAACGAGAAGGCATCCAAAATTAAATCAACACTAGGGTCACTTTTCTCGCAGCTCGCAAACAACCGTGGCAAGATAACGCCCGATGTCACCAAACTAGAATCACAGGTCAACAATCTTCTCGCTAGTCAAAAGGAATTTATTGTTAAAATTGATCGCCTCACGTCAGATAAGGATAGTCTTTCCGAACAATTAAATAACGCCACGTTGCGGTATATGAAGGCGGAGCGGAGATTAGATCGGGTGAAGAGCGCGCAAGTCCAGAAACTGGAACAGCAGGCTCTCGCCAACTCCACCACGCGGCCAGGTACAGGTGCCGACCAGACTAATGGCACGAGCAGCGATGAAAGCAACGGAAATTATGCATCCCAACAGGCGGCCTTACGGGAACTCAATGCAGTGGCGGACAAGCAGAAAGAACAGCTAGAAACTGCATTAGCACAGAATAAGTCCCTGCAAGCAGAACTCACTTCCCTCCAAACCCGTTTAACAAGTCTTACCGACGAAGATTACTCTCGCACTGAGATTTTTAAGCTATTTAAAGCCCAGAATGAAGAACTCGTGAAAAAGGCGAATAATCTGGAAGCTGAGTGCCACACGCTCAAACAAGAAAAGATCAAGTTGGAGAAGGAGAGAGAAGCAAGTCGTCAGCGAATTCAATCGGAGGCTCAAAATCTAATAGTCGACCTCGAAGATCAACTCCAGCAAGCGGACACGAATCTTGCTCGTGTGAGGGCGACGCGAGACGAGCTGCATGCCGATGTGATGATGTTGAAGGCGAGCAAAGAGCAGGAACGGACGGCTATCGATCACATGAATGAACTTCTTAAGGCTAAGGAAGATCGGATAATAGCTTTGGAATCCGAGATTCAGAGACTACAACCCAGTGAAGATGTGGACATGACGGCTCCTTCAGAAATCGACGCCATGTCACTCGAGGAACTTCGCGAAAAGTACAAAAAACTCAAGAGCGACTACCAGTCTATCGAAAGCGAACTACCTGGCATGGCAGCTGCAGTCAAGAAATTCCAGGCTCTCGCAAACAAGAAAGTCATGGATTTTGCAGCCCAAGAAGAACGTGTGGCTTTGACGATCGCGGAAAAGAGCAAGGCCGATCAAAAATATTTCAATGCACGCAAGGAGAGCGACACGAAGGCCGATGAGGTCAAGCGGTTGCGATCGCAAAACATGAAGAGCTCGGAAATCATATCGCAGCTGAAAGAAGTAGAGGCGCACAATCGAACACTCGTCACAAATCTGGACAAGCAATTGGCAGACATGAAGCAGACGAACATTTCGGTCATGACGGAGAACAAGAAGCTGGAAGCAACGAATCACGACATGTCTAAGCGTTACGATTCATTGAAACAGCAGGTCTCCGAACTGGCCAATCTCGCGAAAACAAAAGACTCCACTACTTCTTCGGCGAAGGAGCGAAGCACGCATCTGGAAACCGAGGTAGAAAAGCTCAAGGTCCGTCTCGAATCAACGGCAAAGGACAGGGACAAGTGGAAGACAAAGAGTCTCAGCAACTCTTCCGAAGAAGAAGAAATGCTACGCGTAAGTGATGCTCCGATTCGTTGCATTCCCTACTAGGCTAATATATCATCTGTAGAACATGGCTACCTGCTCCATATGCAAAAAGGACTTCAAGAACACGATCATCCGTGGTTGTGGGCACATCTTCTGCCGGGGTTGCGTTGATGACAGACTTGCCAATCGGATGCGAAAATGTCCTAATTGCAACAAGGCTTTCGACAAGAACGATATTATGCCAATTCATCTGTAGTCAGATGAACCAGGGATGAATTTCTCATACCTCCAGTGTAAATTATAATCTTCGTGGCGATGGATGATCACGTCTGTATTACCGATGTACATAACTAAAACTGCGATGGCATTACCGGGTGTTTCCTGGTGGGCGCAGCACAGGCCAACGCTTTCAACTACGATTTGAAGTTGATGCTCGTACCCGGCTGTACTCGTTGCCACTTTTCGTGGCGGTTGCACACGCATGACTTGTCTTAGAGCTTACGGTCGTCAGCAAGCCACCGTGGACATAGGATAGCATGAGAAAGCATGACGAGTAGCGAGGCGGTTCCTGTAATCCACAGTCTATGAACCACTTGCTCCTTTCGGGATATTGCACGGCTGGCTAGAAATGTAAAGAAAAATTCTAAAATTCAAGTGCGTGGAAATGCTATTTCTCTATCTTCTGCTGGTGGACCCGAACCCTGTGCTTGTGTATCTCGACGATGATGTCGATCCTGCGCCGGAATCCGAACCTCTGCTGCCTGAACTTGGTCCTGGTCTTGAACCCCATCCACCACTGCTGCTGCTGCCGCCTCCGTAATAATTACGTGGTTCCTGTTGTCGGTTCCCGCGATTCCCTGCGAGGTAAGCCGCGGCGGCACCTCCGGCTACGCCCGACCAAAAGCCAGGCCGCCAACCCTCTTGATTTTGCCTCGAAGAACTGGAATACTTGCTATACGGCGGTGGCGAGTCGTCACCATACCCCCAGCCACCACCGCCGCCACCTGGACCGAAGCCTGGATCGAAACCCCCACCACCACCACCGAACCAACCATTCCTGGGCCTACGCTGAACCGCACCAGGAGGTGTATTCGCCTGCGTCCAGGCGGAATACAGGATCCAGAGCAACACGCCGACGAAGATGAAACCGAAGAGCCAGGCACCCGCAGTCGAACCTTTGTCTTCTTCATATCCGGTCCGCAAAGGCTCCCCTCCTCCTGCCCCCTTTCCGGCACCACCACCACCCCACCCCGAGAACCAACCGCCGCTGCTCCCGGCGTTGGCGACGTCCGGGAACTTCTGCTCGCCCAGCTCGGTCAAGACGAGGCGGTACTCGACGCCGCAGCTCCCGCGGAGCACGTAAGGGTCGTCGGGACTGGCGTACCCCTCGCAGATGACGTCGGTGGCGCCGAGTTTGAGCTCGGGCGGCAGCGAGGCGGCGCACGACCACTCGATGTCCTGGTCGCCGTAGGAGCTGCCCTGGTTCGTGCACCGCATCACGTCCACGGCGTGCAGGCCGCACACTCGCGGGTGCGAGACGCACCGCAGCTGTGGGATCGCCGAGACCCGGCGGTGCGCGGTCTGCTTGTCGGCCCGCAGCGTGAGCGATTGGACCTCTGAGAGCAGGATCGCGTCGCGCGGCTTCGTCTTTGCGGATGTGAGGCCCAATAGGGCGGGGAGTAGCACGTGGACACGCATTGCGTGTTTTGCTTGGTGTTGTTGCCTGGTTGCAGGCTGAAACGCTGTGGTTGTGAGGCCCCTAGAGCTGTTTGCTGAGTAGATTCCTGCTTGTTCAGATGGGATATGTCTAGTGGGTTGTGGATAGGTAACTGATTGAGAGATGCATGCACGTTTCTGCTTGATTGCGATACCTAGAATTTGTGGGAATTGGTATGTAAGAAACCCTCGCGGGATGCTATTGATTGATTGATATCTGTGGTGGCGAAATCCAATGGGAAGGACACTTGTCGACTTCAGAGTGGCGGCTACCTAATTGATTCCTTACTTGCCATGTGTTCTGAAACTTTGAAGAGTTACCAATGTAACTTGAACAGACTATTGTACGTAGAAGTGTCTGGAATTGACACAAGGCAACAAGGCTGACTTATGATGCAATTACTTTACCGTCTTACGGTCCTGCAGGTGTTTGTTTGTCTGCCTTAAGCCACCTACCTACCGTAGAGCACACCGGCTGGCTGAATAGTTCCCGTCTACTACGAATCTTCGGACACCGCCGAACCGCAAAAGTGAAAAGTTTAGCATGCAGTTTTGTTTTTTGTTCTTTCTCTTTGGTCCGCGATGAAAGACAACCCGCCAATAGAAACAAAAATGACATAATCAATCATGATACCGTGCATATTAATGACGTGGAATGAGAACAAGAAACTAGTTTGATGCCAAGCAATAAATGATCGATCGGGTTTGGTCCGATGCAACGCTTTCCTCGAACAGTTGCCGAGGAATAGTTAGCGAGGCGAGGCGAGGCGAGGCGAGAACTACCTAACCCATAACCGAGCTAATAGTATCCGAGATGTACGAATGCGAGATATTACTTCGTACGTGACTATAGATCAACCGACCATCATTTGCTTGGCAACTAACCTTGTTTGGGTGTGGAGGAGGCGTATACGTAACTCATCCGACTGAAATACTTCAGTTAACTGAAATAAAAAATAAATCTATGAGTACTCATAGCAAAAAACTAAGGAGTACTCACATAAAAAAAATTTAAAATTAAATTTTAAAAAAAATTAAAGCTATAAAGTATTTAAATATAATATATAAGCTGTAAATATAATATATAAGCTGTAAATATAATATATAAGCTATAAATATAATATATATATATATTTAAAGCTTTAAATATTTTATTTTAAGTGGTTAACGTGAGTATTTGCTGAGTAGTTAGTGATTACTCATGTGTTTTTTTCTTTTGAAATATATTAGCATATTTGCCACGAGTACTCATTGGTTTTTTTTATTTTAGTTAACTGATATTTCAGTTAGATGATATAGGTATACACCTCCTCCACACCCAAATTAGGTTAGTTGCCAAGCAAATGATGGTCAGTTGATCTACTCCCACCTTCGTACAGGGTGCTGTAGGTATGGTGGGGGGTTAGTACTACTGCATATACGCGGAACCTTGGAAAGTTGTTGTTTGCTTTCACAAAAAACAGCGGCACGGGAATTGTTATACGGGTAGGACACGGGTCTTCGGTGTCCTTTTGAAGTGCGGCCTGAGTCATATTGCTCGGCAAGAGAAGCCGAACCTGCAGCCAGTTTGTTATCTGCAGCATAACTGAGTTGCTGCAGTTGAACTTACTTAAGCGAGACAGATGATCTGGAATAATCTGAAGAACAACACCTCCAGCTAGGCAGGTCTTGGTGGTGGGGCGCTCATAAGCTCCCGATGATGGTCTGCACTACCAGGTAATTACAGTAAGTGGCTCAGGCGGGGTCTTCATACACTCCGTCACCCGTATGCATAACTTATGAAATTGTGCATCCTTTGCCGAAGCAAGATTCCATAAACCTTGAAGGTTGCTGCAAGAACTTCGTTGGCTGTACGCGAGAATGTCTCTAGTTTTATAATTGCGCGCCCCATTACGCGTACAAGGGGACTCCTGGATTGCTCGTGGTGTTTTACCCGGGGTGCACTAGAGCCTCAATATGAGACCTGTCTTATGGCAACGCGGCAGGCATGTGCAACCAGATAATTCCAAGTTTATTGCTGGACTGGAACTATTTCTGGATTAAGGATCATGTTCACTAAGAGAGAAGCAGTACTAGTTACTTATTTGTAAAACGCACGTAACATCCTTTTGTCTTACGGCCGGGAGACTAGTATGCTAGTGGTACTGCCGTAAAAGGAAATTAATAAGTCTTGAGTATCCTTTTCGCGTGGGTCACGATAATAGTTTTGATATTTTTTTTAGTATGCATCTCCTAACTATCAGTATACCTATCAGTGCATCAACTTGGTTCATGCAGCGGCAGTTGCTTTTGAATTGTATAGTGAACTTAGTAGGCAAGGTAAAGCAGGTAGATGCCTTGTTAAAGCTGGCAACACCAACAGCATTTGCCGCTATCATGATGAATCATTTCTTACCACCATCAACGACAACCATGTTTTGTTGTACACCCAGCGTTGCACTGCGTGCCGGATGCACAAAATGCCCGCCCATGTGGAGGTTCGTCGTTTGTGCACCGGAAGGTTGCATTTCCGCCCTTCTGGACTTGCGACGGAGTACACTAAGAGACCGCCTAACCTCACAGTTGGACGGGCACTAATCTCGTCCTTCCTGCAGGTGTCTTATCTCACCCAGGTTAGGTTAAGTACTCATTTGTTTCTAAAAGGAGAGCTTCTAACACAAATACTCACAACCACCTTCCCCCGGACCGTCTCCATGTTCTATATACCAACTATTATCCTTTTGTATCGCGCTCCAACCAACTGATATGAGATACGCTTTTTGCGCACAGCTGGTTGTTGAGAGGAAAATAGACAACCCGCCAACTCGTCGCTCACTCTATCATTCGGACTGCGCTTTTAGTTGCGACAACGACCAGTCGTTACATAGAACGGAGGGTGTGTGAGAGAGGAGAGTTTAAGACAGAGGGGGTTTTCTGTTTGGCACACGGGAACGCATCCGTTGCCGACGATTTGCACCCGCCAATTGGGCATCGGGCCCGCCGCTTGTTATCAAACTCGAGATAACATCGGTCTGCGCGCAACAGCCACTAACTGCCTGCCAACATGGCCGAAATATCAGAGAAGCCTGAAAAGGCACCCGAAGAGATTCTTCCCAGGCGGCCCTCCACACATGGCGGCTCATCTGCCAGCACCATCTCGCCGCCTTCAGTCAGAGGAGAGAAGTCGGTAACACAACCCGATACTAATCTGTCCAAGCTCGACTCCAAGGCCGTCGTAGCGCCCGAAATCAACAATGATCCATTTCAACATCTACCCGATCATGAAGCTGAGATACTTAGGAGACGTAAGTGTTACCTCAAACTTTTTTCTTCTTCTCATCATTCGTTACGCTGGGGCATCTGGGGCGGAACTTACTCATCCAATGGGTTTCCATATCCGTACCCCGCTGTATATCGGAGACCTCTATATGTCTATAATCAATGACAGTATTTTTAACGTGTTTCTGTAGAGGTGACTACTCCGGAGATCAAAGCCGGCATAGCTACCCTGTATCGATATGCCACGAGAAACGATCTTATCATTATTTTCTTCAGCACTATAGCTGCCATAGGTGCTGGTGCTGCCTTGCCTATCATGACAGTCGTTTTCGGCAGACTGCAAGGTTCTTTTCAGGGTTTCTTCAACGGCATGGTCTCGAAGAGTGATTTCACTGGTCAGCTGAACTCACTCGTCTTGAACTTCGTCTACTTGGCCATAGGCGAGTTTGTTGGCGTTTACATCGCTACCGTTGGCTTCATCTACACCGGCGAACATATCAGCGCTAAGATCCGCGAGCATTACCTGGAGAGCTGTATGCGTCAGAACATTGGCTTCTTCGACAAGATGGGCGCCGGCGAGGTCACTACGCGAATTACGGCTGACACGAACCTGATCCAGGACGGAATCTCGGAGAAAGTCAGTTTGACCCTCACTGCTATCGCGACATTCCTGTCTGCTTTCATCATCGGCTTCATCTTCTACTGGAAGTTGACCCTGATCCTGACTTCCGTCGTCTTCGCTCTTCTTTTGATCATGGGTACCTCGTCGATCTTCGTGGTCAAATATACGAAGAAGTCAATACAGGCCCATGCTGTAGGAGGTACCGTTGCTGAAGAAGTTCTGAGCTCTATTCGGAATGCCGTCGCGTTTGGCACAGAAACCCGTCTAGCTCAAAAGTACGATGACCACCTAAAAGTCGGCGAATATTTTGGATTCCGTAAATCGTACTCCGTCGCTTTGCTCGTCGGTGGTATCTTCATCATTATTTATCTAAACTACGGTCTCAGCTTCTGGGTGGGCAGCATGTATCTCGTTCAGGGGGTCATTCCTCTGTCCACCGTACTGACCATCATGTTGGCGATTATCATTGGTGCCTTCAACTTAGGAAACATCGCTCCCAACCTTCAGGCTTTCGGGACTGCGTTAGCCGCTGCTGCCAAGATCTTCCACACCATCGACCGAGTTTCCCCCTTGGATCCTACCAATGATGAGGGTGAGAAGCTTGACAAGGTGGAGGGTTCAATTCGCCTGCAGAACGTGAAACACATCTATCCGTCCCGACCTGAAGTTGTTGTTATGAAAGACGTCACTCTCGATATACCTGCAGGCAAAACGACTGCGCTCGTGGGCGCTTCTGGTTCTGGAAAGAGTACCATTGTCGGTCTGGTAGAGCGATTTTACGACCCTGTCGCCGGTCAGGTCCTTCTCGATGGCCACGAGGTCAGCAAGTTGAATCTCCGCTGGCTGCGTCAACAGATATCACTAGTCAGCCAAGAGCCAACCCTGTTCAGCACCACGATTTTCCACAATATTCGTTATGGTTTATTCGGAACGAAATTCGAGAATGAATCCGCCGAGAAGCAGAAGGAATTGATCATCGAGGCAGCTAAGAAAGCAAACGCGCACGACTTTATTTCGTCATTGCCAGAAGGATATGAAACCAATGTCGGTGAACGTGGGTTTTTACTCTCTGGTGGCCAAAAACAGCGTATTGCTATTGCCCGTGCCATTGTCTCGGATCCCAAAAGTAAGATAATCAATGCTTTTTTTTCTTGATATTGGTAACTAACATCCAACCTAGTTCTCTTGCTTGATGAAGCGACCAGTGCCCTTGACACAAAATCTGAGGGTGTAGTCCAAGCTGCCTTGGAAGCTGCTGCCGAAGGTCGAACTACTATCACGATTGCCCACCGCCTATCGACTATCAAGGACGCCCACAATATTGTCGTGATGTCACAGGGTGCAATTATCGAACAAGGAACCCATGATGCTCTTCTACAAAAGCAAGGTGCATACTACAACCTCGTGACAGCTCAGAATATTGCTGCTGTACAAGCCCCGGCAGATGCAGATGAGGACGAGGAAGATGACGATGCCAAGCTGATCCGAAGGATATCTACCCATCGTTCTGGTGCTGGCTACTCAGAAGACCCCGATGATAACATTGCGGCCAAGCTGAAGCGATCATCTACCCAAGCTTCTGTTTCTAGCCGAGTTCTGAAAAACCGCAAGCCTGAAGAGGAGATCAAGTACAGCGTTTGGACTTTGGTGAAACTCATTGCTTCATTCAATCGGACCGAGTGGAAGTTGATGATCTGGGGTCTGTTCTGGTCTATTATCTGTGGTGGTGGTAATCCGACGCAAGCATTGTTCTTCGCTAAACAAATTTTGGTATGTTCGGTCCCTATGTCCTCTTTCTCATTCGATCCATAGCTAACATCGCATCAGGTACTGAGCGTACCGATCACCGATGCGAATAAAGCGCAGGTGAAGCGGGACAGTGACTTTTGGAGTCTGATGTATCTCGTTCTCGCGTTGGTTATCTTCGTCGCTCAGATCGCCCAGGGCATTGCGTTTGGCAGATGTTCCGAAATCCTTATCCACCGGGTACGAGATCGAGCTTTCAGGGCAATGCTTCGCCAGGACGTAGCGTTCTTCGATAAGGAAGAAAACACACCTGGCGCTTTGACCTCTTTCTTGTCAACCGAAACAACCCACGTAGCGGGTCTCAGCGGTGTCACCCTCGGTACTCTGCTCACAATCATCACGACCTTGGTCGCCTCCTTCGTTGTATCTCTAGCTTTTGGGTGGAAGTTGGCCCTCGTTTGTATTTCGGCTGTGCCTGTGATTATCGCAGCTGGATATTACCGCTACTCCCTACTGGCACATTTCCAGCAACGTTCGAAGAGGGCTTATGAGAAAAGTGCGTCTTATGCCTCGGAGGCTATTTCGGGCATCCGTACCGTCGCTTCTCTTACTCGAGAAGATGACGTGTTGGCGCAATATCGGCAGTCTCTCGCCGTACAGCAGAAGGAGAGTTTGATTTCCGTCTCCAAGTCGTCTCTACTATACGCTGCGGCCCAAGCCGTCTTGTTCTTGGCCTTTGCCCTAGGATTCTGGTACGGAGGTATGCTAATTGCAAACAGAGAGTACGACCTGTTCCAGTTCTTCCTCTGTTTTATGGCCATCGTCTACAGTGCCCAGTCTGCAGGCTCTATCTTTTCCTTCGCTCCCGATATGGGCAAAGCCCATCACGCCGCCAGTGAACTCAAGACTTTGTTCGACCGGAAGCCAACCATTGATACCTGGTCTGAGGACGGCGAGCAACTTGATTCGGTTGAAGGTACCATTGAATTCCGTGACGTGCATTTCCGATATCCTACTCGACCTGAGCAGCCCGTGCTCCGTGGTCTCAACCTGACTGTGCGTCCGGGTCAATATGTCGCTCTGGTTGGCGCCTCGGGCTGCGGAAAGAGTACCACGATCGCTCTTCTCGAACGATTCTACGACCCCTTGTCGGGCGGTGTCTTCATCGACGGCAAAGAGATCAGCTCCTTGAACATCAAGCAGTACCGCTCACACATTGCTCTCGTGTCGCAAGAACCCACATTGTACCAGGGAACCATCAAGGAGAACATCCTCCTTGGATCGGCCAACGAAGACGTGAAGGACGAGGCTGTCGAGCACGCCTGTCGCGAAGCCAACATCTATGACTTCATCATGTCCCTGCCCGACGGCTTCAACACCGTGGTGGGCACCAAGGGTGCCCTGCTCTCGGGTGGCCAGAAGCAGCGCATCGCCATCGCGCGCGCGCTGATCCGGAACCCGCGGGTCCTCCTCCTGGACGAGGCGACGAGTGCGCTCGACTCCGAGTCGGAGCACGTCGTGCAGGCCGCGCTGGACAAGGCGGCCAAGGGACGCACGACGATCGCGGTCGCACACCGTCTCAGCACCATCCAGCGGGCTGACATCATCTACGTCTTCGACCAGGGTCGCGTCGTGGAGGAGGGCACGCACTCCGACCTGATGCGTCTGAACGGTCGGTACGCCGAGCTCGTCAATCTCCAGAGCTTGGAGAAGCACCAGTAGTTAGTTGGTAGTAAAATGTCTCTCTGGACGAAAGGCGGTTTTTTGGGGCGTAGAAGTGCGTTGGTGGGAGATTGTTTCCCCCTCCCTTTTTGTATATAGCAAGCACATGGCATTGTATGGCGTTTTTCATGGCACGGTTGAATGGGGACCGAAGCTTCCTCCCTTCACTTACAAATAGATATGACGATTCCTGAAGGAAGTGTCGAATATGCTGATTTTAATATAAAAATCATTCTTCTCATGTTCATATGCCTAAGTTTTCTGTCATTTTAGGTGTTTTCGTCCATTATATAGGATGATCGCACTTTGCCCGACGACTATGTTTTCCCCTCCGTATTTTAGGCACGTAGGTAGGTGGTCAATTAATTATTTAATGGATAAGCCAATGAAAATAGGTAGACATGGCAGAGCACAGAACCGTTGCCAAGCCATATTACAGTACAGGAAGTTCTAGGCCCGACGATCGTGATGATCACTACCGCTCGTAGGTCTAGCTAGGATCGCCGCCCCCGGTGGAGCGGCAGTTTGTGGGATGGCCACGTGCGGAACGGTGCAGATCTTGCGACGTCGCTGCCGGCATTCGATGCGTATTGTAAGATAAACAGGGAAAAGAAATGCAGGAAAAGAGAGATATGGATGGAAACAAACTGAATGTAGAGAAGAAAGCTAAAGGAATAAGGGGATTGTGGACTTGAGGTTAGTAGGTACGGTACGTTAATTGAATATAAGCGATGTTGTAGTCAGCCTTGTAAGTAAGCTTCACCTGAAGCAAATTAGTATGGGTTTTCGTTTCATCTTGGTATGTGATTTCACGCATGTCACCTCGTCTACAACGTATAGTTACGCGCTCTTAATTATGTCATGTGTAGTTACTTATTCTCTTCCCACGTGTGCTGCTCAAGTTGGCGTGAATGAGAGTTCCCCGGGTATAGCGGTGATAATTCTATCTTCAATACTACCTCTTGCTGTGACTTAAGAAATGGTGACTGTGACTTCACTTTTGAAATAGCAGGGCTGTGCTATTTCCATACTAGTATACTCTGACACGTTTACATCTCTCCTTCGACGCATCTTGGTCGTACGTCATGTCCACATCACTATCTTTGTCGTCTTCATCGTCTGGTCCACGCCGCCGTTTCATTGATCCGTCAAGATCCTCACCTCTGTTTTCCAAACGTCTTTCGTATTGCGCGCGATCCATCCACTCAACACTCACTTTCCCTTTCTCAAGGATAGCAAGCTTTCGAGGACCTCGGTATGCGTGGGAAACTGCCCGGTCGAACAAAGCCCAAGCAAAACGCGCAAAGAGAAATTTAGGGGAGGGTCTCGGTTGGATCGAGACGTTGTGGTAAAGGCCGGCAAACTCTTCGGCTTCGGGGAAACTCTCCAGAACGTGCACCACGAAGGCATGCGGTCGAGGCTCGGTTGGTGTTGATGGCGGCGGAGCCGAACTAAGGGAACCAGCTGACGACTTTGGTACAACGGCGAACTGACGTTCGTCGAAAAGCAATTGAATATTAGCCAGCAGTGGTGGTACAAAAGCTTGAATTTTATATTCACAATCCCGATATTCCAGATAATCATCTTCGTTGCGACTGGGGCAGTATTTCAACATGCCGTTATTTAGGAACCACTTATCCTCCTCTCTTGGAATGAGAGGGCTTGGTTGAACCCCCATCCAGAGGTTCGTTACGAAACAGCGCTTTCTCCTCGTTTTTATTGGAGGAGGGTTGGCATGCTGCTGGGTCCATTCCGGCGGCAATCTGCCATGAGGAAATCTCCAATCCCCAAAGGTGGGCACTATGGGGTATTCATAATCATTGTCGACTAGAGGGGCAGACGTTGACGCGGTCGGAGGCGAGTCTGTGGCAGTAGCTTCTATGCCTTCCATATCGCTTAGTACATCCAAATGCGGCTGCTTCTTCCTTAACTACTTTCAGTACGCCATCGCGCGGTGTTTTGACCGGTTTGTTGCCGAACCGATCAAAGCTGAAGTACACCTGGCCGAAAGCATTGTTGGCGATAATGGCGCCTGCAGTTAAGGCAGTGCCATGGTGAACTCCCCAGGTCTGATCCTAGCTCCATGGGTCGCTAACAAGGTCATAACCGGGAAGCCAAAAGAGGTAGTCGTCGAGATCTTTATACCCGGGGTGCCGTATACTGATCCAACGAAGCTTACGACTATGGTGGCCGGGCGAGAGGAGGACATGCCATTGTAGATTCTAAGTGTCAATGAAGATAGTCACAGTCAAGGAGATTATGACGTTGATGTTGTTGAAGGATGCAAGCCATCCGGAGACGGGCGTACGTATAAGAATGTAAGCGCACGAGCCAGACACCACGCCGAAGTTTGTTTTGGTCATTGTTTTGATTGATTGATTGACCGGTGGCCTTTCTATCTCCCTTACATCGTGGCATTCGTTTTACACACAATGAAAGCAAAGCAAAGCTCAACTTGAGCCTGTGACTCTAAACCATACCTATTATACATAGTATGGTCGACCTCTGTAGTTGCTGCCTTGCGTACAGTTGGATTTCAACCTAGGCACATTAAAAAAAATCACACCCGCATATTATGACACAATAAATTGATCGAATTATAATGGTACAAGAAATCAAGTCAATTGTTCAATTATTCTTCACCAAGCCTTGTGACAGGATCCACTAAAAGACAGTAGAATTTCAAGCGCTCGCAGACCTTTTACCCTAACCTATCACGGCCGCGGATGCGGATTTGAACTTCTTCCCACCTTCACACACGTAAGTAAGACGACAAAGTAAATCTGCTCAGGCACCGTCCTTATACTCCTGTCAGCTTGTCGCGTTTGATTGGCTACATTACCTGCTTACACTGCTGACGACGACAAGGATCCGGCGGCGTCAATGAAAGTAGTGTAATTACGCTACCAGCCTTACGAGCCACTCGTGCTGGATATGGCTAAATATGGGTAAATATCTTCTTATGCTTCAATATCTGTTGTATTTCGTTTTGTGAGAACATCTGTGCCCTGGAGACAGTTCTCAGGTGAGCTGATATTTGGTGATTAACATCTTACGTGTCAATGACTCCTGAAAACAAGTTGTCTCTAGCCTCCGTTACCCCCCATCCCTGGGCGATAAGACCCTGACAAGCCAACCCACATATGACGGGTCGAATGGGCTGGTGGCGTCTCGCCAATATGCGAGTGTATGCAGACATCATCAGCCATGCCGTTGGGGCGTCGCTTGTGCATACCACCACAAATGGATTCCCAATGCTAAGCCGCTTATAGCTCGAACATTTTCGTATTTGTCTTGAATCTGTCTAGAACGGATTCTAGAGATACTCAAATAAGATTCGATGTGATCTGCACTAAGCTAGGTTAGACGACTACTGGAGATTAACCATCTAGACTAATATAGTCCGGCTCGGGTCTGGCCAAGCTGGCTAGGCTAGGCTGTTTTGGAGCTTATCACGATCCCCTTACTATTAATATAGGCACGCCGCGTTTGCACGACCGATGTATAGCCCCCAAATCTACCCCCATTCAGTTTACTTGCAGCCAACCCTTGACCAAAAAAATGCACGCGAGTTGGGTCTTATTACCCACGCCTAACTAGGAAGAGGCCAGGCCCAGAACCTGTAACCATTCATGGACTCGAAAGAGCACCTACCTAGCTGGGAGGGGCCGGCTCGCTCAGTCTCGGAACATTGGAATCTCGCTCTTGTTGAAGATTGGGTACTCATACCACACACCCTGGTTCGCCGCCTGTCTGTCCATGCCCGGCTATGACACGAAAGCACGGGTTAATTTGTCGTAGCCGAGCGGGATACGTCTTGATTGAAAAGGGTGATGGGTCCCCCGGTGAGAAGACTATGTAGAGGAGGAGAAGAGTTTCGTCAAACCTCTCCTCATCAGCCGTGCCCCTTGCGAATACAAAACTATTGAAAAACTAATATCATACCCTCATCCCCTAGGCTAGTACCTGTTCTCTTTCCTTAGTTATATCTCATTCAAAGCCCATCTTGATTTGTCTCTCTATTTGTCTCTGCCTCCTCCGATTCTCCGCAACCCCCGCACGGTTTCCAGTTCTCAGACTCGGCCTCCTGCTCTTGTTGGCTGTCGGTTGGCCTTGTCACGGGAGCGGGATGCATGGTTTGTAGATCTTTTTGGTGTGGACTACTCGTCTTGATTGCGGCATCATACAGCACTTTACCCGTCCGTCATTCGGTACACCATTGGCTAGATCTCCACCATCTAAACAAGGTCAGCGGAAGTGCTGACCTCTGATCCCATCAATCAGCGGAAGGAGCTATTCATTTGGGTGTTTGTCGTCAACGGTCGACAAACACGGAAGGTTGCGCAATATAATAAGTCGAGGAGGACACTTGCAAGAGTCTCGAAGTGTCTCAAAATCTCACCAGGACCAAGGACCAAGGACCAAGATCCAAGATCCCGGCGACCTGCTACTCATTCATTCATTTTAATCAGTCCATCGGTCGATGTTTGCATGCGTCTTGCACAAGATATTAGCGCAGGTAGGTACCGACTGTATTAGAGTAAGCATTGTCAGTCATCGTCGCACCAGCAAAGTTTGCGCAGCAAGTGGTGATGCTGGCTAGTGTATCACAGAGTGGACACTGGCTGAAACAATGAATTCGCACTCAGGCAGTCGTGGGTCGATGGCCACAGGTAGAGCAGCAGTAGCAGCAGCAGCTACAGTCACAAAGGCAGGCGCAACGCGGAGTTGGAGTGATCCACTCGGCATTGCTCGTATTACAGAGGTTGTTACAGGGTCCGCATCCACCACATCCACCTCCACCTCCAGATCCAGCGCCAGGTCCTGGTCCAGGTCCAGATCCAGCAGCTGGATGCACAGGGCAGTGATCTTCGCCCTCCTTTCTTGCTGGTGTCTCATAAGCACTGCTTCTGCCGCTGTCGCCGCCGCTGCTGGTGCTAGTTCTCCTTCGCCCGACGAGTCTCCACGCCGCCTGCCCCCGTCCTTGACGCTCACCGACATCGACACCGACGACACTGGCACCGAGTCGGAGTTGCTGCTGATCGATACGCGGATCCCCGTCTTCATCGATGGTCACTGGCAAATCATGTCCGACGAGGAAAATGGCGAGCTGCGTCGGCGAGCGGCCGCGCCCAAGGAAACACCAACACCAACACAGACACAAACACCACATGCCGCTACCACGACTGAAGTCGTGATCGACACCTCAACCGTCACCGACGCCGCGGATCCCCCGACCACCACCACCGCCGCAGCGAGCCCCTTACCGAGCCCCTTCGATGGCGCCCTCGCTGCCAATTTCTCCACCGGCCAGAGCTGTCCCAACTTCATCAACCAGTTCCTGTCAAACGCCACCTTTAAGGCCTGTTACCCGATTTCACTGCTTCTGCAGGTGAGTTTGGCCCGGACTACTTTTCTTGGCCAGTGAATGAGACGAGACGCTAACATTGCGTGCGCCCAGGGGTCCCAATCGTTCTTCCAGGCCGAGATGTCCTTCTTTGGCATAACACAGGTACTGGATGCCGCCTGCAAGGCCGACGTCGAGATGTGCACCGACTACTTCAACGACCTAGCGAGCAGCCTGATCGCCGACAGCAATTGTGGCAAGGAGTACGATCTCCAGAACGCCCTGGTCGTGCAGGCCTATCAGGGCATGAAGACGTACGAGACCGTCTACAAGGCCACGTGCCTGACCAACGCCGACTCCAACTCGTCACACTACTGCTTCGCCAACGCCATAACGAACCATACCACCCCATCCAACGCATATCTCTACTACCTCCCCTTCAATTCGACCTTGCCAGACACTGCCGCACCCGCCTGCGGTTCATGCACACGGCAGACCATGGAGATATATCAGGCCGCCACTTCCAACCGCAAAGCCGATATTTCCAACACGTACCCAAGCGCTGCCAAACAGATCAATGCGGAATGTGGCGCCAACTTCGTCAATACGACGCTAGCAGCCGTTACCACTTCGGGCGCCATGTCATCGTTATATCCGGCTTCGTCATCTTCGCTACTGCTCCTCTCTTTTGTCTTTGCCGTCATCTCTCAATGGATATAAAAGCGTCTTCGTCGGCGAGTCTAGCCATGGAAACGCCTATACCGACGATCAATAACTATCCACTCTGCGGCGTTTTGGAAGTGGGCAGGCTCTGGGAGAAATCGTCAAACTTGGCAAGCAAGTCATTCTACCTATATCTCAACTTTCTATCTCCGGAATGGATAGTATTTTTAAAGACGGACACGATTTCAATTTCCTTCTATTTGTTGGACAATAGCGACGACAGCGATGTCTGGGTTTTTTTTACTTTTTACTTTTCTAGCGCCAGGACCACATCTATTGCTGTGGCTTTTTCTCTGATACGATACCCCTATTTATTTCCTATTTAGCTTTTTGGGGCGCTGATACACAAGATTGTGATGCGCTCGTCTGTTGTTACACCAACCTTTTGGCCATGAAAATCTTGGCGGGTACATAGCACAAGTTTTTTATTCTTTTTTAGTTTTTTTACACTCTAATGTAACTAACATGTCGATTCCTTATATCGATTTTTTTTTTCTAGACGTGGGGACGGGTACACGATAGATCTGAGAGATTTGGAACTAGAACATGTCGAGCACGCACGCACTTGGAAATGGATTGGTTTATAGGATCAGTAATGTATATATAATTTGCCCCCCATTTGCTGGGTAATTCATTGTCATAATGGTACATTTGAGACGGCTATATCGATAGTATCTATGGTCGTGAGCAGACTTTTTGTATGATGTCGGATGCGAGGAAAGGATAGAGAACTGCGTGTGAGATGGGGTGTTGAGTAAGATTCTGAGTTTCAGGGATGAATGGTGGATCGGACCTCGTGAGGATGATACACACATACACCTGAGACAAGGAGAATCAGGTGAAGGTCTGAGGTTACATCTAAGTAATTCAGTTACTGTTGCCGTTGCTGCTAGGGCCGAGTTGAGGAGGCATAGAAATTTGGACAAATGACAAGGTGTAATAAGCACCGACTTGGTGTGTCAAAATCCACAAGAATGAATGCCCACAAAAGGGAGAAAGAAAGTCATTAATCTAGCTATATATTTCACAACTAAATAAATAGTAACGTCATATATTTGCGCATTTATTATTCTATTCGTACGTATGTGTATATATATTGCACCCCGTCTATCATGCTAACCTAATCCCTACCCGCAGAAAAACCAGTTAACTAATCCGCAAATCCAAACACGTCGCCCACGGCCAGCACATTCGTCCTGACGCCCAGGAGCGTGACGACGATGCCCACGAGGTCGACGGTCAGCAGGACGGCGGCGGCCATCATGAAGCGCGGGCTGAAGACGCGGTAGAGCATGAGGTGGCGGCGGAGGTGGCCGGCCCAGGCCATGGTGGCGAGGCTCTGGACGGCGTAGTAGGCGACGAAGGCGCCGAGGGCGCGGCTCGCGCTCTCGAGGGCGCCCTTGCGCCGCGGCGACGTCTTCCACAGGACCAGCAGCGGGAGCGCGACGCAGGCGAGGATCTGGCCCGCGAAGTGGTTCAGCGCCACCACGAGGGGGCTCCACGGGTAGCGGATGGTGAGCAGGGGGACGAAGGCGGCGTCCCACTGGATGGAGGACAGGACGGCCTGGTGGCCCGTCTTGAAGTAGTGGTAGTTGCCGAGCAGCGCGAGCGTCACGGGGCCGATGGTCTCGGCCGCGAGGCCGTTGACGTCGAGGATCTCGGCGAGCGCGAGCACCTGCCACAGCATGATGGCGATGGCGCCGCTTCCCATGGGCTTCGTGAGGAGGATGCAGGCGCACGCGATGTTGATGGGGAGGAGGAGGTAGCGTGCGCCGTGCGCGTTGCCGTACCCGAGCACGGTGACCTGGGCCGTCCGGCTGTTGGAGGAGGTCGTGACGATGGAGACGCATGGCGGGGCCCAGACGTAGGCTATCGAGCCGGCTACCAGCGCCAGCGCGAGCACGATCTGTGCGAGTGATGCATGGAGCGCCTTGAACGTCGTCTCCGATATGGATGTGAGCCAGTTGCCGTTGCTTGCGGCGTCCAGGGTCCAGTACCCAGCAGAGAGCAACAGGATGGCGCGGAAGACATATCCAATCCACATGGGCGCAAGTCCTTCGTAAGACCGGGATATTTGCAAATACGATTTGATGATGGAGGGAAGGATGAGAAACACGGCAAAAGGCACGACTAACTGCCAGGGCGCCGATGTTGAGGAGTTTGCGGACGCGTAATAGGTCGACTTGCAGTAGGGCATCTGCTCTTCTCTACAGAGCCTCGAGAAAGATGCTAGTCGGCTTAGGACGACAAATAGCAGCGAGTGGTATATCCCTAGACTCCGCTCGTGCATGGACGGTCGCCGAAGTGCGGCCATGGCACTGGTGATGCCAAAGGTCGCGAGGAAAAACAAAGAAATAGAGTCTTCCCAGATCGTGTACGAGTTGGAGGCGAATCCAATGGACTGGCTAGCCACAAAAACAATCGATAGCCAACCCCAGAAGTTGCCCGGAAGCAAATTTAAGAAACTCTTGCCACCTGTAGAAATCAAGCTAACCGTCACGGCGATCATACTTCCAATAGCAGTAGCGGCGCCAGCCCAGAGCCATTCTTCCGAACCGGTGAATGCCACGACCGCTGAGCTCACGAGCCCAATTACCAAACCACCCAGGACTCCAGACTTAACCAGCGTTTTAGTCAACGTCTTGTAGGACGCAACATCTGCCTCGCCAGCGATACCTTGAAACTCCAAGGTTCGTTCTGCGAAATCCAACTCAACGTCATCGAGGACGGCAAAGTCTTCGTCCTCGTCTCGTGATACGTAAAGCAGTAGCACAACCACACCCAAGGCCATGACTATGATTCCCAGTATCATATTGGGCACATTAAAACGAGCCCAGAGATCTTTGCAGATCTTCAGTGTTTCCTCCTGATAGGCGGTATAAGCAGCATTGAGAACGGCCCACTTTCGCGCTTTTGGAGATTGAATAAGATCTTCCGCGTCTTTCCAAAGGGACGCAGGAGATCCTGGGGCGGAACTCTGCTGCAGCCCTCGAGCCTCGAAGTACGACGCCTGGTATCTCTTGATTCCGGCTGATGTCATGCCAGACGCGGCGGCAAGATGATCCCAGGCGTTCCCTTGAGGACCCGCGAAGGCCTCTTCAATTGGCCGGCCAAGATTATTATACGGGATAGGGATTCCCAGAAGAAGGGCCAAGGTTGGGACCAGATCGATCTGGTTTACGGGTCGAATCTTGGCTGTTGCTGGTGGCGTGGTGAATTCGGCTCGCGTTCGACCAAACACGGGCTGTTTCGAGTACATCCACAACGCAGCTTCTACCTCATCATCACTTTCGCCGCCGTGATCTCCTTTTTCATCCATTCCATGGTCCCCCATTACAACTAGCAATGTATCCTGATCTATACTTTCGGTAAGTTGACGAATGAAGGCGTCCATTTGTTGAAGTTTGGCAGTCATGGCAGGATGGTTCGGTCCATATCGATGACCGGCATGGTCAACACCAAGCAGATGGCCTATAGTGATATCCCATTCACCTCTGCGCTCAGGTTCCATAAGCGGAAATATGTGCTCCAGAACCCCATTATCCACCGTGTGCAAATCCCATACATTGAAGCTGTCGTATGCCCTGCTCAGATTGGGCTGAAAGTAGTCGGGGAAAAGAGAGGTCCAGGTGTCGTCGCCCAGATGAACAATGCGCTTTCCATGCTCCCGAAGCTGCATCAAAATATTATCTTCCTCAATAGCTGTACCCGCAAAATTAGAACCCAGGTCAATGAATGTCGGCAACGTTCCTGTCGTCAGCCCTTTTAGTCGCTGGAGGGTACTCGTGGGAGGGTCAGCAATGAATGGCAATAAGAAAGCGTTATTGGGCGATTGGACGGCGGACTCGTAAAGGAAAGGAAAGGCATTGTGATAGACTTCGGCCTTGCTCCCGTCCTCGACAGGTATCGTAAAGTCGTAGCGCAGAGCGTCAATTATGACAATCACAGCCTTGTCGAAAGTCTTGGGGTGCCAGCAGCCGCCATCAATAGTATTACTGCCCTCCCACTGTATCAAGGGCTCGATCGGCGGCGCGGCGCATTCGGAACGCTCGTCCAGGACGAGGCGCGTCAAGAGGAAGCCACTGGTGAAGAGGACGATCCCAATGACATGCATGCACAGCAGCCATATCCAGAAGCCGACGGTCCAGGAACATCGACTCTCGAAGGCTGATTTGCGACGGCGCTCGAAAGCCGCACGTCGCGCTTCCTCGCTGTTGGAGGAGGAGGAGGAGGAGGGGGGGTTCGCAGGACTCTTCGCCCCACCATCTGACTCTTTTATCCGCTTTGCCTTGGCCCATTCGGCGGCGATCTTCTGATAGTCGGTTGTCGGGGCCGTTGGTTTAGCTTTGCGAGAGGCGGGAGGAGAGGGCATTGTGGGCGAAGTGGGAGAATGAATAACGCATCAACTCATGGTCCAGTTACAGCCATTGGCCGGTAGAGAAGGGAGTAACAGGCTAGACTATGGTACAGAAAAGAAATGTACTTCTATGAGATTACCATGGTAAGGAGAGTGTAGAAGTGAGATGGCGGGTGGAATGGTGTTGTAGACACAGAACCATTTCGATTTATTCTATTCAAAGGGTGATATTTTTCAGTACTTGAGCCCGAGAAACGAATTGCTTGGTGTAGCTCCAGCTAGCCAGGTTCCTCGTCGAACCAATTGGGGTTAGCGCCAAAACTGGTCCAGAAAACCATATAATGGCCCAGCGTTTTTTTTTTTTTTTTTTTGCATGTTGCCATCAATTCGGTCGTCAAGTTGCAGAAGAATAAAGTTGTACATTACCTGATCGGCAGAAAGGAGACGTTAGATACCTACGACGTTCTACGGCGCAAGGCGGAACAGTTTCCGTAGAACTAGACATGATGGATGACACCCGTCCACAAGACTCGGATCTAGGATCTAATCGAAAAAAAAAGTCTGTACTTCCTACAACGATGCAACAGATACCGTATTTCTCGTCGTTGTCCTCTTGTTCCTCTTCGATATACTTTTTGAATTCGGCTTTATCAACAGCCGCGACGATCGTCTTGACCCTCATTGTATATTATATGGCGAGAGGATGCAATGCTGTCTCGAGCTGCTTGGCGAGACGATCTAAGAACACCGGGATATCTATTACCGAACAGATGTATTTTGATACCAAATTTCTTAGGGAGTCGGATTCAAAATGGCGAATGCCGTCCCAAAATATAAACTAGCGAGGTTGTAATACCTCATGCAAACCATATCTTATTTCATCTTAGCAATTTTTACAGCTTAAGACATCAATTAGAAGTGGAAATTCAGTAAGATGCCAATCCAGTCCATCACCTTTGAGGGTTAGAGGGCCTGGCGTTCTAAATATGGAAGCAAATCTAAATATCCATGACATTGATTCTTCAGGTTAACAACCTTTCGAGAATTTTCCATTCACCACAGGCCGTCTTGTTTCGGTAGTGAGGACCGCTTCAAATCTCTCCCCATCCTCACCTCCATTCTTGATGGTAATGCGCCTTCGCCCTTGCCCTTCACGCCTAATAAGTTCTTTGACCTCTCTATCTGATGCAAAAGTCCCATTTTTAATAATGTCTTTCGTTACTGAACTATAGATCTGTGCGACATTTGCCCATGCGTTCCCTAGCCGACTGAAGTTCGAAGTAGAGAGAAACAAATACAAAACGTAAAAGCATATTATCCAGTGACCTACCACCAAGGAAATAACAGCCATAAGTCCCTTATTCGACTGTGGGTATGAGACATTCACAAAGAGCGTAACCTCACCGGTTGTCTTTTTATCAAGGATAGGGAATTGCTCATAGTATGCCGAGGAAGAGATGAAGGTTAACAGAGCCGATAAGCTCAAAGCTGGCGAGTTTTTAGTTTTATTCATTGCGGTGGTGAAGAAGTGTTGATAGCTGGGGTCCGGGTGTCTCGTGCTCTCTGGCGTTAATCTGGCAGATTCATCATTGGATCCTACAGCGTCGTAATGGAAAAGTGTAGTGATATTTCCCACAGAAACCGGCCAAGAATCGAAGAGTTGGAGGAACTCAAACTGCGGATCTCCTTGAACGTTGGGGACTAATTTGATTTGGTTGGAAAACTGCTGATCGATGATGTACCCGTTGGCCCACGATACGGTATCAAAGTCCCATCTAGAGATGAAACGGTCGGTCGCGGGTTGTTGGATCGGATATCCAACTGACCTATTGTACTGTGGCTCTTTCATTCTGAGGATAGCCCTCGGGACTGACAAGTTTCCAACTCCATAATGGTGGAGGACTGCATCGATATCCAATGATCCATTTTTCACTTTGATCGAAGGCTCTTCAAGCGATGACAAAGTGGCCATCTCGACGTGAGCTATAGATGATTCCCAGGAAGTGAAACATAGTGAAAAGTACATGTCTTCGACGGTTTCATTGGGGACAATGAACGAGCTATTGAATTGTATACGAAGCTTCGTGAAAGCTTCGTGGCTGGTTTGGTTTTGATTCAAGATAAAACTTGAAGCAATGATAAGAAAAGCTGGCCCACGAGCGGGGAGCGAGTCGGTCACTTGATACGGGTAGAGCCTGCTGCGAAGGCTCCCAGCCGATTCGGTAGCCTGAAGAACTGCCTGCCTTTTGTTCTTGTTGTCTGGAAATTGTATCATTGTGTCGAGGCCTTGAAGTTGGCATATACCAAAACCGAGGCCGTTCTCAAAGCCAGTCAGATCTGCGCGGAAGACCGTTTTATGTTGACAATTGAAAGGGATTTCTCTAGAAGCATTGGTTGGAAACCATAGACCTTCCACATCTGTGGAATTTTCAAGGCGTCCGATAAAACTGTACCACAATGGGTTCGAGCCTGCATCGTAATGTGCCGGCGTGACCCTGATGTCAAGGAAGTGTGGCCGTTGGCAAGAAACTCTGGAGTCTAGAACCCAAGCAAGGCCATTAAACTTTGCTACCTGGGTTCTCCCACCTGCTGAATCGAACGGTAAAAACGACGTAAAAACATATCCACTATCGTCTACACCACTGGGACTTGTTATCATTTACCAATTTTCGCCGAATACTGGGAAAACCCTCGGTCTCTGGGTCCATGCTGATTGGAAAAGGGCCGAATATAGCCCAGAAGGATAATGCGTGGCGTTGTAGATGCCGACCGTTCCAACCTGTGCCAGTGGCGCGGTGATGTTCCATCCATATTCCAGATCATACATATAATTCATCGCTCTTAGATTGCCGATTGCTCTGCCGGGAGCAAAATCTGCAAAAAGGGTTGTAGAAGAGAACTCGAGCCGGAAACTGAGAAGAGAAAGGACTAGCAGTAAACAACTGTGACTTGTTTGGCCAGAATCTTTCAGTTCCAGGAGAGAATACCAAGGCGACGGGGCTTCAACTCTCATTACAGAGATGCTAGCTATATTATGGAAGGAGCAAGTACCAGACTGAAGTATCAGAGAAGCAAACATTGAAACAGTGACGGCGGTTAAGAAGTCAACTCCGATTCGAAGTACCAATGCAGAGAGAGTGACCGATCTGGACAGCCAGCCCGTCTTCGAAATGGATGGCAATGAGTCCCTGAAAGTAGGAGACCACAAAAGAACAAGGAATGTAGCTGCGAGGAGCGATGCCAAGGGCGCGAGGCAAAGTGTGATCGTTGACGGCCACCCTAACTTGTCTCGAGTCCTCAGTGCTGTTGTGAGTCCAAAGTCACGCTCTTTGGACTCATCGATATCTTCGCTTTGTCCATAGCAAGTATCCCTAGGCGTGGATAGTGCAGTAGTATTGAGCATGTTGACGTTCTAACTTCCTCCGTTGCTGGTCCACGTATTGCTCTTTAGTAATTACTGGCCTGAGGTCGTCGGCCGCTTCACAAAGGTGCTCTTAGTCAGAGAAGCCCCGGCTGAGGAAGAGGACTCGGTGATTCTCCGTGGACGAATCTTTGGAAGTTGAATGGCATGAATAGGAAGCACGTGAAATGATGTAGCAATACGAAAATTTTCAAACAACCAATTCGCCGATGCACATGGACTAAAGTAAGTTTATAAGTTACTTGAAGGGTGAGCTTTCTAACATTAAGGTCTTTCCTGAAGCATACCATATCCTGTTATTATATATACACTGCCTGAATAGAGGAATGTTTGAGCAGCCACAAGACGGTGAGTCTTTCTTCAAACGTGTTACTTTGGGGGCCGTTTCAAATGCAGCGCCACTCAATTTTTACGCTTGTCTGACGACCAAGAGTTATATATGATATGACCCTGCATTCTGTCCATTCTAAAACAAGCATTCTGGTGGAATTAGTATGCTGCTATGGTATTAGATAGGCCTAAGGTATACAGGTTCATTGTTAGTCTCTGCGGGGGTTAACAAAACTCTCATTAATGTCCATCATGCCCGTGATGCTTCGCAACAGAAATTACTCTTTTTATTCTGGTATTCGAATAGAATTATTTACCTCGTAACTATATTTATTGTGTGTTAAATGTTCAGAACCATAGAGTATTGTATCTCTGATTGTAATTTTCTAGTTTTCATGTTGAAGACCACGTGGCTTGCTTTAAGCAGGGTGTTCTGGGTTGTTTAGAAGTTCACACATCAACTAAGGGTAACCTACCCTGGTCTACCTGAGGGCGGAGCCCATCTTGGTGTGAATATGAGCCATAGAGTATTTATTCAAGCAATTGTTACATACCCAGAGGGGCTCCGCCCGGGAAGGTTGAGCCTCTGGGAACTCGGCCGCCGTCCCCTACGGTCCGGTCCTCGCCCCGGCCGGCCCTTTCGTAACGTAGCTTGCAATTTTTAATAATTATGCTCGCTATATTTATAGTTGTAGCATTTTTGTGGCGTTATTATTGCGTTAAGTACTCTAAGGATTCTATCTACACCAAAATGTTCTTCACCCTCGGACAGACTAGGGTAGGTTACCCTCAATTGATCTGATTACACGTGGTTTAGCCCGCTTGTTGGATATCTCAAGGATCTCATATACCCAGAGTTAAAGAATGAGGAAGGGAAAGTAGATAGTTACCTGATAGTGTAACTCTGAGTTGTATCAATTTGTGAGCGTTATGAATTAGGGGTAACCAGACAGCTTATTTTGATTGAAATTCTTCAACTCCCATATCATTGTCCCGAGCACCTCTTCCACGGGTCTAAGCACCTTAAACCCACTCGTATAGAAATCATCCTATACGATCTAGGAAAACCGGCATGAAAAGAGGTGCTCATATCGATTAAATTAATATGATTTCTTCTAGCTACAAAATAGATAACGCTATCGTGCTATACCCAGAAGTAGATGAGCAGGGCATCCTCTCATGAAACCAATAGAAAACCTTTTACAACGCCCAGTAAAGAATTCCAATCCAACGCCTGCCTACCTATCCGTATGATATCTTAAACACCATCATCCCATGATATATATACATATGCCGAAAAGAGCAGAGGTGGCCATCCCCGCCTCGCCCTCCTATCGTTAGCAAAACAACGAATACAGAGTGTCAACATCAATTAAAACCGACACGATAATGCGAATTTTCCAACATCGACTTCGAAACCCAGAACTTCGATCCGAATGATTAACGTATCACGAGATGAACACCTTCTTAAGCTGCTCAACTCCGTATACCTCGCCCGTCCGCAGATCCTTAACCTGACCCTCGGGCAAGCCCGCCTTCTTGGCGTAGTCCTCGAGACGCGCCTTACCGTACGCACGACCATTGGGAAGTAGTAGCAAGTCCGGCTCCACGTGACTTTTGCTGTGCAAGGCGTGCGGCACGTTGCGCGCAAGTTCGTTCAGCTCCGTGCTGCAAATCGGACACACGCTCGTAGCGAGAGATAAGCTCGTGTGGTGAGAGGGCGCCGCGGCAGAATTCGGGTGAATCGAATGGCAAGCGGGTGTCTTGAGAGCTGATAGGCCGGATGATAGTGCGATATGGAGAAGCGGGATAGAAGGGAGCGAGAGTAGGCTGTTGTGTGTTTCTGTGAACAGGTCTGCCAGCTTCTGCCAACGCGCGGGGGCGTATATCTCTCTGTAGGCCGGGACCCGATCGATATATTCGGGGGGCATGGCCAACAGGCCGCAGGCGTGCATCACTTCTGTGGGATAAGTGTTCCTGTAGGGGAATAAGTGCTTCTGGGCGTGCGCAAATGCTTCATCTGGCCTGGTCTGTGACCGATTTCGCACGATTTCGATGTACTGCTGATATCGAAGCATAAACTCGAGATTACTCTGTTGTGGCGGATGCGTCAGCCGAGAACACTATCTGGATATTTGCTTGTAGAGTTGAGCACATACGTCCATCTTGCGTAGCTCCTTCTTTGTGTCTCCGGCGGTACACCAAGAAAGCGCCTCCTGCACGCTCCCATTCAGTATGCACTGCCGGATCTTATTCATCTGCTCGAAGGTGTCGATATCGACAAGGAGCTCGACCCCGCGCTCCTGGGCCAGGGCGCGGGCACTGTCGATGTAGCCCTGGCGTAATAGATAATCGGTGAGCAGGCGATCGAGCCGCGTTCTACTCCAACCCTCGTACTTATGGTCGTCGACGCTGTATAGGGAGTAAAGCTCGGCGAGGTGCTTAACCCGGGCTTCCTCGTGACGGTGTAGCCGGTTTTCTTCCTCGGAGAAGGCCGTCAGCTTCCGCTTCACACCCCGCATCCGGGCAATCATCAAATCAAGCGTCTTGACTGCATCTGGTTGGGAGATGGGGTCACCGCGGGCGCTGTCGTTGGCGGTCTTCTTGAGGGTCTCTTTGACGTAGCTGCCATCTTTCTCGACCTCGAAGCGGGCGGACCTGAGGTTCTTGCGTAGGAGCTCGATGGGAAGCTGGAGGAGGGGCTGGTCCTGCAAAGAAGCACCCAAGGGTGGTCGCGTCAGTCGAGTCCAGCTTAAAGCAGTGTGGGAAGTGGGTAGTGAGATGGGGATGTGACGTCTATTCGCCTTCTAGGGCTGGAATGGAGATTCAGGACTGGGGACTGGGGATATGGGAGGTTGGGGGGAAGACCTCACGAGCAGCAGGTGGTTCTCGTGATCTATCTTGGAGCTTTCGTGGTCTCCCATGGTCGGTGCTTTGGCACGTAAACTCAATCTCTACCGAAGACGTTGCTGGTGGTTGCGCGTGAGAGTGTACTGCCTGGTACGTAGATAGATAGTAGATAAGCCTGTTGGGCTGGTTGTTGGAGGGGGAACATGGATCGTCGGCGAGAAGAAGGCGGACTCCAACACTACCGAGTTTTAGTGGAGTGCAAGCTCATGCGGGGACCCTTGGTGGCTCCACCACGGTCCGGTCGCCCCAGCCAGTAAGCTGCGAGATGAGCTCAATGTGGTCTCCAATTCTGGCAACTCAAACAGACTTGCCCGGAAGATAATCGGTTGGCTGCATGTGTACATGGGTAGACAAGCTCTCTTTTTTTCATGAGGCTCGAGGTTGTCAGCAAAGTCGAAAATGTTGAGTGTACTACGTATGACTCAGATTGTCTAGTAATAAAAACTGGGCTCTATCGCTATTTCAAACTTGGCTGACAAGTAATATGAATGTTACAACAGATAGCTTTGCTTGGCTGAAAAAGCAATACTTGCGACTACCTACTCTATGCAAGTATTTCCGCCTCAAGGCTGCAGGTGGAAAATCTGTTTTCTCGACACCTATGTTAGATCGTCAGGGCGCGGTGAAGAGCCGTATTCCTATTCCTATAAATAACAACCTGAAATCTCGGCACTTATCGGGAGCCAAGTCATGTTGCTGGGCTTCTACCTATGTTCTCACCCGTCCCTTGCTTGAGCCTGCTGCAGTATCAACGAGTGATTGTCCTGTTAGTTAGTACTTTTCAGCGCGCCAAGAGCGGCTCTTCCCGGCTGTCTTATTGTTACTGAAGGGGCAACGTACGACGAAACTAGTAGAAATAGGCATGCACTCACACACAGCCGAATGCGGTCACGAGATGGCGCACATCACGGGACTTGCCCAGCGTCCCCCACGGTGAGGCAGAAGAGGCAGAAAGGCAGACAGAGAGAAGTGGCCCACGGGCATTTGTCCAGGGGCTTACCGACGACACCACCAATCCGCAAAGGGGTTACATCCACGAAGTCACTCGTAATTTCGAGATGCACATAGGCTGCAGGTTTCAAACATCTCGGTATTGCAGACTGTTGCAGGGGTTGAGACGACGCGTCTGTGGCAGGCTTGCTTTCGTAACCGGCAACTTCATGACATTCGTTTCCCTTCTTTCTTGATTTCTTTGTCCTTGTAGGGAGGTCAAGCGTCTGGATAAGGCAGGTAGTTTACACGTCTGGTAACTTCTATCACCAAAGTCGCCTTTTTCTTAGTAATAATGCATATTGTAGGATTTGCAGATTCTCCAACATGTGTAAATATCTGCCATGTCTGGGACACAGAGAAGTTCTCTCATGCATTCTCGACGCGTGTAATAAGAGGTAACCAACATAACCAACATGTGGGAGTGGAAAGCAGGGGGCGCAAAGTACCCAGGGTATCCACCAAACACCCCCCCCCCCTTTGTCTTTCAATGACCCAACACCGGGCAACAATAGGTCAGCTGATTCGTCAGATGTCAAAGGTTGTGGTGGGGCACTTGAGTGCCTTCCAGGTACCTCTAGAGTCGCACCAAAGCACCCAAGATGCCGTATGCTGCAGCGTACCCAAGTTGTACATGGTAGATTGCCTTCACACTCCTCATGGCTCGACACTCACCCTCACCTGCGCAATGCTTCAAGCACGTTAGGCAAGTTAATTACACTATCCCTTCCCTCCCCTTCTCTTAGGTTGCCGCTAAAAAAGTGGCCCGTGCCAAACCCAAGGTGATCGAGCTGGACCGTGCGCCCATCGGTCATATGAGTCTGAGGCGTGCCACCTTCTGCTCCTTCAACTCCTCAGAACTCGCTGCACTCTCGCCTTTCCACTGCAAAGTAGTGCATTCTTTTATAACGCAAAGGACACCCTCGGGCTCGCCAACTCTCAGTTTTTGTCTCGCCGTTTTTGTCGAGAGCGCGGTCGCGAATTTCGAGTTTTCCACCCACTTTCTCCATCCCGGATCAAGTCTCCATACGGTCGAAGCGCGCAATTCGAGACTAGATACTCCGCGAGGCACGTGAAGTCATCTGACCTGACCAGCGGGCGAACCCAAAAGGATCCAAGCAAACTGCGCGCGCAGCCACGAGATCTGGCACATGATTTCAGGTATGCCGTTTGCTGCTGTGTTTCCTGTCTATTCTATTCCAATTGCTCTCCTTCCTCTTCTTTTTTCGCCTTTTGGAATCTACATAGCATTGCTTTACGATGCTTCTCGTTGTTTGCGACCTTTTTTTTCAAGGCCATCCTTGGTTAATGCTGGTGTTGGGCCTATCCTGTTGAAAAGTTTGCATTCCCCTGCCACCCCCCAGCCAGCCATTGCGCGCAACACAAGATGTTTCTCAACGTAGCAATTAGACTTCAATGCGCTTCGAGTGAATGTCAACCCAATGCATCATCGCTTTTCCATGCCAAGATGGAGAACAGGAACAAAAACACCAACACCACCAACAGACTTGCAGCCTGATAGTTTTCTTCAATTTCAACCCGGCCTATTCATGGGCGCTCATGGGTTTCTTCTTCACTCCATGTGGATAACACCGCGTTGGGTGTCGCAACGAACCTTTTCTCCTATCTTGTGACCTTCCAGTCGCCTAAAACTCAACCCATGCGCAAGATAAATGACCACCCCAATCAGCGCATCTCCCCAGAACTATGTCGCGCATACTGTAGCCGTCTGTTTTTCTATTGGGACTGACACCGAGTTTCGGAACTAACCTCTGTAGGCTTCTCAACAACAACAACATAGTCTCGTCGCCGCCTGTAGGCCACAAGTTCCTCATAGGGCTGGCCACAGGACGTGGCGTTGTCGTATAGCTACGACTTTGTTATCAGATAGGTCGTTCGCGATGGATACCAACGGATACTCACAAGGGGAGGCGCTCCTCGAACCTCTCACACATCTCAACCGTGAACATCTTGCTGCCATGGCAGACGCAGCCGTCGCAGACCACCATCATGATTACGGCACCTCAGCCCCATCAAGTCCCAGTCAGAAGCGGAAACGCAGCGGCCCTGATTCTTCGCCTGATTCAAGACGCTCCAAGCGCTCTGTTCCCACAGCAGCAATGTCCGGCACCCCAGACCCTGCGTCTGCAGCATATGTCGAGAGCGCTGTAGAGGCGGCTCAAGCGGCCGCCCAGGCTGCGACTAATGCCGATTTTGTTGCCTTACAGCATGCCACAACCGACCGTCATGAGGCATCTGACCCTGCAAATGCCTCTAGCACGGCTGCCGCTGCTCTGGGATCGATGTATCCAACCCTGCATGTTCCGCAAACAACCGATGCCACGTTTGTCGCACCACCCAGTGCAGAAAATGAAGGTCATCAAGAATCACCTTTTAGTCATCACGATATACTACAATCTCATGGCCCTCTTGAGCCATCGGCGGATGGCCTGCCGCCACAGGTGCAACAGAATGGTGCCGGGCCAGGACAATCGCCATACCCTAGTCGGACCTCAAATCAACCAAAACTCGCAGTAGGTTCCGAAGAATGGCACAAGCAGCGAAAAGACAACCACAAAGAAGGTAAAGCTCTACAGCCGACTATGCTAATTCAAACAAACGTTCTAACTGGCACATAGTCGAACGTCGACGCCGTGAGACTATCAACGAAGGCATCAACGAGTTGGCCAAGATTGTACCTGGCTGCGAGAAGAACAAGGGGTCTATCCTTCAGCGAGCGGTTGCGTATATCCTCCAACTTAAGCAGAACGAGGCGCAGAATATCGAGAAGTGGACACTTGAAAAACTCCTGACCGAACAGGCTATCCAGGAACTCAGTAGTTCGAATGACAAACTCAAGACAGAATGTGAGCGAGCATACAGGGAACTGACGATGTGGAAGAATGTGGCCCAGAACGCGGGGCTTGAACTTCCTCAGCCTAAAAACGAATCCTGAGGGCATTGGTAATATGAACGGGCAAACATCAAGATTGATGTAGCTATAAAAGATACTTTGACTTTGGAGCCACATTGACGGTCGTTACTCCACCGTTTAGCAGCCAAGTGTATCCGCACAACCTGCCCGGACTTTTTACTTTGAGGGAATTGTACGATTCAGCCCATGGTATGGATGTCATAATACAGGCGGTTCATTTCTGGGCGCTTATGTTCCATACGGAGATTGACGACTACGTGTCTAAGCACTTTCTAGTCAAAATTTCCCAATGTTGTTTCTTAGCTAGCGGAGGCGTTGTCCACCATATTTGTTTTATTCTTCTGCGCAGACATAAGCGAAGAACCGGAAGGGATGGTAGGCCGGGTAGGATTAGGTGGAAACCCGGGAGGTTCTGGCGTTGAAGGCATGATGATTTTTGATCCCCAGCTCCTGACAGCATAGGGCTAGTGGTAGTCGAGTTCCCTACCGGGCTCACGCAGCCCCAACGTATTGTACATTTTATCATCTGCAGCATGATCCCCATTACCCGTCAATCACGGGTAACGAATTACATCCAAATTCAAAGAGAGCTGTTTCTCGGACAGGATACTTGCGAAAACGAATAATTATGAGTCACAAATACAGCCTGCGCAGCTTGGCTACGCCAAAGAGATGATAAATGATATTCTAGTAAAACATAAGAAGCTAATGCATGGGCTGGGATGATGTATCCGCCTCTCTACTTGAGAGATGATTGATAATTATGTTCAACACGTGTTTTCTCTCGCCTTAGACCTAGCTCGTAGATCTATTTATAATTGCATTGCGCTTAAGTGTTTGAGCCAGGTAGGTTAGAGTTGAGTTCGTTACTTTCTATTACAATTAAAAAGTTTACCTAAGTACTTTTGATTAAGGTATTTTCGATTATAAATGAACCAAACTATACAATTCTGCTGTGTATATTTGCTTTGTAGTATGTTAATAAATCCTGACTTTAATTGTTGTGTAAGTGAGCAGCATTGGCTAGTGGCACATCAAACTTACCAGATTACCCCTCCAGACCAAGGCGTAGGCTTCAACTCTATTTGAATTGGTATTGCGGTGAGAAACAAACCATCTCACATATATGTATAGAATATTTCCGGTATTTTCTCATCGATTGCTTTGTTTATGTATGATATTACATGTACAACAGTACACATCAGATCTGGCTCAGAACAACAAAGAATTGGCCCTTCAGCCGCTTTACCCGCGGTAGCACGACAGCCTCAAGTTCGTTTCGTATCTCCGAACAAGCAGCGAATAGTACCTCGGGCAGCTGCTAGGCTGGACCTTAATCAATGAATCAACAAAGATAGGCCATTGCATCTGTAGCCCCTCTCCGCAGGCCCGTACACTAACACATGGTACTGCACTACAGCAAACCATATTGTCCCCACTGCACATGTGGAAGGTAAATTTTTCACGGCAGGCCACACTTTGCGCGCCACATGTGAGACCATGTAAGGGCTACTGGTTCTGGCCCAGGCGTTTATGTAGGTGCCTGCTGGCTGGCTGAATGGCATACATGTTATGTGTTATGTTGTTCCAAGGTTATGTAGTACTGCAGGAAGGTAAGAGAGGTAGGTAGGGTACCTAGACGACGTTGTGCAGTTTGGCTTGAAATTAGGTACAGTACGTACATACCTTACCTTGAGTAAGGTTATAGGGAGTTAGCGGTTGCACCTACAATCACTGTAGCCGAACCTTACAACGTGCAACAGAAGGAGGAGCAAGTGGCCCGCCCGTTCCCATTCGCCCATTGTCCGGTCCTTCTTACCCAGCGCAGCCCCATCGCCCCGTTTATTCCTCCCTCGCCGCCCTCCTCTAAATGCTCCGCTTTCTGCTGCGTCGACTTTTCCAAACTTCCCTCAATCCCCATCACTTACCACAATCTTATCAAACCCAAACCCAAACCCACTCCCCGCACAATATCGCAGCGTTGCCGCATCTATTTTTTTCTGTTTTTTCACACTCGACGAATTACGCGGCCTCTTGCCCGTTGTTCAGCATTAAGTTCCCTTAGACGACTCTCGCCGGCCGTCCGCCAACAAGCACAAAACCCTCGTCCTAGAGATATATCCCTGCCCTACGCGCGCCGTCATCCGAGACAAAAGACCAAATCGTTCCCGTGGTGACAACAAATCCGCCTTCAGGTCCCTCGACGACAACTCCTGTACTACAGCATTCGCACAACCCCCACATAGAAGGGTTTTACCATACACTTGTTGTTTATGTATCAGCACGACAAGACCGCTGTGTCTAGACACCCTGCCCCTCTCACGCGGCAATCGCTTCGTATACCGCGGAAACCCTGTAATCCGGGCATCAGTTCTGTCGGCTGAACCCGTTCGCGATACCATCGCCCGATGTTAATGCCTTCCAACGCTCGCAACTGTCCTCCAGTCACCCCTATGTCCACCATTTGGAACCCTTCGCATAACTAACCTCCTGGCTCGCTTCGCCCTCTCTTGGCTATATCGCCAACGCTCACGAATGAGTGTATAAGTCTTATCCCGTGTGTACACACTCAAGAGACTCGCTTCCTCTCCGACCAAATCAAAACTTCCACCATTGCCAACAATACTCAAACAGCCACTCGTAACAACACCGTCAAAATGGCTCTCATCAACGTCCGTCGTGATGTCACCGATGCCTTCTATCGCTACAAGATGGAAAGAATCCAAACCAAGATCGAAGGCAAAGGCAACGGCATCAAGACGGTTGTCGTCAACTTGAGCAGCGTTGCTGCCTCCCTTGCCCGCCCTGGTTCTTACGTCATCAAGTACTTTGGATTCGAGCTTGGTGCCCAGACCAACATCGATCCAGCCGATGACCGCTGGATCATCAATGGTAGCCACGATGCCCCCAAACTACAGGACTATCTAGACGGTTTCATCAACAAGTTCGTCCTTTGCAAGAAGTGCAAGAATCCCGAGACCGACGTCGTCATCAAAGATGGCCACATCGTGCTCGATTGCAAAGCCTGCGGTCAACGTACCGACGTAGACCTCCGTCATAAACTTAGTGGCTTTATCCTAAAGAACCAGCCCAAGAAAGGCGGCAAGAAAGACAAGGCCGAACGCAAGGCAGCCCGCAAGGCCAAGCAGCAGGCCCAGCAGAATGGCAATGGCAATGGAAATGGAAGCGGTGGAGAGAATTCCGAGAATGCCTCCAACGAGAACGATGACAACGAGGAGAACGGCGCCGCTAGTGACGACGAGTTCACTCGTAAAATCACGGCTGATGCTCAGGTCATTGATGCGCCCGTCGAAGTCAATGACGACGAATGGGCCGTCGATATGTCTGAGAAGGCTGTCAAGGCCCGTCAGAATCAGCTTCCCGACCAGTTCCGTCAGAAGCTCGCTCTCGGTGGCGGTGGCGATGAAGATGACGAAGATGGAGAAGGCGGTGGCAACACCGTCTACGATGCGCTGGGTGACTGGATTCAGGAGGAAGCTACAAAGACAGGTAGCGTTAACAAGGTTGATGACATTCAGGTTTATATCAAAGCTAAAGAGCTCGGCATTGAAGGTAAGCATAAGACCGTGCTGGTCCTTGTGCAGACTCTCTTCGACGAGAATATCATTACGCAGATTCCTAAGCGTGCTGGAGTGCTCAAGCAGGTGAGTCTCCCGTCAGATCCTTGAGTTCCAAAATAGCTGAACTGACTATTATCTTAGATGGTGACATCTGAACGCCACGAAAAGGCTCTTCTCGGCGGTGTGGAACGTCTTTTGGCCAACCTCAGCAAGGACCACCCAGAGCTCATGACCAGTGATAAGATCGTCAAGATTCTTCACCAGTTGTATGACAAGGACCTAGTCACTGAGGAGGTCGTTACGAAGTGGGGTACAAAGGCAAGCAAGAAATATGTTGATCTCTCTACTTCCAAGAAGATCCGTCGCGCCGCCGAGCCCTTCCTCAAGTGGCTCGAGGAGGCTGAGGAAGACGACTCTTCCGACGAGGAGTAAGAATCGACCATCTGCATCGTCGAATCGCTCATGATAGAGAGCATGCTGTTCGGTCTTTTGCGGCCTTTTACTCACTTCATACATTCCTTGATTTGCCGGTTGTTTTTAAGCCTTTCATAGTTCCTTCGACAGAACGATGCGGAGGGACAGACTAGCAGCGCGAACGGCAAAAAGGCTTTTGATCTTTGCATTCTGTAATTTTGCTGAGCTCCCTACCAACATGATTGGACTGGGGCTGCCTGTCAGTAGTTTTTAAGATAGGAAATAAAACACTCGCCGCTCTATTCTTTGAGTTTTGATATAGTGATTGTGATTAATTGATTGTTTGTTAGTTTGTCGTGTAAGATACTGTATATCCAGTGTTCTCCAGTTTGGCTATGATAGATCATGGAAACATGACGACTTCTCACTTATCTTATTGCGTAGGATACTAAACTCGACAATAATAAGGTACTCCAAACCCTTGCTCGCCTTACCTCTCTCATTTTCGTTTCGCCATTCCGGGGACTTGTAGACTAGCTAATGCTCTGTTTGGTTCTAGTATATTTTCGGAATCAGAAGTTGAATGTTGTGGCTCCTAGAAAGGCTGATTGTTCGTGATAATTCTTTTCATTTGTCGTTTTATTGCTTTGGGTATCCTGGTTGGGTACGACCTTCGGGTAAGAGATAGAATTCGTATTGGCCTCTTTAGGTTGTGATAACTAACTCCTCGCCTACTTCCGTCGTTGTTGAACTGAAAGAGAATTTATAGGTCTGATCATTTAGGTTAGGAAGTGTGACATGCAAGATGTGATTCCTGGTAATGTCGGAAATTGAGTAGTTAAGAAGAAGAAGTTGGATATAAGTAACAAGGCATTGAGAAAACTTTACGATTCGCTGTAGAACACGATCTGAGAGTGGTGATAAAGATGTTTCCATTATCGAGGCTAGGTAGCAATATATCACCAGTGAGAAGGAGTATTGATATTAAAAATGATGATTTCGCCCGATTTTTTGAGGCCAATGAAATTAGGCGTATTATGTATTACTTCAAATATGTTTACCTTGATAATGTCTGGCATTGCACATTTCGTCGAAACTTGCTAGCTTAATGGCTACATGAAGCTACATTCACAACTTGACCTCAGCATTCGACTGGCGAGAAGTGCCATTCTATATATGTATTCCTTGTGTTCAAGCGGGCGTAGGCGCCGCAACGTTAGGTACAACACATCGTATTCTCAACCTTTGATACCGGAAGGAATCTACCGAATTCAATGTCAACTAACAACTAGCAGACACCAAAACACCGGATAGCAATATCACCAAGAGCCGAGCCCTATACCCCCTTGCAAGAAAATGGGCGATAACGACGAACCCGTCACTACCAGGACCCATTACCGTCGTTCCCATCATTATTTGCATTCGTGCCCCTGGCAATGTCCGCCTGGCCCTCTTTCGTATCCCAATAGCCGCCAGAACTCTGCGCAAGCGTTGCGTCGCCCCAGCCATTCTCCTTTCCTTTCCCCTTGACGCTGCCGCTATGAGAGGGGACGGGGCTGGCCCAGGTTCCCGGGATCGGAGTCGCGTTTCCCGGGACAGGGGACGAGTTTGGACCGGCGGGTGCCCAGCCGTTGTTGCTCCTGTTGTCGTCGTTCGGGGGCCATGTATTGGTATTGCTTGGACCGCCGTTGTTGCTGTTGTTGCCCCATCCACTATTACTACCCGTTTGACCCCATCCACTATTGTTCGTGTCGGCGTTATTGTTGTTATTCGTGTTGGCGTTGTCCCATCCGCTGTTGCTGCCACCGCTATTGCCCCAGGCATTGTTATTATTGTTGGCTGCGGCGTTATCCCAGGAGGAGTCACCTCCTGCGTTCGTATTCGGTGCATCCCAGCCGCTTCCACCACCATTATTATTGTTGGTATTATTGTTGCCCCATCCGCCGTCGTTACCAGTCCCGGCACCCCAACCACCACCATTGTTGCTGTTACTCGTAGCATTATTCGCATTATCACCCCAGCCGCTGTTAGGCTGCGGGCTAGCCTCCTTGCTGCTGCCGCTCCGATTGCTCCAGCGCTCCTCTCGGGCGCGTAGGTCGGCAGAGTCCTTCGCCGCGGCCTCTTGCAGTGCCTTCCCGACAGCGGCGAGCTTGTCGCTGATGGCTGCATCCAGATCATTCGCATCTTTCTTCCTCTTCTTCTTCTCGGCCTGCTTATCGAGACTCCTCTTGGAGCCTGAGGCGCCCTGAGCGCCCCACGTACTTCCCGAAGGACTCCCGGCCTTCGCCCCCTTGATGGGTGATCCGTTCGGCGCTGTGACTTCGATAGATGGTATGACGTTCGAGTCCCAGCCGGCTTCTCGGTCTTTAGGAGGGGACAGACTACGTCGCTCACCCCAATATCCTTGATTCTTATTGCTCTTGTTTCTTGCGAAGTCTGGAGGCGGCTGCGTACTGGTTGGAATCGGTGGCAAGTTGGGTGGGATTGGTGCTGGGCCTACAGTACCCCAGCCTCGGAACCATGGGTTACTCTCGTCGATGGCACCTCCTTGGGGCGGCACGTGTGGAGGAGCTGGTTGTCCATTCACGGTTGGGAAGCCGTTGTACCATGGGTTGTGCATGGGGTGCGGCACGCCAACCGGTAGGTTTTGGTAATTGTAGACACGCCTGGGGTAGAGCGCCCCATACGGGTTGCCATACGCCGGTCCGTGGTAGACACGCATAGTGCCGCTGTCGTTGTCGTAGAAGGCATTGGGTCGCGGATCTTGGGGTACCTCCAAAGCATGCTCGACTTGCATCACTGAGGTCCGGGGAGGAAGCAGTAAGTTAGGTTCACGCATATTAGGAGCAGGATACGCAGGCGGGAAGCGGACTTTTTTCTTTGATTTCTTCGACTTAACTTCAACGGCGGATCCAGGCTCGGTATCTGATACGGACTCGGATTCTTGCTCAGAAGCGGACTTGTCCTTCTTCTTCCCCGACTTCTTTTGTTGACCCTTCTTGTCGGCTTTTTGCTGTTTCTCTTTCTTACCACCACCATCTTTGCCCTTTTGCTTACTCTTCTTCGCAGATTGAGCCTTGTCTTCTTCTTCCGTGTCTTCAATATCAGACACAGCATTCTCGGCACTAGAATCGCTTGACTCGGACTCGCTCTTGGTGGATTCGGCCTGCTTATTCTTCTTTTTGTTCTTAGTCGTATTATTTTGTGTTGATGTTGAGTCCTTGGACTTGTTCCCTTTGGCATGTTTTGACTTCTCTGCGTTAGTCTTTTGGTTCTGTGCTTGTTTTGTAGTAGCCGAAGCAACATCGCTCTCGCTTTCGCCAAGAGATGACTCAGGAGTTAAAATCTTGCCCGCTTTCTTCCCCTTCTTTGCTTGGGGTGTCTTCTGAACAACACTTGCTTCGCTTTCGCTTTCGTCGCCAGACGTGAGAGCCATAGCTACGGATACTTTGCCTTTCTTTGAATCAACTTTGGCTTCGACGACGCTGGCCTCGCTATCACTTTCGTCCCCGGAAGACACAGAAACGACAGCAGTGTTCCTCTTCTTGTCCTTCTTGGCTTGAGGTTGTGCTTTCACGACCCTAGCCCCACTGCCGCTCTCAGATGATGTGTCATCAACAAAAGAAACCTTCTTCCATTTCCTTGCTTGGTGCTTTGCGTGTACGGCGGCAGCAACTTCATCATCTGACTCCTCTCCAGACGAAACAGCAGTGGCAACAGCAATAGAAGCTCTTTTCTTTTTCTCATTCGCCCTCGCCTGCTCCATATGTTTTAGTTTCCTTCGTCCTCGGACACACTTCGTACATGGACAAGTTGGGTCAAGCTCCTCGTCCGAGGACTCATCACCCTCGCTTGTTTCCTCACTCATGGTCCCTGTTGTTGGATCCAAACCTATCTTAGAAGTTTGTTTTAAGGCAGACTTGAGATGTTCACCCGGGCCTTGGGAGTTTCTGTGCCGTACAGGCTTTCTTCTTGGCACCGCGATTTTGTAGAGATCAGAGCCTGATTCGTCGTCTGTGAGCACCTCAAAGGAAACAACGTGACGTGGTCCATTGCTTTTCTTTTTGGAATTCTGATGCCGCCTGAAATTCTGACCAACCATCCATTCGGCAATAGAATGGGGTGGCATGTTGCTAGTGCTGTGAAAATTGAATTGTGTTGGAATTGGGGATGTTTTGAAGGCGAATAACCATGTGCTAGGTAGACACTTGACAAAAAAGTGAATGCCTCAGCGATAGGAAGATTGACGAACAAATAGGCTAGCATGAGAAGAGATTCGGTATGAGGATCAGTTACGGGAGGTCAGAAATATCAACTGCCAATGGGTGTGATTGGGAGCACAACCATGGTCTGCTGAATGTTGCTGGGTTACAGTTCGATTGTCCGATAGACAGTGATTGCCCTACAATCTTGTCACCAAAACGATCTAATTAGGTAGCTAGAATAGCGAATGCTACCTACGTAAGCAGACAAGTGAGTCAACTACCCAGGTGCACTTCTTTGCAGACTCGAATAACGGCGGGATAATTATGTGGAGGGCGGTAATAGACCAAACATTTAAACCTTAGGTAGATAGGAATCAAAATGGGGTGGGTTGATAATGTTGGCCTGTCGAGATGAGATGTCTGTTCTAGGAACAATTTCCACGAAAACGGAATGTGACTCTAGAGCTTTGCTTTCTCCTTCAATTCGAGGTCGTGCCATTCCCTGTTTATGCGGATATTCTGCCAGTACGTCCACGCTCCTGCAGCAACACCTAGTGGAGGGACCAGAAGGCACAGCCAGTTCCACCATGGCGGGCTGCTCTTTCTGATCTCTCGCAGGCAAGCATCGATGTTAGCTTTTAGCTCCTCCCGAGACCCGTCGTTCCACACAACCACGCCCCTTCCCTTCCCTCTCGCCTCGCATCTTTTCGCCTTGAGTCTGACGTCTGTCTGGCTGAGCACGCGGTTTTGTGCATCTTCAGCGCTGAGATGGGGATCTCTCTCCATCAATCTCTTCTTTTGTACCTCTGGGTCCTTGACAGCGACAACCATGACCACCCCTGACAGCTTGTCCCAGCTGCTCTCGAACAACAACGGGACATCAAGCACCACCGCCCAGTGTCCCTTTAGATAACACCGTAGAAGGGATTTATATATCTCCTTTCGCACGGCGGGATGCACGATACCATTAAGCACGGCTCGGTTTCTCTTCTGCTCCTCGCCATTCCCGAATACACGCCTGCCAAGCGCCGGCCTGTCTAGTGGTCTGCCCTTTCCGTCGGCTCCGTTCTCGGGCATGGACTCCGAGACAGGGACCAGTAATTCGGGGCCAAAGTATTTTATAATTGCGTTATATCCATTGGTGCCGGGTTCTACTACTTTCCGCGCAACAACGTCGGCATCAAGGATGGGTAAGGAATAAGGCGGCGATGATAGGATGGATGATACTGTGGACTTGCCGGTCGCGATAGACCCGGTCAGACCAATGAAAAGCATGTTGGCTGTGTTTCCAACCTTTACCGATCTAGCTTTTATTGAGTAGTATATAGAACACAGAATTGATTATATGGCTATAGTGTCTATGTTGCGCTGAATAGCGGGCGTTGGAGGTAATTGTAAACAAACGTGATGTGAAGTCGAGCTCTCCCGAGGCTCAACTCGAGATGGAGTTCACAGGGATCCCCTGCGCTACCTCTAGATCGATCTTGGCATAGGCTGCCCCACTCATAGCCCGCTTTGGACTCCTGCGTCTTATCTGCTTATCACACTGCAGCCCTGCGGGGGAGGGGTACCTCTGGTAATTGGAGGGGCATTTTAACAGTTGAGCGCAAAAAATTTGAGGATATTCCGGCCCGGCATTGTCGATCTACAGCCAGGTCAGAGTGGTCTGTTTTTACCTAATATTATGTTTTGTGTTGGCTTGGAGAGGTTCTATCATTATACCACAAGACGGACTTGACTACACACAACGGCTCGCGGACAACGGCGTTTCATCAGAAAAACTGATTTTCTTATTTAACTCTCATTGGAATTTAGATCCACACCTTTCATATATCAATCATGGGTGTACAACCCAATCCCCTCCGAGTCTTGCTCATCGGCAACGGAGGCAGGGAGCATGCTATCGCCTGGAAGCTAAGTCAATCTCCCTTGGTTGAATCTATAATAGCAGTGCCGGGTAACGGAGGCACAGCGACCTGCTCCAAAACAACCAACAACACATCAGTGTCTGCTGAAGATTTCCCTGCGCTGCTGGACTTGGCGAGAAAGAACAACATCAACTTTGTTGTACCCGGCCCTGAAGCGCCTCTTGTCGCTGGAGCCGTCGACTTTTTCGAAGATGCCGGCATCAAGTGCTTCGGTCCGTCCAAGGCCGCTGCGCATATGGAGGGCAGCAAAACCTTCTCTAAAGACTTCATGAAGAAACATAAGATCCCAACTGCCGCCTATGAGAACTTCTCCGACTACGAGAAGGCGCGGCAGTACCTTGACAGCGTTCAACACGACGTTGTCATCAAGGCCAGTGGTCTTGCAGCTGGCAAGGGTGTTATTATCCCCACGACAAAAGAGGAAGCTCACAACGCGCTCAAAGACATCATGCAAAAGGGCGAGTTTGGCTCTGCTGGCGACGAGGTCGTCATTGAGGAATTCCTGACTGGCGACGAGCTAAGTATTCTCACATTCAGCGATGGGTACACGATCAAATCTCTTCCTCCAGCTCAAGATCACAAAAGAATTGGTGAAGGCGATGTCGGTCTCAACACGGGTGGCATGGGTTGCTACGCGCCGACAAATATCGCGACACCGGAGCTCGTGGCGCAAATTGATCGCGATATCATAAAGCCTACCATCGACGGCATGCGCAAGGATGAAATGCCTTTCAAGGGCGTCCTATTCACCGGTCTTATGATTACCTCTTCAGGACCCAAAGCGCTCGAGTACAATGTGCGATTTGGCGATCCAGAAACCCAGACAGTCCTACCTCTGTTATCTGATGACACAGATCTGGCGAAGATCATGCTCGCCTGTTCAAAAGGTCATCTCGACAGCGTGTCAATTAAAATCAAAGATGAATTCAGCACGACCGTCGTCGTCGCGGCCGGTGGCTATCCAGAGTCCTATGCTAAGGGCGACGAAATCACTGTTCAAACCCCACCTTCAGATATCAACATCTTCCACGCAGGCACCAAGCTAGCGAACGGCAAACTCCAGACAGCAGGTGGTCGAGTCATAGCAGCAAGCGCCACGGCAAAAGAGAGTTTACGAGCAGCTGTGGACAAAGCTTACGAAGGCGTAAAGCACATCCAATTCAAGGACATGTACTACCGCAAAGACATAGCACACAGAGCGTTCAAGCCCACAGCTGACACGAAGGAAGCCCTGACATACGCACAGGCCGGAGTCAGCATCGACGCTGGGAACAAACTTGTGGAGCGGATACGCACGGCGGTCCGCTCAACGGCACGCCCTGGCGCTGACGCCGAGATCGGCGGTTTCGGCGGCGAGGTCGACCTCTCGAAGGCGGGCTTCACCAGCGATGCCCCGATCATGGTGGGCGCCATCGACGGCGTGGGCACGAAGCTGATGATCGCGCAGGCGACGTCGAACCACCGCACGGTGGGCATCGACCTGGTGGCCATGAACGTCAACGACCTGGTCGTGCAGGGCGCCGAGCCGCTCATGTTCCTCGACTACTTCGGCTGCAGCAAGCTGGACGCCGAAGTGGCAGCGCAGTTCGTCGAGAGCGTTGCCACAGGGTGTCGCGAGGCCCGCTGCGCGCTCGTAGGCGGCGAGACAGCCGAGATGCCCGGCATGTACAGCGAAGACGACTACGACGCCGCCGGCGCCGCCATCGGCGCCATGTTACCGAAAAACCGCCTCCCGCGCCTCAACGATATGAAGTCCGGCGACGTGCTGCTCGGCCTCGCCTCCTCAGGCGTGCACTCCAACGGCTTCTCCCTCGTACGCCGCATCCTAGCCCGCGAGAACCTCGCCTACTCTGCGCCCGCACCCTGGGCGCCCTCCACAACTGTTGGCGAGTCCCTACTAACACCGACACGGATCTACGTGCGCTCTGTGCTGAAGGCACTCCCGCACCTGAAGGGCCTCGCACACATCACAGGCGGCGGACTAACAGAGAACGTCCCGCGCACACTTCCCGCACACCTGGCAGCCGAGATCGACGTGCGCACATGGACCCTGCCGCCCGTGTTCAGCTGGCTCAAGAAGGCCGGAAACGTGCAGGCGTCCGAGATGGCGCGCACGTTCAACACGGGCGTCGGCATGGTCGCCATCGTGGCGGCCGAGGACGTCGAGGCCGTCACGCAGACGCTGCGCGACGAGGGCGAGACAGTCTACACGATTGGAAAGCTCGTTGAGCGCGCCCAGGGCGGCGAGGGGTGTGTCTTGAAGGGCTCCGAGTCTTGGTAAGGGGGAGGCTTTTGACGGCTTGGTTGGGAAAAGATATCAAACCGGATTCTCGGTGGAATGCGGCTAGGCTGGGATAGTGGTAGACAAAATATTGAACAAGAAATGCTATAAAAATATTATTTGAGCATTATTTGTTGTTTAATCGAGTGCAACCAGCTGCTTATCCGGCCCTGCTATTCTATATTTAAGCTACTTAGTACTTTGCCAAAACATATGTGCGTTTTGTCAAAGAAGTTGGCACCGACTTGGACTAGGCGCTGGGAGCTCTCTTCCCAGATATCAGATGTCACTTGAGCAATCACCAATCCAGCTTAAAAGAAAAGGCAAGCAGTAAAAGTTCATGTTAATCAATTAAAGCTGTACATACTACGACCTGCACGATTAATTCATTTTAGGGTTATATATCTAACTTGAAGCATTACTAGGGATAGATCTCGATTCGAGATCATTTTACGAATGGGAGCATTTGTGTTTTGGGATATTACAGCGGTGTGTAGTACTACGAAGTAGCTAATGGTGGGCGGAGCCCACTACCTGTATCTATTCCATTTGTTAGGTAGATTGAGAGCCTCCAGTTCTCTTTCTTTAGAATCAATCAAGCCACCACTTACCAGATTCACGAATTCCACTCAATCCCTTGCACTGACTAATTCATACTTACTCTGCCAACGCCTCTAATTAAACACACGTGCCTGGACTTTATCCCTTACCATCATCTAGTAGTCAAAAAATTCTACTATTACATACTGCTCTGGACGTACTACAAAATTCACCCCAAGGAATATTACTACTTTGATAAAATCCTCGCATCTAATCATATCCCCCAGCTCTACTACTTCGTACTATAAATCCCTCACATCATATAAGAAACAAAGCAATAAGGAATATGAAAAGGCACTGCCCAGACAGATGCCGGATTGATCTAGTATTGCGGTATATAAGTATATATATGTGCTGACAAGGAATTGCCTTTTACCTACACCTCGTCGCCGCAATAAAAGATCAACATGCTATTCTTATATAGCTAGTAGCCGCCCAAAGATTTCAAAAACTTAAAGACTAGCTACTACAGAACTTCCGGGAACATCCGTTTCCAATCATAAACTATCTCTTCCCTAGGGACATCATAAACACACATAATACATAGTTTTCGGATATCAATAAACATATATGCCCGCAGCATCAAAAATATAGCAGAAACTTTCAAAAACGTGTTGACAGGACAGCATACGCTAAACATCTGAACAAGCTTGCGAGCCTCAACTTTCCTACCGCAACGATTAACAAATAGCAACGGAAAATAACACCGTTCGATGCACCGCCTACTACTCCAACTCCAGCTCCTACTCCAGCTCGAGGAACAGCAACCGCAGCGTCTGGTACAGTCTTTGTCTGTAGTAACGTGACCGCCCTCGAATTTAATGCGTTTGATAGGCAGTTCAAGAGTCTCACTATACTAGCTAGGGTCATCGTAGCCTTGCTCACGGGAGTACTCCAGGATGCCAGCCTCAACATGGTAAAAACCTTTCGGAAGCTGATTCTTGCCTTTTGTGCCAGACGACGTGGCTCTGAGGTAGGCCTTGTGTCCCAGTGTGTGCTGCGTCTTGGTACTTTGTCGGTCCGATGGGACAAGACGGGCTCAAATACATAAGTACCGGTTATCGTGGATTACTACTCATTGTACATGGTCGCTGAACCTACGGTGACAAGTTTGGAAGGCAATGAGCTATATGTGGGAGAATCTACTCCAACTGTGCTCTTTGACTTTGTGTTGAAGTACGTCGAGAATCAATTTCTGGGTACCAGGAATGTCGTGGTTAATATCTTGATGCAAAGCTTGCTGTGTTGTGTATGATGCAATATCAATCTGTGTTGAATGTTGAACCTCTGCCGCCAGGTGTTAAAGTAAACACCGTATATGGCTTTAAAATAGGTATAACGTTAGGTGTGCAGCCCGCCCTTGTATTTCCTGTATTTGTGATCCAACAAGTCAAAAAGATATGCGTTTATTGACGAACCCGTCAGTGTTATGTTCTCTAAGTTTATGTACATACATATAACGAGCAATCCAACTAAAAAACAACCTTACGCCTAGCAATCCTTTCCTATATTTCATCGTTTCTGATCGTGTCCCTCTCGCCATCTGGTGCCCACTCCTTGCATGCGCCATACCAATGCCTTTCGACACAATGAGATCTCGGTGGTGCAGTAACCGGCTCTTGTCTCAAGGACGTGGGTATGGGCATGGAGGGTGGTGAGGTGATTTCATGTTGAAGTGTTGTAGTCGTGGGTATGGTAGTCCTATCTTTACAACCCCACCAGCCAGGTGTAGCACAAGTCGTGGACGTGGCGGTAGCAGTGACTTGGTAGGACGTTGTGTTGGTTGGGTCGTTACACCCAAACCAACCAGGTGTACTGCAAGTTGTTGTTGTAATAGTGGGAGTGGTTTGTGAAGATGTTGTCTTGGTAGTTGTGGTTTTGTCTTTACATCCAAACCAGCCTGGCGTCTTGCAGGTCGACGTCGACGTGGTCTGAGAAGTTGTCGAGGTAATGGTGTTTGTCGTTGTGGTTTCATCGTTACAGCCCCACCAGCCAGGGGTCTCGCAGGTCGCTGTTCGCGTGCGAGTCTTGGTTGTTGTTGGGCCGCTTGTGGTGGTGGTGGTTGTTGTTCCATCCGTGCTGTTGCTTTCATACATTTTCCAGTATGCACAATCTCGACATTCCGGCGTGTATAGGCATTTCGGAACGTCATCATACTTTTTGATCACATCGTTAATCACTGAGCGGATTTTGTGAGTGCCAATGCCGACACGCCAGCCTTTATCGGCTACAGTGTCGTATGTACACTCGTATCCGGAGTGGCATGCAGTTTCCAGGGCATAGCCGCCATATGAACATGAGGCGGTGGCACCATTGCAGGTGCCAATAAAAATGGGATCAGCAGTATGACCAAAGTGATAGGCTCCCGTATATTGACGGGTCTGAGGGAAATCAGGGTTACCGTGGGGAGGGACTGGTAGGCCAAGACGAGAGGCGGGAAGTGCTTCTGGTACGGCTTCAAAGGTGACGACGGGTACACCGTAGGTGAGACCAATGAAAGAGCTGACAGCGCCACCAAGGGAGTGGCCGGCAACCCAGATGTTAGAGCTTGGGTAAAGCTCTGTGACGTTGCTGTAGAGCTCTCTCGCAGCTTGGTAATAGCGGTTCTCATCGCGTAAAGCCTGCCGAACGCAGGTATTGTTGCAGGAGTATGTTCCTGTGGCACAATCGCAGACCTGCTTATATGTCCACTGTCCCTGTTGCGCACAGCAACAACTGAAGAACAGATTATCATTGATCTTGTCATTCGTTGTCGTCCCCTCCCCGTCAAAAACAGCGGGCGAAGTGCCTTTCAACCCGATGACGATGGTGGAATTTGTCTCATCTCCCCATATGTGCCCGCGTAGCCCATCAGATTCCCAGCCAAAATCCTCGGTTCGATTGAACGGCTCCCCAACTTCATCCCAGTCTGGCAGTTCGGGAGTCTCCACATAAGCGTCTGCTACTATTAACGCCATAGTAAGGACTGTCTCCTTGTCGGTAACATCGGGGGCTGGTACATCATCAATGGTCCAGGCGGATGGGGAACTGGCGAGCACATAACCCTGCTCACGAGCCGTGGCAACGAGGGGATCCACGATGCTTGGCCGTCTATCAACCAGGCGTTCTATCTTCTGTGCGCGACTCTTCGCCTTGAGAGCCTTGATCTGTTCGGGGGGGTGGTCGTCCTCGGCGGCGAGCCACACTTGGGCCTCCGGATGTCGGACATCCCGTCTTCGATGGAGACCGGGGTGACGGTAGGTGCCGTGATGGAGGATATGGCGAAGGGTCTGGGCTAACTATTAGCAATGGAAATGCAACATGAGGTCGGGCGATGCAGCTTGACATACAAAGGTGTGCTCGGCAGGCGCAGGAGGCTCCGGCACCAAAGGGGCTAATATCGGACTATCTTCGAATATGGAATCGGAGTTGGATGTAGAAGTTGCTGCGGGCGAGGCAGATAGTGCCAGGAAAGAGAGAAGGAGATTGGCGGTGACACGACCAGCCGAACCACAGATTGTTGATGCCGACCGTCTCCGGTTCAGTCTCATAATGACGGTCTCCGAATAACGTGAAGAGTCCGGTCAAGCGAGAGCAGGACGCTGGCTTAACGATATCGAAATATGGCGGTAATATGTGGTGTTAATACGTGATATCGGGTATCTAGTTGCTCATGATTTGGCTGGTATATAGTAAGAAGATGAATAGTTAAGTGGAAGTGAGTGCTGAGATGGGAGGTTAGGACGGATGACGATGGTTGGAATGGATGAGTTACAACACACTGTACAGCAGGGACCAGGCTTATTTACCTGATACCTGAGGCCTGAGGCAGGTGATAGGGCGAACGGACCCGGGACGGGATACGGTGGCACTGGCGTGCTACAGTACCTGTGGTGCAGGCGCCTCTCCACAGCAAGTGTCCACAGTGTCCACAGTGCATCGCGTGGCACACTAGAGGGCAGCGGGTGACCTATGACAGCATTCGGCATTGGACGAAACGCTCCGATCTGGGGATAGCCTCGGGCTTGTACTACTGTACTGCATCTACTGTGGGTAGGACCTGAGTGGGTGACACTGACAAGCCTCAACACTAAAGACTTGAAGACCTTCGGGATTGAAGATAACTGTTACCCCTTTCCGGGAACCAGTACCCGGGGAAACATTACACGACAAAGCTCACCAATATTTCATCGATGTACAGACTATTGTGAGCGAGAGGTACAGTCAACTAGAGAGGTGGTACACATGTACTACCTATCATTATATCATGCAGGTCGAGCAGGCTAGCGTACCTTAATGATCAGCGGTACTGGAATACCCTATCGATATCACCTGTGTATCATGATAGTTCCAAGGTTATGTTCAATTTCTACTTAACTGGTCTTGACATAAGCATGACATTGGCGTAGCATGGCAAGGAATGCAGGTATCTTGTCTTCGTCTTCTGCCAACTTAGATATACCTCCTATTGAACTACAACTAAAGGCACCAGATAAGCAGCTGCCTGAGATGAATCATCAGATATCATTGGGTACTTAGACCTAAGGTAGGCCAATGTGGGCTCGATATCGACGTCTGATAGCGGCTCTTTGATTTCTAGTATTAGCGGTGGGGTAGACTACTACCTAGTCCTATCGTATGTGCAACGCATGAACGCGACAGCTTCCACAGCATCCCGCGTCCATGTTCTTGCTCCACCTATTTACCCCCCGACTAGGTACTTGTGCTACTCGCTCATAGGCCACATATATCACCAACACGACGTCCCTGCTATCGGCCTCAAGTGTTTCGTTCAGCTTGTCTATTGATGTTACACTCAGTACTAAATAAATATATGGAATGATCCATCAAATTCAATACCAAACCAGTGACATACAGTAGAAAGGTAACTTATCATCATCAACCAACCTCACCGACTGCTCCTTGATTTTTGCAGCTGATTCTAGTGATTGGCACTCGTAACGCTAATTGTGGCCTCTTCAGTGTTTTCGACCAAACCTCAATGTCATCCTCATCTATACCCAAGGGCGCAGAGCCCAGACCTGGGGCTATAAAGTCTACAAAGTCATATCCGCATCCGTCTGCCTCAAATACGACCGACAACCCTTCGAGGAAGCCCCAGAGAGCGAATACTTTCCAGAATGGACCAGCGCCGGACGTTGTGATCCAGGATGCTTCACAGGAGGGCCAAGAGCAAAAGCCTGATGCTTTCGAATCCGAGCCTGCCGAGGATGAGGACGACATGGAGATTCCCCGAGCATCTGTCGACATAGGTATAATACCGATAGAGTTGGTGAGCATGACAGACAAGTAAGTTGACAGGTTAGAATGCCGTCGGAGCTGGTGACCGGCAGCTAATTGGTCTCGTTCTTCAGCTTCATCGATTCGTTGTCCGCCAAAGTCCACCCGTCCCCGCCCAATATTGACAACCTCGCGAGAATGTTCCAAGACTTCTACCACACAGCTGCGCAGCATATACAGACGCACATTTCTTCTCTTGCTAGTCGACAGACTCGTGAACAGTCCCTGAATTACGCCAGCTCATCGCGGGCCTCTGCCGCGAGCATGTTGCGCGCCAAGGCCGCCTCTATCGGGACCGGCAATAAGAATAAGACCACACAACCTCAGGAGTCCGAACAGCAAATGCTCACAGCTGAAGAGTTCGCCGACAGGAAGCGGGCAAGGAAGGCTCTCGAACTAAAGAAGATCCTGTTAGAAGAAGCAGTAGAGAGGCGGCTCTGTGAAGGCATTTATGATCGGATATATCGCCATAGAACCACACAAGACGAAGCGCAAGACGATAAGCTAAGATCCAAAACAGCTGCGCTAGCAGTAGTAGGTATCGGCCCAGCAGATCTTGGGGTTGACCTAGGGGAATTATCAGAAGAAGGGCCAGAGGCGCTGGTGAAGAAGAACGAAGAGATCAGCGAGTATCTGGAGCAAGCCCGGAAAGATCTCATTCTCATGAACCAAAAGAGATATCCTTCGGGGAAGCTGAATTGCCTCAAAGCTTGCCATAAGAGCATTGTCGACACTTTATCGTACTTCCACCCTTCTTCCTCGGCGGACGAAATCATGCCCATGTTAATCTACACGCTAATAACGATGCCTCCTGAGAATCTCAACGTCATCAGCGATTCGAATTTCATCCAGAGATTCCGCTGTGAAGAGAAGCTCGAGGGAGAGGCTGCATATTGTTTAACCAATCTCGAAGCCGCGATAACATTTTTGCAGACAGTAGACTTGGCTAGCTTAAGAGCCGATGAGGCATCTACGACACCAAGCAGACCCGGAATCTCCAAAACGGAAACGTTCCCACCGGCCTTCACAGCAGGTCTCTCCGCGACTACCTCCAGCCCAGTAGTCACGACCTCCGAGAATGCGCCGGGGACAAAATCGGCGCAAACGGCCAGCAGCCTTCGAGCCGCAGTGCAGCGTCGCAGGCTGAGTGATCTGATACAGACACCTGCCCAAGCCATAGGAACGGCAAGCGATTCGTTCTTTAACACGGCAGATCAGGGCATTAAAACCATTGGCAACAGCTTGAATGAGAGCTACAGGTTTTTCCTTGGAAAGCTTCGCGACAGCACGGCTGATGGGCGCGAGGTCATCGTACCGCGCACATTGGATGACGCTCGCAAACTAGTGGGGACACCGCCCCCTGAAGATGACATGTCCCTAGACGACCCCCTCCTGGCACAGCGCATTGAGGACGTCGATCAGTCTCCGGCCACCAGAGATGACAAGCTTTTCTCTCTGGTCGCTGGTAAGAGACCCGCTCGGGACCACAGCACAGATAGCATTCGGAGCGGCCGAAGCACCAGCAGCTCGAAGAAGGTCGTGTTCGCAGAAGAAAGCAAGGAGAAGGCCTCGCCGCTGAGCCAGACACTCCCGAACTCGAACCCGGCTCTGGTCGAGTCGATGCGGAATCTCGGCAGCTCCTTGAACCCTATCAGCAGGCTCTCTAGCATGGGCATGATGCGAGGCTTCGGCCGGACGGCTGCGACTCCTACTCCCCCGGTGCCGAACCCGAAAGAGCCCGCGGCGAAGACGGTGGAGGGCGGAGATTTGGCGACGGTATGATGAATATTCCCTGTTTTATCTACATCTGTCGGAGGAAGTACGTTCCAAGCTAACTAACTATTTATATAGGCATTTCCAGATATTGCGGCATCACTACCCCCGAAGGATGTGCCGAAGATCGACCCGCCAAAGAAGCGCTTCATGGAGCTGCAGAACCCCGCTGACCTCAGACTCGGCGAGGTGCTGGAACTCCTGCGGGATTATCGTAGATTGGCGGGTGCGCTGAAGGACATGAATGCGTTTAAGGAATGAAGGGGCAATACTTAGACCGGAGGCAAAATTGTGGGTTTCTGTTATTGATTGATTGAACATAGACTGCGAAATGGCTGGGACTCAAATGGGGCATTTGCATTGGCATGGCGTGGTGTAGTGTGGGTATTTTTCTTGTTTTATAATTTTGACAAGGTAAGGTGTTTACGGATCTTGCTTGTCTTCTGGAAGAAGTCATACACATATACTGGAACCAATCTATATATAGACAGGTTTTGACTTGAGTCGAGTCGTTCCATTTCTGTTCGTCTACTGTATTAAGTATTAGATAAGACGTAAATCGGCGTCGTTTGAGCCAGCCACTCAAATAAATCGATCTTTACGACTCTCATACAAGTCGCACAATGCGCGGATGATATGAATAAGATAGGGGGGTATTTAGATACAAGGGTTTCAGTCGGGATATATATTACGTTTTGCAAGTTCTGGATAGCTATATATATAAAGTCAGTCAGTCCTCTTTCAACTCCCACATAGACTTGCTGCTGCTGTCTCGCTCTCTGTGTTGTTATGTGAGAGCGCCGAGAGTTTTTTTAACTCTCAAAATCAATTTCCATCCCAATTTCCCAATATCCCCCTCCGAATTTCCCATTTTCCCTCCCTCCCTTTCTCCCTACCTCCAATGCTGCTCGAGAATAGAAAAAGAGAAGACACCCCTATCAATGCTATTGAGAAACCTTGAGACGGATATATAAAAGGATCGGAGAAAAGGAGCGGTTTCGTTGCTCTCCCTCCCCTCTCCGTTTCCATTTCCCCCCCATTATAATGATTTGCAAATGCTAGCAGGAAGGAAAACAAAGGAACTCGGACTAGGCCCAGCCAGTTCCGGGAAGAGTGTGAGAGGGTTGGCGGGTGGGTATGAGAAGGACGCGGCAGAGAACGTTGATGTCCGTTGCCGTTGGTCCTGATTAGAAAATGTGTAATGTTTCGTACGGGTGGATATTACTATGTGAAGAAGACTCGTGTGGGTGTGTGCGTGGTTGATTGAAAGACCGGTGGAGGTAACTTTATCTATCGGAATTAGGAAAAGAATAGTGGCGTGCGTGTCAAAGCGAGGATGATAAGAAGAAGCGCAACGTTAATTATTGGTTTTATTAGTGGAAGCCATTCGACTTCTTTGTGGGACTGATCCTGCCATTCGTAACGTCCTGTATGCCTGCGCCGGAACCCGGCGAGATGAGCTTCTCCATGAAGCTGATGTAGTCGTACTGCGGCACGCCGCGGTCCTCCGCCATGTCCGGGCCTTTGTGGAGCGGCACGATATTACACAGCTGCTCGATGACCTCGTCCGGGACGAGGGAGTGCCGCAGGTCCATCTCGGTGACGTACGGCTTCCCGTCGGCGACCTCGCGGAACGACTGGAACACCTGCTCGGCTGTGTTCTGGTCTTCCGTCACGTCGACCATGAAGCGGATGAACTGCTCAAAGGACACCCGGTCGCGACCATGTGACGTCTCGAGGAAGTACTCGTGCATCTCGTCCTCGCTGAACACCAGGCCGAGGGATGCGAGTGCGGCCGAAAACTCGAGCTCGGACAGGGAGTTCGTGTCGTCCCGGTCAAAATGTCGGAAGACAGACTCGAATTCTTCTAGCTGAATAGGTGTCAAGTTTGTCATGCTTCGAGCAACCATCTGGTTGTCCAAGAACGCCAACTTTTTCTGGACGGAAGACTTGACGAGCCCTAGCTCGTAAGATAACTCGTCGTATGTATAGGTGGTGAAATCGTTTTCCTCAATGTTGGCCTCCCGACACTTTTCATCAACGGCCGCGATTTTCTCGAGGTAAGCATCAAGAGGCGGTAGACTACTACTGAGCCTCCGCACGTGGAGGAGCTGGTCCTCTACTTCCCCTTCGAGTCCCGATATAGCTACTTGCATTGTGTTTAGAGCTAAAGCAAAGTCGTTGGCTTTGTCTGCAAACGATTTACGGAGAGCGTTTTTGATACTGCAGGAATTAGTCGGGCCCTAGTGTGATAGTCGGGACACAACTTACTCTCTAATAGTCTCATTGATGAGTTGGCCACGCATCATCTCTGATTTCGTTAGGTTCGCCCATTCTACCTCCATGGTCTCCAATGATAGCTCCGGTGGAGGCTCGTAGGCCCTGAGCCGATATGTACCTAATTTAGTCTTAATGTTCCCGAGAAGGGTTGCCAAGTCACTCTTCTCGGCAACCCAATCTCTCTTTTTGCCTTTCTTGTGAGATGCAAATTCGCTAGCCTGCTGTTTAGCGTCCATATAAGTGCCCTCGAACGTGGCTTGTTGCCATTGTTCGATTTGCTCTCTGATCTGCTTTAATAATGCAGCCATCCTTCTCTCGTAGGCGCTCTGCATTTCCCATGCCCCTTGCATGTTATTCACGAATTTCTCGACACGCCGACCGGCGTTCTCAACTTTCTCCATCTGCGAGAAAGCGTGGAACCAGTAGGCGATATAAGTCATTAAACTCTTCTCATCAGGTCTGGCCACATCGCAAACATCCTCAACGTCCAGCAAGGCAGGGATGCCGATTTCCTTGTGAGCGAGATCGAAAGCCAATTGCATGTTCCCACGGTGATCGCTCTTATCTAATGCGTCGTAATCGATCAGATCAGGTCGATGTATATCCAATAGTGCGCAGAATGCTAGGCCATCGTTCCAGCTGGTACTGAAGTCACGAACTTCGACCTCGTCATAACATGCCGTTTTTCGCTGACACCATAACAGAAGACCCTCCTTGGCTGTCATACCCTCGGCGTTGATGTCGCTGATGGTGAACCGCAGAATTAGGGTCCATATTAAACCAAGGATAATCTTTCTATTGCCATCGACGACATCTTCGGCACCGATGTTGATCATGGCAATGCCTCTTGATTTAACAAAATTGAGAGCTATGTTGGCATTCTCAAACTTTTGAACTCGCAGCTTTGGTCTGGCGGCATATCTCCCCAGCGACTCATTTGACAAACATTCGAGTAAATGTATCAATAGAATCTACAGATGAACCCTGATTAGTATTCAAATATTGAGACATAGAGGGGTTTACGAAAGGGGGGCTTACACCGTCACTTAGATCTGTTACTAGATCTTTGACTTGTACACCTCTCGGTTCGATCTTGGTATTAAGCCTAATATTGTAGCCATGTAAGTTTTTGCGGCGAACATCTTGTGAAAAGAAACGTCGTCTAGAGAAAGGCTACGGATGTCAGTAACTGACCATTTTGTGAAGGTTTTCTGTTGGACGATAATCCATCTGTCGTCCATCTTGGTCAAATTGGACCCCGGGTGCTCAGGGGCCGAGTCAGTAGACGCGTTGGACACGAGGGAGCGCCTCTTCTTGGACTCTTTTACGGAGTCTTTCCTAGCCGGGGTCGGAGTCGAGAGCGTTGCTGACCTCTGAAGACGGGCGGCATGCAATTCGGGGCGGGATCGATGAGAGACGGAGCTGCGGGTTCGCCGTGATCGTGGTGGTGAGGGGGAGCAACTAACACGGGCCTCGCTGGTATTGTTGTTATTATTGTTATTGTCGTTGTCGATGGCGGCCGCGGGGGGGCTTGAAAGCTGTCGCGACCGAGACTGTGGCGTGGAAATGGGAGACGACTCTGGTGTTGATACGTATACACTTGCGAAACCATAACAGGCGCTGTTTCTGGCCGAGGAGGCTGGAGAGCTTGTCTCTGGAGTTTCTGGCAATACTAATGGCACAACATGTGCTGCATCGGGCTCCAATACTGCTTTGGCCCATGTGCATCTGACGTCTGTCATTGGTTGTCCCGGGGACCCGTGCGTAACGCCCCGGCTCACACCCCTATTTTGCTCCCCGCTGTTTCCACCCAGGGCCGCCTGCAGCGCTAGTTGTGAGGGGAGTACCGACATGGTGAGCTATCGATAAGCCTCTGCTTGCCAGGACCCAGAGCAGTGGCAGGGAACGACGGATAACAAAAGAACGATGGATGAGCTTAGGTTAGTGGGGTATGCCTTATAGAGGTTGCAGTGAATAGGTAGCTCTCAAACGACCAAATAGGCAATTGTCAAGTTGGATGGTTAGGTAAGGAGCAAGGGATATCTATACTAATAGATAGGTAAATAAGCGTTCATATGAGTATACTCTATCAATGCTTCACAATTGAGAACGGAAGAAATCTTCTAAAACTCCCCAAGACGCAATGCTACGATGTGCGGTATGCGCCCTTCAAATAAAGCATTACGGCCTCTCATCCTCAAGCCCAATGTCCACGTCGTCCCCAAACATAGCTCTCATCGGGCAAGCATATCTGACACTCTCGGCCATCTGAAACACGTAGTCTTTCCGCATTCGCCATCCCATAATGCGGCGGATCTCCACGAACTAGGGCATTGCCTTTCCCTTGGACCACTTCAATGCAAGTCATTCGTCGATCCACCCCCGTCGGGAGGCGGTGCGCATTGTAGGCCTCGTCGTCGATCCTCGCCTTCTGGCAGGGGTTGGCTTTAATCTCACATCCTTTCGATATCCTGCAATCGACCTTATTGGTTTTGAACATCAATCTTATACCTGCTCTTATAGGGTCAACCCCAGTGTTCAGCGCGTATCGCCTGGTGATACTACCTTTCGACGCTCAGCTTGAAACGACGGTTGTTCTTCCTAGGGTCTTGTGGTTCTGCAGATCAAGAAACTCGGAGACTTGAGGCCTAGTCAGTTGTTTGCATATGCTTTAGTACAATTCACATGAACAAGCTACGCATAAACGGCCTTGAATATGTGGTCTTTTGTTTCGAATCTCAACATCCGATTAACTCGAACATAGTCCGACGTCTCCCTGATTTTATGCTTAACCTAACTTTGCATGCTAGCTGCGAGGGGCGAACATCAACAATCCAGTTTAGCTTCCGCCTACAGGTTAAACTCTATCCTTATGTTCGACTGGTGGGTATTGTGGTCGCGGGAATGGTCAACCTTCCTATTATTTGCAAGAATACACTCTGAAAGCTGTATTCTGGAATAATCATTAATATAATCGTTTGATGTGCGCATTCAAAACAAATTCGCTATTAGCAAAAATAGCTGGAAGGCAATCCGAGCCGTCCCACGACAACTCTCATCCATGTGAGAGAATGTTTAGGCTAATGGCTAATACAATATCGGCCAGTATTCGTTACTCGTCAAAGAACATATTGAACGCCTTGGTGTTTGAGATTATTTGGTTGACAACGGAGCTTTCATGAGAGAGAGTTCATAGTTGCACTCTCAATTCAGGTTATTGAAATGAAGTGAAAGTGGCCTTAGGTTACGGCCAGAATATATACTACTATCTACCGTGTTCCACAGAGTATGTGAGCCGCTAACATCCTAACTTGTCTAGTTAGGACATTTGGCACCGGCACTACATCACTTTTTATTTTGCTTTCTATTAGCCTTTCTTGATACGACCCTAGAGAATAAACATGTATGTTGTAAGGGTGTCACTTGATTTAGAGTCCCTATTACCCCAGCATCCCAAGCAATGATCGTCCCATCGAATAAGCACCCCACCGGTTCCGATCGCCGAAACCGCTACAGCGGGCGGGTACTACTGTGTTATAGCTTCTTGGCTTCCAATTGACGATTTTAATTTTTTGGATTCGCGCGCATCCATTCCGGAGCAGCAGGCATCCTCAACATGGCTTGGAGAACTAGACTAGCGCCAATCGCCCGGCGCGCCTCGACAGCTGGGCACCTGAGGACCGCCGCCGTCGCCGCTTCGAACAACACTGCTGCCGGCGTTTCCCTGCGCCGTCTATCGAGCACGCCGACTCGATGCTTCCGAACCTCGGCACCGCGCCGTGCCGCTGCAGGAGGATTCACGACCGACAGCTACCCCGAGATCGAGCGTGACCCACGGTTTGCGCAGATCACGGCGGATCATGTGGCGTACTTCCGCGAATTGCTGGGAAAAGACTCGGCACTCGTCGACGGCGTGACGACGGATGTGGCGGTCGATGACATGGAGCCGTACAACGGCGATTGGATGCGCAAGTACCGCGGGCACTGCAAGCTTGTGCTTAAGCCCGCATCTACGGAGGAGGTCAGCAAGATTCTAAAGTACTGTACCGACAACATGCTGGCGGTCGTGCCGCAGGGCGGGAACACCGGTCTAGTGGGCGGCTCGGTGCCCGTGTTCGACGAGATCGTCGTCAGCACCAGTCGCATGAACCAGATCCAGTCCTTCGATGAGGTCAGCGGTGTCTTAGTAGTCGACGCCGGCGTCGTTCTCGAGGTCGCGGACCAGTTCCTCGCTGAGAAGGGGTACCTGTTCCCTCTAGATCTCGGCGCGAAGGGTTCCTGCCAGATCGGCGGCAATGTGTCCACCAACGCCGGCGGACTCCGTCTTCTCCGGTACGGAAGCTTGCACGGCAATGTCCTAGGCTTACAAGCAGTTCTGCCCGACGGTACTATTGTGGACGATCTCTGCACACTGCGCAAGAACAACACGGGCTACGACCTCAAGCAGCTTTTCATCGGCGGCGAGGGCACCATCGGCATAATCACCGCCGTCTCAATACAGTGTCAGCAGAGGCCCAAGGCAGTCAACGTCGCGTTCCTGGGCGCCGATTCGTTCGAAAAGATCCAGCAGGCCTTCCGCGAGGCCAAGTCCCAGCTGTCCGAGATTCTCTCGGCGTTCGAGCTGATGGATTCCTACAGTCAGGATATGGTGCACAGGGTGCGCCAGAACAAGCGCCCACTAGACGGCGAGCACCCGTTCTACTGTCTTATCGAGACCAGCGGATCCAACGCAGAGCACGACGCCGAGAAGCTCGAGAAGTTTCTCGAGGACGTCATGTCCAAGGAGATCATCGCCGACGGTGTCCTGGCGCAGGACGAGACGCAGATCAAGTCGCTATGGAGCCAGCGAGAAGGCATCACTGAGTGCGTGGGCCACTTTGGGGGTACTTACAAATACGATGTTTCGATACCCCTGAAGGACCTGTATAGGCTGGTGGACGAGACCAGGGAAAGGATTGAAGCAGCTGGTCTCAAGGGTGACACCGATGAGTTCCCCGTTGTTGAGGTTGTCGGATACGGCCACATGGGTGACTGCAATCTGCACCTCAACGTCGCCGTCCGAAGATACGATAAGCGTGTCGAGGAGGTGCTAGAGCCCTTCGTGTATGAGTGGATCGGGAAGATCAATGGAAGTATCAGTGCCGAGCACGGCATCGGTATAGCCAAGAAGAAGTACCTCGGATACAGCCGAAACGATACCATGATTGCCCTTATGAAGCAGGTGAAGAAGTTATATGATCCCGTAAGTTCTTCCTTCACGACTAGTTTTGATGATGCGGCACGGGTACTAACTAACGTGTGTTGCAGCATGGGATCATGAATCCTTACAAATATATATAGTGTTATAGATACCATCGTACAAGCTTATAGATATTATTTGTTAAAATTGAAACTCCGAGCATTTTGGAGTTCTTCACCGACATGGTGATTTCTTCGCAAGAATTGTGCTACCAGGCAACCTACCTACCTCTATTACCATGTCCTGTCTACGCTTTAAACCTAGAACTCACGACAATTTCTATGCCTGATAAGTTACCTTCACGCAGACCCTTAAAGCCTTCCGATTACTCTAATTCGTAGACGCCTCTGCATTTCCAACTCATCAGAATTCCCTCGCGTCCCTCACGCTTTAAAAACCACAATTCGCCCAAAGCTCCATGATGTCCATATCGGCGATAAGATAAGAACACCTCGAAATTTGATAGCTTCTACTTCCGCCCGCCAACAAACACCACATAGCATCATCATCATCATCATCGACCACACAACAATCAATACCATCCAGCTCCGCCTCGATACCCACATTCCCGATCTTCTCAACCGTAAAAAGACAACAACACCCTTATTCACCGACAACCCAAAACAAAATGGACAGCCTCGACACAAACGACCTCGACAAGCTCAACGAGAAGGACAAGACGGAGCTCCGACAATTCCTGCAGAACGAGCAACAGAAGAGTCGCATACAATCAAGTTCGTCTCCCCTCCTTAATAAATATCTCCTCCTACCAACATGTCCTCGTTCTTGAGCCCCTTCTCGTCCGACAATCCAGATAAACGAACAACTTCCGCTAACTTGGTTTTCTTTCCCTTTCCCTAGCTGTCCACACTCTAGCCGACGTCTGCTTCAAGAAGTGCATCACGGGGACGATCAAGAACGGCAAGCTCGACAAGACGGAGGAGAGCTGCATGGCCAACTGCGCCGAGCGCTTCTTCGACGTCAGCTCTCTGACGATGAAGCAGCTCCAGAACATGCGCCAGAGCTAGACGAACGAACGAACGACTCTCAGCTTAGTACATATATACATGCGTAAACTTCACACAGGTCTTGTATCACCATCATATCTGAATTTGTGATTCAGCTGGAGGCTTGTTTTATGGGCACTTGAGCATAAACAATGCAGATTTACTACCTACGAATCACAGAGACTAGCAAGTCACAATGTACGAATAGAGTAGAAATAGAAGGCGAAGCCACAATCGCGTTCTTATTCCTTGGCACGTTAGGGTCACTTTTTTGTCCATTAAACACATAAGCCTGATCCGAGGCAACGCCGTTCTCAATGCAAGTTTCATTCGGCCCGGAGCGTGTCTGATACACTCAATACGAGCGGCATAAACCCTATACACCCAAAGACCAATCCCACAAGAAACCCATTTAAACCAAGGCGAGCTTAGTGGCGGCGATATCGAGGGCATCGACATCGGGGGTGAGCTTGCAGTAGGCCTTCTTCTTGCCGTCAGGGCGGATCAGAGTGTTGATCTTGACGGTATCAATCTCGTAGAGCTTCTTCAAGGCCTGCTTGATTTGAGCCTTGTTTGCCTTAATATCTACGATGAACTGCGCAATTGTTAGTACTTACACGATCGCAGATAAAGTGATCAAGAGAAAAAGTCAATATACATACCACAAGGGTGTTGTGCTCCTCCAGCTTCTTCATCGCAGACTCAGTGTTGAGCGGGTGGACGATGATCTTGTGCTCATCCAGGCGGGGCTCGTGGGCGATCGACTTGCGGTGGTCTGCCGTTTGTTAATATCTGCCATTTGGTCTCATCCGAGGCAAAGCCCTAGATATTGGGGCTAAGAAATAATCGACTTACACTTAGGAGCCCGAGAGAGGATCAAGGTCCTGAGATCACGTTAATACAAGCTGCATCTACTAACCGAAAAGCATCGGTCAGAACCTACTTGGGGCGGTGGAATCTAGAAGCATAATGTTAGCTTTTGAGCCGCTGCAAATGATTGAGGAGCTGGTCTCTTACGTAGTTGATGTGCGGACCTTCCTCTTCTTGTGGGCATTGTCACCACGGAGCTATATATGGGATGGTCAGTGAGCCACGAAATGTATCGGCACTATGGAAGACATACAGCGGCCTTGGCAGCGGCAGAAGCCTGCTTCAAGCCCTTGGGCTTTCCGCCTGTTGTTGAGAAGCATCAGCATACGCCCTGGTGAACAGAACTACGCAACATTGTCTACTGCTGATGCGACGGACAAGGCCGAGCCCGTGCGGGCAACGGCCGTTGGAGGCATATCGGAAGTGCAATGGTGTCGTCGTCGAGGAACGAGGAGAGGTCAGGTAGTACCTTTCGCAGATGCTTTGGGAGCCATTGTTGTCGGAATTGGGCGATGGCGGCCGGGTGGTGAGGTTGTCGTCGGTCGGTGGTCGTCGAGAGTGGGATGGTCAAAATAAAAAAGAGGAATTTCACCCAAAGTTAATTTTGATCTTTGGTAGAGACGAATTGTGGTGGAGCGTTTAGGGTAATTTGTGGTCCAAGCGTCAGATAACGCTTCTGATAAGGCATCTGGTCAGGTCGACCTGGTCTCAAGTGGCAGCACTTGCTGCCCAGCTGCCAAAGTTTTCGTCACCCTGCATATTCTACAGCTATGCCTACACTGGGTTGAGCACCACAACCCTATAATGAAATTTGATTCATGATATACCGATGATTACGGGATTTCTTGTAGAATCATGACTGTCAAAAGAAAAAAGCGGCCAGTCAAGACGCTGGCCCTAGGACGGCCGCCCACAGTCCAAAAACCCAGATCGATATCACGCAAAGCTACGCGAACACTCATCAACACTATCCATCAACTGGAGAAGAAAAAGGCGCAAGCTGTTGCTAAAGGGGACAGAGCTGCCGAGGCCGCAGCCGACACCGAAATAGCCTCCTTAGGTGGCATTCAGAAGTATCAGCAAGCTAGTCTGCAGGGGCAGCGAAATGACCGTGGTGGTGACAGTTCACGAATCTTAATGGAGTGGCTCAAACCCAAGTTTTCGGCATCAAATCTCACGGCGGACGGTTCAGTGCATATGCTCGAAGTCGGCGCTCTTAGCACAACGAATGAGTGCTCCAAAAGCGGGTTCTTTGACATGGAAAGAATCGACCTCAATAGCCAAGGTGACGGGATCCTACAGCAAGACTTTATGAAGAGGCCGCTGCCGACCGATGACACCCAAACCTTTGATATCATCAGCCTATCTCTCGTTCTGAACTTCGTCCCCGACGCCCCGGGCCGAGGCGATATGCTCCTCAGAACATTGGATTTTCTGAAACAGCCTGGTGTGACGGAATCGCATGATATATTTCCATGCTTGTTTCTAGTTTTGCCTGCTCCTTGTGTCACGAATTCGAGGTACATGGACGAACCACTATTGGAGCGGATAATGAACGCTCTGGGATATGTCAAAACCAATAGCAAGATCACGCAAAAACTGGTATACTATCTGTGGAGGAGGACATTGCGCGTCTCAATCAAGGTCCCCACCTTCAAGAAGGCAGAACTACGCTCCGGTTCGACGAGAAATAACTTCTCGATAGTGCTTCGTGGTTCGACAGCGTGAGCCGGATAGGTAAGTGACGAGTCAGATGTTCGCTTTTCGAAGCTACCCTCTTGGCCACTCAACTACGAGCCCAAAAGGGTATATCGATAAGTTGTCAGTATTGCGTCAGTCCATCGTAAAGCTCAACTGATGATTTGTCTGTCAGGCGTTGATTGCGAATGGCATCCACTAAACAAACGGCCTTCGGCCAATTCCGTGGACTTCATTGTGTGCATAGTCCGGTAATCTCTCCACGGCCGTTGTTTTGAATTTCTCGAATTCCTCCGACGGCTTCGTGGCCCAAGTGGCCTATCTCCATTCATCGAGGAGATCGCCGCTGGGCTCATCAACGGTTCGACGGTTACCCCGCAACCGCTTTCAACCTACAATACGGAGGGGGGTTGGGGCGAAGCCCCGGACCAACGAGGTGGCGCAAAATGAAGTCAGACGACTTCAAAATGCCGGCGCCGTTCCTTTGCTGATTCGTCAATTTGGAGATCTTGAATCGACCTCTCAGCTTAAGAGATGAATGCGCGACCATCAGGGTCCCTGTTGCCATACTGTAGGACCAGATGCAAGACTGTAAGTACACAGTGTACAGTCCCTCTTCCAGGTGCAAGATGGATAGGCATACATCACCATGCTTCTAAGGCATTCTAGTCTATCCTATCGTTGAACCTAGTCCAATTGATTGCACAAGGACGGGCGCAATACCAAAGCCAAGGCTCGAACGGTACAGTTGATGATTAGTCTAGCTCGCTGCCCAAAGTAACCTTAGAAGGTGCTTTCCATGTAGTCAATGTCGATGGATATTGATAGTGCTTGGCTATCTATGTAGGGTGGCGTGCTCATCATGAACAATCTAGCACCTACTCTCGAAATCAATTCTGCCCGGGAGCTAAGATCGCAGCTAAGAGGGGTTTATATGAGCGTGTCATGCGATCGTGAGACGATATCGACTAACTGAAAGCGCGTTTATCGCGTGACACCCTTATGCGCTACTCACACTAGCCTTTCCCCATCCTACGAAGTTTCAATTGAACTTAGATCCTCCTTGCGCCGAGTCGTTCGATAGTTGAAATAATTAAGCGACTACCTACTTAGGTACATAATTAGGATCGCCTCGTTTCTTATCCGAGGTGGCAATATCTGGGGTAGGCGCAGGCGAGCCAAGGAGCTCCCCGTTCCCAGACGTGCGATCGACGGAGAGAAACAAATAATGTAGTCACTAATGCAACTACATAAGGGTTTATTTGGGGGGAATGTTGGGGAAGCCGGACATGGTGTATTGAGCGGTGATCCTGTCGGACATGACGTATCAGTCTCCTCAGGCTTCCAATATGATAAAGGCTATGTATGGCATTGAGCGTCACGCATGTTAAACTATGTAGAGAGACATATGCAATGTTCCTTTGAGGAACACAAAACTTTATCTGCGTTCATTAAGTGGTGGAAATGAGACTCCAAGCAGTATTCAGCATCAATATCTTTAACCGTATATCCAGCTATATCAGACGTATCAAGTTGAAACAACTCCTGGATTGGCAGTTGAAACTCACGTATTTAATGACGAAATTTACATACGCATTTAACCTCAGGTAATTCTAATCAGTCTTAAATGAAAGCACACGCAATATTAGGTACCTTACATCATATCTTGGCTTACATCTATCTATCTGAGTGCTCACCCTTAATTGATTTAGTAGGTATAGCAATACTCCGTATGCAGCTTGCTTTTGCCGGATGCACAAGAATTCAAGCTTACGTGAGACCCGGCATATACTACATTGTAGTCGCATTTTGAGGTGGCAGCCAACCAGAGATGTCTCGCATGTACGTAGGTAGGCGAGCTGATTTGTTGCTCAGGGTGGTGGTTGGTCGCACTATGGGTTTGGTGATAAGTTTAGTAGCCTATTGCTACTACTTGAGCTACATTAGCCTGCATGCTTGAGTACGTGAATACCTTGATGGCATCTCTCTAGAATTCCAGACTCTACGACTTATAGTGAAATTGCGGGATGCGGGGATATGTCACGAGTCAGTGAATCGAGTAGGCATCCGTGTGGTTGAAGTCGCTATGCTGGAACCCATCAGATGGATCTCCGGAATGCGACAGTGATGTGATATGTAACTTACACACAGCTACACGACGTTACAGGAATAAATATATCGGTATGTTCGTTAGTAACATTCTCTTAGATAATCCACCCTATGCCTTGTTGAGAAAGATATACCCTTTATAGGGTAGGCTCAACCAGTGTAACTATAACGATTCACGCTCATAAGTATACTTAGAAGTAGCTGGCAGCACCGCCAGCACAATTCCCAAGCCCCCTTATTTAACGAATGGATAGGAACCCGTTGTCTCCCGCGGGGTGCGTCAACTGCACCCCCTGCATAGAAGCGCCGTAAATGACTCGCTAACACGGGCTGTGCAACTCGCGAAGCTTCAGAGTCACAGCACTGATATACAGTCTTACCCAGCCTTCGTTAATTTCCGGGCGCTGGATTAGTTGATTACTGTGCAGTTGTCTCGGATCGAGAATGTTGGTCACGTGGGCGATATACAAGTGAATGTCTGATCATTGTTCGTATACTATATCATCAACTGCGACACATGTCTACGCATACTTTAGATAGGGGGGCAGTCAAGGTTGAGGGAAAACGCTCTGATATGGTATTAGTCCAGGCCTACTCGTCTATCTGATTTCATGCAGCTGGGTAATTATGGCTGCTCGGGACAATTTCTATATGTTCAGAGGTCACGGACTTGCGTCCTCGAGTGTATAACCCTCTGGGTCGAATTTATCTATCTACCAGTGACTCAGGGGTAGGTTCATCCTCATTCTAGGAATACTCAACGGTGTGAGGCCAGTGAGCCGCCCTAGAGAGAAGAGAACGAGTCTATGACGCGAAATCTTGCCATCGCCTCTTGAGATAGCTCAGCATTACCAGGACGCCGTAGAATTATACTCCGCATTCCGGCGTCAATGGCGGCCTCGACTTCTTTTGCATTATCACTGAGGAAGAGCCATCGCCCAACAGGGTATTCCGGATGGGATTCTGCAATCGTCCGGTAGCTCTTGACTTCTGTTTTCAGCCCAGCGTTGACTGTATCGAACCAGTCTGAGATGAGGGGTGTCAGATCTGATGGCTCCGCATCTGTGTGCTTGAATAGTAGCTTCTGCGCTGGCACAGACCCAGAGGAGTAGATCATGATCTTCACGCCGTTCTGATGCCATGCATGGAGCTTACCAGGTACATCTGGAAATAGGGGAGCCTTCAGATGGCCTGCTGCGTATCCTTCTTCCCATAGATAACCCTGGAGACTCTTGAGGTAGGAAATCTTTACGTCTCTCTCCATGAGATCCTGGACATGAGCAGCAAATTCGCCCTTGGATTGCCTGTACTCAGGCGGAAATGCATCCTTATACTTTGCGAAGTCTGGGTTATCCCACTGAGCCACGAGAGTCTCCGGGAGAGCTCTTAGAGCGTAGGGAAACTAAAACGAATGTATTAGCCCACGGCACTCGGCGTCGGCTGGTAAACGGCAACACGTCCGACGAATAATAAGACATGACATCGGCGATCGGTACGGGATAGCCTATAGGATGCAGTCGCTCCGAGACAGGGGAAAAATGTCCGAAGCCACGGCGACTTCACCGGGTCACCAGATCACGAGGACAGCAGGTGCTGTTGATCGCCGCCCCCCTATTTTAGATAGCGCCGGTGCCGATAGAATAGACAATGTGGTAGCGCAATCCAGGAAGCAGACGTGACGTGACGCAACGCATTCACTACGAAAAGCTGGGCCTTACCAAGACATCTTTGACAAAGGAGATTGGACAAACAGTGCCCTCTGTTTGCGATCCCATTAGCCAGCACGTTGGGCTAATGCAGGCGATCCCTACGATAAGATACACGATACAAGTGATAAGACCGTGGAGGAGGAGGGAGAGCGCGATTCCTTACCAATGTCTAGCAAGATAACCTGGACATCTTCTGAACTAGTAGATGCAGTCATGGTAGCAGCAACCAGCTCTGATCGTATGGTAGAGTGTTTGTGAAATCTTCGGCAGTTCTTCTTTGAACCTTGAAATTTTCACAAGCACCAGACTTGTGGTATTCTGGTAGAGAGAGAGCGGTGAGGGGTCGACTTCGTTGCCAGAGGACCCCGCGATCCAAACTCTCCTTCGCAGGAAAATTTTTCTGCAATCTCCCGTCCTGTCGCCCGATCCTTTTGCGAGCAGCCGGAGATGATGGCCGGATTAGATGAGTAAGTCAGCCTTTCTGGGTGCGCTGTAAGTGGAAAGAAAGTATGATGTGGTGTCGACGAGAAGGCGGTCAAGATGCAAAACAGAGGGAAACCCCAGACTTGGCCCACACAATTAATGCACGATATCCGTAACGGACTATTAATCCTGTATGTACAAGGTCTTGGGCAGTCAGCAGCTGCGGATTCCGATGTATTCTTGGTGGACTTAGGCTCGGTCGCATGCAGTAGACTGGTCCAGCTGCATAGGAGGCGAGCAGTGCAACTAGCCGGTTTTGGGGGACCAGTTGATGGTTTCGCAAGCACGACAGTTCAAAAACGGATGGGTGGTGGGAAGATCTGGAAAAGATGGCGGGTTAGGCGGGTCTCCAGTCCAGAAGCTCCAGACAGAGACGTTGAAGGCCAAGGGGTTGTGGCTGGTCGAATGAGAACCGCCATTCCCCAAAAGGACTACACATCCAACGGACGACGAACGAGCACGAGGACTACCCTTGTTGTCGACACCGTACTACTGCATCCCGTGCAGCATCTTGTGTAGCCAAGACAGGCTCGATTTGGGTGGCTTCACCCCACGATGTCTTAAAACCAGCGCTAGGTATCTGCTAGTATACTACCATAGTATGTGCATGACTTCTAGTCTATACATAGCCAAGAGGATTACATGATAAGGGATGATAAGACTTCATCTGTAAGTACGGAGTAGAGCTACTGATGATAGGGGACGGCGATCATGTAATGTAGAAGGGCAACAGCCAGCTCATAAATCGAGAAGACGAGAAGAAAAGAAGACGATAATACCCCAATGTCGGCATACCTACTTACATATGTAGGTGTCCTGCAGCGAACAAAACCAGCCAAGCATTGCCAATGGTCTCTCCCTGTAGCCACCAAATTGCGTCGATATGTCTGCTGTGCACCCAACCATCGCGCTGTCTTGCAGTGCCTGGCGAATCGCGAGAACGGCGTTTTCCGCCCCTCCTTTGCCTTGCGCCATGACCGATACTAGGAAGTAGTTGGTTGTTTACATCGCACCGCATAGTTGCCCCAAGAGCTTCGCCCGGCCTAGGTTGCCCTGGGTTGTGACGGTGGCGGCGGCGCCAGCAACAATAATGAGAATGCTAAGGGACGTTGGCTGCACATTGGTGCAGGCCAGCGGCTGTCTGCATCAAATTGGCATAATCGATCGCGTGCAGATGTTTTACGCGGTATTACATTCTGCGGTTATCTGGGCGGTTCTACACTGCTACGTCGTCGTCTGGACAAGAACGATAGGTACGGAGTAGGTATACGGCTGGCGACCCTGGAGAATCTGCTACACCCTTGTTGCACATCCGAACTGTTGATCAATCCGCAACCAGAAGCCGTTGAGACTATAGAACTAGAATCCTTGACAAGTATCGCCCTCTATTAAGTCGCATAAACACAGAGACTGCCTCTCATTCGCCAAAACAACTATATTACTGGTCTGGCGATGTTAATGATCGCCTTCACCGCTAGCTATAATAGGTATTCATTAATCTATTATTACCCAGCGCTTATATCATAGCATAACATAGCATAGTATAGCATAGCATAGGCGATATTACCGAGAGACACTGCGGTCCAACCCGTTGTTGGGAGCGTTTGTTTCAAACATGTCAAACAATCGTGCGTCGTTAAATGAGGGCGGACGAGAGCAATGTCTCTATATTGTGTCTCGTGCCAGATAACTGTCAATCTTGATGATCGCTAATGATTGGAACGGGACAACCGACACCATCCACACTAAGATCTATAGATTTGTCGACAGAATATCTAGCACTACACGTACATTACAGCTCTGGGCCTCTGGCATGGCATTTGTCAAGCCGAAAATAGCAATGCCCTATCTAGGACTGCTGCTGTCTTGAAGGAGTGTTTATAGCCGGGTACCGCGACCATACAAAGAAGCCGTATGGGTACTCGTCCCAATAACACAGTTGACACGTTGCACGACTGGATTGCAAATGGGGAGCCGAGCAAATTGTCAGACAGCAGTAATCCGTGTGTCTCGTGGAACGGGTGCTTCCAGTCCTGCCCAAACGGGTGAAGCGATCAACCACGATTGCATCATGGTGCAACATAACAATTATTGCCCATTACTATCCCTTCCCCATAAATGCATCTCGCAGGATCACCATAACTCATTTGCAATTGCGTGAGATCCAGCCGCGGTAATTTACATACCTTGGCCTATCGACAAGAGATGATGACAGCTTGCATCAACACACCCATTAACTATGAGGTACCTATGTACTCCGTAGACTCCGTACTATCAAGGGCTAAAACAGACGGATACCTGGACGGACAACTGACTTGCTTCGCTCGTTATCTGATACCACTATCGTGCAATGAATCTCGAGCCTGATTATCGAAAGTTTAAATTCGGGGACTTGATCAAATCGTTGATAGTTAAGTAGTGTTCGAGTGGACACCTCAGCACACCGTGGCCCCATCTGGTCATTCAACAATCTAGAAATATGTCATGGGTGATAACAGGACCCGTTTCATGAGGTGTGTATGGAGTCCGATGGTATGCACTTGAGAACTAAATGAATTGTATGTACAGATGTACCCTGGTACGATCTTGATCTTCGGAATCACTGCCCTGAAGTGTCCCGGTGTGTAGCAAGCATTATGCCGTACTTACACAGAGATGCTGTGCGCCGTTCGTTTTCCATATTTCATCTGATATGCTGATAGGCAGATAGGGTATGCTGAAGCCCGTCAACACCTTCAGAGGGCATGACACGAAAGACCCTACCTACAGCAGGGCATTCAGGAGCTTGGACATTAGCAGACTAGGTACACTAAAAAGGGTGCCGGGCGAATAAAGCAACCACACCAGAGCTGCAGGTGAAAAGGAGCTGCATAGGTAGACTCACCCAGCATTGGATAGGTACGTACATGCAAGTGGCTCTGACGGCATGTCGAACCAAGTGAAACCGAAGACGCTGGAAGGGTCTGGGACACGCAACTGACCCTTGATTGGCCGGCTAGCCAGCGGCATTTGGGGTCGCAGCAACGTGTCCAAGTGAGGCCAAGTCTTGCTGTGCCTGAACGAGGGCTGCTAAAATTGCTGGCGAGCGTGCTTAGCGTTGCCCGAAGGGTATCGTATCGAAGGACGGGCTACTTTGTGGTGTGGTCTCTCGCATGCGGTAGATGGCGTGACATGCTACTTCCATACGTGGTAGCTGGCGGTGTGGCGATCTCCGAGCATGGGCCCCTGTAAGCAACCAGACTAGAGCCATACACTAAGTTACTTGTGCTTGACTATTATGCACCGTGCATGACCTTGGCCCCATTCCTTCCACTTTTTTGCCTACTGGGAAGTTCTTCTCCAGCGAATCCTGTCCGCGTGGTCTCAGCACCCAAGACCCCACCGCTCGCCCTTTTTCAGCTTCCTGTTGGCCTGCTGCAGAGAGACAGCCCACTGCCCGCTGCAGACCTGTCTCTGATGAGAGACATGGCCATTGCTTAATTGCGCGGCAGTCACGACACTGTGACACACTAGCACTGCCCAGTTTCAGCAGCTCGGCGGCATCGCTACTGCAAGACAATGATGTAACTTGCGTTCTCATCAGCAGCCGCCGGCCAGTCTCACTTCATTCTGTTAGCCTCTGAGTCTTCCTCGCGTCTCTCGCTACCTGCTGGCGTGGCACCATGACGATGGTCTTGGCCTCAAGTTGTTGTCATGCCACAGTGGTCTGTAGCGGACTGCACTGTCGTTTCTTTCACCACAGGCCACATCCAAATCTGAATCAGAACCCATCGTCAACCAAGGCAGTGACAGAAAGAAGCCTTTCCCCCCCAACTCAGGACCGACCCAAGCTAGCTGTTCGGCCAGGTCCAGCCAGAGCCAGCGTGACCACTCGACACCACCCGTAGTCCAACCAGCTCGCCAGTTGTCTTTGTAGCGTTGCTCGCCATCTACTGTGCACTACGCAATGTACATACCTACTTACCTTGATGTACAGATTACAGTACGCGACAGTATAGGTGTACATCTCTACCTGCCTATATCACGGGAATCCCTGTCGATCTTTGTCTAGTGACTTCCCATTCGTCTCCGGACCCAGCGACAAAGCAGGTCACTCACCCCCCGGCATATCCTCCTTGTCTGTTATCTCCAAGTCGAGCTAGCCGTGTATCCTGCCGCCTCCTGAGCAGAGCAGAAGTCGTGGGCAGTGCTGGTTGTTACCTATTCAGAGCCAATTCATGCTATGCCTCTTCTGGATCGTCTCCAGTCTTGCCTGCATTGCTTCATTGTTGTTCCCACCCAATCCAGTTGATGACCAACCCACCTCCACTGGCAGGCAAGGCCTGGACTGGCTCGTTCGTTCCCCTAGTTCGTTCGAGTACCTTCGCTGGTGCGTTCATTCATCCTGTCTCCCAGCTCTGTCACTTCGTCCATCCATCCATCCCATCCCATCCTTTCCCTACCGCTCTTCTCTTTATCGAATCCTTAGCCTGCCGACCTGTTTCCTCTTTTATCTGCCATTGTCTACCTTTCTCCTTCACATCGTCACTCTCTGCCCTCTTTCTCTCTCCTTCGCCATCGTAGCATCAGCTTAGTTGTGCTTTGAGTTCGACAATCACCTGTCCCGTGTACTGGAACAACAAGACTCAAAAGCCTGACTCTGCAATCCATATCATCAGTACCTAATAACCTACCAAACGTAAAACAAACGAGCCTTCACCATCCTTTGAGCCAACGTGAGGTCCCTTTTAAGCAGCTCCGCTCCTGCCTATCACGAGCTCAGATCAAGCAATTCGTCGACTGTGGTTACCTCTTTGTCGAGACAGCTCTTAATAACCATCCAATACGTCGACCCGTGTGGTCGTAGCACCGTTGCCCGCCACTTCAATTCTGAAAGGACACACCCACTCCGATCGGATAGCGTGCTCACCACGTCACACCCGCCCCGACTCCATTGCCAACTCGGATCCGCTTCTCAGCTAGCTCCACCTTGCGACACGAACAACTACCGCAATCTCTGGTTGAACAGCGAGGTCCCGAGGAGTCATATCAACCACCGACCGGTCCGTCGAGTCATAACAACAACCCCATAGTCAACTCCTGAAACCATCCGCTCCGACTATCTTAGACTTGGACTTAGACCCGCCTGACCACCTACACCCTCTCACAACTCAACGCTCGAAAGCCAGTCTGGCTCAGCTCGGTCATCAATAAACAGAACAACACATTACCCGACTTCGTGTGATCGTCTCGTCGGATGATTCTTCTGATCGAACCCATTTCGGTGCGTTGATATTGCAGGAGCTCCGCCATCGGGCCCTAGTGCCTCGTAGCTGTGTTTGCTTATACTCTGAAAACACAGGCCTGCCTCTGTCACCACCGAGCAATTTGGCAACACGTGCCTGAGCCAGGTCACTTCTGCCTATCGACACTCTTTCAACTTTCTTAAATCATACTCATGTCCTCATAACGACCTTCCCTTTCACTTCTCTCAGGACCCTCAGTCCAGCAAATACTATTGACGATTATTTTCTTTCCCATTTGTCACATACCGAATACCCTCGATGAGCCTCTGACCCAATAACGACCTGGAGTGTTATGTTTTCTTTTCCCACTCTCGAAAACCTGTATATTGCATCTATTTAGTCACTTTGTGACACACGATCATCATTTTCTTTTTGGCTCGGCCACTTACGTTCCTCATTGTCTCTTCTCTTTTACGAACCTCTTCTCAGCTCCAAAAAACTGTACACAAAGACTGAAAAAGTAATCTCATCTTCGTTTCGATCAGACGTTCGATACCCTCAACAAAATAGACGGTCGGGGATAAACGGGCTGTACATTTGCAATTTAGTGGTGTCTACCCAGATTCCACTATCTCCTACTTCATTCGAATTCTGGTCTCCTGTTGAGACAGCGTCATGGAATGTATGCGGAACAACTTTCACGATGGCGTCTTACTCGATGGGAGGTTCCAAACCATTTCTCCACTCAACCACGGTTCTTTCGGCATGGTCTTTCTGGCCAAGGACCTACAGACCAATGATCTCGTTGCCATCAAATGCATGACCAAGCGAGCCGCCGCCAACGAGGCCTGTCAGGAGTTTGCCGTGGATGAGAGGTCCGAAGAGCTTCTTTCCCATCGTCGTCTCGGGGCCCATCCAAACATTGTCAACTTGGTACACTCCTTCGAGACCGATGCTCATTTCTACCTGGTTCTCGAATACTGCTCTCGTGGGGATCTGTACGAGGCTATTCGGACTGGATACGGCCCTCTGGAGACTGAACATGTCCGCCGATTCATGTTGGAGCTTGTTGATGCCGTTTCTTACATGCACTCCAAAGGCATCTACCACCGAGACATCAAGCCTGAGAATATCTTCCTTACCGAATCGGGCACTATGAAGCTGGGTGATTTCGGTTTAGCGACCACGTCGAAGTGGAGTTACGAGACGACAGTCGGCAGTGACCGCTATATGTCGCCTGAGCAATACGATTCGGCTGGAGCCGGATACTCGCCTGCTCAGGCCGATATCTGGGCTATTGGTATTTGTTTGCTTAACATCCTGTTCTCGCGGAACCCTTTCACTACTCCCACCGAGTCGGATCTCCTGTTCTTGGACTTCTCTCGTGACAAGCAGTCTCTCTTTGATGTCTTCCCGGCAATGTCTCAGGACACTTACGAGGTGATTGTCGAGTGCATGAACCTGGATCCCCGCAAGCGGTCCCTTGAAGGTGCGAGGGAAGCTCTCCTCCGAGCTGTCAGCTTCACCACTCTTGATGAGGGTATCGATGACTTCTGCGCCACTGAGCATACCACCCTCGCTACCGCCAATCGGGAACCTCTTCGAACTCCCTCAATTCAGAGTCCTCAGGTTGACCAAGGCGCATTCCCGTGGGCCAAAGCCCTTCATGGTGCGTCTGCTCAGCCAATTCGACAGCTTAGCATCATTCTTGATAATGAAAGCTACACCGAGGACCTGTTCCCGAAGTCGGAAGGTACAACAGATTGGTGCGCCAGTTCAGTTCTGGCACCATCCATCTCATCCGTTCGTACTTCAAATCTCGCCGCATCCGTCAACTCACTTGGCATTTCACACGCCATGGATGTCCCCAGCCGCGCTCGTGTCCAAGGAGGCCAGGTGGCTGGTTCACTACCTATTAATGTGTCTCGACCAAAGCCAGCCTTGAGCTCCATGTCCATGGTGTTTGGTCGCAAAGCTGATGCCGTTTCGAAGAGTTGGAGTGATATGTGGGAAGAGGACATCGAAGAGGAAGAAGAGGAACGTGCCCGACAACTGGAGGATCTCAAGGAGCTGAACAGTCGAACTTGGAGCCACGATAGCTCGACCGATGTCGATACTACTGTTGCCCAGCAGGATCTGCCATCCGAACTGGGGCCAGCTTCCGAGGAACTTGAAGCTTCATCTGCCAATGAAACAATTTCGAACAACATCGACGATGATCTAATTGCCGATGGATTTTTCTTTGAACATCCTATTGTTGCCAAGAAGCCCGCGCAGTCACCCCCTCGCTACTCGCCGCCGTCGAAGCGCAATGTTATCGACAAGTGGGCAGCCTTGGGAGATAAGCGCCGGGGTTTCACTCCAGCTCCGGAGCCCAAATTGACGGACATGAGTCCTAAGTCGCGCCGGCAGCATGGTTATAATTTTAATAGCTATGGGGTTGGAATGGGAATATGGGACAACGCGAATCATCTCGGTCACAAGTGGAACCGGGATCGTTCAACCTCCCGGGAGTGTCCATGGAATAAGGGCCGAGAGTCGAACTGGCGCGAAAGACGCCATGATTTCGCCGGCGTTGAGTGGGTTGGCCATTGGCAAGAAGCCCATTAAGGGCTTTGTCAATGTCGCCTCTTGTGGTTGAGCTCATCCTCCACGCTACACGGGTTTTTCGTTTTGAGTGTCTGCCAACATATCTTTCATCTTCATTTTATTCTGCCTTTTCTTGTTGTCGATAGCGGGTTATTCTTTTTCTTGGTGGTGCATTGGGACGTTAATGAGGAAAGGACCTATCGGCGTGTATGGACTCTCCTTTCTTGGATCAGAAAGTTTGGCAATCAGCAGCAGACACTCATGACGTTGGCTCGGTGGATGGGTCTAGCTTTAACTCGCTTTCTAGGTATTAGATATTCTCCTGTCACTCAAAAGAATACCAGAAGTTACCCACTCACCTTAAAAATGTTTGCCATGCTTGTTGTGTGATTTGTCTCGAGTGACTTAACCTAGTCTTGTCCATGTTTTCATGTTATCAAACTTGCGACTTTCTATGAAGCTGCGCTATGTTCCTTAGCCCAAATCTAAAGCTAGTCGTATGAGTGTTATCTGAGTTGTCGTTCTTACCAGTTAAATTCAACTTGAAGATTGTAACAAGGACTAGAAGTCTAGAGCTTGGAAGGGTATTCGATTTGCAATGATTTTTTCCCCAGGAGTGTTAACGAGGCCATGTAAGTCTAATCCTAATCCTCCTCTCTTTCAGCTCCGGCGGCGATCTTAGGTTCGCCTAAGTTCCTCACTTCCGATCGTTTGGTCCTGTGTTCTTGTTTGTGATCGGGCAAAACATGGGTAGCTGAGTCTGCGATCTAATGGCTCATATGATTGATTGATTGATTATTTACATGATACTGGCGACTCTGACCCGTTGCGCAATGTAGTGTCCTAGTTAGTCCTTGTGACAATGAAGATTACAGACCGTTCGTGAACTTTAGCTTGGTGGTTTAGATTGTTGTGAGAGATGGGATAGATTACGTAGGTAAATGGATGATATTCAATTCTGGTTGCTTGCTCATCTATTGTGTCGTTTCGTGATTGGTGGTATTGTGTTTTTTATTAATTCTTGCTTTAAAGGGATGCTGTATTTTTATGTTGGGGATGAGATTAGAGGTGTTATGTTGGCAGTTGGGTAAATTCGTTTTTGGCGGTGTTCTGTGGGGGTTGTGAAGAAGAAATCAGAGGCTCGTCAGGGGCGTTATAAACCGTACTGCTGCAGGTAGGAGCTTACTTCAGGTTAGGACTAGAGGTAGAGATACCTCGTAGACGATGATGAATCAAGGTGATGTGAAAGCAAAGTGTTGGTTGTTCCGAAAAGCCATTTCCGAAAGGAGATCGTTTCTATCGTCTAATTTTACTCTTCGCATCATGCTCTTATTTCTTTGCTTGTCATTTAGTTAATCTTACTCCTGGGAACGTTAGGTAACACTATCGCATCGTACAGGGGAGGTGAGTAGGTAAATGTCCCAATGAGAATCATTACCAGGGTACTGTGTACCTGGGCACCTTGGTATGTCGTGTGAATAAGTGCCAAACTTGATCTTCCCAGAGCCGGAGGTATGAAAACCTATCCAAAATAAGGCGTGATTGAGTAAAGGGGCTATCACCACCTCCTACCACGCCAATAGAGCGTTTCGGCTACAACTATAGTTTATATGGGTTAAAGCTAAGGATCATCGTAGTGCTGGTCTGCTCATGTTGAGGATACCATATCTACTTCTACGAGTTGTTTCAGGTGACATATTGATAAGCTGCTGAAGAGAGCTCAAGGTTGAGGGTATGGCCTCCAAGCTGTTATTTCATAAAATGGTAGTTGCAACACTGAAAGCTGGACATGGCTTCAGCTCACGAGCTATAGTAACTAGATGATCTTATCGAGGCGGTTGCCTTTATATGTTAGCTAATGGTGAATTCATGCGACGTCACATAATTGATCATCGGCTCCCTGTATGTATGGATCGCTAAAGGGCGTTTATGCGGCGGACACTGCACTTGAGCCGAACCTGGGAATGGTGACGGTCCTCCTGGTTGTCCTAATAATAAGCTACATTTCAAGCTCGATGAACCCTGTATCAGTCACGCAGGCTCTTCAAGGTGCCACCCACGTTCGTATTCTATATGTACCTAAGCATTGTCCTTACCACTTTATTGAGCAAGATAGTGAAGATAATGTGTATTTTTATCATTGATTTGACGAGGGCACCATGGTAGGTAGTATTTCGTGGCTGAGAAGGCCAGCAGGTGATTGGGCAACCTTGGAAGGAAAAGAAGGGCAGGCGGTATAGACCCCGCATCCACAGCCTCACTTCTCGCAGCGAGAGAGAGGACGTCAGCTTCATCTGGTAAAGTATGCTCCTGTGACCGTAATCTTCTTTCATATTCTAACAAAGTCCATCGACAATCGCTTAACCATTGGGACCTACGATGCGACTACTACAGCGCGACGCTGGCCATTACAGCCTTACCCCAGACCTCATTTCCGATGTTCCCCCTTACGCGATCCTGTCCCACACATGGGGACCAGACGAGGTAGTCTTTCAAGACTTAAAAAGGAGTTCGGATGGCTGGCGACAGAAGGCCGGCTACAATAAGATTAGGTTCTGCGCCAAGCAAGCGAGAAAACACAGTTTGAGATATTTCTGGGTCGATACCTGTTGCATCGACAAGTCGGATGGCAGGGAGCTTCAGACTGCAATTAACAGCATGTTCAAGTGGTATCGCGATGCGAAAATATGCTACGTCTATCTCTCGGACGTCTCCGCAAAAGATAGCGACACACCCTGGGAGATTGCTTTTCGGAACAGTAGATGGTTTACTCGTGGATGGACGCTTCAAGAGCTCATCGCCCCATTCACGGTAGAGTTTTATTCCAGAGAAGGGATATGGCTAGGGGACAAACGATCTCTGGGGCCTCAAATACGCGATATCACAGGCATCCCTGCGAATGCTCTCCGTAATACTCGATTGTCCGACTTCACTATTGCAGAACGAGAAGCGTGGATCCATAATCGCCAAACTACAATCGAGGAGGACATGATCTATTCGCTCCTAGGTATATTTGGCGTTCACATGCCGCTGATATACGGTGAGGGGCGGCAAAACGCACGGAGACGACTGCAAGAGGAGGTTGAAAAAGCTACTAAGGGTAAGGCTTGTTTCGGAAATTAATCACCAGAATAAACTTGGAGACTGACAGAAATAGGAACTCGAACTCATGACTTCTCTGTTGCCTTCAGCCTCTCCGACGTGCCCGAGATTCAGTACTTTGTTGCAAGAGAGAGTGAAATAGCAGAAGTACGCAGAACGCTAAGCTCGGATGGAAGCCGTCGTGTCGTTGTTCTCCAGGGCCTCGGCGGTATTGGCAAGACGCAGCTCACCGTTGCGTACGCAAAGCGATATAGAGATGAATATTCTGCTATATTCTGGTTAAGCATTAAAGACCAGAGCTCTATTCAAGAGAGCTTCACCGAAGCGGCTAAGCAAATATTGCGGCAGCATCCTAATGCTAAGCACCTAAATGCTCTCAACCTGCAGCACAATGATGAGGTTGTTAATGCTGTTAAAGCCTGGCTCAGTCAACCAGGCAACACCAGGTGGCTTCTTGTATACGACAATTATGACAATCCGAAATTAGGTAACGACACAGATGACGCTACGATTGATATCAACCGCTTTCTCCCCGAAGCGTACCAGGGCTCGGTCATCGTTACAACGCGATCGCCGCAAGTCAATTTGGGTCACATGATTCGGATAAGAAAAATTGAGTCAATGAATGACGGTCTTCAAATTCTAGCAACAACCTCAGGCCGACACAAACTTGACACAGATGTTGATGCAAAAGTTCTTGTGAAAGAACTTGACGGACTTCCTCTTGCTCTTGCGTCTGCTGGTGCATACATGAGGCGCGTCTCAATCGGCTTCGCTGATTACCATCGCCTTTATAAAGAATCATGGGCAAGGCTTCACACAAGCGCCCCGAATCTGGGCTCTTACCGAGACCGCACACTCTGCTCAACATGGGAGCTCTCGTACACACATATTCAGAAAGAATATCCATTAGCCGCTCATCTACTTCGTTGGTGGGCGTATTTCGACAACGAAGACATTTGGTTTGAACTTCTCCGGCTCGAAGGTGCGGTCGATCCACCGTGGATATACGAGCTGGCTGATGAAATAAACTTCAACAAAGCCATGGGTATGTTGCAAGACTATGGATTTGTCGAACCGCACATTTCATCCTCGGACCTGATTGAATCAAGGGGATATAGTATCCATGCTTGCGTACACGCTTGGTCCGTTTACGTGTTAAATTCAGATTGGGATACCAACTTAGCTAGGCTCTCCGTGAAATGCGTAGCTGAAAGGGTTCCGCCACAACATGATCGTCAATACTGGCTGCTCCAAAGACGACTTTTATCACATGCTACAGTGTGTTCTGCCGCGATAACAGATGACGACGACGGTCTAGCATGGGCCTTTCACAAACTAGGGGACCTTTACGCTGATAAAGGCAAACTGTCAGAAGCCGAAAGGATGTATTTACGTGCTCTTCGAGGGAAAGAGAAAGTACATGGACCAGACCACGAGTTAACATTAGATACGGTTAATGATCTAGGGATCGTTTACAAGAATCAAGGCAAACTGTCAGAAGCTGAAAGGATGTATTTACGTGCTCTTCGAGGGAAAGAGAAAGTACATGGACCAGACCACGAGTCAACACTAGATACGGTTAACAACCTAGGGGTCCTTTACGACAATCAAGGCAAACTGTCAGAAGCCGAAAGGATGTATTTACGCGCTCTTCGAGGGAAAGAGAAAATATATGGACCTAACCATGTTTCGACATTAAATACGGTTAACAACCTAGGGGTCCTTTACGACAATCAAGGCAAACTGTCAGAAGCTGAAAGTATATTTTTACGCGCCCTTCGAGGGAAAGAAAAAATATGTGGACCTAACCATGTTTCGACATTAAATACGGTTAACAACCTAGGGGTCCTTTACGACAATCAAGGCAAACTGTCAGAAGCTGAAAGGATGTATTTACGTGCCCTTCAAGGATACGAGAAAATATATGGACCAGACCACGGGTCAACACTAGATACGGTTAACAATCTAGGGGACCTTTATACTAAGCAAAATAGATTACCAGAGGCTGAGGAAATGTTATTGCGCGCGCGGCAAGGATACCAGGAAGCAATGGGTCTCCGAGACGTTATGAGACATCGACCAGCAATGAAAAATTTATGGTGCCTGGGAGACATACTTTTGTCTCAGGGCAAGCCAGCTGAAGCCAAAATATTACTTGAACAAGCTTACACCGGCCTGGAAGCACTTCTTGGGCCGTCGCATGAGCACGTCCAAATGTTGCGGAATACTCTGTTGGATCTGGATGAAACATTACAAAGTGAGTCGGTGCTATCAAATCTAACCTTCGTGGCACAAGAACTAATCAAATATAATAACACCAGTAGAACCTCAAAACGTTCGACGCCGAGATATAATCAAAAATATACCCAGCATTTTCTCAAGGAAACTCGGTAATGGTAGAAGCTCATAAAATGTACGTCCCGAAAGACGATTAGATCTGAGACTGGAGATCTGCGTATTATGTGTAGTCATATGAGCGTAAGACTCTGTGCGAGACTCCTACCCGAGTTGACTCAAGAAGCTCAGTGTATCCTGCGTATATGCTTAGTCCCAGTCTGAGAATGGCGATCGATAAACACCCACGTCTCAGTGGCGACCCATCCAACTCTCGGATGAGGAACGAGCCTCGGGCACAACGAACGTTGAGAACATCTAATTGGGAGGGGAGTTCCAGAAGAATGGATATCTCTTGATTGAGAATGCAATCCCGCACCACATCCTGGACGCTATCAGAGAGCAGATGGTTGCTGATATTGAGGCGTCTCTTGCGTGGCCTCGCGTGAGGTTTAACCACGGCGTGGAGCACAAAATATCTCGCAAACCCCATCACTTTCTCGACCCTTTATCACCGGGAAAGTATGGCGAACCGCCATGCGGTGGCTGTCATGGAGAACATTCTGGGACCCCGTCCGGAACCGTCATTCATTAGCAGTAACATCGCATTGCTTGGTGGTGTTGAGGTATACATATTCCTCGATGATGCTAGTGCCTAGAATGGTGCCACGGAAAACTGGCTTGGCACGCACAATGTCTACAATCGCAAGACCACATCCCTCACGAGCGCTGTTGGATCACCATCAACGAGCGAGCTGCAATCAGCCCACCGTCCCCAAGGGGTCTATATGCATGCGGGACCTCCATCTCTGGCATGCTGGTATGCCCAACTATATGGCTAACCCACGGGTCATGGTCGCCTTCATCTACTTCCCTCGATGATATCGCTCCTTCATGACTATAGAGATCCCGGTTGACTGTAAAGACGTCATCGACTCTTGGGAGCATGTGGCAATTAAGGCAGAGAACGTAGATGAGCCGATAGATCATATGAAGTACAAGGTTAAGATGAATTTCTAGCGGATTCCTAACAAAGGCCTCTTTGAGAGTGGAAGTGAGACGGACGAGAGAATGGGAAAGCTGAAGGATGTGGACTTAGAAGTCATAGAGGATAATTACTGGACTCCCGGAAAAGAGTGACTGCTTGAATTTTGCATTCATTTCCATCAACTATATTTCATTCTAGAGTCTAGCGCTCAAGTTCCCCTCAAGAAGAGAAAACTAGCAATCACAATATACTGAGATCATTTACCATTTCCCATTGCTCCTGAGCTAGACCTGAGTCTGACTTCTTCGGAATCGGCGACAGACTTGGTAGTTCATGAAAATAATAGGATGAACCTCCAACCATTCGTAAAAAGATATATCGCCTACCCCTGGCGCTGTGTTGTGGAAGAAAAATGGCGAAGAACCTCTAAATGGTGCGTTTGCGATTCGCATCGTAAATGGAAGGCCACGGAGCTGCAAGGGCAACAAGCTAGAATACAGCAATCCTATGGATTGCTGTGTTGGAGTTAGCTTGGAGGATATCTTGCAATCAATCAAGAGTCCCCAAATCGCGAATCGCATCTGGATTTGTACTCACCATTTACTAGGGTATCTCGGGAATGGGACGCATTCCCTCACCGAATGACGTTTCAAGATCTAAGCAAGGAGTCTCTCAATGCCCATTCTATAACCACCATGTGGAGACGACCCATATCTACAATAACGAGGTAAGTCTACAGGGAATTGAGGTGATCATTCAGTGGGCATCGAAACGCTTGAGGGCTTACCTTCGCTGGTCCGAATAATAAAAGGCGTACGTCTTCAAATCCCATTTGTTTTGTTTCATAACTTCGATGAGTGAATCGTAGTCGTCCATTCGCATGCCCGATCCGACAACCTCCCCAACTCCGGAGACTAGGCAGTCAGCACTCTCAGTGACTCTCGAGTCGATCGCATCCTTTTTCATGTAGAAAGCCTTGATGGGAACTGGGAAGTGTGTAAACATGATGGGTTCGCCGATTTCGTCTGTTATGCGCCGCTCGGCGGCTTATGCGATATCCGTTCCGAAAACATGAGGGTTCCTGTCCTCGTCCATGACCTCATGAGTGTTGAGCCATTCAATTGCCTCTGTATATCTCATACGGCGAAAAGGACGAGCCGGTGCTTTAAACTCCGGGTTGAGCGCCATGATGAGTTCTCTGCTCTCAGCATCGGCTAGGAGGATATCAATCACGCCACAGAGCAGGTCCCCAATGTGATTGAGAAGGTCCTCGAAGTCGATGAAGTGTAGCTCACCTTCAACATAGGTGTACTCCAATAGGTGACGGCGGGTGTGGGAATTCTCAGCCCGGAACGAGGATTGGATAGTGTAGCAGTCGCCATGAACGGGAATTTGGGTTTCAAGATAGAGCTGCGAGGTTTGGGTCAGATAGGCGCGCTCGCCGTAATACGAAAGACTGAAGAGCGAGCCACCTCCTTCAACTTGTGTCTGAACGAAGGATGGTGCGGTAGACTCGCGCATGTCATGCTCCTTATAATACCATCGGAAGGCGCTCAGAGCAGCAGAGCGCGCCTTCATCACCATAGATTCCTCTCTGCGGCGGAGGACAAGATGGCGCACGTCGGACAGCATCGACTGGTGTGCGCCTGTAGGTATGACATTGGTGAAAGAGTCTGGACCGCCGCCGATGATTTTATGATAGTCGACGTGCAGCTCGCGATCACCTGGTGCCTTGTTCTCGACTAGTACAGATTTGAGCTCGCCATAAACCTCGAGCGACGCTTGCTTTTGGAAGAGGATAGGCGCGACAACATTGACCTTGCCTTCGAAGAGGCACAGAAGCTGGCCTCGGGTATCGGTTAGATAGACGAATGGGCGAGTCTTGGAGGTCCAAATGCTCTCGATACGGCCGATCACCTTTACACGCATTCCGGCTAACAATTTAGATCCCAGGGTGACGCCCTGAGGCGTCTTTGCTGAAATGCGCAATCTTTTTGCCTCTGGAAGACTTGGGTCTTCTTGGATGGTGACATTCCGAAGCCTGACGCTTGGCTTCTTCTTCGTTCTGCTTGGCGGTCTTCTTTAAATGTTCAGCGTGACGGCTAGCTGGTTCTTCTAGTTCTGGTCCTCAGTCATAAACATCAACATCAACAGTCTTACCGGCAATAACGACCTCAGCAACGTCAATGGACTCACTGTCGCCAAACAACAACCCTCAACAATACGCATTTGCAGTTCACGTTCCCAGCAATGACGACGAAGCTAGCGATTTAATTGATAATTACCATAATCTCTCCCTACAGCCCAAATATCTACACGCACTTAAACGTGAATTCCTTTTTGCACGTTTTGCTTGGGCTTTGTTTCCGTACTTAACGATATTCGTTTATCATTCTATTGCGGCCCGGAATTTTATAATCTGGGAGAGAGAGGAATGGGTACATAAATCGATGACGAGTCTAGAATATATCAAGTTCAGAGGTAAAGGGGGCCAAGATCGAAACGGGCGCAAGTGCAAGAAACGACAGGCTGGCGCGAGGAGTCAGAAATGTTGATGAAGACTACGGGTATGAGGACGATGTATCTGAACATGTATCGTCAGATTCAGATGCGCGAATCGAAAGCAATGTCCCGATAGATCCGCCGATAGAAGAGCCTCAGGTAAGACAGGAGAGGGGTGATCCTAAGAATGCCACTCTTATATATTCTGTCCCAATAACCATTATAGGCTGGCTGATGTAAAATAAGGAACTACCTTTGCTTCTTCAACGCTGTTATAAATGCTGTGAACTTAATGCATAACTTTTAACTGACTAGCCGGGGCGATTTTCTAATTAATGGCCGGAGGCTTTCTGCTATCAACGCTGGATATATTATAAGGATTAAAGGGGGAAGAGAGTAATGGAACTTGGAAGACCAGATGAATCATGTTCGACTACTTTTTCGATAACCACCCTTGGACTACACTTGCCGCCAGACCCAATCAACATTATTGTGAACCTCTTCGTACAGTACCCAGGTAAGAACCATCTAGCAATTGATCTGGCGCATTTTCTGGGTGATAGTGCGAGTAATTCTCTTATTAAGAAATTTACTTGCTTATCTACGCTTTCTGCGCTGCAATAGGGTCACTTAACGTCTCTAGGAGCGAGACTAAATAGCAAGCATATATTTAAACTACAGCAAACGACAAGCAAAGAACCTAGGACATAATGCGAAGAGCAAAACAAGACGATAAAAACGATCTCTCTTCGAAAATAGCTTTTTAGAACAACCGACAACTTACTTAGAACCCCTACTGTTCTCGACCACGTTTTGCTTCCCTGAACTTCAGACATAGTCAGCCTTGTGGGGCTGTGCCTGCGGGTGATCGGCGGGAATTAGTCGAGCTAGTGATAAAATGATAAAAATGGGCAATAATTATCCACCTTAGGATAGAGCCGCTTGAGGTAGCAGGTCGTCAGGGGAATGCTGCCTTCGCTTCGAAGCTTCGATTCTCGGAATCACCATGAAAACGGAAAACCCCAAGGCCCTCTCCGAAATAGGCCGAGATACCTTGAAGAAGAGGAGCAGGACTTGGATAGTGTGACGTTAGGAATAGGGATAGCAAACTCGGATTCATGTGATGCGCTTCGTGCTTGGAGAAGGGAGGATGCGGGGTAATTAGCCAAGACGACGCTGATGTGCTATTAATATTTCCTACAGGTCAAGAACATGATCAAATTTATAATAAGTCCATCAATAATTCATATGCATTGCAAAAGCCAAGCGATATAACAGAAGTTATCGGAAATGAATCGGTGCTAGTAATTGTGCACGAGGTACATCTGTACGTCCGTACTTAATTTAGAGATGCAATCAAGAGGGGACCTAGGTAATCACTGCCAGAACAAAAGAGCGGGGCTACTCACTACAAATTGCAAAACAAGGGCAACTGCACTGTATTACCCTTGATATTCCGACGTCCCAACCGGTTAACCCTTTTTGTTCTGGTTTTCTTCGCGTAGGTCAACTACCTCGCCTTCTCATATGTGAGCAAACAAGAATTACCTCCACAATGGTTTCCCTAGTGACTACAACGTTGGTGCTGTCTGGGATAGTGGACGCTTTCTGGCTTCGAAGGCGTCTTTTGGGTCCATAACTTTATTACGTACATAGCCGAAGGGTCGGGTTTATTTGTAACTGTTACATCTGTACACTGTTACAGGTTAGCTATTAAACACCTAAATCCGCGATTTTCATTCGATCATACTTCCAGAGCCACGTGGTGGTGACAGGGTTTTTGTGTTCATTGTTCTCAGTTGCCACTCCCTTGGTAGTAGACGTCCTTTGAAAAGAGGAAGGTCTTGAGAGAAAGAGCACTCTATAACGTGATACCATGAATTTGCCATCCCTGAAAGCCATCTTTATCCCGTTCCTTGTACGTCCTCGCCGAGTCATGAGAACAACGCCTGGTTGACATGGAGTTGCCTTTGTGAGGAATCTTCAACTGTTTCTCTCCCAGATCCATCCCAATAGCAATATTGCAAGATAATCCGCTTTAATCCTTCTGTTTGGTATAGTGAACATTTATTTTACGGGAGACTGATTTGAAAAATCGTTATAGCTCAGCACCCCTTACACTCTGCGCATTTTTAACGTTTGCTACCTCTTGTTCACTTTGACTCCTTACTTACTTCGTACAATCCTTACTTACTTCGTACAATCCTTACTTACTTCGTACAATCCTTACTTACTTCGTACAATCCTTACGCTACTTGAATACTCAATCGACTCGGCGGGGCGGGAAGGAAGGTGGTTTATGATGGGAACTAACTCCACAACGACTTGGACGTCGAGCACTCCTTGCCCACATTCAGACGCACTAGGAGTGACAGTTTGCTGGGACTGTGCTGAGGGTGGACACGTTCGTACCTCTCCCGTGGAGGGCGATAGTACTTCGCCATCTTGGCAGAGGCTCAAGAAATTCCGAAGGAGCTTAAGCTTCCGGACTAGGAGCTATAACAGAAGCAACATATCCCTCGCGGAGACGCAAGTCTCGACGCTAGAGGTGTGCTCGCCTGAGGAAGGCCTCGAGGCCGGGTCTCCTCGCTCACGTCGATCCCAGCCTGGCCTCATACTTGTTGAGGGGCCACGGGTAGTGAGTCCCGAGGATAAATTTTTAAAACCCGACCTTCAGAGCTGGGACTCGGAATCGACCCAGATAGACGAAACTTCCCAGTTGAATCTCGCGGCGGTGGAGTCGACCGAGGAAAAGAAAAAGAAAAAGATATGGGGATTACAGAGGAGGACATTTCAGATTCTTATCGTCGTGGCAGTTATCACCTTTGCTGGCGTCATCATTGGCATAGCCGTAGCCGTATCGAAGCAAAACGGGGCCCAGTAAGCCACATGAAACCATGAGCCGTTTAATAATGCGATACTAATCACATAATTGCGCCTTATAGTTCGACTTCCTTATCGACGTCTAGCGGCGGACAAGTAAGCAGCAGCTCCCCCCCGATGTCTTTGATCACTGCCACCAAGACTATATCCTATTACGTGGCGAGCGACGCTTCCACCTTCGTTACCCTGTCCGAGACCGATATACATTCGTCATCTCGCCAAGTGGGCAGCGTGATGGCCTCAACCGGGACTACTACGACTGCGACGGGGAAAGGGGGGAACGAGCCCACCATCGTCGCTGACACTTCGACTGCATTTGTCGCAGTGCAGAAGCCATCACATACTAACGCGATTCCTTCACAGCCTAAGACCACAACTGTGGTTAGTCCGTCACCGCCGGCACAGACTTCGCAGGCTCCTTCTCCGTCTAAGCCCTCTAATTCATCGAGAATCTGTCTGGGCGACGATGGTAGCACTTACACAGATCCTGGCACCGGTCACAAGTTCAGGATCGAGTGTGCCGTGGCGCACCAGGGTAAGGACATCGAGAACTTGGAGGCTGAGACCATGCAGGACTGTATAAGCATGTGTGCGAAGAACAAATTTTGCAAGGGCGCCATTTGGTTCAACGTCGGGCCGCAGGGGACCGACCTCAACTACTGCTGGCTGAAGAGTGCGATGGACGGTGAGGTGCAGGAAAACATAGATGCTCAGTCAGTGGTGCTGTTATAGTTCACCTCCCAGGGATATGAGGGACTGGGGGGAAAGATGATTGCGAGATACACTTATTAGACTGGTATTTATGATGTTATGGCGTATACTTCGTAGACTTTGTAGATTATTCCGACCTGGTAATTGATAATACCTATTTTAAGCACCTACGTACCCTTACCTACTTGCGTTGCCTATTTGGAGGCTGATCGTCGTTAGTGTGAACATGGGTTCAATAACTGTCGGTCAACTCGGTGAGTGGTATGCTGGTAATACTGTATGGCTTGTTAGGTAAGCCACCTAGAACAGCAGTCTCACATTCGTTGGCTACTGTTTTCGTCCTCGTTTATGTGATGAGTTGGCCGGCTCACCCGAAGAGCCGCTCTACGCGCTGTGCCATCGGAGCAATATACTCTATGCAGCTGGAGATCCCCGCGTCTCACCCAACGGACATAACGCCTCGATCGAAATAGCTTTAGTATTCCTAGCTGTGAACCAGCCCTACGTTATTTGGCCCTGTGATACCTTCAGCCTGTGATGCTATTGGGTACACTAGGAAGTCAGATGGTAAAGCATGGGTGGTCTGGCTAGGCCAAGAATGGCCGAGACGGCATTCCTTGTATATTCTGCGTTGTTTTATCAAGATTAAGTTAAAAACATCTAGATGCAACATGTTGTTCGCCTCGATGCAACCCATCTTCGCTTTTATCTCTGTATCGTCACCTCCTCTGCATCAAGTTGCAAGGGTACGGTGGACAACACACAAATACCACCGCTCTGACCCTGGCCGGATCGTCACTGGGAATCCCAATACCCTGTTGACAGTTGGCATGCGTGGGTGCGAAGGGTATACCATCAAATCGAGAATTATTGACGCTTTTTTTCTTTAATTTGAAACCCAGTGAACCGGCTAACAAGTAGGGACAATGGCGTCGAACGATGAAGTCGAAATCCCGGTTCCAGCTCCTATCAAGGTTAAGCTGAGTGCCGTGGAAGAGACCATGGTCCTCACGTTATGGAGCCGTGCTCGCGATGCCGCCTCTCCGAATCCGGTCCTGGGCGACATTTACGCCCAAGGCATCCTAGATCGGGTCGATACCAGCAGTTTCAGCCCGACGATGTTTCCCCGCGATCACCGGTACGATGACTATATCACGGTTCGCGCTAAACAGCTCGACCAATGGTGCAAACTCTTCCTGGAAGCGCACGCACACGAGCCTGTCGCCGTTCTCCATCTGGCGTGTGGTCTGGACCTTCGGGCAATGAGACTCCAGCCGTCGTGCGGCGAGAACGTACACTGGATAGACCTCGATAGGCCCGAGGTCGTGAACCTACGCCGCCGTCTTATACCGGACCCGGTCCGGGCCGAAGGCGAGAACAGAGAGTGGGAATACCGGCTCTTTGGCACCTCGGTGAGCGACGAGAGCTGGATAGATGAGATCCCGCAGGACCGGCCGCTACTAGTCATTGCCGAAGGGCTCTTCCCGTACCTTACGCCGGAAGAAGCCACGACGCTGCTGCGGAGACTGGTAAAACATGCGTCGTCGGGTCAGATCGTCATGGATACTGTCGGCACGATATTAACGCGATACCATTCCTTTATGCCTCTCTTTCGGGGAATGAGTGTGCGGATGAGATGGGGGGTAGATGACGGCGAGGAGGTTGCGAGGATCCATCCGCGTTTATGTCTTGCTGAGACCGTGCTATTTCAGGATTTGCTGCCGGGGATGTTCGCTTCCGCTGCGCCGCCTTGTCTGGGTATTCTCACGCCCGTATTTTCATTGTTGCCGTCTTGGCGGACGTATGGCATGTTGCTGCGGCTGGAGTTTTAGCGGAATGGTTATATATATATTGGGCTACGTACATACCTGAGAGTAGAACATACCATTTGGGCGTGAATAATAAAGATACCCACAACCAATAGATCTTCGTCCTTTCAAAGAACTTCTGTATTGTACTCTGGATGAACACGTATTTGCTGTCTCCATGTTAGTCTAGCCACACTGCGTTCGCACAACAGCCTTGGCCATCTGGAATATTTAAGTGAGCAATGACGCCTCGATCAACATGCCAGATCTCTACGAATCCCGTCGAGTTATCCGTCAACGCAGCAATGGAATCATCAAAGGGGCTCGCCGCAACACTATTTGCGAACCCGCCACTCGTACTCGTTTCGAGTAAAAAGAGCTGGCTAGCAATCTCGCCGGCTGGACTTAGCTCGAACACGGATATGTATCCATTCCGGCTATTATTGCGGGCCCGATTCGTCGCCCAGAGATACCTGTTCTCCCGCGACAGTGAGACTTCGTCTGCCCAGTAGTCGGCGGGGTCTTGTCCCGGGTGCAGAAGGGGGTAAATATCGCCGACGAGCGATAGAGTCCCGTATTCATCAATGGAGTACTGAGCGACTTCACTAGACTCCTCAAGAACGACATACGCGTATTTGCCGTTCTCGTGAATGGCGAGGTGGCGGGGGCCTGAGCCCTCCGACGGTCCATAGATGATGCTGACAGTCGACAGAACACCTGTTTCCGGGTCGATTTTGTGTGACCAAATGATATTCCCCTTCGTGTCGGCTGATAGCAGAAACTTTTCATTGGGCGTGATGGCAGTACCATGTACGGCTGAGCCGGGACCGTACGTGTATTCTTGAATCACCCCTTTCAGCGTCCCGTTCTCGTGGACTGATAGGACGGTGCTGCAGTGCGCATCCCCGTAATAGTAGTTGCCGTATACCGAGTATGGGATTTTCCGATGGGCGTTTACGAAGATACTCCTTGAACCTGGGCACATATCGCCTCCCAAAATCCTCGCTTCAACTTTAATGTCGTACCGATCCGTCACGTCGTAGCTGACCCATGTTGGCTCTTGTGCGTTCCAGTCGGTGCCGTATAATTTTGTCTTGTCATGCTATAACATTTTATGACTAGTTAGTACGAACAATAGATACCTTCTACTGTGTGATCACGGGGCGATGTTCACATTCAAGGTAATCCATGAGCTGGCGGCAGCCACGGCGCTCTGTGCAACCAGCTTCAAGTGCCTTGTTTCATCATCGTATTCTAGTGTATAGAGGAACTCGGTGCTGAAAGTTCCGACGATAAGGTGGTGCTTCGTTACAAAAACGTCGATTTCTAGCCAAGAGAGGATCAGGAGTAGTATGGCGAAAGTCCTGAACATTGCTATCTGTAGTGATTCGGAGTCGTCTCTATGTGCTAGGTTAGAAGAAGGATGGCGAGGAAGACAACGCGGCCCCTAGGTGCCATCCCTTCAGGTCCATTGATGTTGGGACGCGGCACAGCGCGAGTGCTACGTCGGCATGTTAGATGAGGTCGTGTTAGCGCCAAACTAGGGATGCCGAATAGCAATAAGTCCTCATGGTTTGATTGTTATGCACTGGCTCAGCTTAGAGTCGACTTGTTCTTCACAAGCTGAGGAGTGATAGGTGAGCTCGCTAGCCACATAATCTACAAGGAAGCCGGTTGGTAGAGATTCTCACGCTTCGGACCCGAGAGGGCCTATCGGAGACCACTTCAGTACCACATCGACGAAGGCGCTCCGAGCTGTAGCCGGCTCTGCTTCTGTTCTGGGGCCACATGATCCTTTGTCATGTGATGGAGTCCTCCATTAGGTAATTCGCCTTACCGGCATCGCGCTTATGCACGCCGGCCGAGCACCGTGAGGTATAACACGCGAGATATACGGATGATGGGGGTCTGTTAGCCGCATGCAGCCTAGACACGTTATAGTTAACTATCGTGAGACCTTTAACAACTAGTCTGCCAGGAAAACTCCGGCTGAATTTATCACCGCAAACTTAGTGAAATGGGTCGTGTTATGCTTTCTGCTGTGTTACCTACCACATCTCACCAACGTAAATGAAATGCGCCATGTCTACTGCTGGGTGCATGGTATGTGTGCAAAGAGTAATTGAGCCTGTCCATTAACGCTCTGGTTTAGGTATCTGGAGGTCCTTGATGAGAAAATTGTAGCACGGATGAATTATTCACGGCCCTAATAGACATTCCACTGGTATAGATAATGACTGTGTCCAGGACATCATTGTACTCGAACCAGAAACCCTCATGTTGTCGAATAATAAGGCGTATCAATCCTAGATATCTGATTCATTGTATCGTCCTCGTTTGGAAAGTCAGGTCTCATATTTCTACCATATCACCCCTTTTCTGCTGGCTAGAAGTTAATGTAGCGGGTAGATGTCAGACCCAGCGTCACCATTTGAGTGCCTGTCGGACCCCTACTCCTAGTTTGGAACTCTAGGTTTCTATGCAATGCTTCATCCAAATGTGTTCACATGACTTAGCGTATATCAAGACTCTCTAGCCGATCTACTAGGATATCAAGCTGCATTCGGTCATTACCACCTAATCCTTCGGTCTTGCTAAGTTTCGTCGCAGCGGCCGTCAGTGGTTCGGCAAATCGCCGCTCAACTGAAGTGCCCACGCCGGCAGGCACGAGGTCTTTCCGACCATTGAAGAGGAAATAAGCGAAATTTGCCACCTGGAGGAGGAATATCTGATGTTCTGTCCAATATTCCAGCATAGCATCGTGATTCATCTCAGCAATAGATCTTGCGTCTGGGAAGAGGTCGTACTGTAATCGCTCGATGATTTCGGACGTTGAAAATGCATTAGTGATGTTTCCCTTGTGTGCTGCAATGATCTCCTCTTGAAGCCAACGTACGGCACAGGCGTTTAAAGCAGGGAATTGACAATTCTGCAGTAGGTCTTCCAGTATGTCTCGGCGACTCTCGTCATCCGGATCGGAGTGAAGGAGGGTACCAGCAAACCTCGTTGCAGCGTTTCTGACTTGGATATCAGGGTGGAACACCGATATCAAAGTCAAACAGTGATGATAAACCATATAATTCCTCTCTTCAGTCGACGAAATCAAGTCCCTATAGTGCAATCCTAGCCCAATGGCTAATAAGGCGTCTGCTACGCCAGGGCTACGGTTGATCTCGACCTGCGGCTCCGTACCAAGAAATAGCTGCAACATCTCAAGGTGTTCTGGGAAAAGCCGCATTCCAGGGTCAGGGTTATCAGCACCGAAGGCGTCTGTTGAGAACATCCAATAGGCAACCAAACATGCGGCCCCTCCTTGTGAGAGATGGATATCATCAACTGAATTGAACGTTTCTAGAGTCGTTACAGGATCGGTGTCGCTTGGCTGGCACAACACACGCCGAACAAAAGTTGCGGAAAAGTCAACCATACCAAGGTCTCGTAGTAAGGCCTTCAAGAGTCATGAGGGTTAGCGAGAGCGTCTATAACGAGACGAAGGCAAATACGAACCGCAAGCTGTCCGACCACAGCGTCCCGCTTCTGTAAGACCTCATCCTCCCGGAAAGCTTTTGTAGTGGTGGTTTTCCCAGGAATGACCTTTTCAGGATAGTACACTTCAAGTAAACGCGGTGACCACTGCATCTCATGTACGTTGACATAGCGCTGTAAGATACTAGTGGTGAAGGACTGCAGGAGCTTTCGATTCAAGCTCTGCTCCTCCGGGTCCTCCTGCTCAGCCTCTGGGTCGGGTGCATTCTTAGAGCCATCCCCGTGCTCATCAGGGTTGAGCACATCGATACTGGAAGTGCGAGTGGGAAGAGGTGGTCTCACGCGGCCGGAAAGTGATCGTACCAAATTGATCACTGCAGTTGTCATCTCAGGCGTTGGCTGGTAAGCTTCGAGGACTGAGACTAATGACGGCCCTAAGAATCGCGAGGGGTGTTTGGTTTTGATCCTGCGTTGGAGGATGGCGAGCATGCCAACTAATGTGATGAGACGGTCTTCTATGTCACTGAGCTTCGGTGAGGAATCGGATTCCTCTTCGTCGCCCTGACCTTCTTCCAAGCGCTTTGCTAAGGCTGCCAGCGTCTCCATGACCTTGATGATGACCTCGCGTGGATTGCCCAATCGAGCGACGGTTTCCAGACAATCCTCGCAGCCGTCAACGGCAACCAGCGTCTGGACAAGGTCCCAACCGATCTCTCGGGTGAGATCTGCATTTTGAAGGACCTCGTTCAACGTGGGCAGGATACCCGGTGTCTTGACATGATACTGTAGGATGGTGAGATAAGTGAATGGATCCTCCTTGGCGCCTTCTCGGATCGCCGTGATGGACTCTGATAGCTCAGGCATCTCGAACACGACGGGATCGCTGAGCTACCCGGGAATATTCTAAAACGGGACCAAAGAAATCCTCCGCCGGTCTGAATAACAAGTCAGTGATGGTCTCCTGGGCGAAATCAAAAAGAAAGGTGTCAGTATCTGTTGTGCTGCGGTTGTAGGCATGCAGGCACAATGACGTGTGTGAGACGGGTGAGGGGCGATTGTTCTAGATCGTGAACTGAACAGCCAGCAGAGCGCGGGGGGAACGGCCGGAGGGGTAGTATCCATACAGTAGGACCCCCGGAGTTTGGGGGCTGAGAGCTGACTTGACAGATGCACGCCCCTGTCTGGACAGATATACGTCACTAAACATCCCCTACGACCAAGCGCTAAACTACCTACATATTAAGATAAGGCGTTGCATATCAGTGGATGAGAATTCATCTAGCCCTGATTAATAGGCTGAATAATAGTGGATTTAAAAACAGGCTCTGGTAGAGAGCAGATTAGATTCGTAATGGGTTACCATTAATGAGTGCTTAATACATTATTCTCCAAAAGCAATCTGTAAGGAGTCTGGCGTACAATTGGAACACTATAAAACTATAACTTAAATCTTACTCGCCGTCTTAGCTTCTAGTTCAACAAGGCTTGCAGCTTCTGGACTCCTGATTTTACAGAGGTTGTACTAGAAATGGTTAGGATAATGCCACTATATTCGGGCTAAGCTGACAACCTTGAGAGCCTTAATCCTGTGTGATAGGAATGCTGGTGCTGAGGCGGTTTACTAAGCCATTCTACAAGCCTGCTACCGTATAATGTCATCCCCAAACTCCTGGCAGGTTAACAATACTTTCGAAAGACTATTCTAACTGTCCAAGTCCGTGGTATCAAATGCTTCTTTAATAAGAAGCGCCTCGCAAAACCCACCCCCAAACTCCAAATGTACTAGGAAGAAACGCGACGGTATTCGCAGACTTTGGGCGCAAGAGCTTCTACCATGATGTATGTCCACCATCGATGACGAGATTGTTCCCCGTCATGAAGCTGCTGGCGTTGCTGAGCAAGAAGAGCGCTGCGCCCTTGAATTCGGTAGTCTCAGCTAGTCGGCCCACTATATTACATGTCAATCATTACTTCAAGAATCGACGTTTTGGTCGCTGATAGCAAGGAACGTACTCATATTCTCAGATTCCCATTTCTCCCGTAGTCCAGGAACTTCTTCGAAGTTCTTGAGAACCATGGGCGTCAAGATGTGTCCCGGGCTAATGCAGTTAACTCGGATGCCTCCCGTGCCGTCCTTCCTGATGGGACTCCATTCCATCGCAAGATTGCGAGCTAACTGGACAACGGCAGCTTTCGACGAGTTGTATACCTGCAGTGAATTCCGTCAGATGGGATCTGGGAAAGGTGACCTCTGTTATTGCGTTGCACTTACGGGAGAAATCAACCCCTTGTTGGCCACTTGTCCTGACATACTCGCGATAAAACACATGCTGCCATGGCACTTGTACTTGAACATCTGGCGAGCGGCAGCTGTTGCAGTCATCATAACGCCCGTATAGTTGATGTCCATTATCCGCGTCACGTCTTCGCGGCTATACTCCACTGTGATAGCTCAGCTAATGGCTCTCATGGAGAACTGGGGACATCATAGAAATTTACCAGCAGGACAGATTTGCTGCACGCCTGCGGCCGCGATGATACCGTCCAGCCGCCGATGCTTGTCTGCGATTGATTCGATCGTCTTATCCAGGCCTTGGGTATCTTGGACATCTTGCTGGCAGTAATGAAGTGTTCCGCCCCATTTCTCTGCTCTTCTTGCTGCCTCGTTCCAATCTACATCTGGCTCTTTCTCACGATCGAAGCAATAGACTAGATGATATAAGTATTGTCAGCTCAACTATCGTGGAATTCTACACTTAGACTCTTAGAAGCTAAGAGATGAATACGAGGACTCACCTTTACCACCTGTTTCGACGAGGGCTTCAGCGAGAGCCAAACCCAGACCTCTTGCGCCGCCAGTCACGATGAAGACTCTCCCCGCCAAATCGAAGTCCGCTAGCTGTTTCTGACCTACACTTTCATCGCGGCTGGGGCCGAGCCCAATAGCGGGATTCTTCTCAGGTGCCGGAGGCACTGGCGCTTTTCCACGCCGGCTTTCGACATTTGCAGATTGATTGCTGACCGTGGAGACAGATTGCGATGAGTGCAGCAGTCTGCGTTGTACTATCAATGCAGAATTTGCTAATGCTGTCTTTGGGACGACACGCACATTCTGCCTGCAGCGTCGGGTGACGGTCCTTAGTAGAGGTTGCGACATGTTCAGTATCGATGTTCCAGCCCTGATAAGCGACGCCCAGGTGAATAGGTAGTCCGATAAAGCAATGACATAGGTCTCACATCAGACGAAAGTGACTGATCAGCGGTGCAAAGCTGGGCTATATATATATTCTACGCTTTATGATTTCTGCAACTCACGATAATCGATAATCGAGAGCCGATGCGGCCGGAATGAAATGTCCGTCTATGTAGAGTGGCCCCCAGGCGGGACGAGCGAAGAAAACATGGTAGCCAGTTGCCATTGATGTCAAGAGCAGGCTTCTAGACGTAATATAGAACGCTGAGGCAGATCTTCCTACAGCAAATTGTTCGGCTTGCACGGCTCGTTCGTGCCACACATCTTGTTAAGACATGGAAAAGGGAACTTTCGCCTTGGCAGGTGAGGCGGTGTTGTAAAATAATATTAGCTCCACCCACCATTTATTACGCAAGTTACTGTCATCCTTTGCAATACCGCTCTAGAAGCTTGCAGTTCCTGATAAGATAATAAGTAAAGATCGCCGGTCCGGTGCTCTGGTTGTGACATCACGGGTGAAATCATACTACCTTCTTGGCACGGGTTGTGGGGGATGCTAGCTTCCCAGCTATTCGGATTATGGGTACGCTGTTTCGAAGTCTGTTGCAGCAAGGCTACAGCTAGTCTACTAAATTTTTTGTACCTACAATAATTAAATGGAACATTAGATTGAGATCTTGCATGGTAAGTTCCATTTGTCTGTGCTAGCCAGGTACGCAGCTGACTTAGTCGTGGCATACGGACTTGAATCTACTCATGAACACATTGCTATGGCATAAAGTATTGGGACCACGCATTGAAGAAAGTAAGCTCCGGTCGCTGATAACAGTCACAATGAATTGATTCTAGAGGCGATTGTGATCTTCTCACCCACAATCCGGTTTGGGCCAGCAACATTCACGAGAGCTGCAAAATCTTCTCAACTGCTAGGCTCAATCCAACTGGATCCTGCATAGCACTAGCGCTCAAACCCAGTGTTGGGTTGTCTTAACATGAATCGCAGACGAGTGCCCACGGCAGTGGCGGATAGTCCAAGACATCGTTGACGATTTGTCTGAAGATGAATTCTGGGCTTTCATCATCGATGGGTAGAAAGTTGTGGTGGCGCAGTTTTTGGAGCGCTATTGCATGTTTTCTTGTAAATAGATTTGACACATAGCTTTGCGACCAGATTGCTGTTGAACCCAGGATGAAAACATCTCACTACTTCTTGCAATAAATTCGTTTCGTCAATCATAGTATAGTGAAGTGGGTATCGAATGCTGTGCCAAGCGATCATAGTTCAAAGAAGGGCAATTTAAGTAGTCAAACTTTATTTATTTATTTATTCATTGAATTTCTCGTTTCTATTTACCTTATTCTCACAGTAGAAGTGTAACAGCAGCTATAACCATACAACTCCACAAAGTGAGCGCTCCCGCGGTAACCGAGCCGGCACCACTCGCCGGCGTGGAAGAAGCCGACTGGGACGCCGGCGAAGGTGGCAGCGTCTGTGTCGGGATCGAAGGCGCCCCAGACTCTGCCGTAAGCAGACCACCGAACCCGGAACGTGGCGGTGGTGTTCCCGTATCGATTGCCAGCGTGCTAATAGTGTTCTGCGGCACCAGGTCCGTCAGGATGAGTACATTCGACGTGTTGATCGTCGATCTCGATAGAGTTGTGCTGCTACTACTGTTTTTCGGGGCACTGAAAGTCGGCATGCTTAGTGATGCGGTCAGGAGTGCGGTGGGGGTGGAGAGTAGGGACGTTATGATGAGGATTGTCGAGGATGCTGTAGCTGTTGGGGTTAACGTTGGGGTTGGTATCCGCGTCGTAGGTAGAGTGCCGTTGTTACTGTGTGCGTTGTTCCACGTCGCGAGGAGACATTGTTTCGTCAGGGCGTTGTCGACGAGGCGCCCGTTTTGGTTCGATGGTGTTAGGCTTAGTAGATACGATGTGCTAAAGCTGCCGGCGCCCCAGGCGACTAGGCCCGTGAATACATCCGAGTTGGTGTTGATGAATGAGTTTTGGGCGCAGAATGCCGTCATGCACTGTGCTATATGTTAGTTATAAAGTGCTTTTCGGACTCCGTTTCATAAGTCAAGATTTTTTTTCAACTGACCGAAACATCGCTTGAAGCCCCAGTTTCACTGATAAAAGCCTTCCTTCCCTTACTCCGCAAGTACTGCGCAACCGTCGTGAAGGCATCCACGTTGTTTGTGGTACAAGGGGCATGAGTGCCAGAATTGTCCTCATCAAGATACTTGTGAATATCTAGGAGGAGTTTATCGTTGCTCCCATCAGGGTTCGTGATGGCGAGTAACGCATCCGCACTTCCGCTCGAGACCAGCGTCGCCGCGCTGTCAAAGTTCGTACCGGGGAGCAATATCATCTGGGATGTAGCTCCGGCCTTACGAATAGCCGTAACGGCCTTTTGACAAGTCTGCGCCCATGTGCTCACGTCGAGGTCGTGAGGCTCATTCATGAGCTCGAAGATGATCTTGTCGTTTGTGGCATATTTGCCTGCGAGTTGCGCCCAGAAGCTAGCGAACTGCTCATCCGTTGGACCTCCTTGGCCTACGATCTCTCCATTCCACCGCGCGAAATTGTGGATGTCTACCATGCAATAGGCGCCCGTATCGAGACACGACTGCACCAATTGGTCGTATTTTGCTAGGTTTGAGGTATCTAGGTCGCCGCCTAGTTTGTTGTTCACAAGAAACTGCCATGACGTTGCTATTCGACGATTAGCTCTCTGTTACTATACGGCAGCACAAGCTGGTTCGTACGTATTCTTAATACGTTCATCCCATCATCCTTCACGAAATGATTCATTTGACTGGGTCCATCGCTTAGAGGTAGTTGTGCAGACCCGAGTGGGCAGGTCCCCTGATCATGACTTAGCATAGAGACTCGATTATGATTGGTCTATAACGGTTTGGTAGTCTTACATCGATCTGACACCCAAACTCGCCTCCCGCTACAGCTACTCCCTATTTCGAAATTCCTATCAGCATAGCTGTTCGCGCATTTTGGTTGTGTTTCATGAGATAACTAGTAAAACGTACTAGGAATTGAACTTTGGCAAAAACTGCCGGTAATAGGGCAAGAGAGACAAATGCCGGTAAATACATGGTCAACATGATAAAACGAAAAGAACGGTGAGTATATACAAGAAATGAAGTGAGAGATGAAAAGAACGGAAGCAAACGTGACAAAGCACAGAAAGCGAAGAGAAAAAAAAAAGAGAACCAGCCAAATGCTCTCTGACCACGAGAAGCGTTTGAGATGAAAAAGACTGTCTCAAACCAAGACATATGCTACCTACCTGGGTGCTCATGCATATGTATACATAACCGAACGATCAATCGGCACATGGATCGATGCTACCGCGGATGAGGAAGGTTGCATAGGGGACGCGAACCCTGGTCGTGCGCCTCAAAAGCTCCGATGAGTCCAGGCCCCATTGGTCAAGGACCAGCCCGATTGGTATTGACATCAAACACGGCGTGTCTCAGATTGAGCGCACAGGCCAGGTTATCGGTCCGTCAAATCCAGGTTGTAGGTAACTAACACTTCCCGTGGCGTACCGGACCAGAGACCGGACGAGAACACGGTGGTTGAATTGGCGTGGCTCGATATATACAAGGCCAATCAGGATCATACCTCGGTACAGATCTCCATCTGTTAGTCTAGGTGTTAATGGCTCTAATCCTGATATGTAGATCCCATTATATATACAAATATTTCCTACTGTATGGACGTCTAGCAAATTGATTATTACTAGGGACGATCGTACAAGAGGACCTAACCTAGTGTAGTGTAGATACAGGCGAGAGGCAGAGATAATTTCGACCGACACTTGAATTCTATATGCCGCTGTCCAACCCCAAAAACGCCAGAGTAACCCAAAAATAGTAGATGCTAATATCATCATCATCCCTCGTCCTCCCATACCAGAAATCCTGAAGGACTACAGCCTCGCCTCTCGCGTAGGAAATGGGAGGACCAATTTAATCCATGGTAACACACAATACGAATACACAAAACAAGTCAGGCTACAGCATCAGTCCTCCCATTCTTCATCGTACTGATCGATCAGACGATTTTCATCGTCGCGGTTACTTCTCCCCCTCGTGGTGGGTGATCCCGAGAGATAGTGGTATCCCCTCCGACTTGGGATGAGCCGAGCACAGGACGAGGTGGCAATGACGAATATGTCCTGCGACTGAAGTTAATCAAACCGAGAGCTATGCGATGGTAAGTTTGGTGAGACTCGAGGACGGCTTACGCAGATAAAGCTCCACACGCTTGCCCACATCGAGTAGTTGGGTAGCTGCCTCCAGCCTCGGGCGTTGCCAACTGTCCGGTTATAGAAGACGCCGCCCAGCAGGTAGACCAGGACGGCCACGACCAAGATGATGGCGAAGACAGAGCCGGGTCCGACGCTTCCGGGCTTGTGTGGCTCGGCGGCGGCGCAGGCGTGCGCTGACTTGACCTTGAAGACATAGTTGCATTCTTCGGGATCTGCGGCAATGAAGGAGACCTGGGCGTTCCCACCAAGCGCGTCTCTGTCACAGCTGAAGAATATGGTTGTGGACTTTCTGCGGATCTTATCCTCTTCCTCGTCATCATCATCCTCCTTCTTGCTCGTGCTCACATCGCCCCCAATCTTCTTGGAAGACAGCGGTTCGTCGTCATTCTCGTAGTCTCTGTAAGCTGCGCCGGCGTGCACGGCGCTCCTATCGCCCAAGCTCCGAGATCTTGACTTCTTCTTCCCACACAGGGAGCCACCTGTGTACTGTAAAACCAGTTCCTTTCCCCGTGTTACCAGATTGGATGACTGGAAGCCAAGGCTATAGTAATCTCCCTCGGAGATGTAATATGCGCTGATATTCTGCCACTTGCTCTCTTCGATATCCTTCACGTCCTCAATGGGCTCGACGACGGCGTTGCAAATATTCAAGGTGAAGTTGGAGCCGTAGTCCCAGCCCCTCGCTTTGTAGTCAGTTAGAGGCGCGCCGCGACTGTGGGAGGGCCGGGAGCCGTCGGGCTTGGATTTTATGGCGGCGTCGGCCCTGAGATCGAAGAAGGCGCCAGATGTCGAGGAAACGGTGCAAGCGGTTGTGGTCGTAGTAGGTTCGGCATCGGATGCGGCGGCAGCGGCGGATGTGAAAGCGAGAAGAGAAAGGAGGGCCGGGTATGCCGGCGACGAAATCATGGTGGTGAAGCGCATGTCGGCCGCTTCTGTGTCCCGTACCCAGATTAGCTCTTCGCCTGCGAATGCGCCGTTTGATGCGGTTGATCTTGACGGCGGGAACGGAGACTAATGGTAGTCAAACGAATGTCAGCCAATCAAGGCGACCAAGAAAATATTGAATTTATGACGTTGATGCTTCTTGAAGACGCCTGAGCTTGGTATCATGGATTTAGTAACAAGAGACTCGACACAATGGCCGTGGTTTCACGATGGATTGAGACCAATGTGTTTAGTGTTTAGTGTACAGTACGCTATGCTCATACCTGTCTAGTTTCCCCTGCCAAGGTCCCTCGACCCAGTAATATGCATTGGAAGGTACTTACTTTACATGCATATTTCTCTTAGGTCTCTATTAAGGTATTATTCACCAATTTTGTCTGTCCTCATCTAGTTACACTCTTTCCCTCCGACATATCTACTATTTCTCTCTTCTGCTGATTATCTCTCATTTATACAACCCGATTTCAGCCTAGTTATAACAGGCCTAAAGATATGTTTATTACATTATACACGAGCCGGAGTCTCGCTACTTACTCAGTCTTCATCTGACTGTAAACAAGCCGATACGTCACCTGAAAATCTTATATACGCAAGCTGAACTGTCCGGCTGCCTTAAGTAGAATTGACGCCGCGGTACGGCTAAAATTGCAGTGAAAAATCCCAAGCGTCTGGTGTCCTACATCTTCTCCGTGAGTGCTAAAAATGCAGTGAAGCTTAAGCGAAGTAGCACGAACGGCACGTGCCGTTGGCTTCCTATTGGCAGAAGGGTTCCGGCTTTAGCATGGTCGATAACAGGCCAGCAATCTTAGCCTTTAGGGATAGAATTGCGTAGACGTTTTTGTTAAGACAACGTATTAGCACAACGAAGGCAGTTAGAACTAAAACACGGCGGAATAAAGGACCCAGAAGGTATTCGAGAACGAGGGAAGATATTGAAGGGCTCACTTGAGTCCTTCATGAGCGGTTTAAACCTTGCGCTCGGTCTTGGTAGCTACGTATGTTGGATAGATAAACTTATCCAGCGGTATAGTGTCCGGTAGAGCCTCATCTGTATCCTCCCCATGAGATGTAAAAATTCAGCGAAAACGACGGTTAGTCTTGGCAAGATTTAAGGTATCAAAATCTTATTCGCTATCGTAGTGTCTGCCTCGAACTCTTCATCCTCTCCGCGGGGGCTAAAAATGCAGTGAAAAAGCCTGAAAAACTAGGCATGACACAGAGATTTTTAGGTATCAATTCTTCTCTGTTTTCGGAGTACTGCCATAATTGTAACCTATTAATTAGACCGTACAGGCTCGCCCCGCACTTTTTGACTTTTTACTCAAATCTGGCGACGAACCGAGGAAGAGATCCTGTTCTTGGATAGATAGTCTGCTTTCAATACGCTACTAACAATTAGTAACCTTCAGAACTGGGCTATCATAGAGCTTCTGCCGGACCAGTGAGACTTACGACCTTCAATCCTCACAATCTTCTGTTCTTTTCTTCTGGCTCTCGGGATGGGTATCGGTGCTCCATCGTATATATTGCAACCCCTCTTTTGATTGGTGACAAATTGACGGAGCACTGGGAAATAAGATCTGGACCGCTTCGACAATGCCTTTATATTGATGTCTAGATAGAAAGGACAATATCGAGTATTCATGATTCGGCTGGTTGCGCATGAATATGCGTTAGATGGTAGCCCTCGTTGCTAATTTGTGGCTATGAGGCCGGACTTCTGTCAACTAAGAGAGTATTCCCTCGCAAGCTCTTACTTAAGCTCCTTTCCCATCTTCTTCCCAAGGAATAGGGGTTGAAACGCTAAATGTAAGTCGAGTATATCTTCGGAGGGTGATACGACTATTATGGTCGTTTTCCAAGATGGAATCTGTCGTAAGAGGTCTCATGCCTATGCCACCTTGGTGATGCTCGAGGGGATTCTCGACCAAATGACAAGTTACCATCCCATCACCAATCCTACTCCATTTCTATGCCATTGAAAAGTTAGATGAGTGTTCAACACCCTTTGGTCGGCGCAATTGCAACCTTTATTTTCGTGCGAGCAATGCTACATACACTATCGGGTGCTACGCCGCGGTAGTGCATTGAGTACCCAGGAAACATTGAACTTGAGACTAACCTTTGCTATTAATCATTCGATTCCTCATTCTGCTCATGATCTCTTGACTCCTTGTGGCCCCCAATGCACACCACAATACGAGAGTCTTGGCTCGCTAGAGATCACTCCGCGGCGCAGTCACTTACCATTCGTTCGCACATCCGCAGTTACGCGATAGGTATTCCATACATACAAGGGTGCTTAACCTGGATTGCCTGTTACGTCACTGCCCAAAATGGAAATACAAACAGGAAGCCTTGCTGATCCTTCAGGCAGCCGTTTAAACGACTTCTCACTCATAATTAAGATGAGACACAGAGACGCTCGATCTAACAAGAAGGGCGCTTAGTTCAATTGTTGAAGTAGTCAATTGACGGGAGTCCTAGGTATATTGGTAGTTAATTGAATCAATTCGACACGCAACATGGCGTGCAAGAGATACGACGACGACGGATTCGCGGGCGGGCCCGCGACCGCTAGTCCGGAAACCCACTTCGGCGACGAGGGCGTCGGCGACAGGACGAACGACGTCTGGTTCGAGCACTCGTCCGGCAAGCGGATCGACACGGACACGCTGATCGCGGGATCGCTGGCACAGCAGTATCCGAGCCTACAGCTAACGATCGCGCCAACGAGCAACGGGCTAAACCTGCTCAACTACGCGGCGGCCGGACACGCGCGGTGCCGGGCCATCGCAGAGAAGCCGGGGGCGAGCTCCGGGGTGTTCTCCCCCGTCGCCTGGACGGTGTACGTGCCGCCCGCGCGGCGCATCGACGGCGACCCGGGCGCGCTGGCGCAGAAGCTCAACTTCGGCAAGTTCGAGTATCGCTGGCGCGGCCACGACTTCCTCGTGTACGTCGTCGACGGGCGGGATGGGACCCAGGCGTACGCGGCCTACACGAACCACTATGTGCTCTCGACCGAGCGCGAGCATGCCGAGGCTCTGCTGCTGGCCGCCGGCAGCTGGGCTAATGAGTTGCATGGCGAGGTCTGGGTGTTCGACCAGGGCTATTGGCAGAAGAACGCGGAGCTGTTCCGCAGCATCATGGGCGCCTCGTGGGATAGTGTCATTCTCGATGCCGATATGAAGAGGGCCATCATCGATGATCATAACTCTTTCTTCGACTCTCGCGATGCGTATTCCCGGCTGAAGGTGCCTTGGAAGCGTGGCATCATCTACCACGGGCCACCTGGTAATGGCAAGACTATTTCGATCAAGGCGACTATGCACATGTTATATGATCGGGAGGATCCTGTGCCGACTTTGTATGTGCGGTCGTTGGCTTCGGTGAGTAGCCTCATTAGCTATACTTATTTCAAGGATGCAAGCCGCTGATATTGAGAAGTTTGCTGGACCAGAATACGCACTTATGTCGATTTTTAAGAAGGCGAGGCAATTCGCACCTTGCTATCTGGTATTTGAAGACTTAGATAGCATCGTCTCGGACCAAGTGCGCAGCTACTTCTTGAACGAGGTTGACGGGCTCAAGAACAACGATGGGATCTTCATGATCGGGTCAACGAACCATTTGGATCGCTTAGATCCGGGTATTTCTGTAAGTTGATGACTTGTAGTTCCCTACGTCCTGTTCAGTCTTCTCGGTCTTATTGGGTTAGGTAAGGTAGAACTAATTTGCAGTAGAAACGTCCCTCCCGATTCGACAGGAAATATTTCTTCCCGGATCCAAACCTAGAGCAGCGCATCGCGTACTGCAAATTCTGGCAGAGGAAACTGGCCGACAACAAGGATATCGAGTTCCCCAATGAGCTATGTGAAGCTATCGCCGAGATCACGGATAAGTTCAGTTTCGCATACATGCAGGAAGCCTTCGTAGCGGCGCTTTTGGCAATCGCTCGACGGTCGAAGGGTGGGGATCGGCGCAGCCAGGAACCGCTGACGCGGGACGTGGGCGATGGCTGGCTGGACGTCTGCGATAGTGGTGATGATGATCATGGTGATTTGGACGATCTCCCCTTGTGGGTTGAGATCAAGAAGCAGATTGAGACACTGCGGGAGGGTATGGAATCTGAGACATGAGATATGAAGGGGACTCCTGACGTCGAATCTTGTAGAAAATCGGCAACTGGCTTCTTATTGATTACTTGACATGGGAAGAAAAATCAAGTTGACTCTTTTTAGCACGATTCTTCTTCTTGTTTCCTTGCAAATGAATAAGGTGCGTTACACGAAAGTGAGATGGTCCCTTGCGTTGATTTGGTGGTATAAGTCAGGAGTAGGCAACCGAAACATTTCTATTTCTAGCTAGGCGACAATGTCTTGACGAGGGAGCTGAGTTATCGCTTTGTTATATTCTCAATGGTCGTGAGAACTACCCATATCCCGTATCTCGCGACATCTTCGAGTGTCGCCACAAACTCAGAACTGTGTTACACGCTGCAGGCATCAAGCAAGCTTTGCGCTTAAATCAACATAGAACGTGAGCAGCGCCCGTCAGGCAACGCAGCGGGGATGTTCCCAAGGCATAAAAGGCCATGAAGGTAGCACTATGGCCTACTCTTTAACCACTTGACCCTATAGCGCCCAACGACAAGCTGTGCAACTACCTTACTACGTTCACCCGATTCTCCGAACCTACCTTGGCTGGGTCTCCCTTCAAGTACCTCGTCATGTGCCGAGAGCGATACAAGGGATACGCCGACTGCAAGCACTTGCACCCGCAGGGCACAGTGATGAAGCCGAGGAAATGCGCGGAGTTCATCGCGACAGGGCGGTGCACGAAGGGAAAGAAGTACGTCCTCATGGCCGAGGAGGGCACGCCGATGTGTCGGAAGTGCTTGCAGCTGGCGTCTCGGCTCATGGAAACCATAGGCAGCCCCGATGACGAGTGCAAAGACTCGACGTGGGAGCTGTGGCGCCGCATCGGCTGGCCCTATGAGGAGGCTATAGTCGTGTTCAACGAGGTCCTCGACCATATGTACGATGAGATGAAGAGATGGGAAGGACCGCGCCATAACCACCAGACCCTCATCGCCAGGTGGATAGTTATTTTTGACGAGTTTAAGGACTGGCTGCGCCAGAGGCTCCAGAAGAAGAATGCGCAGGGCCGCCTTTACTTCCCCCCTGGCGAAGAGAAGACGGTCTTGCACCATCTTGTGAAATGGACATGTGAGTCATATTCCTGTGTATTTCCATACATATACATGTTACCTATGTGATGGTCCACAACAACTGAACTGAAATTATTACAGTGCTCAATATGGCACAAGGCGAATTCAACAAGCTCAATATTGCAGTCTTCAGGGAAGGATTGGACATGGCGTTCAATAATATCATCTATGAGTGGGATACGCACTGGGACGAAGAGCCTTGCCCTGACTGTGCGAGGGAGGAGTTCACCAAGTATTGGACGAACTGGACAGATTGGTTGAGAAAAGGGGACAAGGCATTGACGCAAGGGAGAAACGAGAGTTCGATGGAGCCGGTGTCGGAGACGGAAACAGAAGAATAAGGATCTATTGGGCGTCAATGAATACTCACACGACTGCAAAATAATAACACTACTGTGGCGCCTTTCACACAGGGCTCCCACTACACACTTTGCCACTCCCTTACTTGGTTCCTACGGGTTTGCCCCCCTAACAAGTTGTCTCACTAGAGGAGCGATCGTTGGTTACCTAGGGAAATCGGACCCAAGACGCTGGAACCGCCTTGGCCACTGGTTAGTTCATCACAAGAGTTGATCTCCGAATTCAGGGTTGAAGGGGCTACGATTCAACAACACAATGTCACATAGTAGAATGCAACAAGTGGTTTAAGTCTTTTGTGTGTGTAGAAGAAAGTGTTGAACCTATCGCCTCAGCTAGTATACGGAACAGTTCTCTTTCCTTATTCATTTCCGATAAGATTGTGAGTCGTCACCATCTCCCATCGTCCAAGCCCTAATAATCGCGATGAGAAATAATATCAAGCGACCTGTATAGCTTGTTTCTCTAGTAATCATACATATAGTCGTCGTCGTCATCCTCCGTTTGAATTCGACAACGAGCTTTCGTCTTCTCAATCTCCAAAACAGCCAAGGAGTCGAAGAAGCTCGACCAAAGCACAAAATTGATTACCGTATAGTAGTCGTATGACTTATAAATATTTCCTTCAACGTCATCAGCCGATAGCCCGCAAGTGTCGTGCCAATTCAGTTTGAGCTTGACCGTATGCAAAGTCGTGAACTCCTTTGAGAGGAAATCCACGACCCGCCTCTGATCGTCTAGGGAGAAGAGTGGTTCGTCTCCTACTTCTATCTCTATGGTTTTTATTTTCTCTTGTAAGTCCAGGCTGAGTTGCTTCGCGGGCGCCAGTGCGGTAGCCGATGGTTTATCAAGTTTGCAGTAGAAGAGGGAACCTGACGTAGTGAGATGAGGAATGTGACCAGGTAGCGAAGGATGATATGGGGGCGTGTTAATGTATTTGTCGAACATGGACATATGACCAAATACATCCTCTTGAAGACTGAGAATGTCTCCGTTCCTATCAAAGGGGAGACTATACTGCGAGGGCTGTCCGTAACGCCTGATGGCCTGTAAACGTGTAGCTCTACAGATTTGGAAGGTAGACATGGAAGCCCAGAGACGTGGTTTGTAGAAAATGAAAATCGGGTAACAGCTCGCCTCGTGAACAAAGGTCACACGGCCCTGAAGCTTATATGGCTTGTCTAAGTACTGGAGGATATGAGATGTTATTTCGTTTGGTAGGTACACTGGTCGAAGTTCGGGATATGTCTGGGCGGGAGGCGAAGGGGCGTCGGCGTCGGCGTCATAGCCTACACATGTCGTGCTACATCGAATGAAGTCGGTAAATAGGTGATGAATACATGTCATTTGATCACCTGTCAGTATTCCCTGTCCCTGGCGGCGTATTATCAAGGTCTGTAGGGATTGGGCTCCGGCCATCTTTATCGATACTCCAAATGAAAGAGCTTGATAGAACTTCGGAAGTCGATAAGGTTCTCAAACGAATACAAAAACAATGGATAATCAACCTATAGACTTTATAGCAGAGATAGTAAAAAAGGCAGCAGTTGCAGAGAATGCTTATTTATATGTAGGGAAGGTACTTATTACCTACTGGTATCCAGCTGGTGAATATTCATTTCCGCCAACCAAGAACAACAGAAGACAAACCGATTTAAAAGGGAGGATTATAGATTGCTAGCGCCACTAGCCTTGCATGGTACAAACGCAAACAAACATCCAATAGTAAATGAACAATAATCAAGAATTTTGTCATTATCCTCATCTTAACATACTAAACTCACACCTATCGTATCGTGGGTTGCTGTAGATCCGCCATGCGCCATCTCAACATTTCAAAAAAAGAAATCGAGTACCTCCGTTTGTCCCTCGATACCGCGCTCTTTTGAACTAATTTACATACCAGCTCGTCATCACATTGTAGTTTACTTCAGATACTTCATAATCTCTTCCCTTTCACCCACAGGTATCGTGTGCAACAGCTCCTTCAAACCCTTGAGGGCGGCAGCCTTGTCGTTGCTCATCAGCTCGGCCATCTGTTGAGATACAGACTCTGCCTTCATCTGCTCCACCTTGCTCGAGATAGTCTTAGCGTTCTCCTCGTACCACGTCACCACCTCCCTATCGCTGTGAGAGAATTTGGCGATGCCTGACCATGCAGCCAGCATGCGTAGATGGTTCTGTCTTGTCTCGACAGAGGCTGTGCTGCTAGAATCCGTAGTCTTGAGTCCAGACGTGGCGGCCATGCGCTTGAGGATGTATTCCTCGTTCAGTCGTCTGCGCGCACGCCAGTAGAAGAAGCGACGGGCATTCTTCCATTCAATGGCCTCGCGGATTGTGCCCTTGGCCTTCATACGACCAGCACGGTCATGTAGATCGGCAAACTGGATGCTAATCTGCGCGTAGATGGGCAACAGTTGCTTCTCCCTCTCCGTCATCTGTGTCTTCAGATGCTCTAGTTGGTCCTTCGACAAGTCCTTCTCCGCAGCCTGCTTCTTGAGCGTGGCGTAGGTCGGGTCAAGACGAGCCATGGTCTCGAGCTGTTTATCCTTCTTGTACTTAATGCCGATGATACCCTCAGGTTCGAGAACACCAGCACGGGATTCAACGTCGGCATACATTTCCATGGCAACGGGGTTGATGGTGGGGTCGACGACTACCCAAGAGCCACCACGCAACTCGCCGAAAGGTGGAATATATACGAAGATCGGCTGTTCGTATTTGACGAGGGCGTCAACAATGTACGATCCATACTTCAAGACCTCATTGTACATGTCTCGCTGACCACCAGAGAATCCTCTCCAGTTTGCGAGGATCATGAGAGGCAACTGCTCACCATGATTGAAGTCATTGATAGCCTGAGCCGTCTTGAAAGCCGAATTGGGGTACCAAACACCGCCAGCTTCGTTGGTGACCTGCTCTACGGAGTCGGGGTTGGCGGGATCGGCAGGAGTAATGTTCTCCACAGTTCGTGTCTCGACAGCGATGACACCCATAGGAATGCCACCAAGACGGGCGCGGCCGACGACGACTGTGCGAGCCCAGCCGCCAAGTGTCTCCACAAACGAGTCCTTGTCGAACAAACCAGACTGGAAGCCATCCTCATCTTGCTTACCACCGATAAGCCACCTAACATCGTAAGGCTGCTTGTTGGGTGGCGTGTATACGATCTCACGATCCCAAGTGTCGATGCTGGGGGTGACTGGGACTGGGAGGTTGCGTTGGGCGGGAATGAACGACAGCCACTCAACGATCTTGGACACACCAGCAAAGTCGTCATTGGCAGTCATGTGAGAAACACCGTTACGGTACATGATTTGAGTGCCACCAAGTTGCAGGTTTGAGGTATAGACTTCGCGTCCAAGCAAGTTGTTCAAGGCACCAGCACCCGTAAGAATGATTGGCTGGCCTTCGATCTGAATAGCACGTTGACCCAGACGAACGAGATACGCACCAATACCTATTATCGTTAGTTGAGTGTTTACAAAGAGAGAAAAAGACAATGAACTCACCAATGGATCGGCAGGTAATAAGGGTAATGGTGAAGATGTCATTGTAGGCTCGGCTTGTAGCACCAGCGATGAGACCAGAACCTCTCAGGCATTCGACACCTAGACCATCTTCAGCACCGATGATGGCGACAATCTTATGCCGCTGCTCTCCATCCTCGCTGATCGGTTCCGTGATCACGTCTCGTGTTGTGCCCTCTTCAAATCTCTTCTTCGTAGCTTCATCGAGGTACAAGTACTTGAAGCCCGATTCCTGCTTGTTAGGATCATTCCAGGCGACCTTGAAGTGGGGAATCAGCTCCTCAGCCACACCCAGCCGAGCACCGGAGTTAGCAGAGAGATAAATGCGCGGGATGCCCATGCTGCGAGCCAACTCGGTACACTTGTTGAAGAAGTGGTCCTCCTTCGGTCCAAAGGAACCAATCTTGTAAGTGATATCGTTGGCAACCACTATGAACTTACGACCCTTTGGATACTCGGGGGTACGAGCATTGATGACCCAACCGACCATGCCGCAGGTGTTAGTGCCAGGCTCGCGTGAAACTTCAGCAAGTTTGTCATGATCATCAAGCACCAGCTCGCTGTAGTCAATGCACTCGCCGTGTGGGGGTTTCTTGTCAGCCAGAGCGGGCTGTTTCTTGACAATTTCGACCCAGCTGTTCTCAACAGCTTGTCTGAAGAGCTCTGGGAAATCGTACACATACTGCGTACCCATGAGATGCGCCTTGTATCGCTTAGGCTGGAGCCAGTTCTTGGTTGGATAAGGCGTAGAAACAGGCATGAGATGCATGGAGCCGATCTTGGTAGTGCCGCCGATTGAATGGAAGATCATCTCACCCTTCTCGGACTTGCGCTCCGCATAAATCTCGACCTGAATGACATAACCCGATGTGTTGCTGATGAGCACACGCAGAGGAAGTGGTTCACCAGTTGTAGCATCTGTGCAGATGATGCGAATTTCGACGTGAGAAACACGCAGGCGCCAAGCACGAGGTCCGAACCGGTCCAGGAAGCCTTGCAGAGAGTGCTCTACTTCTTGGGGCTTAAGCTGGAAGACCGGGGAGAAGTTTAAGAACATGTGGTTAAGATCGGAGTTGTTGTTGCCAATAATCTCTAGAGCATCGAAGATGTCGTTGATAACCCGGTCCGTTTCCGAGACGAGGTACTCAGCGGTGGGTATATCGTCCCGTAGGCGCCCGGGTCGAATGACGGAACGAGTAAAGTAGCGCTTGTCAGTTTCAACACCCTTTCCAACGGCCTCATAAACATGGATGTTCTTGTTCTCTGTGAAGACCGGGGTAATCTTAAACTTATTGAGGCGCTGTAGCTCAAGTTGGAAAGCTAGAGAAGGCTCAACGTGACGAATGCTGTCGTCCTCTAGGTATTGGGGTCCACGGAAAGTGTAGTACCGGGGGTATGAGCCATCATTTCGACCACATACCAAGGTGATACGGCGCACACGGCGTGTGTACATTTCTGCTCGTGACCCTTCTACCATGTTGCGCATTCTGGTGATGATTTCCTGGTCCTCTACAGACTCACCATCCCGAACAGCGATATTGATGACATTGGATAGCTCATCGTCCTCCTTTTGGAAGGGCTTGCGCTTGCCACTGAGGTCAGGAACCGCGCTAGCAGTACGAGTCTTGCGGGAAGGGAGAGTATCTAAAGCCTTCTGTAGCCCTTCTTCAATTTCATCCAGGTATTTGCAAGGCACAATCACACCCTTTCGCACAGGCTCTGGTTCGGAAAACCGGTTCAGATAGGTCATGTCACTAACTGAACTGATGCGATTGAACGAAGGGAACTCTTGAACAGGGGTGCCAGGCACGGATGGATTTGATGATGGAGGCACGATGTCGAATTCGTTCTTGCCAGACTTGCGGAACGAGAAGTCCCAGGATAGATATGCCGGGTTTGTGTCAGTCTCATCTGCGTGATATTCGACTTTAGTAACATTGTAAGCACGGTAAGCCCGACGAATGTAAACTTCTAGCGCAGCAGCCGAAACCCATGGGTCGTCATGAGCAAAGAACGAGGACAACACATCGAAGACGGTATATTTGGAGTCAACGACCTCCTTAATGACGTCAAGATTTGGCTGTCGGTGCTCCCAACCAGTTTCGCCGTACTTGTTCTCGACTACGGAAGAGCGTAGGATGTGCTCCATTTGGGCAGTTCGCTCTTCAAGCGATGGCAGGGCACACTGGATTAAGATTTCTCTTGCTTTGAGGGAAACCTTGGCTGTAGAACGAGAGTCGAGCTCGGCCATCTTTCGCAGTACAGGTTTGAGATGCTTGGCGACATTGCCGACATTTGGCTTGTTGGGGCGATACTCGTCCAGGAGAGCCAGGACTAAATGGTTCTTGGATCCCACGCGGCTATGCGAGAGAACAATCTGGATAACCTTCGAGTAGTCTTCCTTGTTCTCTTCACGAAGCTTGAGAATGACATCTTCATCCTGTGCACGACGCCCGGCGAAAAGGGACTCGACGTCTGTGTAGAGGGACAAAAGCGAGGAGATGGCGTTGAGCTCTCGAACTTTTTGTCCTTCGGCGTAGTTGATAAGGACATCTAACAGAGGCTCCAAAGTAACTCGCAATGTTTCACCCTCGCTTGGTGTCATGTTGTCGCTGACGAACTTGGTAAATGTCCTAGCAAGCGTCTTGGCTGGGAATTCAGTTCCTCGGGCCTTGGACCGCTCAATCACCTGAGTGAATGTAGCGTCAAGTTTCTGTGGCATTCTGGAATGAAGCGCAGAGTGATGGGCAGCCCACTCGCCGTAGGGGAGCTCGGGGTCTCGCAAGACTTCAATCATCTCCTTTAGTGTCTGCTGCATGATCACGGAATTGTCGAAGCCCATCAAGATATTTCGCAAGATGGCATAGAGCCTGTTGAATCTTTGGGCAGGCTTGTTACCACCCACCTGAGGCATTCCGAGGTCGGGAAGCTGACCGAGGAATGGTTGCGCCTGCTTCACGCGTGTGGGGTCGTCCAAAGCAAGGATACCAAGAATATCACCAGCTTCAATGGTGACTCCGGGCTGCTTGATCAGTTGAACAATGCCATCCTCTTGGGCAACCAAAGGCATGAACATCTTCATGACTTCGACTTCGGCAAAGGTCTGACCTGCCTTGACGTGCTCTCCGTTCTCGACAGTGTACTTTACCAGCTTACCGGGACTTGGAGTACGTAGTTGAGTTGGATCGTTCTCTTGCTCGAGAAGACAGGTCTTGCTGTCGACCGAAACACGGGTGGCACCCACTTCCTCCTTCCAGTAAACGCTGTGACTCCGACCATTGATCAGAATCAGCAGACCACCGTCACTCAAGGGTCGAATACCAACTTGGCATTTCGATCCGTTAATGAACAGGTGGTAGCTGTCAACAGCCGCGCGGGTGGCCGTAAACTTGTAACGATGACCCTCGTAAATGAAATCGATTGGGAACACCGTTTTGAGGATGTCCTTGGACGGCACTTGACCCCTTTCCAGGCCAGCGCGATACTCGTTGATGGTGGCCTCACAAGCGATATGAGCTTTCGTCGTGGCACCACAGACAACAGCGAGGATTGGGTCAGGTCGCTCAGCAGTCAATCTCTTTGAGATCAACTCATCCAACCATCCCGTAGTAATTGTGTTGTCCTCGAAAGCCTCCGTTTCGAGCAGCTTAATAAGATACTCGACAGTTGTCCTGAAGTCACCGCGAATGCTCAATTCTTTAAGCGCAACGACCATGTTCTTCCGCGAGGTTGCTCGGCTCTCTCCGTAGGCAAAGATGTGACCAAATTGACTGTCGGAGAAACTGTGAATACTGGACGATGTACTGACAGAGAAGTAACCCCAGACATTGGCACTACTCCTGAAATTAAGGTCGTGCATGACACCATTAGAGGGCTTGAAACCCTCACCAGGATCTTCTGATGTGATACGGCAAGCTGTGCAGTGTCCGCGAGGCTGTGGTCGGCGCTGTGTCTTTTCGCTCTGGGGGTCCTTGAACTCGAAATCAATCTCGGTCGAAGTCTTGGGATCGACACCGTACAGTAAACGGATATCGCTGATTCGGTGCAGGGGGATACCCATGGCAACCTGGAGCTGAGCGACAGGCAGGTTAACGCCGCTGACCATTTCAGTTGTAGGATGCTCGACCTGGAGACGGGGGTTCAGCTCTAGGAAGTAGAATTGGTCGTCCTCATGAGAATACAGGTATTCGACGGTACCAGCAGAGACGTAGCCGACAAGGCGACCGAGTCGTACTGCAGCCTCTTCCATTCCCTTAAAAGTTGGCGGTTTGGCAATCGTTACTGGAGCCTCTTCGATAATTTTCTGGTGCCGTCTTTGAACGGAACAATCTCTACCGAAGAGCGAAATGTTGTTTCCGTACTGATCAGCCAGCAATTGGACTTCTAGATGTCGAGCGTTTCCGGCCAATTTCATGATGAAAATAGGTGATCCTGGAATCTCGCTCGCGGCAGCCTTGTATAATTGCTCAAACCCTTCTTCTGACAGGGCTTTCCGGATACCCTTACCACCACCACCTTCTGAGGCCTTGATCATAACGGGGAAACCGATCTCATGGGCCTTTGCGAGACCTTCTTCCCATGAATTAACACATCCCTTGAGATAAATATCGTCGGCAACAGTGACGAGTCCATCGTCATCGACCTCGACCTGGTCTACGCCTGTTCCTGACCATGGAATACATGGTACCTTGGCGTGTTGTGCAACAATGGTCGAGGAAATCTTATCACCAAGGGAGCGCATGGCCGACCCTGGAGGCCCGATGAAGACGATCTTCTTAGGAGATGCAGCTAATGATTCGGGCAATTTTGGGTTTTCTGAAGCGTGTCCCCTGTTGAATTGTTTAGCTTTAACCATGACGAAGAGCAGCCTTCGGCCGCCGTGTTGAGACTTACCATCCCGCCCACACTGCATGTACGTTCATTCGCTCAGCAACATCGACAATCAGCTCCACGTTTGCGTAATTGTGGTTATTCGTGCCACCGGGGACTTCGACGTAATGATCTGCCATCCTGATGTAGTCGGCGTTGGCTGCCAGATCTTCTGGGGTAGCCATGACGGTAAACTGAATAGCTCTTTCATCGCCGAACGTTTCGTAGGCCCATTTGCGTACCGACCGGATTTCCTTGACGGCAGCAATACCATTGTTGGCAATAAGTACCTGTGAGAGTAGATGTTAGCACGTGTTTAATTAAAGTGTCTGCTCCATGTTCGGCAAAATACTTACGTTTGTAATGACAGTGTGCCCATCGTGTGTAGCTACGAAGTCCTTGACCTTGGACGGCGCAGCATTTTCAAGTCGGTTACCGCCAATGAAGTGGTCCGCGACTTTGTGTTTCTCAGCCCAGCTCGCCTTGCCATTGGGGAGGGGAACCGTTCGGTTGCCATTGGCAGCGCTCTGGCCGTTTACTTGGGCGGGCATTGTTTCGAGAGGAGGATTGGAGAGGGGTTGATCGGTAGTGGTGTAGGAAGACGGCGTAGAGTTGACTGTACCGAAGAGGATGGTCCAGGGATCAACAAAGTAGGGTATCTGCCCTGCTCGAGCTCCTACAAAGCCGGGAAGACGAGCAATGGTGTCTCGAGATAAAGAGCTCGGTGCGGAAGACTGCGGTGTCGCCGGTAGACACAGTTGTTGCTGACTGTGGGCCGGCTTCTGCACGGGATCTCTCGGTTATAGACGATGGTTCAGTGGGTTCTTGCAGACCCAACAACTCTATCCGAAAAACCGCAAGTGGGAAATATAGTAGTAATGCCCAGAAACAAGTACAAGCTGAATCGAAGCGCAAATGTCTATAAGCCTCCCCATGGGAGGCGAAGATGTCAGCCCAAACACATACACCGAATTCGGCTTGCTCCAGTATTGACTTTGTCGTCGTTATCGAGAGAAAGAGAGCTGAAGGCACGGCACCAACTTACACAAGTACCAGTCAGATCTATTCTTCCCGGGTATCTATTTTATGTATGGTCTTAGTCGTGTAATGGGGGAAAAGATTGCAGAGATCACCGGAACCGTGCTGTAACGAGATGGAAATTCAATTGCTCTCTGGGAGAAGAGAAAGCACTGGCAACAGCCGTGGCAGAGTATGTCGTGAAGGTGGAATTGAGAGGTGTCGGGAGGAAAAAGGAGTGCCAGGCTGGATGAAGGGCGGGATCTGAATAATAAAAATGGTCGACGAGCCACTCACATCTTGGGTTGCATGGTGAGCTCCCGTCACTGTCTGGATTGCAAGTGGGTACTTCGCTGTACCCTGTACCTTTCACCTCAGTGCTACTGCAGCTAAACTGCACTAATGGTGGCACTGGAAAATCACTTAAGACAGTACTTAGTACAGTTACCGGCAAGCTAGACGCTAACACTGCTTGATTTAAATCATGTTGGGGACCAGGTACTCTACCCACCATCTCACCAAACGTCCAATCTACGTCTTCTTCTCCTACGTTTTAAGATACTAGCCAAGTTGACTTCCCATACTCTGGATTCCCCCCTCGTCGCAGCCCGAGATATATAAAAGAAACCCGATGAACAGAAGCCGAGCGTGAAAGGACCAACAAATGTCCGGTTAACTTCGTGGATTTCGGCACAAAGCTGAGATACAGTTCATTCAGGGCAACGGACTTGGCACCCCGACAAAGTACCTCAGATCTATTGTCAGCTTAACGTGATGGCGAATCTCTAACTTTCCTTACCTATTCGGGCAATAAGAGGGACCCTAGGACAAATCTATCAATCCCAACCAGATTAGATCAAGGGACTTGAATACTACAGTACGTCAAGTTGCAGGTCCGATTGCTCGGAAGTCAAACTCGATCCATTGACGTCTTTATTCCGATTAGTAGAGCGCCTGGTTGTATAAGATAATACTGCGGTATTAGGTAGCAACGGCAGATAAAGCAGCAGGGATCGTGCTTTTGACTTCATTATTTCCAGAGAAATCCATACATATATGTCGTGTTACAGCAGACAACCAACCACAAATGAGTAAGCGGTTATCTGAAGGCTATCATGAGATAGCCCGTCTTTTGGCGTTGTATACATTAAGCATGATTGCCTCTACGTCCTTTCTACAGTTCAGATAAATCTAAAACTTGGGCCCCTTTTCTCACTCCGTCGGATTCTCGTCGATGGTTTGTTTTTTTCTCTCTTACATTTGCTGCTAAATTTTCAAGCGGATTCCCGAATAGGAAAAGGGCAATGCGCCGAGATATTAAATAAGTGAGGACGACTCCGGAGCCAAGAGATAGATACACTCCAGTCAGAAAGCTCATACACCATCATCCTGGATAGCGATAGGTATCTGGGATAGGATATAGTCATACGCCTATCACGTACTCCCGCCCCATTGCTTACTATGGAAGTCCCCAATTGCGTTACTCGGGTTCCGGCGATTTTCTTCCATTTGCTTCTACGCAGTTGAACGCAGGCAGGACGCACACTTCTACCTAGTAAGGCAATATTCGCAAATGGTGTACACGTCAACTTGACCACCCGAGACCCTGGACAGAGAAGGACCCTGAGCACACGATGCCACGCAGATTTGATAAGCGTAAATTCTCGACCAGGGCGGGCAGGGATGGCTATGGGCAAGAACCGGGGGCCCTGTGCCGGGCCCCGCGGGCAACCAGGTGGGCTCTTTCAATTCTTTAGCGCAACTAAAGCCTATACCTTCAGCCAAGGTGAACTCAATTGTTGGGGCTCATTCCCACGATTCAATTCGAAGTTGATTCAATAGGTCTCAAGCCCACCTGCAGGTATACAGTACTTACTTACTTACTTACACGCACGGAACCGGGCATTGTTGCTGTTCATCATTAAAGTACTTTTTCTGATGCCGTTCAAAGGAAACGAAAAAACAAAGAGACAACATGTCATAAGTTGAATCCGAATGGGGGTATTCTCCATCTGTATCAAGGGCGTAATTCCCGTGCGAGATTGTCCGGCGCACATCCCCAACCGCATGTCCGACGGGCCCGCGGGTGCGCCCTGGCAAGATACAGGAGATATTTTGGTATCTTAATACCTCACGTGCTGGGAGAATTCTCATCATGTATGGTCCAAATCAGCCCCCGTAAGCAAGGAAGCAATCGAAGGGTAAAACCAGGCTGCCGTAAAAATAGGAACCTTGACCCGAGGATCTTCGGTAACACCAGCCTGAAAATGCCGCACAAGTGAATGGCCAGATCCAGCACGCATCCTTCGGGCTCCGTCGAACGAAGGCGATCCTGTGTAGTTGGCTTCGGTGTCATCTGCTATGTAAGTTTCGACGCCCAGGGCAGATTCTTGACGAACAAGCAGAAATCTGGAATTCGGACTCCGAGGCCGAGGCCCCTATTGGTCCTTATCAGCCAGGACCCAGAATTATGTAATTATGCCATCCGTTCGTTCGTCGGAGGCTTGGTGTTCGGAGGTTTGTAGGAGAGTGGCAAATGTGCGACCCGGCTGACGAGGTGGTGGGTGTGAGAAATAGGATCAAAAGAGCAGAACGCAATGCACATTGCTAGGTTATATCGGACAGCTATTTATACCTAGCATAGGAGGTAGGCCAGCAACAAATTCCGAGTGGTTCTTGCCCATTGCGGCTGCTGCCGCAATGACGAGCGTGGGCTAGCCCTTGGCATCGTACGACTTTTCCCCAGACTTACCAGATACCTGGGACCAACCAATACGCCCGCTCCTAACGCACATGTCAGGGCAGACGCTACGTACCTCTTTCTATCTAACTTGTATAGTCTCTTTGAGCGTGCCTGGCAATTGATTATATATGTGAGGTCATTGTACAGGAAAGTCAGAGCATGTGTTTCAATGTTGCGCGAAGCGAACCTCGTAGTAATCATTTCCTAAGTCTCGAATGCCCTTCATAGCTCTAATCATATCCAATTAAACAGAATTCAGCTAGTGGACTTGTCCTATCTTGATTGAAGGCAGCATATTGTAATTGAGTAAGTGACTCAAAATCTACAGCGAGATCCAGCGACTATGTAATCCTACCCCTCGGAAATTCATCAAGCCATTTGATCTTGCTGATGAGTGACTGTTTATCTCAAACCCCGAAATCGCAATTGAATTAAGGTGAGGAGGAGAAGCCTGCAATCTGTGACATTAGAGTCGTGAGTGAGACAAGCATGGCGAGCAAGGATGGTGAACTGTATGTGTTCAAGCCGTCATGACGAGTACAGGGATAACTTGGAATCCTGCAGCTCTCACCAATTTCTAAGACCGCAAGTGGTATCCCGAAATACCAGAAGTGATTGACATACCGTAAGGGACAAGCCATATACACTGTTAACACCATTGCTCTTAAGAATCTAGAGAACCGCGCCGTTCTCTCATCAACCTCGATGACGCGCAAAACTTAAGCTTGAACGACCTCTTCCGACTTATCTATAGATCCTCAGAACGACCAGCGATTAGACGGCCTCTTAAAAGGCGCCATGACACGTCGCTATAACTTTAACATATTAAGGACTTACGTAAGAGCTTATCTTCACACATAGAGAGGTGTTTGGCGTTCGTCCATCTAAGCAAAATCAAGCTACGCTGTAGTGTTACGGGCCTCCAAAATGATATTCATGGGTTGACAATGACGGCGATATTCGCATTCTTGCCTGTACAAAAGAGACTATTTATGTGCCGCTTCGGCTGGTAATTACTTTAGGTGGCCAGGTTACTTCCTCCCTTTCCCCAGCCCAGCCCACCTTTCCCTTCCCTCCCAACAATATGACAGGGAACTATTATGTACAATCCAAAACCAGATTTGCGCTGGTCAAGCCAATCTACAATTGTCAATAAAGAGGGAAGGGAGGGTTGGATATCATTTCCTCCTACTTAAGACGAACAGACCCCCTCCTCTCAACGGCACCAGGGATTCTTCTGTCTTCGCTTCCGAAGAAAAATAAAAAAAGAGGTAAAAAAAGAATGGGATATTATGCTTCGTGAACAAAGAAAGATCAAGAATCCGTTCCAACCGCGAGAGATGATCCGCCATAACACCGATGAGTCCCGGTGTCCACGAGAAAAGAACACGGAATAGGTACGCAAGTCCGAATGATATATGCCAGCCGTTTCGTAACCTCGTAACGCCGTCAGCGCCCCACCGATCTAGACCGGATATCTTTTTCCCAAATGCGAGCAGAAACGCCTATCTGAATGGGCAAACCGGTGTAGATGATGAGAGCTGTGTAATATGGAGGAGAAGAGAATTATCAAAAAGAGCAGAGGGACACGATCTAGTATGTCTCTCCCAGGTCGCTCAGCTTCCTCGACCTGCCACCGTCGTTGGCTGTACTTCCGCTTATTCTCCGACCAGGCCCGCTTTGCCGTCGAGGAATCCCGCTGGGACCTGGAATACCGCTGGCACTTCCGTCCGTGTCATATTTACTATAGGTCCCGCGACGGCTGGGTGTACGCTCATCCATCTCATCAAATTCAATATGGCTTATGCTTTGGGAATGTCCATGCAAGCTGCCGCTCATGGAACTCCTTGGACGTAAACCCATCGGTGTTCTGGAGCCAGTCATACTCGTCCGGGATAAAGGACGCGCAATCCCGCTACGACTCGGGGGTCTTTCGGGTCCGGCATAGCCCGATACGCTAGCTCGACTACTTGGACGCGAAATACCCATTGCTGATCCCTCAGGTTCGTAACCATTCGACCGGTTAGGCAGGGGACCAAAGGATAGCCGTGCCACACCCGATGCACTAAGTCGACTGGTATGTTTACCTACCCCTGCGTTGTTTGTGGAGTGTATTGGAGTTTCTTCTGTTATGGATGATGCAACAGAGCCTATCGTGCGCTTACGTGATCGCATGGTAACCGTCGAGGGCATTAGAGGAATGGCGCCGCCCTGCAGAGACGACCTGGGCGAAGCGCGTGGTGGCGTGTGGATAGGGGCTGGTAATTTTGATCTTGCCGACTGGACGCGAGCCTCGAGACGCTGCATCTGGGCAGTAAGGGAGCGGATGTGTGTAAGAGATGTGGAAGGTGGCATTCTATGAGAAGTGGCGCGGTTGGTGGTTGTGCGTGTTGGTGCAGGTGTGCGTGTAGCCGTAACAGAGCGCATACCGGGCTGACGAGCGCTGGATGGCATGAGGCTCCTAGGCTTTGGCGTAGTGCTACGGTCCGCTGAAGAAGGAATACGAGACTTCATTTGCGCTGGCGTCTTGAGCCTCGAAGAAGGTCTAGGCAGAGTTGCGGAGGCGTCTGACATGGGTGGCGAGGGCGGTTCGTTCAATGCTGGCGGAAGTTTACCGACGGGCGGGAGAGAGAGTTCGTTGGGAGGTGTGCTGATCATAGGAGAGCTTGCTGTGGATCGTGGAGAGTCTTCGTATATGTCCGAATCAAGAATAGAGACGTCAGTAGAAATAACGGAGAGATGGCGGTTTTCGGCCTTCTTGATCTTGTCTTGCATGATTTCGGCTTCGATCTTGAGATCCGAAAGTTCCTCTCGCAACCGCTGGGCCTCGATGCGCAGCGTCTCTCGCTCTTGCTCCCCTATTTTGATCTCTTCTTCCATCATGACGGTCCGTTCGATAGCCACATTGTACTTGGACTCCATGTCCTCCAGTGATGAGGTAGTATTCCTAGCTTGGCGCTCGAAATCATCGTTGGCAACTTCGATGTCCCGCAGCTTCAGATGTAAGCTCCGGTTCGCATCTCGGAGAGTAGTAATCTCCTTCTCCAGCGTATTCTGAGCGGCGTTCGCCTCGGCCTTTGCCTTTTTGCATTTCTCCTGAGGGTTTGTGAGCATATGGTAGTGAGCGCTATAGAGGCGATTTGTCTGACAAACATACCTTCCACTCGTCAACCTCGAACTGCACACTTTCCACCTTCTGTTCTAACGCGCGTTGTCGCTTATCAGCAGCATCTAGGTCCTTTTCAAGTTCGGCTTCCAGCTCATGGCTCGACTCCCGAAACTCGGAAAGCTCGTCGCAAAGCTGTTCGTACTGCCTTTTGTACCAGGAGAGAGACTCATGCGCGGTGGCGTGCTCGTTCGGAGGCGATGATGGCGGTTCGGCCATGGCTGCTTATTGTTTTTTTTGTTTTTATGGGGTTATGGTTTATGTGCACGCAACTGGATGGTTCCCCTTTAGGCCGTGATTTGGTATCGCATCAGTGCGCGATTTGGCGGAGAGGGTGGTTGAGAATTATGAATGCCCGCTAAGAGCAGAATACGTAGAATCAAGGAAATTCAAGGAAGAGAGCGGCGGTTGATAGAATGAGTTGTTTAAAGAGCGAAAGAGCGAATAATGTCTTGTCAACCCCTACAAACAGAGACGGGCGCACATGGTCTGTTCTTTGGAGGATGTAATGCCTGGGGATGGCCTTTGGTCTCCTCTGGTCGTCCAACCCGTAGTCGATGTTGCTATTGTTATTTAGGCGTGAATGTGCTCGTGTCGCAAAGGAGATAAGTATTGGCCGGATGAATGCTTTGGTGTCGTTGAAATGGCCGTCTTTTCGTCGTCGTCGCGTTATCTATTTTGTCGGATCTCGTGTCGTCTGGACTTACCTTTAGTTGTCAGGGCCGTGCTGTTTGGTTAGTCGAAGGTTGTTGGGCGGAGATGGCGATGATGTTGACGGAGGAAGACGGACCACGCACCCGCCGCCGCTAGAGACAGTGACTCCTGCTTTTGTTGTCTCGGCTCTGTCAACAACCCCCCCAACCACGGCCCCATTCATGCGCTGTCTCCCCTGGGATGGTCTGAGCGCTAGTCTATATTCGGCTAGCTCTATATTCTAGGCATGTGGCGCGCTACCATGACAACCTTCCATGAAGAAAATGGGCCAATTAGATTGCTCCCGCTGCGCTGCGTGAGCACCCAAATCTGCAGCGGTTTGTTACAGAAGTGCGTGCACTCCACTCCCCTCCAACCTTCAGGCTTACAGACAGGTCATCCACCATTCAAAAGACCGGAATCGGGATGTAGTTGCTGGTTTTGGACTGCAGAGTAGACCATCTAGATTTCTAGAGGCACTCATTCAGTGTTAGAAGTTACAGCGACAGTCGATGTATTCTCGACCGAGCTTCATTATCCGTACCCGGTATCAAACGCCAGCCACGCTAATCTGTCTCACCGCCTTCTAGGTAAATACCTACAATCAGCTTCATTGTCAGTTGCTCACCTACTCTTATGGTTCACACCCAAAAACATAAACAGACACATGGCAAGAGGTTACGAGCAAAACATCTAATACCTAAGGCTTATCAGCTTCTACTCAACAAGTCTATCTGTGCTCATAGATGCCCTTATGCAATTTCGAGCTACTAACTACTATCTACAGTATACCCAAAATCCATATTTAGTATATTATAGTATAGATCATAGCATGCATGAATGTGTCAGTAAAGCTTGAAACGGCTTCAATTAGCCAGATTGTGGGGTATCTTCAATGCTGTCTCGGCAATGCCCGTAATTATGGGATGAGAAATCCGATCCTTTGCACCTCTATGCGCAAAGGCAGCTCAATTTACGTTACCCTCGGACGGTACACCCTGTCTTCATATGCAACCACTTTAAGCTCCTTTAAACATGGGTAGAGGGATCATCACCTGATTATATTAACTACACTCAGTAGCATCACGCTCTGAGAGGGATTGGTGTGAGTCTATCATATTTCGCTTCTGGCAGATTCAACGCTACACCACTGATTCTTCAACAAGCGCGGGTTCTTTGTCTTAGACTTACAGTTGTCACGATACCTAGCTAATCGACTTGTTTGGATGACACAAAAATCCATTATACATACGCCCAATTGCTGCCCGGATTAGACCGGGTTCCGATCCGAAACATCATGCAGGTTACCCCTCCAGCGACGACCCATCGTCAGGCCATTCGATACGTGTCAAGCAACCTGGCTCTATGACAGCAATGAAAGCACGTACTATCTCCCATAGGATGTAGAAACGCGGGGTCCAGTCCGTTCCCCCACCTCATCTCCGTACCAACTTTAGTAACTCAAACGGCGAGACGTATTCTTCTAATAAAGATAAAAGTAAAAGGTGGATTAGCGAATCGTTTGCGCGAGTGCGAAATACTTCCATTTTGCCTTACTCTAACATCTGTTACAGGGTCGCTATACTGATTTCGTAGACTCATACACGGCCAACAGCGATTTATCGTTTACGCCGCAACAAACAACTGATCATTTGGTCCAGGGGCACACAATCCGTGTTATGTATCACTTCCACAGGACAACGAACAGAATGCATATAGCTAGCAGCTTCCCATGAAGATTCCTTAGACCCCCTTCACGTGATAGTGATAGTTAACTCCCTGACAGGGTCCTGGCAGCAAAGTCTCAGGTCTTTACCTACCCACTGGGTTTTGGAACCAACCAAAACTATTATAGGTCTTACGAGCAGATTTTGTAGCAAGGTAAACTGTCATTGTTTTTAAACACTCGAGCTAATCTCTAGCAGATGAGTGATTGTTTCATAGAATTTCCTTATAGACGATAGGCTCATGTTTAGAAGGTGTATCACAATACCTTGCCTAGAGATGATAGGAGAACGTAGCTTACTAGCATAAAGTGGTATGGAGAGTAGAACGTGAAAATTAGGCTTGTCTACGAAGATGCTGCAGCGCCCTTGGCGCAGTAAGTGCTTAAATTATACCTCAATTCGCGCGTTGATTTGTCTATGAAGCTTCATTGTGAGGTCAAGTTCACAGTCTCTCTACTATCTCTCTATTGGGTATGGGAAAACTGAACACATTTTTTGCTTGTTCAAGTTTGATACTTGAACGTGCTACATGACTACTAACTATAGCTATGTTTAAGTTATAGGATCATTACGGTTTATGAATGAAAGCCTAGTAGAGCTTCTTGTTCGTAAGGACTAAATTACGATGGGGCACTATTGTGTCACGACCTCTGAATACTGATAGCAACGTAGGGGTAAGTCTTGAATACTTGTTATCACACAAGGAGCTCTAACTACTACATCTACAGGCTAGAGATCTATATACAAAATTCCCTCTTTGTTCTGTCACTCTAGGTAGGCGGTATGCAGCTTGTAGGTATCGCGAGCGTCTGACATATTGGAAGCTGATACTTAGTAACATTTAACTGTATCTAAGTGTCTATGTTATGGTACGTCTATAATCAACTGTGGATGGTCAAGCGCTCGGCCTGACTACATTTTATCTTTGGATAGTACGATGGTCTAGTTCGGTTCCGTGGCGTATTATGCCAACCCCAGGCACCTCACACAGGCGAGTAAACGTAAGAATGAGAGAAGAAAGAGCTTCTACAAATCGCTGAAACTTGAAAGAGTTGAGAATGTGGGAAAGATAAGAATCTGCTGGTCACTCTTAGCGGTCTGATTCTTGTCTTCATACAACTATTCAGTAAAAACGTAATAATGTATTGCTTCGGCTGGCTTATTAGCTCTAAGAAATAGATATTTTGCTCTTGGATACTAGTTTCCATATGAGTTGTTAAGCGTCACTGCCATTCTTAAACTAGCATACAGGACCGAGATTTGAATGTAACGACCCCGCCATAAAACATTATTACAGACCACATTACCGAACTTGCAACATTGTTAAGTCAATCTCTTGACTTTCTGCTGTTATCATATACTCACAGTTGTGACTGATATTTATAACGACAAATCGGAGAATTGGGTGTATTATAGGGAAAGATTTTCTCTGCTTCATTCAATTTCACTTGTGTAATATTTTAAACATATTCTTAATTGTGTTCACATATTGTTACTGTATGTGTATAATAGCTGTAGACGGGTTAAGTTGCTCGACTTAACAGCATTCTTTTGATAGCGTCATGATTTAATGCGGCAGTTCTGTTCCATGGCACAGTTTTATTTTCATTCATATACTTCTAGATACAATCTAACACACTCAGAGACATTATCTTTCATAACTAGTATTGTACGCAACAATGTAGACGCCTACCCGAGAACTAAGTTCTCATAACATAATCACGATATTCATAATACAACTACTACTGAATGGAATCTACGCTGTTGGGTCGTCATCATACATCATTAATTGTCCCAGGGAACTCTGTATTATCGTCACACATATATAACTATTGTGGGCAACACAATGATAGCCTTTAGTCTTGCGCCAGTTCTATAAGTGTGAGAAGATGACTCCTACAACAGCAACCCAAGAGACTACCAAATATTATAACCAACAGCCACAAGCGATCAGACGTATTTCGTAACTCACGGTTCGGGCAACGAGGTTAGAGACTGTTGGCCACCTTTGACAGTCCGCCTCCGGTTGATAAATGACTTTCATCCTATTGTGGACAGACAGGCGTTCATTGAACTCGATATTGGACGATATATCGGCTTATTCTTAAATGATATTTCGCTTAGTAATCATACACAATCCTACAGTCATAACACAAGCGTTCCGGCTCATTGGGGCCCCTTTCAACCTCTGAACCAGAGTCACAGCATTCTAAACCCATTAAGTGAACTTGATAGTGGTGATAAGAAAACTAAGCCAAACTTTCAGCAAATCACCGTCCTCATGTCAAGCGGCAAAATATCAAACCGCTGCTGGCAGACTCGCAAGCAGTTCCCGACGAGTTAAGATCAACGATTTTTCATTTATCTGAGCTAATATTTCCAGAGTATAGAAGATTCCAAGGCCGATAGTAACCTGCTCATGTACAGTGTGGGAATTCATAGTCTCACGACAAAATTCCAGATTTGAGTCAGAGACGGGAGCTTGATAGATAGCATGTGCTGACATTGTTGCCTGTAAGGGAATTTAGACGGAGAATTTGCTTCTCATTTCAAAACTCAAAAACAACCGATTCTATTGGAGATTATACGGCTCGAGATCTGCTCAACCAACGCATGCCTACCCACCCATGTATATTGCGCCCTGCCTCGCTGCCATTTCTTGGTAGTACATGTACAAATAATCTGTGAGTCTGACAAGAGTTGGACTATTCCATGGCGTGTCTGTAAAAAACGTAAGAAAATTCTCGTGTGGTGTTTCAGCTCAACGATTCCTACGGATAGTCCTCACCTTCCGCTGCATCCCCGGTCACCTCATGCTTGGATTAATAGTGATATATCGTTTATCATAAAACATCATCGAGGCGCAAGCTCGTTTCATGACCTGAGGTGTGCCCGCGGGATGAAAATCTCACCATTGCGGTGATTTAGTGACACTGGACAATACATCGCTGCCTCTAAACAAGGAGCCTCGCTGACATCGCTGCACGGAAATTCTCACTCCCGCGCCTTGAGAAGGTTCGATATCATGGCGTTGCCGCCAGTGTTGTATGTTTTAGTAGAATCTATCACAAAACTTCACCGCTCGGACGGCGAGTATGTCGATCATTACGACGTCGTTAATATACGCTCATCACATATTGACACAAAACCAAGCATCTAGAATCTCTCACTTCCCGCCTCACTTTTGAGATTCGTTGGACCGCGGATGTCAGATATCCCGCTTGGTGGTAACCAGGGTGAGCTTTAAGGGTGCGCCAGCTCGCCTATCTCTACCTACCCTGAAAAGCATACCCTGAACAGGCATAAGTACGCGCCTCCTGATCCTAGGAGATATGATAACGCGACCCAGCACATTGGATACGGCAACCCAAGACGGCTAGGCGGTGCAGTAGCGCACGCCCCGTTGGGTGTTTGACAGGGTGCGATCCCTATCGTCAAGGGTGTTTCTTAATCTATGGAGTTATGCTTTGATGCTAGAATCGTTCTAGCCTGGTATTTAACCCAACTTTGGACCTGGATGGGTATTGTAGAACTGCTAACATATAATGTGGCGTATGATGCAAGTAAAATATTGCTTATTTATATGTAAAGCACGCAAGGGGTCTGCACGGTCCCCTGAAGATAGCTAGCATGGTGCGCCACAACCACAACTGGACCTCGAATTCGGATGGCAGCACGGGATTTCCTAGCGCGAGCGCCAACCCCAGATGCAGCAAATGTCCTGCAGATCAGCGAATGCAACTATGGAAATGGCACATGGGAAATTGAACCGTTGATCGGTTTCTATCAAATCCAATTCTGCTGAACTCTATTCGCGCCGGTAGCGAACACGATATTGGGAAATGAAATCTGGATACGGACTCGCAGAATTTGCCGTGTTGGGAAAAGGGCGAACCCATGAACAGTCCAAGTTGTGTCATGTGCTCGCTCCACCATGTACTGATTATCACGGGACGCTCCAACCGGAAATGTAAGCGTTTGGTTGGAAGCTTGAAAGGAAGGAGCTCTGCTCTCTGTTCAAAGTTTGGTTGGTTAAAACGCCCCTTTTCTTTTTGTAATCAGCCCTGTGGCTTGGGTGGAAGCCTCCTCTGCGTGACTAGAGTCCTTGATTCGTCGTCGAGGAAGAGGGCATAGTATTATAAGGGTCCCTTTTTCTGCATGATTATCTGCACGATCTGCATATCATGACAACAATGCTAGAGATCGGCAAACTAGATCGCCAGGCGGGTAAGTTCATGTGATGATAATCCACCTATCCAGTCCCTTGGGTTCACGTGTGAGGCTATCGGCGCTGTGAGATAATCAGATCTCGTACCCTAGCACGCTCTGCTTCGGCTCTATATATGCACAAACGGCGATCCCCCAAGCCTAGACTAATCTAATTATAATCAACAGGCGCTTTGTATAGGTTAACTGAAGCAAACTCATTGCGCGTTCTGTATAGTTGTGGTCTTATCACAACTGGGGTTGCGCGGCTCAGCGCCGCGACGACGCGGAATAATCTAATTGTCTGTGAGACTTGCAACGTGCAGACGATGGATCTCGGGGCAGCGGATCTAGACAGTGCAGATAAACCCAAGACGTGATTGTTCTTAGGACTTTCCGTGTAGGTAAATGGTTAATTTGCTGACGAGCGTTCACGGGCCACATTTCTCTAATAGTGGGTAAGTTAACGCCATCCAGAGTAGAGCAAGGACATATGAGCCGTTATTGGCGGTTTCCCCATAATGTTGACTAATGGTGAGACACGCGTAAGGTGATACATGCTTGAAGCCTTATCGTAAAATTGTTCAGCTGGGTGACAAGCTCTCACTCCTCGCATTCTCCAAAAGTGACGTAGCTGGAAATCGTTTAAGTATCATTAGACTTAAGGTAAGTAGTATAAATGGTTGGTCTAATACTTGGCCTGAAAAGAACCTGAGGTCCAATCTAGTAGTATAAAACCTAACCCATTTTTTTAATACGAATTTTGATAAAGTAAAAAGAAAATCTTCAGGTTGCAGACTGCGTCCCCGACCGACAAATTCATGAACCCATTGGTCGTTTGTAATAGCTGCAACGACGAGTCCATCACACTTTCCTATTTCTTTTTCTTATACGACTCTAAGCCTCGTCTGTTGCTGTTCTTCGACCTGGCCCCCATTCCTCCTTCTGCGGGGCTCATGGGATAGCGAAACCAGCTTGGGCCAATCTATCCAACAATCTCGCCTCGGAACTTGCTAGACGTAGATAAGTATTAGTCATGATAAGAAAGTATCATATTGACACGTGGGGAAAGCTTACACGGTCGTTCAGCAGCAACTGACGAAGTGCGAACTCGAATATTTCGTGTGGCAACCGCGCCTGCGTGATATGAGGCAGGAGGCACGCAGTTATAGTCCATCTGGTAGGCGTTGACCTGAAGCGTATATGTCCCGGACCTGTTGATGACGAGGTCGGGAAAGACGGCGTAGTCCTTGGAGGATCGACTGCTCCCCGCGGCATTATCCAGTAGCTGCGGAGATGTTGACAGCGTGCCTTGGATGAGGTCGCCCGACTCAACGATCTGTCCGTGGGAGTCTATGAGCACAACTTGGAAGAAAGTGTACTGGTTGCTGCGACAGGAAACCACTAGCGGAGGATGGAGAACCGTCCGTCTCTGGACTTGTGTGGGTGGCTCGACTGCAATGGAGACCATATTGGCGGCGTTTGGGGCGGCTCAGCGGTTGAATAAGGGGAACAGTTTTGTTGGTGTGTAGTCTCAGTTCAATCGAACCGAATTTATGATAGAGGCATTGCCTGATTTATAGGCGTGAGCTCGAGTTACCCTCATGGCAACGTCCGAGTTCCTTCAAGTTCCTCGAGTGATGAGGAAGGAGGGGGGTGGTGACCAGAATGGGTTCATGGATAGGGCAGGCCCAAGACGACGAGGATGAGTACCGCCGAATCACGCTGAAGGGTGTCGGTGGAGAATGAGGTCGTCCCTTGAGTAGCCTCCATGAACCCTTAGGAGGCGTGGGGTGTCTAATAACACATCTCAGCCTGCCTCCAGGAACAGAATCTAGTAGGAGAATACGGAGGTTTCGGCGGAAGTGTGAAGATTTCCCGCGTGGCAGGAAGTGCGGTGACTCCAGCTCAACAGGGTTAACCACATTCCAACGCTATACCTAATGTTGTCTGTCGAGCATAATTGCTATGTATGCACAGCGGCGCTGCATTTTTCTTTTTTCTGAGTGTCACTCTCTGTTGGATCCCGTGTGTCATGGATTCTAGTTGCCAGCAAGACATGCTTGGCTTGTTTGACAAGGCTAAGATCTTGATCACTCAGCATCGAAAACGGGTGAGGCTGTTCTATGACACGGCTTTCATCGTGGCGTTTATCGCTACCCAGGCCGATTAGCCTCCGGCGCGCCACAAGGATTGCTCCATGTATAAATACATACACTAGTCTAGAGCGACGGGGTAGGGTGGTTTGAAAGGCGCTATTTTGATATCGGAAATGGCGAGTTTCGCGTCTTCGGCTCCAACTGCCGGACCCGTGCCCCTAGGCTATGTGAAGCTCCATTGCTCTGGGACTAATACCAGTTCCATAGTTCACTCTATTCGTTCATGACATCAGCGGGTCAATTCAATATAAATACACTAGATCTGGCTGTAGGGCACTTTGGAGTGTTCTCCATGTCTCAGCTAATTGTGTTCAGTAATCAAATTGAGAGCCTGCCATCATGCAGGGGACTGAATGTAAGACATGAGTTAGAGTTTCGGTACCGCGTGGCGCTACTAATTGATGCTTTAATGTATCTAACTTTCAACGAATCTTTAGCTAAAAACCCGTCCTGTTACTACTACGGGAGATTCCCAAAAGATAATCTGAGATCGACGAGGACAGAGATCTCGATACCTGATTCGTCATCGGAAAACGCCCCGGCGAAGGGATACCAAGTCTCCGGGACCAAACCGGCATGCAATGTGAACAAGGATACTATAAAACAGCAAGAATCCTGTCATACGTCTACTGTCACACGCATATCAAATCTTGTCATAATATCTGTGTTTAGTGATTTTATTATTAGGTCACTGAAGGTGAAAAAGAAACTGAAAGATCATCATGAGACTCGAGTGCTTTATTACTACCCGGCTACCATCTATCTAGATACCGAGACGGTCTGCAAAATATGACAACGGAAAATGGTGCAGAGCAGCGTTAAGATCTTAAACATGCTTCCATATGCAGATGGTGCTTCATATGAAGTCGGGACCAGCGCATTATACCGAGGAGGTAATCTGTCCTTTGAGGAATATAATATTCGATTTCAGAGTAATGGAGTTAAGGGTTTTTTTTTTTTTGTGCGGCTATTGAGACAACATCAACGGACTACTTTCCTTGGCTTGGCCCGGAGTAGGCAGCTAGTCGTTTAGCTATGGCTATTCATATGCTTTCCGCTTTGATCTTCAATTGACCCCATGGTCGTATTGACCGATGGCTTTACACGATTGTGAATTGACTTCTTATCACGACCAATGGTCTGCATCTGATACTAACCGGAGATCTCGTGTAAGCACTTAGCTAGCGCTTGGGTCTCTGGATGTGAACTGGGTTTATTTTAGACTATCGTTGGATGGACTACTCAGTCCATCTCGGTCTCGCAGTAAAGCGTCAGGAAGTGGTACCTAATGGCCGAGTTGGCCCACAAGAGTGGCTGGCTTGTTGAGTGGCCCTAAATCTGTCTCGTGTATTTTGCATAATCGGAAATATCTATTGACGTTGGTCAAGCTGACCTCGTCGTACAATATTTCACTAGGACTCAATATAACCGTGGCGCCGACGATCCATAAGCTATTTGCAGTAAGCTGTAGAAAATGCCGCTTATACTACTTGTAAACCACCCGAGAGATCGGAGACAAACCCGAAAGAGCATATGACCATGTAGGAGTTGAGACCTCACAGGCCCAACCGTAATAGCTGCGGGGATCTAATATGGCGATTTCGAGCGCCTTTATTGATAATCACTTCGTCGTCTCTGATCTTTGTCTCCGCTGAAACCGCCTATAGCCGGCCGGTATTGCGAGGGCTGTCTCATTCGCACACTGCTTTCGCGGTGGCACAGCCAACCGGGACCTGCCGGCTGCTGTCGAAACCGGAACCATACAGGTTACCTTCGCAAATAGTAAGCCACTTGACATCTGGGCTCTGAGAAGTGTCATTGGCTACCTAGATCCTATCCATAAGCAAACGGGCTCCCAGAGGTAGAACACTATCGAGCTGAAAACCCGGGGCTCATGCAAGAATCCCAAAACAATAATCCGTGTGCTGTTTGCTGGAGCTATCATATGCGGATCTTTTTGGACGGACATCGAGTTATGGCACCACACCATAGCTATATTGAGGTCCTCTGAGATATACTTCTTGCTCCCTGCTCCTTAGCGCAGCTGCCGGAGCGAGTTTAAGAAGTGTTTGTGCTCAAGATATCCTATTTATGTGATTTGACACTTGTTGATGCCATAAAATGTGCTTAATTACTACATTGGCTGCTGGATCGTTGTCCGTACTGTTGGTCTAATACAAACGTCCAAAGTGAAAGCAGGGTTCGATACAATGTGGGGGCTTGAGGTATCATGACCTATTGACAAGTGGCTTCGGCGTTATGCGGTAGTCTAACGATACCACAATTTGAACGGGACCAACACTTAGAGTTAAGGTGATCGCGAGATACTTCTGGGAATCTTGAAGACTCCAAATTCGGGCTCAGCGTTCCAATCTAAATACAGTGTTGTGTAATCGGAATGGTAGTAAGCGTGTAGTAATGTACAGTTGAATTATGTCATTCCAGAATCTAGGATGCGGTCTAGTTCTTTGTTCCTCTCTGGTGAGTTTGTTGGGGCTATAGGTATCAAAGAGCCTTTGTATGGCGCAAGCAGGTTGCATGTGTATGGCGTGGGGGTGAATTTTGGTGAATTGCAGATTGGTCGGTCGCCCTTGTTTCAATGGCCTCCCCGACAGCAACAGATGGCGAAGCTGACGGCATCTGCCCTCTGATCTCATGCGGCCACTATCACGGAGTTCTTGTGCGCAACTGGACGCCATGCCAACCCTTCATCTCGTCACCGAGCACGGCGTTCACCATTCGTTGTTGCTTCAGCATGTTTGCGCCGCGGAACTTTTCCGAGGCGATCTCGATTCCATACATGGAGCCACAGCCACCCGAAATGTCTTGGACCACCAGCTCTGTCGGCGCAAACTCAGCAGTCAGCTTGTCCCAGATGGCCGACTCTGCATCGTTGAGGTAGTCGGGCTTCTCGGGTAGAGCGGCATCTGGCGGATTTGGCGCGGTTGAGTATCGCATTGTGCAGGACGGTCTCGTCACTCGTGAAAGGGTCGCTGATCGAAAGCTTCTCGATTGTGTCTGCAAGGGCAGTCTGTCGATAATGATAGGGCTGCATCGTGCAGCTGTAGATCCCTGCCGCAGCGTCGAGATGACGGTGCGCCGCCATTGAAGACGTAGCATTTCGTCGGGACAATGTAACTTATGCGAATAATTCTGAATGTTGTGGACGTGAAGGGCGTGGTGAAATCATCGGATTCGGATTGGGTTACTATGAGGATTTAGAAATGCCACTGATCGGCAACAAGGATCGTGAATTATACTCCGTACCTGAGGTCTAGTCCAAGTAGATCTTCCATGTTGAAGTTGTATCTTTTAGCCGTAGGTAGTCCAGGGTCCGTCCCGATTGGATCATATACCTAAGAAGCCCTATATTATCGTCTAACTGAATACTTATAATAAGACAGCGGTAGTATCGGGGTTTAGCTATTCTTGAGGCAAAGGGGCTAGGTGACTATCAGCACATACTTGTTCTGAAAAGTTTCGAACTTTATGAGAATGAAAATAAAGCATTATTCCAATATACGTCACATAATGGCATGGGCGAAAGACTTGACAGAGCTATGAAAAACTCATCATAACTTGGCTTCCATCAACTTTAACTTAAAAATAGTAAAGACTGAGTGCAGCAGTACCCTTCTCCCATCGAGAGTTTGAGCTTAGGTCTGTATTATCTTCATATTTATATCAGGCGTTCAAAGTGGATAATCAATGCAGCACGGGAAGAACACATATTTTTACGTTAGTCATTAAACATGTCTCATATTTGTAATATTATGTAAACATCCACCAAACCTCAGCCACCGGGTCTAGATAGGGCCTATTTAGTTCTACTATTTCCCGTAACGGACGGCGAACGGAGCCGACTCAGTGACGTCCCACTCTTTGGCCTTTTTGGCGTCACCGAATATGTGAAGAGCCTCGATGGAGAATTTGTATTCGCCAGCGGGCACATAAGAGCCATCTGCGAGGCGGCCGTCGAAGGCGGCAGGGTAGGCGTCACGAGAGGCGTAATCGTATGGCGATTCGAAGATGTCACCCAAGTTCTTGGTCTTATTGCCGTTGATCTGCAATAGCTTGATGCTGATGCGAGGTGATCCGAAGGCCATCAGCGCGACGGCGACGGGTAGAGTCACGTCGGCAGTAGGGTCCTTGGAGAGGACAAAAGATGAGTTGCCATTCACGGGGCTCAGGTTAGGGTCGGTCGAGATAGCGAGGTAACCGGTGTCTAGGACTCGGGTCTTGTGCAAACTACCTACGACTCCGTTGTATGGAAGCGAGAGGTTCTCGCCGTTGGTTCCGTTCAGGGTAATGTAGCCTGAGTAGACGGGAAGGCGAGTGCCATCCAGGTTGGGGGGTGTCACGGTCACGGAGACCTCGGCACTGGCCCCAGGACGCACGGTGATTGAAGAGCTGCTCAGCTTGATGCTGGCGTACTCGTCGGATACCTCCAATCCGGGGAATTGATCAGGGTAAATGGAATCAGAGAAGGTATAGCCGGTAGCCGCGCCAACGGAGCCCAGCTTATATGTCACCGCACTTTTACCCAGGTTCTTGACGGAGAATTTCAAGGTCTTTTCGAGATGGTCGGTGTCGTTGAAGGCGAGGTATGACTTGCTGAGTAAGGTGGTGGCGTAAGCAGCATCGTAGGCCTGGACAAGACCGGCTCCCACTTGAGCCACAGCAGCCTTGACGTTGGCGGTGCCACTGCCGGCGTTGTACAACCGTGGGTTCGCCGTAGAAGCGATCAGAGCCTCTAGGGTAGCAGGATCGAAAGTACCGCGGACGTCAGCAATAAGGGCGTAGATGCCGGCAACAAGAGGGCAGGCCATCGAGGTACCAGAGATGACTGCATAAGAGCCAAGCGTTTGTGGGTAAGTCGACAAGATGTTGCCACCTGGTGAGGCTATCTGCGGTTTAACGTCCATTTCATAAGTCGGGTTCCACGTGGTGAAAGTACTGGCAGATCCGCCAGTGAGGGTGTTGTCAGCAGTAATTAGACTACATTATGTTAGCGACATGGCTCTCTAAGAAACGGGATTTTGCTTACGAGACTGGGGCGGTCTCTGGGTCAACCATGTCAAGAACGACCTCGGAGCCAGCGGCAAGAGCTTCCACCCATGCTTCACCTTGAGTGGCGGTGGTCTACAGTCAAAGTTAGTAACATATAGCGAACACCCAGAGCAGCGAGAATTACCATGCCGACAGCTTCGATAGCGGTAACTTCGGCCACCGAAGGGCCCAAAGCTCCAACTGGAACGTTGTTGTAAAACATTACATACTTGGCGCCTGCGTTGGCGGCGTTGGTTGCCTTCTCAACAAAGGTGCAGGTACCGCGGCGGATGAGGACAATCTTGTCAGAAAGGTCTGGCGTGTCAGCTGGGTATGGGCTGCAGCCCGCAGCAGGATCAGTGATATCAAAGTTGGGAGTCCACAAGGGGAGCTTGACACCAGCCCAGCCAGATGGGTCGCCTACGACGTATCCGAAAGTCTCATTTCCAGCACTATCGATGCTGAAAAAGGAGTCGATCAGCAATATAGGCGTAACCCAGTTGTCAATTGAAGCGACTGAAGTAACCCGCTTACCGTTCGACGCCGTGCTGGCGTAGAACAAACCCATAGCTCCCTCATTACCGGCAGACACGGTGCAAGGCACACCGGCGTCGACGATTCGAGACACCACAACAGCCCAGGGGTCTTCACTCCAGCCGGAAGGGCCACCAATGGACGCGGTGATGATGTTGGAGCCATCCTCGAAGGCTCTGAGATACGCCTCAATCAGAACATCGTTGGCAGCGCTTCCCGTGCAGCCAAATACTCGATACGCGCCGAGGGTGACACCTGGAGCAGCACCTGTGAACCCGTACTCATTTGCCTGCGCCGCAATAATACCACTGACGTGACTACCATGGCCAGCACATCCATCATATGGACTATGTGGATATCAGCCATCGAATAATATTCACATATCACTTAGAATTCTTTAGAATTGACTTACTCTGCATCAGGAACAGGAGTGTTGAAACCATCATAGTCATCACCGACAATGTCATAGCCATAAGAGACCAGGCAACCGGGTCCAAAGCATCCTCCGAGCGCCGGGTGCGTGTAGTCAATACCAGTGTCGATGACAGCAATTTTGATGCCTTTGCCGATAACACCCTTGGCTCTGAGCTTGTTCACTTGTGTCATCAGATGGGGACTGAAAGTGTCGTTTGTGGATTGTCTCTTGACAAGGGCATTAGCAACGCTCGCATCCTTGCTCTTGCCTGTCCACACAACATTGTCCTTGGGGAGATCGTAGATTCGGTTGGCCCAGACGCGCTTGACGCTTGCCAGGTCTGCGAGTGCCGCAGCCTCTTGTTCGGCGGTCTCGGTGTCGTGAAACTGAATTGATACACCCTTGAAAATTGAGGAGTCGAAGTTCACTGTGGAATTGTAAGCCAATGACTATTCTCAGAGTTTCACATTGTTTTTTCTCCTCTTTCTAACCGAAAATAAGTACATTCAAGCAGGCAAGAGGAACAGGTGATACTCACTGCGCGTCTGTGCCTTCGAGCTGATGCTTTTGAAAAAATCGGATGCATCCTAATCGAATTGTAAATAGTCTGACTAGCACAGCCAGGAGTAGGATGGTAAAATCTCACCTGAGAGTCATCAAACTCAACTACATAGCTACCAGTGAGGTGTTTCGCCTCTGGAAGCTTCTTGGCCTCGGACGAGAGGAGACCTCCCGCGCTGGCAAGCAGCGACAGCACAAAGCTGCTGCGAACCATGGTGACTCAACAAACAGCCCGCCTACACGACAGGTCACAGCAAAGATGTGAAGAGGGAGGGAGCAAAAGAAGGGGAACGAGCGCAGGCGGACTCGAGGAGCAAGGCGTGCCACCAATCCGTCCCGAGAGAGGCGGGAGGGCCATGGTATTTTGTACTTGGAGCTCCATCCCGTCCAAGGGACCGGCACCGCGTAAACGACGCAACTGAAGCCCGGAATCACGCATCTCGCAAGGGTTGGGGACATGCATGCAGGCAAATGATAACCAGAACAGCTTCCATTGTGGTATTAGAGCACACGCGAGCAGGGTTATCTAGTGGGATCGCTAAGACACCCCACGATGCAAGCTTGGCAGGGGAAATCATTACCGTTCGTCGTTGCGCGGACAAAGAGGTTGTGCCAAGATGGATATCACGGGTCCGCGAATGGTGAGCTGGTTCTCAGGTGAGGTCCCGCCGACCCGAATAACTTATCTACATGCCTGCTGCGGGTATCCCACATTGCCTCGTGAAAGCAGAAGAGCTTCGATGTCAATGCGGCCTAGTATGTATCTGATATATGATGTTGTTGTGCAGGTAAAGGCTTGGTACCTATTATATCTGGAGGTATAAGTTCTATCGATCGGAGATTATCAATGTCTTACAATACAACTGATTGTTTTGACGGCAACCCCCCCCATATTATCCTATCGTATAGATTAATACCGCCTAATTCCGTCGTAGTACCGTAACTCTTTTGCAATTTAAGCGGCCAACACACCGTACCGTTCTGACGGCGTCTTCTTGATTTGCCCACATGCCTAACATGGTTTGGATATTTCGTCTGGGGACTCACGCTTGGTCGAAGCCAAGATTCTAATTCTCAGCTATTTAGCTACCATTACACGTTGGAAAAGAGACGTATTGAAAAGGGTTTAGTATGATTTCACCCACCTATGAGATTCGTTATTTGAAATGCGGCATTCTTGGTAAAAAGAAATCCCTACATAATTGCCGGCAGCATCCGACCGATAAGCCGTACGCTAGACAAGCCGTGCAGAGTGTTGAACGTTTAGATACAACTAGCGTAGCAGTACGGCATACACGATGATGAATAATAAAGCTCGAGACGTAAATAAATGATTTTTCACGATATTCGGATAATCACTACCCTGCTCCTGCGGAAACTATAAACATGCTCACAAACATTCGTATCTCTCAGAACCGGGAGCTCACGCGGCACAACAGTTCAGGGATGGGAGGTTCAATTGAAGACCTCCTTATTGCGGAAAGTACGCCAAGCGGCTCGGCTCGGTCAGCTCTTCTTATTCGATGATTTGCGCTTGTCTAACATCATCGAGTCAAGCCAGGCAGGCATTTGGGTCTTGAAAGATAACCGTTTGGTAGGATCGCCACATTTCCAGACCTAGACTTCTAGACCGCCAGGATTTCTTGGCGCGCCCAGACTGGCATCTTTCTCCGTGACCTGTCGTCGGGATGGATGGGGGAGCTTGACTTCCCAACCCTGGAAATGTATGTAGGGGTGCATCGCAGGGTAGTATACTGGAGTAGCCTACGCCTCGTGAAGTGGGCGCAAATCAGCAGCCGATATGGCATCTTCTCTAATATCTTCTTCATCGCTCCAGATAGCTATAGATGACTTAGTAGGACCAACGAAAAGTGCAATATACAAAAGAAACAAGTTAAGACATTCGTCATACATACTGCTGCCGTCACGGAAGATAATCAGACTATATAGGACATTTCTCTCCGTATCCCACCGATTTCGGAGCTGTGGCGCGGCACGTTACCGGATGCGATTCTGCAACACGCATGTGTAATATACACAACGTGCGCAGATGTAGTCTTAGGACATGTATGAAATAAATGCCCTGTAACCTATGGTGTCCAATAGTATTCGTATCAATTGGGTGACTTTCTCAGGGGCTTGCCAGCAATCTAACGATTGACGAGGAGAATTATCTTGACTGTGGGTTGCTTGATTGATTCACACCGTTTGTTCAAGAAATAAAATTTACGGCAAGCATACCGCACTTAGTGCTGCCACGGAACATCCCGTAGACAGAAAGGTATGCGCTTGAGCTGATTTCTGTACTGTCCCGCTAACCTGCATGTTCGAAACTGTTTAAGCCGCATGTTTATCGTTTGGCTAACTGAGGTGCTTTTTTATATCCACTACTTGCGGGCGGAGCTGACTCGGAGCTTCATAGACGTTGAGAGAGCTGAAAAAATTGAGCGCTAGATTTACGGCTCGGCCCGTAAGTAGCTCAAAGCTCGAATTTTCAAATCACTCGTCAGGTTGGACAATGGCTATACATGCATGGCTTATTCTTTTGTGTGAATGTTTACGACGATCTATACCGTGCTAGAACCGGCTCAGGAGCGATGAGGTGTGCGTTGACCTAGACATGCATCAGGCTCATCTAAGGAACATAAAAAACCATTCGCGTTCTTTGAGACGATGCTTTCGATTTACCGATTTATAGGAAATTCTTGTCTGGCGCGAAGTCAACTGCGTCGATAGCCTCAAGTAGTTGGTCACCTTTGCTCGTTCACCTGAATGCAGATCGGAATTCTCAATTAGTGTCAATAGAATCATGTAATAGAAGATCACAGGCCCAAGACGCCTGGCATCCCACAACCTAATTGGTTTTCCCACCTGCCGATTTGATGTCGTAGAAAAATGAAATGAGTCTAGCCTGTCTATCGCAGGTACCAGACTTTTGATGCTTATGGGTATTCGCTGAAATACCAAATGCCCCGAGAGTCCCAATAACCTCCAACCAATGCGCCGAGAATTCTGGTGTCAGAACGTTCCTGTACTCTAGTACTACACCTAAAGTGCAGTGTATCTTAACGACTACTTAAAATCCAATAGTCTCATAAAGCCTAGTGAGCCAGGCTCGAATATACAGGGAACATTGATGCTCCTATCGCTCTCACGCTCGCGTCAGTTGCTTGCGGTATGAGTCCCAATCCACAATGCTAAGCGCCAGTTAACATGCTATTGTTTCATTTGCGATGACACTGAGATGGCAGGAAGACCGATTTAACAAAGCCCGGGGCAAGGTGAATGTATCCCATGATGCGATGAAGAGGGGTTTTTTCCTTACCTCCAGACCCTGTCGATCTTGCCTTGTTCGAAGAAGTACACAGCGAACTCGTAGAACCGGACTAATTAACAGAGTTCATGAGCACATTTACCCTGTTCCCGACACCGAGCGTGACAAGGTAAACTCACCACTGCGACCGGTAGGCTCCACACCCGAAAGTTTACCGGTCGGTGTTCCGGTAAACTTGAGTCGGACGGCGACACGTTGAGTTGTGTGATCCACGACTATCGTGTCGACGTTGAATTTGATGTCGGGGATGGCGGTAATTGCTTGTTGGATGAGGAGCCGATACTCGTCCCTCGAAAGGCGCCTGTTATTGTGAATAACGTGAGATTGGGCATACACCGGTAGCTTGCTCTGCATCGTCCGTCCATTGATGCATCCTATATAATCCATATAGGTGCTCTCTAGAACCTGAGCCGATGCGTGTTGTCTTCCAGATTTAAAGTGACCATTGCTGTAGGTGCTTATGAGGTCAGGTGTGAAGTCGTAGCCCGGCCAAGACAGCTGGCGTTCTACCTCCTGCTCGGGCGTGCCGGTTGTGATCATTCTCCATATTTTCCCATTTTTTATCCACACGATTGTTTGTTTCATAAACCGAACAATCTTTTCCGGGCGTTGTTTAGGCCTAAGTTCCACTACCGATGAAGCGGCTAGTCGTCCAGCGTCATTATCGACGGTAAAGGAATCGGTACTGAGCTTTATACGCCCATGGGACGTGCCCGTGACTTCGAACGCTTCCGGCGTGGGTATTATATCGCCGTTGAAATTTAGCGGAAATGTTAGGACGTCAGGGAGGTCCTTCCATCGGTCCTGGTTGATGCACTGCACATAAGATCTGTATAGTGATTCGTTCGCAGCTATGTACGGCATCGTGGAGCGTTAAGTTCATAAGGAAGACCTGTTTAGATAGAAATGAACAGAAGGGCTTAGGAGATATATAGAAAAAGCACTCATGTTTGTTTTGGTATCAAACTTTAGATGCGTAGTTGCTGGGATAGGCTTCATACTATATGCAACAAACCTGAGGTTTCCAGGTTGGCCCCGGATTCCACCTGCAAACCCCTGTAACCGAACCGAACCCCTCAATTTTTCTCCTTCATATTTTCTTGTTTGCGCCTTTCTACCGTCTAAAAATTCTTTCAACAATCAACAATTGGACATGTTCTAGACCAAATTTATAAGCATGTATTGCTGCAGAACGCGTTTCGATTGTTTTAAGAAGCAAAGCTATCTAAATAGCCTCATTCAAGAGAGCAGCTCCTTTGCTACTTCAGGCTTCATCATAAAAGCAATCCCTTCTTTTCTCCATATATCTGCTTCCACCCAGTTCCTTGTCGCGTTCAGCACCATGTTCGCCGGCTTGGCGAGGTTGTACGCCGGCCAATGCGGAAGCGGATCCGTTTCAGTCGTATTCTTCGCCGAAACGTCGTTCGGATTAAGATGATGAACGAAGCTGACGTAGGCCTGCCCAATTGCTTTGGCTAACCTGGCGTGGCTATCGTAGTCCGGGCTGGGTCCAAGCAGACCAGATATGTTCTGGAAACTGTATGCCACGTTGACAAAATGCTTAACACCGTCCCACTCATTCCCGTTCCACGGCCTCTGGTCAAAGCGGTAACTGTATACGGGCAGCCCAGCTGCTGTGTATAGTTCGGCCATGCGGCGGCGCCCAGATATCATAACCAGGTCTCCGCCAATCGCCGCAGCACGCCTCCACATCAACCCCCGTGTTGGATGTCGAGTACAGTTAGTAATCGCATATGGAGGCTCGTCACAAGGATCATCTGGGTAAAGTTCAAGAAGCCTCCTGACGGTCGGGGGAGTGAGCGCATAACTGCGCCAAGTGAAGATAGAATTGAAGATGTCCTCTTCAGTATTCAAAGTACCAGATATAGCGAATCCCTCATCGGTGTTGGCACCAAGGAGAATTGGTACCTTCACGTATTTCCCTTGTTGCATCAGCTGGCTTGGGTACCCAGTCACTGTAACATTGGGAGTCAATAATCGCCATCGGAGAGTGATTTGTGAGGGCTTCTAGAGCCTAGTTTCGCCCCCTAGCTCTGAGAAAAAGGGGGGGAAAGGAAGGTTTAGGGACTACTAACGGAAATCACCATCCAGTAAGGGGTTCCAGACTACACTGGGATGCGCGGCAAAAAGTGTCGCTTCGTCAACTTCGCGTAGGCAGGCGAGTTGGTTCGCGGCATTCCAGCAACCTACGGTTCGAGTCAAATTCTCTACGGCAGCCGAGTACTAGAGTACTGTAAGCCAGTTGTTTTCATTTATGGTGGGACTTGTAGGGTACTGTAAGGCTTTCAAAATTGGGCTACAAAAGAAGATTCAAAATTATGCAAGGTATTCACATCAAAGAAATAGGCCCGAGAGCTTCTTACCCAAGTGAGGCTCTCGACTTGCGCGCCAGTCGGACCACCACTCTCGAGGATTGCGCCACGAAAGAGATTGTCGTCCCGGCCATCATACGCAAACAGGTGGTAGGCGATGCTCTGCGCTCCCGCGCTCTCGCCCCAGACGATCACCTTGTCCGCGTTGCCCCCGAATGCCGCAATGTTTTCCTGAATCCAGTGAAACGCTAATCGCTGGTCTAGAAGTCCTGCATTGCTAGATCCTTCAGCGAGTATCTGCGCTGTCTGGAGGAACCCCCACTGGCCTAGACGGTAGTTCATACTGACCGCGATGACAGGCTGTCCCATCTCTTGACTGACTTGGACAATGCCTGAGAGATTATATTGCGGATCGGCACTGCTGCCTGCGTACAACCCACCTCCATAAACCCAGACTAGGACAGGCAGAGGTTCTTTTGGATTCCCGGCTGGACGCACCACGTTTATTGTGAGGCAGTCCTCCGACAGCATAAAACTTTGGCCGTACTGCATGCAACTATACCCGTACTGTGTTGCTTTCCTGATGCCATCGAAGGATTCGTTTACGGGCAATGGTCGTCGGTACCGGAGCTGTCCCACGGGTGGCTGTGCATACGGCATACCTAAGAAAACATCTTGGTTCCAGCCCGGCAGATAGAGACCTTCGTATGTCCCATTAACTGTTTTGACTGTTGGCGCTTTTGAATAATCCAGGTGCAGAGATGACGCGTCTGCGAGTTTTGAAGATAGAACCGCTATCAACAGCAAAAGCCTCATCATAATGATACGTTCTAGACTAGACATTGTTGTACTCCAAATGCTTCGAACAAGCCCCCGAATGCACGTTGCAAACTTAATGATATATAATTTAAATATAGATGTGATAGCTGAAGTAAATTGCGTCTTCTGATTGGAGGAAAAATGGGGGGCCGGTACGAGATCTACACCGAGCTACGATGCAGGCAAAGCATTTTTAAATGCCAACCCGGACTTTAAAATTTGGAGACTTTGAGGACTAAGTGAGTTGTGATCAATTGAACGAGACATTACGAAGGTCGGGGCAAATAACACCCACAACGCCAAGAAATGATCTACAGTGTAATTAAAACTTTTTGTACAGTATAGCTGTTAAACTATTAGTACTACATTTGCACTTAGAATCAAGATATTTATTATTGTTTTATACAGGCTGTTATTAATAATTTTATAACATTTATAACCTTAAGCTTTAAATTTTAATTTTTAAAGCTATATACGAGCTGTTATTATAGAAAAGAGAGTATACGTTGAAGAGCTTATCAGCTGGCAGGAAGTGTTAAGGACTACGGACAGCTGGTCAAAGAAGAATCGGGCCGCGGACATCTGGCAGATGCTTGACTGGCATGTGAGCTTGCACTGTAGACCATTTCTTGGCGCCGTGGGTGTTTTTTGCCCCGACCTTCGTACAAACTAGCCAACAGGCCTCAGAGCATGACAACTCGATTATTCATTACTGCTAATAGATATAATAAAGGGTATCAGATATTCGGCTTTAGTAGGGTTCGTCATGCCTCATTGGCCGGCCTCACACTTTGTGGGTTGTGAAATAAATCGTTGGGGTCATACGTGGTCTTGATGGATTCCAGCATCTTTAGATTCGGACCCCAGTACGACTGTTGAGGGTCTGTCAAGGATGGGTCGACGTAGCCGGGATAGGTTGTCAGCTTCTGTGGTGTTGAGTTCTCTATGATGCCAATAAGACCGCTCATAAAGTCTTTAGTGTCCTGAGTGAGAACTGGCACGCCAATACCATATCCCTGACAAAACATGATTTTGTCTCGGTGTGAATAGGCAGTCGCATTCATGGGGATGTCGCTAATAGCGCCTCCAGAAGCATCAAATATCAAAAACCACAAGAGCGTACCATGATTTGTGTTGTCGAGATAATCCATCACTTTTGTTATCGTATCTTCTGAAAGAGTTTCGTCTTTAGTGAAAGCCAGGCTCCGAACTGTAAAGGCAGTGTGGATATCAGAGAGGTAAAGTGCTGCATCTTCGGCCTGCTGAGCAATGGCACCAAGCCAATCATCGATAACGATAGCAACTTTGCCGTTAGGGATTCGCTCTGGGATACCGGATGCGTCCCATTCGGCTTCTGTGCCATAGAATGTAGCAGTGATGATTGCTCCAAGTTCGTAGGCGACAAATTCGGTGCCAAATCTTCGGTCAAGATTTGGGTCAGCCACAAGATCCTGCCATTGTTTGAGGACTGGCACCATGTCGGCATGTTTTCCGAATGAGAGAGAGAAAGAATACTGGACCACACTGCCAGGTTCAGGGTGTGTCCTCATTACGAAATTGGTAATAATGCCAAATCCTGCACCAGCTCCTTTCAACGCCTGTCTAATGTTAGCCTGGCACCTTAGTATTACCTTAGGTAGATTAGCTTACGAAAAACAGGTCTTGATTTTCGGTTTCGCTAGCATGCTGAATAGACCCATCTGCAGTGACAACTTCAACTGCCACGACATGATCTAGACATGATCCCCACATGCGTGACGATGGACCTAGTCCTCCCTATCAGGGTCTTGAGTTAGTGTTGATATTCCAGGAGGTAATAGAGCACTCACAATAGTAGCATGCCCACCTATGCCAACACCGGGACAAGTGCCATGAGATATAGCCCTTTTCCCGTTGTCATGTAGCCTTTGGGTGACATCGGCAAGCTTGGTACCGCCACCTATTGTTGCTTGCCACGTCGTTGTGTCGATAGAGAAATCTTGCATATTCAACAGGTCGATTACTAGGGCCCCATCTTCACCACCCAGACCTATGTTCTTGTATTAGACCGCATGCAGATTATATATCAAGGGGCGATGGTCTCGTACAGTAGTTCCTGGGAGCAAATTAGTAATAGATACCAAAAGCATCGTAGTCAGCGAAGTGACTCTTACGCGTAAGAATGGCCACCCGACTTTGGCTGAACCTTGACATTGTTGGCTGCAGCGCATTTGACAAACCCAGATACGTCTTGGGCCGTTTGTGGACGAGTTACTGCTATCGGCGTGACAGGGAGGTCGAGGTTATATCGGTTGACCCAACTGATTTGGTACAGCGGATTATCGGGATAAGCAACGCAGTCACTGCGGCCGTTGCACACAGCATCGAGACAGGCCGCCAAAGGGTTACTCGGAGACTGCCCCATATCGATGCTTTAAAAATGTAGAACTGGCGTTGATAAGCCTCGTTTGCACTCGTAGGTTGATTACTAGGGAGAGTTATGTAACGAAAGCGGCTCAAAACCTGTGCAGCCAAATATAGCAATGGGCAACGAAGTCGCTGTTTATAATCGTTGGAAATCAGACAAGGAACGGGCTGTGACACGAGGCAAGTAGGCCGTGACTGTAAAAAAGGAAGAGTGACCAGGTTTCTTATTGTGTAAGCCACCCTTCCAGTCTTATGGATCGGTTATTAGAGCACTTAGGTAGGCGCATATAGGGAGGGACATTAGTTCCGGCAATTACACGGCGAAGGTGCCACATGAAGGCGCAGATTATGACGCTGTAAGGGCACTCATTCCCATACGCGTGTAGACAGGAACCAACACTTGCTGCAGGCATGGTCGACTCCAACAAAACCCCTGAGAAGTTCTCAAGTATAGGGTATGATTGATTCATTCATTGCCCTACGTCGTCTAGATACGAGTACGACTTGTCCAATAGGCGTGCACAACATGGTCACACACAGATCTACAACGCACGGATCCCCGGTCGATCATAAGCTTTGTAACCAAAATTTCTCCGTCCTCTCAAGCTATGCTATACATCCTTTGTGAGTGTCGTTGCTGTGTGGTGCTCTAGGCGTTTATTGGGGCGCTCAGCCATGCGGTGAAAGTGCCACATAATGCCAGACTGTACCTGATCATCTTTGGCTGTGATACCATCAGAAAATTACGTCAGCCGTAACATTAAATATGTCGAGGGCGTACAGATGGATGACATCGTTGTACGGGCACGGCACAGGTATATAATGCTGTGGTATTATCGACTAGGACTAATCACATCCGATCTCCAACTTGGGGCTTCGTGGGGATAAGCGGAATTTGCCAGGACACTTTTAAGCCACTAATGCACGCCAAGGTGTCTTTCATTTTCTGGGGTGCAGCATCGTGGCGTTAAGCTAACCCAATAAGCCGGCTGTTCAACCCCTGAAAGTCTTTGTCAATTGTTCCGAAAGTGGCTTCTCACACGGGTCATTCGTGCAACGCCCCAATAGTTGACCGTCTACCTAGGGTATGTTATGATAGCTTTGGGCTTCTCTATGGCTCTAGGGCGTATATGATCATGCGAAGCAGAAGAAGTGCTCCAGGGTGTATGCTGTCTGTCTTATGACCAGAGTATGAAGCCACAGAGCATACGCGGCCTTTCTGATGTGTGACGCCACAGAGTGAGAAGGTAGCACCTGTGTGTGTGATTATGAATAATCAGGAGGCCGACACGTGTGATGTGTGTTTTCTATAGAGGGTAAGGTGAGTTTAGTGCAGATCATGTTTAACGTCAGAGCATACCTACCTACTTACCTTAACCACACAAACAATCTTCAGCCCTGTAGATCTTACCATTAGAATGTGAGGCTCATCGTCAACCCGTAACGTTCGTTGATAGGGTCTGAAGCTACCCGGTGTCTTGCCGCCACTTATATTTGATTGTCTCTAATCGCGTACTGCAACATGATTTACTACCTATAGATATAGTTAGTCTAGCAGGTGTTGGAAGATACTAACTAATACTTTTCTATTTAACAGGTACCTCAGCTAATAGTTACTGAGTTACTAGAATCTCTGAAAGGTGTCGAGTAAGTAACTATCATAAGAATAAGATTTGAACGATTTAAGTTTAGCTCATGGGTAAATGTGGGGCTATAGGAACATGAATACCTAGGTACATTGTTGTATTGGTATACAAATCCCAAAATCAAACAACTACCTATGACTAAAGGTTGACGTTAAGACAAACACCTACTCCTGGTGTTGCCAAAGCCGCTATTACCCCCACCCATTACCCGCCGTACCTCTCCGCGCATGAGCAAGCAACCGGCCCTTGGTTTGGTACGGGAACTACGCAAGCTGCCAAAACCCCGCAGATGCACCCCCAAAAACAACGGCAAGCGTCTCGGTACCTATTGAGTGAACCGCGGGTCCAGTTCCCATTACATCAGGAACCCCTCCGGCGGGTCTGCGGTTAGCCTGTCCCCTTCGCTATCTGATCCTGCAATGAACCGGTTAGGTGTGAAGGTAGATGGATGGCTGCTACGTAGGTATGCAAAGAGGGGGTCAGTATCGCAGACCCCACGGCATCCTCAGATTTAAGTGATAGGTGCAACTGCAAGTGGCAACGACTACGAGCATTAGAGCTGTGACGTTTTCAGCCATTACTACGGCCTAAGCTTCTCCAAACTTCCCGTCTACTACTGGAAGCTATCGTATCTCCGCCTCTCCTCCTGTTGCCCCTCTTGCTCTTCCTCCGTCACCGGAACGTGTTTACTTCTAGAATTGCTTGTTGGTTATATTACTTGGATCACAGAAACGTACTTTAGAGCCCTAACCTTTGCTTAAACTTGCCTTGAGATAAGACTTTCAAAAATTGTTTCAAACGTTCCTGTTTTTAATTCGAAATACACCATGTATACGGCGTCGGTTGCCTTCTTCGAGGCATTATGGCAGGCAGGCGTCACACACTGCTTTGTCAATCTTGGCTCTGACCACCCCAGCATTATCGAAGCCATGGTCAAGGGTCAGCGGGAAAACAAGGGCAGCTTTCCTCGCATTATTACATGTCCGAATGAGGTGCGTTACGTCACCTATAATAAACGCGCAAAAGATATCAGAGATGGCCGCCGTGCTGTTCCTAATTAGTAGTTCTAGATGGTCGCCATGTCCATGGCTGATGGCTACGCACGATTGACTGGCAAACCCCAATGTGTCATTGTTCATGTCGATGTGGGAACGCAGGGTCTGGGAGCGGCAGTACATAATGCAAGCACGGGTCGTGCACCAATCCTCTTGTTTGCCGGACTGAGTCCTTTTACGATGGAGGGAGAAATGCGTGGATCACGGACAGAGTATATTCACTGGATGCAGGACGTCCCCGATCAAAAGCAGATCGTGGGTCAATACTGCCGCTACACAGGAGAGATCAAGACAGGCACGAACATCAAGCAGATGGTCAACCGCGCGCTGCAATTTGCCAAGAGTGATCCTCAAGGCCCAGCCTACTTAGTCGGAGCGAGAGAAGTCATGGAGCAGGATATTACACCGTATTCACTCGATCAAAGTCTTTGGGACCCGGTCGAATTGGGTGGACTACCGCCCAAAGCATCAAGAGCGATCGCGGAAGCTCTCCTAGGCGCCGAAAATCCGTTGATCGTCACGGGATACGCTGGCCGTAACCATAAGGTACCCGGCGCGCTCGTGGAACTGGCAAATACTATCAAGGGACTGCGAGTCCTGGACACGGGTGGTAGCGATATGAACTTCCCAGCTTCACACCCTGGCTGGGTCGGGCTTCGATACGGCAACCACGACTCGATCAGGGAGGCGGGTGCTATTCTCATCTTGAATTGTGATGTGCCCTGGATTCCAACCCAATGCAAACCTAAGGAGGGCATCAAGATCTTTCATATCGATGTCGATCCACTCAAGAACCTGATGCCGGTCGCCTATGTACCTGCTAAGCACCGATATCGTGTCGATGCGCTCACCTCTATTGAACAGATCACGGAGGCCGCCAAGGATCTCGCAAGTAATGCTGATGCAGAAATCGAGAACAAGAAATGGGATGCATTACAATCCTCATATAAAAAACGATTGGATGCCATTTCAGCAATGACTGTTCCGGCTGCAGACGGCACATTTGGGACAGGATACCTATGCAAGACTCTGCGGGCATTGGTTCCTGAGGATACAATCTGGGCCATTGAGGCCGTCACGAATACCTTTTTCGTCCATGACGCGGTGCTGCCGGAGCTTCCAGGATCGTGGATCAACTGTGGTGGAGGTGGTTTGGGCTGGTCAGGTGGCGGTGCCCTTGGTATCAAGCTGGCCTCAGTTGTCGAGCATGGTGGTAAGGGCAAGTTTGTGGTGCAGGTTGTGGGCGACGGCACGTTTTTGTTCTCGGTGCCCGGCAGCGTATACTGGATATCCAAGCGGTATCAGATCCCCGTGCTTACTATCGTACTCAACAACAAGGGTAAATCTATCCAATCTGGTCGATTTCCTAGTGGCTAACCTAGTAACGCAGGCTGGAACGCCCCACGGCACTCCATGTTGCTTGTTCACCCAGAAGGTTTAGGATCTAAGGCAACCAACGAGGAAATCAACATATCTTTCGACCCCGTTCCTGATTACTCGGGTATCGCAAAGGCAGCGGCTGGAGGAGACCTCTTTGCTGCACGAGTCGAGAAGGCCGACGTTTTGGAAGAGACGCTCAAGAAGGCCATCGCAGCCGTTGAAGGTGGGCAGTCTGCAGTCATAGGTAAGTCGAATTTGGAGCTATTTTCCTCTTCTTTCTTACGTTATCACACTTGGGATCGAGATCTTACGCTCTGGCTGAAAAGCCTCCACATTCCTAGCTTCTTTCTTAGCCCAGCCCACGCGCAGAAAAGGCACTAACTCTGGACCATACAGATTGCAAGGTGAATCTAAGATCCTAATGAGTTACGACATTGCGCAGTAGTGCCACAGCCGTGTGCACATTATCTCGAGGCTCTGTGTGATAGTGATAGGCAAATTCCTCGACTGCTCACCTCTAATGCATGTAGTCAGCTTCGGATATAGTATATAACGCAACCCCCCATTAGAGACTTCGATAAGTCAAATTCCAAATAAGCTCTCAAAGCCTCGTCGCCCCATTTGCTCTTGGCTCGACGCGAATCCAAAGGTCTAGACTACTGTGGCGAGAAATAAGGGCCAGGAAGTTGTAAATACTGTGTTACTAGATCTTAGCCTATATGCTACGAGATACACTAGTTGCATTGACACGATGGGAACATCGATAACAAGGCTTGCCAGCAACCGGGACGAACTGGAGCCCCCGACGATCTATACTACCGTATCGTCCGTATTTATCGGAAATACTATTCTCTATGAATAATTGTCCGGTCTGATGTCGGCGAAGATAATGGGGTTATGCTGGAGCCCGGCGACATGCGGAAAACATGGCACACGAACGTTGCAGAACAGTTGGGAGTTTCCCCTCATCACGTAAACTAGATCGGTGTTTCTATCTTGCAGGGGAACTGTTTGGAGAAGACGCCGGCCCCTCGACTCTGCATATTTTTGCGGCAACTGATATAGAAGCGAGGTGGCCAAGTAGCTAATCGATCCAATGGGGCGGGACATCTGCTCCTAGCGAGGGGTATGATACTATGGGGATGCGACTGAAATCAGTAATAAGCTTGTCAGATCGATCGATTCCCCAAGATACCTACCTAGACTTGGAGAAACCATTGGGTATTTTTGAAAATAGACGGGGCTTTGTTGTTATTTGTGCATAGCTCGTGGTGGCTTGTGAAGAGAGAACAGGACGGCGACAAGGTTCTTGGATTTTGTTGCTTGGCACATCTGACTACCCTAAGGTTACAGACTTTACTTAAAGTTAGGCTTGACATGCAAATTTAAACTTGCATTGCATGTGATCACGAGCGCGGAAAAATCAACGTGGTAGCGCTTGGTAGTCCGTCTCTAGCCAACAACAGCGGGAGCACGAGGCCTAGCCTCTAACCAGCAGGGCATGTTCCGTTCACGATCAATGGCTGGTTGTAGTGCTGTTCTTGCAAGCTGTAGGAGGACCCTTGAGGCGTTGTTTAACCCCGCGGGTGGCCATTAAACCCCCCGATATGCCGTAGGAGCCCCTGTCTTACCCACTTGGAGGAACTGGTTGTCGCTGTGGGACGACAGATTTGGGGGGCCTCGGCCAGTCCATTTTCTTTTTTCTTTAATTGAGACTTGCTGGCGGGGTGCGGTCGTGACAACCATCAAGCAAGGTACCTGCTAGTCTAGTTAATGTCTACCTGCTTCGGTCGAAGAGAGGAAATTCCCCCAAAAATGGATGCCGCTGTTCGTTCCCCGTCCCCTCCAACAACAACTCGGTCGCCTTTTCTCTTTGAGGATGATAAACCAAACCATTCATCTTTGTCGTCCCCCCATTGTCTCCTTGGCCTCTAGGCGCAGTCTACACTGGCACCGTTGATTAACCAAGTCCGCTTATACGGGGGCTTCGATTTCCATCCGTGACTCCGGCTCTCCCGATTGTACCCGATTCTCCTCCAGCCGTCTGCTGGTTGACTGGCCTTTGTGAACATCATCATCACCATGACAGGACTCTTCCAGTAACCTCGTGTCTACTGTGCCGGACACTGCACGATCTGTTGCTGATCGCCTGATTTGCATGGCCAGGAGATGATGTGTTTTTATAAAGGGCCGAATTCAGGACGAACGACATCATACAGGAGGAATTTGGCACCCGGCCAAGTGACTCTTCACTTTCCATCGAGTCTCAGACGGAGGAGGAGTTAACGCCCGTCGACACAAGTATCGCGAGTTAGCCAAGGGAGATAACATCTAGAGCCCACCTTGTGGGGCGCAATCTTATACTAGCCGTGTAGCGGTTTATGACTTTTAGTCCATCGGTGATCTCAGCAGAGATAAGGAGAATAGAAAACGAGAGACGAGACAATGACGCCCGAGACGGGCGGTGGAAACGAGCAGGATGTTGTCGAAACCAAGGGCTCGGGTTCGGACAGCGCTCCAACACTACCGCCGCCGCGGCCCGTTCCTTCGAACGACCCGAAGCTGATAACACAGGCGCGAACGCCTCCGCCGCTCCATGTCGTCCCGACCGACTCGCCCTCGCTTGACCTCTTCAAGCTGCCACCCACCGCTGCCCTGAAACTGCTATGCGCTGGTATTGAGTCCCTGGTCTGCATCACGGGCGACATCCCGCCTACGCCCCCTCCTACTAGCCCTCCCGTGCCTAACATGAGTGGCATGCAGCGGGAAAAAGCTGCCATCGTGCGATCGCATTCTGAAAGGAACCTCGCCCGTCTTCGAGAACAGCAGCAGCAAGAACAGCCTACGAGTCAAACCCGGCCGAAAACACAGGGTCACCTCCAGGGCTTCTTTGACGCGAACCAGCCTGTCGACGGCGTGCGGCTGCGACACCCACCCACCCCTCCACACCACACCACGCCCCAGCCGTACATCGTCATCGGCGAAAATATGCAGCCTCTGAACCTACAGCACAGCGCCATCACACGCAAATTCTTCAGCAAGGCGCCCCCGCCCATCAGCATAGAAGACTACCTCCTGCGCATCCACCAGTTTTGCCCCATGTCGACGGCCGTCTATCTGGCGACGTCATTCTATATTTTCCGCTTAGCTGTCGAGGAGCGTGCCATTCCCGTGACAAGGAGGAATTGCCACCGGCTGCTGCTCGCGGGCTTGAGAGTGGCCATGAAGGCGCTGGAGGATCTCAGCTACCCGCACTCCAAGATTGCCAGGGTCGGTGGCGTGAGCGAAATCGAGTTGGCTAGGCTGGAAATCAGTTTCTGCTTTTTGGTCGGGTTCGAATTGGTGGTCGACGAGGAAACGTTGCGGAAACACTGGGACATGTTGAAGCAGAATACGAGCCTCGGCGTTCCTGGATCTGACATAGGTGCTGCTGGGACCCTGCCTAAATTGAAACTCGACTTACGACGCAAGAAAAACTTTGCTTGAGGGCGGTAGCATTCATATGTTAACGCGCTCGAGTGCTCCAATCGCGTCACGCCTAACTAGCCTCGGTGCGGATGCGGGCAAGCCATGATTTATTCTCCACGAAATCACATTTCTCGAAATAGAGATCACCTTCTAGCTAGGAAGACATACATAATGTGTTTCTTCCATCTTTTCCACGCTGGAGTAAAGCTATTGTTGACTTGATATACCATTGTCGAATAAGAAGATAATACAAGATGGGGTAATGGTAGCCACCGGCAAGGATTGTCTCATAAGCATTTCTCTGAAAAACAGAGAAACTTGATTAGTATATAACAGGAAGAGCGTGTTGGTTCTTGTGGCCGCTGGGGATGCCATGTTATGGATGGGACTCATTGCAGTGCGTTTGTGTTATATGATACCCCCCTAATCTGAAATTGTTGTATATATCATTTGCATACTATCGATGGAAATGAATTGGGGTTTTACTTGTACTGTGACATCACCTACATAGCATGTTAATCAACGGTTGGCTGGCATGGTTTCTTTCTACTATCTGCCGTCCTTCGTAATAATGATGGAATATCTACGTCTCTAACAGTAGTATCCCCTGATCCTACGTAACAATATTTGAATGAGCCCTTGATCTGATATAGCATCCTACCAATGTCTGGTATACGGTCTTCGATCTCTGGTACTTAAGTATGTCATATAGGTAAATGAAGTTGAAGAGTTAGTTATTATTAGAAAAGAATTCATACCTGGGCCCAGTTGAGCAGCTGCCTTACAATGCCTCACTTCACATTCGGAATTTCCCCCAAGATAACACAGCTGTTAGACTTCTACAGTTCGTACGTACATGGTATCATGCATACTTACCCCACATGAGCAATTGCCTAAGGGGGCAGGTAACTAATCTGAGCGCTATCAGATTACCTACTTTAGTGTCCTGACGTGAGCTGGGTCCGTTATTAGCCTCGGGATATATTCAACCGCATCAAACCGTCCGCTCCAATAATACGCCCTATAGGCTGGGTACAGACGGATCATCGCAGATGCCTTCTGCTAGTATCGTCAACCGTAGCAGCTTCAGAATTCACACAAGCATCTTCCGGTCGGCGAAATCACCAATTTACGTCCAAGGTCGAATCTTGGGACACACAGCTACGCGACACATAGCGACCAGCTCACTCGCTCCTATTACTTCGGTGCCAATACGCGCTATAGCTACCCCGCCCTCTCTGCTCGTTTCTACCCCGCGCCAAATCAGCACCGCGACGACCTCGCGCAAAAAGCCTGTCGCGACCATGGCCGACATCGACGTCGAGAGCGTCTTGAAGGGCAAGTATCCGGCCAAAGCGCATGCGAAACGCGTCGTCGAATACATCCGGACCAAGATCCCCGATGCTACCGGAGTCCTATTTCTCGAGGGGCGGACCGACCACCTCCTCGAAGACAGCGATGAGCCGGTTCACTTTAGGCAGCGGAGGGCGTTTATGTACCTGACTGGCGTCGACATGGCCGACTGCGCCTTCATCTACGATATCGAGACGTCCAAGTCCACCCTCTTTATTCCCCCCGTCGACCCCGAGAGCGTCATCTGGACCGGCCTGCCCCTGTCGGCCGAAGAGGCGCTGGCCAAGTACGATATCGACACCGTCCTGCCTACCACCGAGCTGAATCCCCAGCTGGCGCGGTTGGGCGGCGCCAACAGCAAGGCCACTGTCTTCGCCATTGCCGAGCGCGTGTCCGACACCGTCACCTTCCTCGAGTTTGGCAATAAGGATTTCGCAGTTCTCGCCGAGGCCATCGATGAATGCCGCGTCGTCAAGGACGATTACGAAATCGCTCTCATCAAGAAGGCTAACGATATCAGCAGCGCTGCGCACAAGGCCGTCCTGGAGAATGTGCACAAGGCTCACAACGAGTATGAGCTCGAGGGCGTGTTCATCGGCAACTGCATGCGCGAGGGCGCCAAGAAGCAGGCCTATCCCAGTATAGTCGCCAGCGGCAGATCAGCTGCCACGCTTCATTATGTTCACAATAACAAGGAACTGGCTGGCAAAGATTTGTTGCTGCTCGATGCCGGCTGTGAGTGGGACACATATGCTTCCGACATCGTAAGACTCTCTTGCCTAAGAATTCACTATTGCATATTCGTAAGCTGGGGGGTACTAACATAGCGGGTAGACAAGGACATTCCCTATATCGGGTCGCTTCACAGAGCAGTCACGAGCCATATATGAAATCGTCCTACAAATGCAGAACGACTGCATCAAGATGCTCAAAGAGGGCGTCTGGTGGGATGACGTTCACGTGCGAGCACATGAGATCGCCATCGACGGTCTACTATCTCTCGGTATCTTGAAGGGAGACCGCAAAGAGATCCTCGAAGCCCGAACCAGCACAGCGTTCCTACCTCATGGCCTGGGCCATTATCTAGGCATGGACACGCACGACACCGGCGGTCACCCTAACTACTCGGACCCCGACCCCATGTTTAGGTACTTGCGAGTTAGACGCAAGTTGCCGGCGGGCAGCATCGTGACCGTAGAACCTGGTGTAAGCGCATTCCCGTAAAGCCATCGGAATTGATGAGTGAGTGAGTGCTGACCTGAGAATAGATCTACTTTTGCGAGTTTATTATTCGTCCGTATCTCACAGACCCTAAACATTCGAAATATATCGACGAGAACGTCCTGAACAATTACTGGGATGTCGGCGGTGTGAGGTGAGTAATTTACCCTGATCGCCGTCAACGTGAATGAAGAACGGTGGTACTGACTATGATCGTCACTTAGAATTGAGGATAATATTGTCATTACGAAGGATGGTTCGATCAACCTAACGTCGGCGATCAAAGATCCCGATGAGTTGGAAAAGATCATTCTTGGTAATTAGAAATGGGAACGTACCTTAGTCATGACCTCATGAGATTTTATGTCGGCCTAGACTTGTAGAATGAGACTTTATGTATATTTCATTTGGAGAACAGACCGGGTGACATACCTTAGGTAGTTAACCTGCCCACGTACCTAGGTAGCTAACTAGGTGACCCAAAGTTAATCCTTCGGATTAAATTTAAACCTACATTCACAACACGCGACCAAATTGTGTAATAACGGCAACTTATACGCATTATAGTAGGTATATTAAGTAGCGTGTATTCATTATCACTATTCGATTCGTTCCATCATTCCCCAGCTGGTCATCTCTGCCATCGTGAACCTGAGTTCTCCAACTCACCTACCGAAGCGAGACTGTGACCGCGCCCGCGCCCCAACACCCCGCGCGTCCCGGAAGCTCCTCTTCGCCATGACCTTCTGAGGCCAGGGCGCACCAGGCTTGTTGGTGATGGGATCGTACGTCAGGTTCGCGGGCGTGACCTCGAACTGGATGGTGCCGTTTCCCTCGCGGTAGGTGCTCTTGAGGGGACCCTCGGTGCGGTAGGACCTGCCGACGACGTGCCGTCCCGTCTCGATGTCGCGTCCCTGGATGGCCCTCTCGAAGAACTCGAGAGAGGCCAGGGGTTGGTAGAAGGGGACCTCGTGCCCGGACTCGTAGATGCGCGTCCAGGAGAACTTCCCCGCCTGCTTGACCTGGCCGTGGACGACGCCGTCGCTCGTCTGCATGTCGCGGTATCCCGCGCCCGCGAACCCTGGTGCTGCGGCACCGCCTACGGCGTCGGCCACGACCTCGCTGCCGAGCCAGTTGCAGTTGTAGTCGGCGTCGCCTGCGTACAGGGCCACCGTGATGTTGTGAGTGATCAGATACCGCAGCGCGGCTAGGACGCCGATCTCCCGCCCGTCGTCGCCTGTGCTGCCGAAGGCGTCGCCTACGGCCCCGTTCGAGGAGAAGTTGGTGAAGGCTCCGATCGCGGCCTGTACGGGCGCTGTGTTCAGGTACGCGTTGTAGAAGCCGTAGGGGAACGGGTCGGGTGTTAGTTCGCGCATGTCGTACTCGTCGCGTCCTAGCACGTCGTCGTATACGGACTCCACCATGTATGCGCAGAAGTTGTCGGCGCTTGAGCACTGCGGGTAGGTAGATTAGCGCGTGACCGGGGGGAGGTGAGTGAGTGGACTTACGATGGCGTTGTCTCCTGTGTTCTTACAGTCTTGGAGCCGGTCGAGACAGTTGCCCTTCCCGTACAGGTTGTTGTAGAACATGCTGGCGTTCGCCTCGTTGAAGGGTGCATAGTCGTATGTGTTTCCGGGGAAGACGGTGAAGTTGTAGTCTGATGCCGGTTAGTTGTTGTCGATTATGAGCTTGTTGAACGCAGGTAAGATATGCTGTTGACTTACACGCTTGATATTGGACCATGGGATCATACCTTTGTTTAAAAACGGTCAGCTCATATCACAGGTTTTCAGGAACAAACTTCGACGCCCGGTCTTGGTATTGCAGTGTTAGACTCACCATCCGTTACCGATCAACACCGTTTCCAGCTCGATCTTCTTGGCATGGCGTGGGAGGTGGGCATTCATCTCCTCGATGTACTGGTTGAAGATGGGACCGTAGTGGCCGCCATAACTCTCAGTAGCGAAATGGAAGCCGTTTCGCGAATACTGCGGGAACGCACCCATGAAGCCCTGGAGCGTCTTCCAGAAGTTGGGCGCGGCACCGGGCGTGGTGGAGGCGGTGAGCGTAATATTCGGGTACGCATAGGTGCCACAAGAGTCCTCGGGCGCGTAAGCCGGACAGTCAGCCGAGGGCAGGGTGACGATGCCATTGCTGGTGGCGTAGGCGTCGACGGGCTTCGAGTACGAGAAGCCGACCTGGCTCGGCTGGTCGATGAAGATCATGTTGCTGACGTTGGACCACGAGTACGGGTTGCTGTAGACGTTGCCGTCCGGGTCCACGCGACACGGGCCCAGCTCCTCGAACAGGCCGATCATCGAGGAACTTCCGGGCCCCCCGTTGATCCAGGCCGTCAGGGGCGCCTTCAGCGGGTCGACGTCCCGCGCCTCGAAGAACCAGAAGAAGATGTGCTCGTCGGGTCCCACGTCCGCGTACCCGGAGTAGCTCTTCACGCGCGGGTCGAGCTCGCAGATCCCCGTCGGCACCTCCTTGTACCGCACGGGAATGTCGGCGTACCCTATCACCCGCTTCAGGTCCGTCGGCGCCTTGACGAATTGTGCTTGCGCCGCCGTCGAGAGAGCCGCGAGGGCTAGGAGCCCGCGAGCAAAGGAGGCCATTGTGACGGTTGTGAGTAGCTAGCTCTTGTTCCGCGACACTACCTCTGCAATTTGCTTGTGAAGCGAAACCAATTGACTCCGGGAGAGGTCAATGAAGGCTTCATGGAGGTAACGAAAGTCTAGAAAATGTCTACTTGCGAGGGATCATGGGCAGAGCTTTATATAAGTGGTTGGTAGATAGCTACATCGGCTAGGTAGGCCTTGCGTGCTACTTCATACAGGGTGAGGGTGCATCTCCTCTTTGGGTGGCGATCAGATCGTCCCCTTCGTATTTTCCGCTTTCGTTTTCTTTTCTTGCATTTTTCTTTTTTTTTTTTGGGCCCGTGCACTTGAAGAAGGTATTCCCATGAGAGATCAATGCACAAACTATATTCAATTGCCGACCTTTTCTTGCTTCGCTCTTCCCTTAGATGAGTCAGTATGTGCTTTTTCCCCAAAGAAATTGTTCTCCAAAAGAGAGCCCGTTATCGCGTCAGTTGCTTGCCTTGGTCAAGGGTTGTTATTGCCGACGAAGGACCCTTGCCCAACAGGGCGAAGCGACCTGCGGATCACCCTTTCTCGAATAGGCAGGCATTTCTCAGTGTCTTATCTTGGGGCTTACCGACTTTGTCGGGTTCTTTTATGTAAGCCGGGATATGTTAGAGTCATACTGTGAATGATGCATCATCTTTTTTTTTTCTCCCTTTGGCGCGGGGTTGTCCGTAATTTTCGTATAAAGCACAGACGGCTTACGGCAGCTCGCAGGAAACATCAGTTCTGTCGTAGGATGTCTTCCGAGTTGGCTGGACAACGGCTGTTGCGTCATGCGACACCTTTAGGACAACTTATCGAGCAGACATAAGGAGAAGACCATATGAGGTGCCGGAAAACACTAGAATAGGTTTGATGCTTTTCAATGTGTAAATATCTCTGTATTAGCTCACTTGTTCAATCTATCAATCGTCCCTCATATTACCCCATCCAGCCTGTAACTCCGCCAATGCTCATACTGCTTGCCAAATGTTCGAAGTCACACAGAAAAAGAAGATAACTAAGGAAAATAGAACAAAATATATATAAATGTAAATGCGTACGTGGGATATCATGTCATTCTTTTTCGGATCAGTAAGAACAAGGACTACCAAAAAAAAAAGCCGAAGGCGGAGAGACGGGGATTCGGTGACGTCGAGAGACGATAGTCAGATCTTATGCCAGGCTGAAGATCGCGAGCCATCCTGCCAGCACCGTCAAGGATGTCCTGATGGGCATCCTTATGGCCGGTGCCGCCGCGTAGTCATCGTCGTCTTCGTCCTCGTCGCCGCCGCCGTCCGCATCCGTTGCTGTCGCCCCCGCGGACACTGTCACCGTCGCCGTCGAGACGTATGTGCTTATCGTCGTCGTCGTCACGACGCCTGCGGTACCCTGGCTCGTCACCGTCACCGTTGTCGCGACCGTGATCTCGACCGTCGTCGTCGACGGGATCGCGCTGGCCACTGCGCTGGCCGTCCTGGTCGCTGTGGTCGTCGTGGTGGCGCCGTTCTCCTTGGTGGTTGTGCTGGCGCTGCTCGAACTAGATGTCTTAGTAGTAGAAGCACTCGTCCTGTTGGCGCTATTTGACGGATGTTCCGTGACGGTCACGGTTGTCACGTTGAAAGGGCTGGTGCTTGCTGCAGTTCTCGTCGCAGTGATGGTTGCCCCGTTCGTCACTGTCTGGGGGCTGGTAGTGGTGGTCGTTGTTGAATCCCGCGACGTGCTCCTGGTTATTGTTCTCGTCGTCGTTGTCGTGCTTCTGGTTATAGGATCGGTCACAGTACTAGAAACTGTTGACCTGCTTCCAGAACTTGTGTTCGTAACTGTAATGGTGTCTGTTGCAGCATTACTAGAACTTCTGCCTGTGACCGTAACTGTGACCGTTGCACCGCTTCCGGAGCTTGTATCGGTGACAGTGATAGTGCTCCCTGAACTTGTGTTGGTGATTGTATCACTAACTGTTACAGTGCTTCCAGAACTTGTACTTATAACGGTATCAGTAACCGTTACAGTGCTCACAGAGTTCGTGTTAGTGACTGATTCAGTCACCGTTGATATGCTCTCCGAGCTTTCCGAACTTGTGCCAGTTATGGTAACAGTGACTGTTGTAATACTTCCGAAACTTGAGCTGGTGAATGATTCAGTCACAGTCGACGAACTTCCATAACTTGTGTTTGTCACTGAGACAGTGACTGTTGTGGTACTTCCTGAACTTGTATTGGTAAGTGTATCGGTCACTGTTGTTGTGCTGCCAAAACTTGTATTTGACACATATATAGTTACTGTCGACGTGCTTCCGGAGCTCGTGTTGGTGATCGAATTGGTGATAGTTGAGGTACTACCAGAAATTGTGCTAGTTATAGTGTTTGTAACAGTTGTAGTGCTTCCAGAATTGAATTCGGTAATTGTAGCAGTGCTTGTTGCAGTACTTCCAGAAAAGGTGCTAGTAAAAGTGCTGGTAAAAGTTGTGAAGCTACCAGAGAAGGTACTCGTAAATGTGTCTGTAACCGTCGTAGTGCTTGCGGAATTGGTGTTGGTAATTGTGGTAGTGAATGTGCTGGTGCTCCCGGAATTCGTGTTTGTGCTCGTAATTGTATCAGTAATCGTTGTGAAGCTACCGGAGAAAGTACTCGTAAACGTGTCTGTAATTGTCGTAGTGCTACCGGAAAAGGTACTTGTAAAGGTATCCGTAATTGTCGTGGTGCTACCAGAGAAGCTACTCGTAAAAGTGTCTGTAATTGTTGTGGTACTTCCGGAGAAGGTACTCGTAAGGGTCTCTGTAACTGTTGTGGTGCTTCCAGAACTTGTATTTGTAATTGTATCGGTAATTGTTGTAGTACTGCCAGAAAAGGTACTCGTAAAGGTGTCTGTGATGGTTGTAGCACTACCAGAGAAGGTGCTTGTAAAGGTGTCTGTGATGGTTGTAGTGCTACCTGAATAGGTGCTCGTAAAGGTGTCCGTAGTTGTTATAGTACTCCCCGAATATGTATTTGTGAATGTACTGGTGTATGTTGATGCCTGAATGGTAACAGTAATTGTTGTGGTGGTTGTGCTTGAAGAACTTTCAGCCTTCCGGGTCGCTGTTGAAGTTACAGTGTCCGCTGGAGGGAGTCTTGATTAGTTTTATTGCCTGTTGTGGTCGATAGTAGGGGCTGAAGTACTTGTTTTATCACGTGTGGCCGTAACAGTAACCGTGCGCGTCGAAGTCGAAGTGCTTGTCCCCGAGTTTGTTTCGCTCTTAGTGGCCGTGATAGTGACTGTTTTCTTCGGACTTGATGTACTTATCGTTGAGCTTTTTTCCCGGTTAGTGGCAGTGACTGTAACTGTACGCTTCGGGATTGATGTACTTGACGTCAAGTCCTTAGTGGAGGTGCTATGCTTCGATTCCGTCTTTGTCTTTGTTTTTGTTTTTGTCTTGGTGACTGTACTTGGCGACGCTGTTGCAGACTTTTCTTTTGTGACCGTTTTTGTTCGGACAGAGGCTAGGGCTGTTGCCGTAACAGTAGTTGGTGATCGAGACGCTGTTACGGACTTCGTTTTCACTATTACTTTTGTGTGCGTGGAAGCTGAATGTGTTTTCGTTTTTGTTTTTCTTTCTGTTACCGTATTTGTCTGGGTAACGGTGGATCTCTTCCTGCCTCTGGTGAAGGTGGTGGGGAAGCTGAAGCTTCCAGTGATTGTGGAAGTGTACTTTTTGCTATTAATGATATCAGCGTTGAAACTCCGTAGTCTGATTAGCATATGCGCACGAAAACCCCACCTTCTACAGGGTCTTTGCGCAAAGAGGGCTGAAAGGAGTTTTAGAGCTACTTACGTTATAATCTTGGTGATATAGGAAGTATAAGCCGTAGCAGTCTATCGGAAATCCGTCAGCGTCTATGAGCGATCATTCGAAAGATATGGTTGGACGTCGTGTGGCAAATTGGCTGAATATTCTTAAAAAGCCTTAAGTTCAGGACTTGATAAATGTATACGTACTACAGGGATACATATCAGCATCACTCTGAGGCTTGGAATAGAGTTTGGAAGCAATGATATCGACTAGGCTACCATCTACTAACCCGCTCTATTTCTGCCGCTTCTTGTCTCATCATCTGTCACCGTTACTGACACCGTGGCTGTTGCTGTGTCTTTGTTGGTAACAGTTGCTGTAGTCTTATCTGTGACTGTTTCTGTGGACGTGTCTGTGACCGTTGACGTGGTCGTATCCGTTACCGTAGTGGTTTTCGTACTAGTTTTAGTAGAAACCGATGTCAACGTGACTGTTGAGGCCTGACAACTAGAATCTGTGTCCGAATCCCTGTGATTGCCCTGTAATATTTTGTCAGCTTTTGTTCCGCGGTTCAGCCACGATATGGCTCGGGGATTAGGATTAAAGAGGAGTCACTTACGAAGCCTCCAAAGCCTCCTCCATTCCAGTGCCCGCCGTGCCAGTGCTCGTCATTCTCATGTCCGCCGGTCCCATGACTGTCACTGGAGCTATCGCTTCCGCTCCATCCTCCCCCGAATCCACCACTGCCGAAGCCTCGTTTCTGAAGGCCTGGATTATCATCGTTCCGGTAGGAATCATCGTCGCCTCTCTGGTCGCGGCGGCTGTCTATAATCGTATAAAATGCCGTTGATGTTGACTTCGAAGCAGTGGAGGTATCGGCAGGGCTATTTCTTGTCTCGGTAATAGCCGTCTGGTCTCTGTTCGTACCAGCTCCTCCGGACTCATTTCCGTCGAAACCACCCTGGCCTTGACTATAACTTTCCGTAGTAGTTGTAGTAGAAGTGGAAGTATAGGAAGAGCTAGAGGTAGTCGTAGTAGACGTAGTTGTTGTCGTGTCTATTTCTATTTCCTGGTTTAGGAAACCTGGCCGGTTGGGCTCAATGCCAGGTATACCAATGCCTAATGGATGATATCCACCACGGCCAAAGTCACTCCCTGGTGAATTACCAAAAGAGCCAGCAGGGGCGACCGTCGTGGAGCTAGTGTATGTGGTGCTGGTTGTTGTAGAGCTAGCGATATAACCGTCATCAGACGCTATGTTTGGTCTGCCAGGCTCGCCGTGGTCACCAATACCATGATTGTCAGAACCATGATAGGCGAACCCCGGTCGAAAGTTATCACCAACACCGCCGCTGCCGCCGCCGCCGCCATGCAACTCGTCACGGCCTTCACCGTATTTGCCTGGAATGCCGTGGGCTACGGCAGTAGCAGTTCCAATTACCATAGGCCATAGTATCAGACCTCGTAAGCCTCTCATGATGGCTAGCGAGTCAATCACGCGCCTCAGAAACGAAAGGAGGGCAAATACGTGGTGTACAATGATCAAACTTGTTAAAAACAACATGAATTCTCCAAGTCAATTTGAGGATGGCAAGAATATATTGGCATATATGACAGATATACGGTGACAGAGGGGTGATGGCGTTCATCGCTGAGTTAATAGATAAGCTTTTCAAAATTATACACACGCAATCGGGATCTAGTGTGGCACAGCTCGCTCTTTAAACGAGTTTAATAGTACTTTCCCAGGGAGTCATTTCTTGGATTATATCCTGGAAAACTGTGCGTCTCGGTCTCAATATTCTGGCGCAAAGTGTAATTTTCAGCTGACAAGGCTAGCCATGACGAGGCTTGTCGTTCTAGCCTTGAAAATGAGATATGCAGGCTTACCCCTGTTCGCTAAAACCTGGTTTGAGAAGAGAGCTTGGCTTATAGATTGGTGTGAGAGCCTCAACAGGAAGGGCATAAGGAAGGACGACCTCGGTAGGTCAAGCGGGCCGGACCATTTCTATAGTATACCTACGCTACATCAGAGTTTGTTTCGGTGCTTTTTCATTTTAGACTCTATTGAGCAACAACCTTGATTATGTCTAGATTGGAGTTGCGATTTGTTTCAGGGTGTCACATTAAGATTGAGCTCTAAAAAATTTTAATCACACGGCCAGCAGCCGTTGACACGTAAGATTCTACCTTGAAAGCGGTATGTACAGAGGCCTCTAGGAGTCATCACGCATGCAGTTCCATGATTTGAACTTCTCGAGGCTATAAATATGAGTCGGTATTTTCACTAGGCAGTAAACTTTAAAAACCTCTACACGACCTCGGTGTATGCAGAAGCAAAGGACCACGAAGCTGTTAGGAATAGGACGGACTCGGAATCCACGTCCAATAACGATCTTCCAAGTACAACCATAGTCTCTATTGGTAATGATTGTCCTGCGGTAACCGACCCTATTGTTTGCAATACGAGTTTCAAAAGAATATGTGGTCCGAGAAGTATACAGGCACCTAGATATCACAACGTTCCAGCCTACTCTGAGCGAGCGTTATCTGCAGCACTGTCCAACTTCTATTCGTATGCGAAGTCGGCCGCATATAATCACGCATCCGACCAGGGGCACCAAATTGTACCAATAAGTACATAATCTATTCGTCAGTATCTCTGGTATGGGTTCACACAAGCTCAAAGAGGCTTGTCCACCTCCGTAGGCTGGTCTCTGGCTATTTCCATAGATGCCCTTGTTCCAGGTGATAGTAGCACCATTCATTCTTCTGTAAACTATATTTGACGACCTTCAAAAATGCTTCAGATCTTCATTGTTAGTAATGTATGATCTATGAAATAGCTCACACATAATAGGATCGAAGCACAGTCATAGAAAATTGGGCAATTCGTATTTTTTTTTTGTAAAAAATTCTCTCAATCTTTTACACAACTAAAACCTCTATGCACTGAATTGCTGCCGGATTATCAGACATTTATGGATAACGCGTGGGTCGAGAAGAGTCTATGCTTGGTTGAAACTGGTGCGAGGCGTTGCGTATGTAAAATGGCTTATGTGATGTTATCTTTTGGTTGGAAATACGCTCAAGACTCCTCCTATCTATTATATAACCATTCGATTCCTAAATCAAGGTACTCTGCCTTTCCTCTTGGTAATAGGCTTTGAGATAGCTGTGGAAGATGCCTTCAAGCTATTCCCACTTTCGTTACATAGAATTGAGAAAGGGAGTTAATTAAGTCTGTAAAGAATTTGAATTAGAAGCTCACTCTGAAACTTGTCCCGTTCACCAGGACTATGAGTATGGTGACTACAATATACTACTTAGCACTGCTAAAGGCTTAAGCAGATCAAGTCAAAGCACCACAAGTTGACGTTGCATTGTTATGACCCGATTGGTACTGAGCCCGAGAAGACAAGACAGTTGTGGGACGAAGTTGGGGAAGCACGATACTCGAATATAATGAGACTCTTGGCTCTTTGTTTAGTCATTCACCGATAGCCTCCAACTGTCTAGATTTAACAATATCGATATTGGAAGGATGGAAATTCCGCCTTATCCCCTGAAAGAAACGAAAATAAATGTTATGCAGATAATGGTGTTCGAAACCATCCCAGGATCTTTTCTGTCGACTATAGTAGAGACTATATGGACCATTATACCTACGCTATTCACTAGTTCATCACATTGGAGACGTTCTTCCCGAGGTTGCGGTCCGACTGTTTGACGCCTTAATAGTTGCTATTGGTTGGGGTGCGAAAGGGCTCTAGCCTTCTGACCCGGAGGATATAGCATTTGCCACTATGTTACCCAACATACCTTGTTTAAGCGAAAGCCGGCGAGATTCCTATAGGGGTTCGCAGGCATGAGGTATCTAGTCGTATCTATTGTAACACGGTTCCCCGGACAGTTGAGGGGGGAATGCTCATTCATAGGTGAGTCCAAGTGTTACGACTACATGGTTTCATGATGACTGTACTGAGTCTAGAATTTCGAGATTACACGGCGTCCATGGGATACATGTGCTCTCGGATGATATAGGGTTGTGCCATGGAGCAGAAAGCTATCGCTCTCTGGCGGTCCTGAACGGTTTATTGTACGATACAGCATTGGCGATCTGGGGGGCAAAAAGGTGATATCTTGACAGATGTGATTCAATGTTATTCGCTATGATGCTCTAAAGATAACATGGGTGCTACAGAAGCTCGCCCCTGTTCCGTTGCTCAACATATTGTGTGACAAAGTGGCAATCGATTCCGTGAAACAGTTGTAGTGAGCTATCTAGACAGGTTTATTGGATCGATGTTGTGTTCGTCGTACGGATTTATGATAGAAATGAGAACTGTTTGGCCACGAAAGGCAGCACCTACAAAGAGGCACCCATTGTTACCGCGCTGCAAGTAATTTTTGAGTGAAGATGAGAATAGATTCAGGCTGCCCGTGAAGATGTCCCCAGATTTCACTGTCAAATAAGATGTGGCATGGACACACAACCCAATCAATACGGCGAATCTTATTGCCATAGTACGAGTCCGGGAAGAACTTGAATGACTGAGTACCGAGTATTTGATTCCCCTTATTGTCACACGACGTTATCCATCGCTTCTGGTGTGTCTCCCACGTTTCGGAAGAGGTCCGAATTCTAGAATTATACGTGACAGTCCTTGACAGTTACTACTAACACGACTTGTAAATCTTTGTCTCTTAAAAGATGCTACGCTATGATAGAGGCGTTAGTACCTAGCATGCAAGTCACTAAATTACTTGCTTAGATGTCCATGGTGAATGTCGGTGAAGGTGACGACGACATTTGACCTATTCGCAATTGCCGACTATCTACGACAAGCTAGGGCAGACTAGATAGTTCCCCGCGGACCGTGCGGAAGATCGTACCAAGATCAGGCGACGGCGTACTCAGCCACCTGTGGCACGAAGCAATAATTTACGGAGAGTTCCCTCCAGGCGGAGCAACCCCGCGTCTTCTTAGTGGCCAAGAATCCCTCGAGATGCGGTCAGCATATTATGTACTAAGCATCAAGTCAGTCTTAGTTGAGTTCGCTGGTCAGCTGTCTAGACATTTCTGCGGCTACGCAGGTTTGTAGAGCACGGGCATAAGCCATGGCATGAGAGGCGCCGACGTTCGCAGATGTAATGGGCTGTCGGTATCGTCAGTGGCCGAGACGGCGCGGAGCCCGGTAAGTAAATGATATTAACATGGTCAGCTGACGATTACCCAACAATCTTACAGGTTCATTATTTGTGATCATGACGTTATGATCCCCACGAAATTTCTCACAAAAAGAATACTTCCAGCCAAGTCAAAATGTTGAGTGAGATGAAGTCCAGGGATCCCGTCTAGTGTAGTGTATCTACCATTGGTCATCTAACAATTACCCCTACAGTCACTTACCAATTACTACCTGCAGCTCCTAGGCCTTACCAACTCGCCAATGGCAACGGACTGTAATTATTCTACAAGTACTAATTATGCTCGATCGCTCCTAGGTAGAGCCTTGGCTGCGATCAAGTCACTCGGGAGCCATGATACCAAATATAACAGGCGCACGTACCGTACCTGAAACTTCCCTGGCATGCCCCTGGGCGACCCCTGGTGACTAGAACGTGCTTGGAATATTGTCACTTTCATACAGTGCCGTGGGTGTCTCAAATGCGACCCAAGGAATAAGGTACCGACTAGTAGGATGCTCGCCTTAACGGCGTAACAAAATATTAGGGAGATAGTAGGCGATTTGTGGTTGTCCTTATGGACAACTCTACTCTATCTATTTACGTGATAGCTACCTATTAGGAACACTACATAGTATGAGACACTATTCCCCGGGTTTGGGGTAAAAGCGTATATACTATTACTACTACCATAGAATCCATAGCCCCGTTTCTCGTTGCTATGACCTGAGCAATCCTATCTTTATTTAACTTGCGTACTGTCTTGTAGTACGTAGAGTCTGATTCGAAACTCACGAATTCGTATACTGTGTCAATGCAATAACTCAAGAAAGTGGGCGCTTGCTGTGAGACATACATACATGCCTCCTCGCGAGAAGCGCAAGAAAAGCGACCCGGGAAGCTGGCGATGATCTCTCCTCATTTTAGCGCATGAGGCCCACCGAAGCCAATACTTTGGCCCCGCTGGGAAATGCGACGATCGAGTGATGTCGCACAACTAACATCGATCTGCCACCAGAAAACCCGATGCTCACAACAATACGAACCTGCAGCGCCCGCTGTGCTGATGCCCGCTCGCGAATTGCTTCCTACGCGACTTGGTAATAAGCCCGCCCCGACGTTCCTACAGTTATCCCGCAATTAAAGCAAAATCTCCGCCATTTGTGAGCGATTTCGCGGCTAGGGTTTCATGAAGCAGCATCAAGTCCTTCTTTAGGGCAGCGTTCAGGGGTTCCACTTGAGCTAAATACGCTAATCAACCATAGAACAAGAGGCAACGCAGGTCACGATCCAAGCCCACGATAGCCTCTTGAGATGATGAATCAGCATCCAAAGACGAGGCTCAATTATTGACGCCTCATTACTCTTCTAGGTGCATATTACGGACCGTAAGATGGATAATTATGCCAGTGGGGAAATAATGCATGGGATTCGCAAAACGCCATCATGTGGCACATCGACTTCACCTCCAACGGCTTACGGTCGTATGCAGGGCACGCGTACATCCGAAGAGCCATGTTTCAATGGTGCTACATGTCCGTCTTCTGCGTGGAACACCGTAGATCTCTCCAATCTTTACCCGCGGTTTACGCTGATGGAAAACAGCCCGGATGCCCAAGGAGATAGGAGCAACCCAGGTCGCATTGGCAGGGACCGCGAGGCTACCTCAAGGGTGCATTTCCAGGCTCTTCTGCACCCGTATTAAGTTTCACAGCTGGGGCATTCGGTGCGGCACACCCGCCGAAGTCCAACCTTTGCGGCGGCGGACCAATATGCGTCGGGTAAGGCGGGCATAGAAACCAAGAGACAGTATTCTCTCCACCGCACGTTAGTTGTTATATTTTCTGTACCTGTCGATTCTCTGGTCCTGCATTAAGGACGACATGCCCTAACTATACATGCTCGAGGCGGTCACACCAATAGCTGCAATATGACGAGTCAAAACCCTAGGCGCGTGCGCGCGTGTGACTATTATCCTGCTTAACCGAAACCAAGCTCTGCTTGCGGAAAACAGGGTCAGTTGGTCATGTACTCAGGGTGAACTGCGTCTCAGTCATGCTCGGATAACATCGCTTCGCAAGCACCTAAGCACCACGTGGCATCTATCTAGTCCTATATTATGATATATCTCATTTCTTTTTCTCTCATCATTATTATATCCGAATGTGGTGTCCGGAAAACCAAGTTGTGAGGAGACTCGACAAAGTCGATATAGGTGACCTATTTGGTCCAATAGCTGTTCAGCTGCTTTCCGGATTCGGTAAGTCGAGCTTGGACCATGAATCTACCAATCCTGGATGATCATTGGCTTTCGCAGACTGTCGCTTTCCTAAATAGGAAGTCCGCATATTATAACCCATGATTGTATTATTATATTGAGTTACAGTCTACTCACACCGATACAGTCAATGATACGGTAAGCATAACAAATAGATATGGATCAAGCTTTATATGGCTGTTACTAAAGTATCAAGAGGAGCACTGAAGTACTAATCTATAACGATAACATGGAGCATATGTAATAGAAATACGTCGTTTGACCTTATCTATCTATCACTATAGAAATAGATAAGTAGCTTACGACTGACCGACGCAGGACTGATGCAATTAGGTATTTCGAGATAAATAAGCTGTTATATGCCTTGCAGCAAGGATGCACAGCTATTACCTCCTAACCTATAAGGGCTTCAGAGGGATGAACACCTTGGGGTAGGGTTGATATGCGAGCTGTTATAAGTTTAAAACCCACCGTAGATATCCAATCACACACTGAGAAAGATATAATAACGCAGATGATGCAATATTCTCTGCAAATTCTCGGGCCATTCCCCATACCCATATTGAGCGACCCATTCACGAAACGTTGTGTCCATGGTTGTGCTGTGCCCATAGATTCGGAGGTTTGTTGCGTAGATTTTCCCTAGAGCCCAAGTACCGCGTGCCCCTTCTCTACCCCATTTGATTGGGCATCTTCAAAAATGATCTGCAGTGCTTTGATTTGCATATGCTTCAAGAAGTGACACTGCAGTCTTTGACTTGACCGGTGTTTTCCTGCATGCCAGAATTCGAAACTCGACGGAACACAGATTGAGACGTCGGCCTTGATGCCGCCGAAACGGCACATGAACGGCGGCCTTTCTTCGCTTCAACTAGACCGTGGCATTTTTCTTATTAATATTGAAGCTGACGGCTTGCCATTCGTGCGATTATCTATTGGATATGCATGACATGACTACATTGGAATACTTTAAGTATAGTAGTATAGGAATATGTAGTTGTGTGGGCGATGCCCTATACCATTGATTACCACCATAGACCTTATTGACCGAAAGTCTCTGAGGCTATCCCAACGATGTATCGTGCTCCAAATTGTGAATAAGCTCATTGCTTATCAACCAATATTACCTAGTGCCGTTATAGTGGACCCTTGCGACAGATCTAGGGTCTCTGGCGAGGACGATCAGGGAGATCCATGATACATCTTTGTAGACATGATTGGCTCATCTTCATCTTTTTGTGCCATTACGGCTTCTGGCGAGATTTGATCAGCGTTGAGCCTCTTTGCCTTCTCCACGTATTATCTATCAGATCGTGGGACAAGTACGGGGAATCAACATATGATTATTGGCGTCTTTGAGGTGAATTAGCATGGGAATCAACGTAACCCAGCGGCTCCAGTGTAGTGACTGTTGCAAAGTAGGATACTGACATATTGCCTATGGGGTGTCATGATAGGTAGGTAACGGATGGCATGTATCCGCTCTGTCCTTTGGGAAGCTGGAGCTGATTCTACTTAATTAATTGTTATGACAAGTCAACACTGAGTGAAGGTATAACATCGCTCACCGATTCGGATAAATTGCTTTCGTGTGTCGTCAGACCTACGAGATGTTCTAAGCTTTAGCCTCCAAATCATTCACCGTTGTCGCTCCGTCTCGACTAGGAGGGGACTTTAGTAATCATTATCTGACAAAATCATCTCAGAACTCGCACTTGTGCAACAAATATTATTTACACTTCGGAATCATCTTATCGGTAACTATCGGCATCGGCCTCGGATTTAGCGTCTGTGAGAGGTGATAAGAGAAACTGAAAGCTCTCTTCATATCTCTTGGCAATGTGCGACCTTGAACGCTTCCTCTTACACAGTATGCAGTATTTTCGGGATCACTGTATCCAAGCGTTAACAGTGTACAAAAGATCCTCTCACTGGAGGTCTTTAAAATATTCGACATAACTAGTATAATGTAACGAGCTGTATGCACCTGCAAGGTAGTTATAGTACGACTAGCATTACCACAAGTCCATTGGCGTTTATGCAAGTATAAACCATTATGTGAAAGAATCATACGTTTCTCCGCGGTCAGAATTGGTTCCGCCACAGAGGATTCTTCAATCACCGCGCCACTTCAAGTCTTGGACCTCTCGGTATTGTGCCACCTTCAACACTAAAGTTGCTTCCAAGAAGCGCAGCGCAACTAAATCGTTGCTTGATGAACTGATGGGGCGGGGCCTAGCTCAAACTGTAATGGGGCGGAAGTGCAGAATGGGTATCTGACCAATGACTGAACTCGACGCGAGGATTATCATGAGCGTCGTAACACCTAGCGTCAAGGATGCATCGCTCTGTACGAATGACGCTGCGAAGAGCGGAATAAGGGATACATGAGAGCGCAGGGACTGATTCGGCCAGAATTTTTTCTAAAAGGGAACCTGCTCGAAAAGTATATTCGACTGATAAGATTAGACGCAATAGGGTTGCTTTCGTACTTAGAACGGGGACCGGTGAAAGGCCCTTGGGAAAGGAAGAGGTAACGCTTCATGTCGATCGAAGCACTAGAAAAGCACCAACTTCCCCTCCTTCACCCTCCTTTATTGAGCGCGACCCTTCGTTGGACCCCGATTTCGAGACCGGGGGAGTTTGGGACAGGTCCGTCCGTAGGGTATCGGTATACTCATAGCTTGACGGTAAGGTGTTGGGTTTATTTAAAACTTCCCCTGATCAGTTAGTTGGCCGCGGCGGCAAGTCAAGCCGATCAGGGTCCGTAATGGAGGGCCGCTGTCGGAGACGTCTTATAAATTCAAGATAGTCGATTTCGCCACTGTTGTCATCCTTCACTACTACGATTTGTCGGGCATATGGAACAAATGGCGATAATGGGATTGTCTCGTATCTGTGGCGGCAGCGAATCCTACCACCATCACTGCGCATATGAAGAGTGTCGCTAAGACCGTACGATGCCACGATCCTGGAAAGAGCTTTCATTCTGGATGGCACCGATGGAGGGCCAACCTTTTATATCAGATGTCAAGGCATCTTGTTGGGGTTTAGTGGCCAAGGATCGTGAATGGTCCAGGCCAGATCCAGGCCACCGTGGATCATGTCTGGCCAAGTCCACAATGCGCAGATCCTGCCCTGCAGCCCGTCGTCGTCGTTGTCGTCGTTGTCGTTGTCGTTGTCGTGTGGGCGATCTTGTACTTAACCTTGTAAGTAAAAAGGTATTGCGTCCAGACATTGGTTCCTTTGTCTCGGAAAAGTGTAGCCATTCGCTTTTCTCGAACAATCAATCATGGTTTATCTATGCAGGAGTCAATAAAGCGGCTCCGCATTCCATGTCCAACCCTCGAAGCTACATACAAATGGTTTCACAATATCACCACGCCCAAGCCCTGTATCAACTTCTTGACTTCTTGTTATGCACGACCTTCGAAATCTTTTCCAGCCAAATATAGCATATTCCTGTAGCCCCTAGGGCTAATCTCTATTGAGCCTATCTCACCTTAGCGCAGGATAAAAATGTTACAGTAAGACGCACATTCGTTTATTGCTCGCATTTGTGAGCGGATAACAGTGGCATACCGAAATGCGTAACGCATAGTCAAAGCTGCAGCTTTCTTTACACTACACTAATGTCCGAAATCTGCCCTAGCCGTTTAGTTGCAGTACACTACGCGGTTTCTCGACTCGCATCCAATCACGATCGCAATTCCGGCGCCAATTTATGGTTGGTGCATTGTGCCCGTTACTAGCGCATGCGCTTTGCACACTCCGGTGACCGTGCCATCCCTGAGAACCTGCATAGAGCTACCCTGTCGATACTACGTCTAGGTATCATTAGTATAAACATCAGTTACGGTTCGCTTGAGTACCTATCCCCCCCAACCAAACATTGTGTGCTACACCAGTAAGAGGCGAAGCGACGAGGCTTTCATTAGTGTTGCTTCGTGATACGAACAGGTTGACCCGGACGGGCTCGGTGAAGTTCCGTACTATATAGTAGACGCACCTTTAGATGCTGGGTGGTTTAATATAATTGCTCCATATGTAGGGTCTCTGGAATGGTGTATAGCTTGTCTATTTTCTCAACCCCTCTTTGAAAAATTGGAAACACTTAGAGGACTGTACTGCAAGTCAACTTGCATTAGACTTCCCAGCCCCGGTGTAGGGATATACTGTAGTCTATTCTATGGAGAGGCGGAGGGTCGAGGGTCACTTTCGAAGAGCTATCTCCAGATTCTCCGGATATAGTTGTGGACCTGAGTATGATGATATACGGGGTTTACTGACTCGAGACAGAGAAATCTTTCAACAACTATACGGTCACACATTAAACAGCGTGTAACGAATCTTGCGATTGTAGTGCTGGCTGTTGAGGGCTGGTTGGGTGCTCTCGGTTGACGGCGGTCCGGACCATAACGACGACAGCCCATCCGAAATTAAATGGCATTATCGAAGCGCGGTTTACCGACTCTGGTAACCGGCAGATCTCCCATCTCTTACGATTACAAGTAGAAACGCGTCGACTTTCCCTTACGTATGGACATGCGCGGTAACTTCCGCCTTGTAGCTATGCGTACGTTCTTTCGTCAAGCCACTACCTACTGGGCTGCAGCACTCATTTCTCAGACCGACATGGAACGATATTAATACTAGGCGTCGGGGAACCTGAAGCGCATTTGGTGTCGCATCTGGTGTTGTAACTAATGTCGGTGCTCGTCTCGGCCTACAGTAGCAAAGATCGTATCGATATGTGGCCAGTGAACGTATGATTTGCAGTAAGTCGCATCAATAGACACAGCAGGTCTTGACCAGTTGTGTACCGGTAGGTTTCATGATTGGTCGACTAGAAAATGCATACCTATTCACTAACTAAATCCTATTCACTAAATTGACTTGAGGGGTTGATGTGGTTGTCTAGGTATTGGAGGGTTACAGATTCCGATACGCTATAAAGAAAGGGGGAAGGGTTTTCTACTATGTGAAGACCGAGAATGGCTTTTGTTGATTCCACAACCGAGATCCAATTTTGGTAACAGAGTTTTCAGCAACGCTGTTTTCTCTAGTTAGTTAGTTAGCAACTTACATAGCAAGTTAGTTCAAACCTGCCGAAGCGATTGACGCCACGGGAAAACGTTTTCTACCACTACTCCTATTCGGGGGGTGGTACCATGGTATGATATGGTGTGGTTTACCTACTTATCTCGTGGCAGCCACCGATTATATCCGAGAAAAGATGGTAACTTGTTTCGAGAAAGCGGCGCAGTATGGCGCCTTTACAACCCTGCTGGTGCTGACTACCGTAGCGAGATGCCCAAGTCGCAACCGGATTGGCTCGCCAGCTGATAGCAAAAGACACAAAAGGTGGGAGGAGCATGATAATGCATGAGCGTTTACCGCCGCACATGAGAACTTCTCCTCGTTTCTAACGCCTGCTTTTTTGGCTTTTGCCACTACTACCACCTTACTGTCACTTCGTGCGACTCCTCTTTACCGGTACGGTGTCATACATGATGATGTTGGGCATATATACTGCGCAGCCGAGATGTGCCGACACACCGGAGGACTTGGTGCTGGGCGAAAAGCCTCACACAGCTTCCTTTCAAGAGGGTAAAAAGGTTGTTGAGCAGCTAACTAAATAATACCTACTGTAATGGCCGTGCCGTGAGTCCCGCTCACTCCCACGTCCCACTTGGCGTATTTTCTGTCCCTGTCAAAGCCTTTTCTTGGCAGAGACCGATAAGCAGGGCCACCCCTGTCACGTATTTTGGAAATTTTCGCTCTCATTTTTTTCCTTGCGACGCTGAGACACATTCCCCCTCCACCTGTAGCATACGTCATTACTTCCCAAAGCAGCCCCGCGGGTTTCTCTCACTGTACCATATGCTGCGTCTGCCTATCTCCGGTGCCCCGATTTATTTGAAGCGCACAGTATGGGAAATCTTACAAAATGGTCCGCATGCGGCCTTGTCAACGAACATTGATAATTCTGCCATTTCTATCACCCTTTATACGACGACTTAGCAACACTGACGCTCGCTTAGCTTCTGAAATATTCAATTATACATAGGAGCTACATATTAAGAAGCCTGGACTTGCTTGGGTGATAGAAACAAAATCAGGTCGAGAACCCTTGGCTATTCGTTTCTAGGTAACGTAATGTAATGGATACGTAAGCAGGGATTGTTTTATAGTACGAGATAGATAATAACATTCTTCTCAATAACATCTTTCCAGCTTGCAGCTAACGCGATTTGAGAATGTCTGTGTGGAATTGTACTTTTACCTATGCTACTTCGAAGCTTTATTGGCTTGTTGTGCGACGAACCTTGAATGGGGGTTTAGAGCAGACAATTATGTATCAAGAATACGAATAGCATATCAAAAATCGAAACTACAATACCTACCTCGACTACCTACTCTGTACTATTCTACGGATCGCAACATGCGACTTGGTAGGACTAGTGGCTGTGTAGGTGCTAAGATGATACAGTGTACTTCGTAAGTCGAGCTTTCTGGGGGCCTGGCTACATATGTATCTAAGCTATCTCCTTTACGATACGATGATACACTAGGATCTCTTGATAATCCTGTTAGACGAAGTAGATGACAAGGCAAGCCTTGCACCATCCAACAACAGGCTTGCGTAGGATCAAGAGCTCTGGCCGCCGTTGACTGATACCTATCATGAACCACCACATTTACTCATAAAACACAATAACTAGGTACATGATGAGCCCTGCTTCTTCCGTCCCCGGATGGTTATAAGTAGACAATGACTCGAGCGGGCAGAAATCAATCATTTAATGAATGAATAGAAATAATAGAAAAATACATACAATACCTGCCTAGTGTCATACTACGCGAGCTGGGTTAACTAGAACTAACTAAACCCAAAAGGCCTCGTTAGATCACCTAGATAGGTATAACTTGACACAGTGCGCTGCTTATATCGAGAGAACACCGCCTGTGCGACCAAGTGGGGGTACAGTGCAAAATCAGGTCCTAGCTTGACGACCTTTTGCCCCAACAGCTGGTTCTGGTTGACTCCTCCCATTGACTTGCATGCATGAGGGTTGGTTACATGCAGCCAAGGGCTTGGAGGTGTGGTACTACCCTTCCAAAGGTGTAGGAGGTATACTTCCCGCGCAGGTACCCCCGAGCGCTAGAAGCTTTCGCCTTCAGCACGCCGTCGATACCGGCAAGCCATTCACTAAGAGCCCCCTGGTGGCCCTACCTACTCCTTTGGTATTATAGTCTCACGCATCCTTCTTTACCTGCCATTTCCTTCTCTCCCACCAGGCTTTGCTGGCTACCAAACCTCCTTGACCTAACATCGTCACCTCCGAAAACAGGCCTCGGATTGTATCAGCATCCGAACAATTCCGTCATCTTGGTTATTGGTTGCTACTAGGCGTGCATGCGACGCGAGTAGTATTATAACCGGCCTGCCCTTTCGTTTCTCCCCGTTCCTCCTCCCGCCGTATGTCGTCACCCTGCTCCTATATCTAGGGCAGAGAGAGAATTCATAGCTGGGTCCGGTCACTGTTTGCAAGTAAGTAAGTTACTATTCTCCGACTATTACAGCAGACGCCTTGGTCAAGTGAGTAAGAGAGAGTGGAGTGAGAGAGAGAAAGAGAGCAGAAGGGTTGTAAGCGGGACGCTGACCAGACCGGAACAAAGGAATTGCGTGCGGCCAACCCATTCGCTTGTACATTTCTCATACCCTTCGCCAGATCGCGCTTCGTCGACGGCAAGGTGCAATTGTGAACCGAATACAGCCCCTTTGTGTGTCCACGTATGCGATAAACGGCATTATCAATGAACCTTCATGCAGTATAATCTCGACCGTTGTGTTTCCTCGCCCCCTTACCGGCTTTGTTGAAGCCCCCCCTCGCCGTGTCAACTTCGCCTTTCCCCTGCTACTTCGGGGATTGCCTATAGACCGTTACCTTTGAAGAAGAGCTTGTTTGCATTGTTGCTGGAATATTGCCATTGCATTCACCTTTCGACAACTCCACGGTCCTCTCTACCTCTCCATTCGGCCTTTCACTAGATCGAATTTCACCTGTGCATTGAACATAAGTGTGTGTGTAAGTGTCTTGCGTCTTCCCCCCAGTTGATCTTTTTTTTCTTTCTACACAACCTAGCTCCCTCTGTTCCGAGACCTGCATCGTTGGATTAGTCGAGAAGGGCGAGACATGAACGAACAGCCTGGGGCGCCACGTGGGAAAGTTGGGTGTTTTGGGGAGACCTGGAATACGGGGAAGAAATAAGAAATGCGAGACGTCATTCCAAGCGCCGTCGCCTGTGACAACCCCCACGATACCTTCTTGTGTTTGCTTCCATTCCTACCGCAAAGCAGCTGGTTTGGGCCGCTTGCCTGGTGACTACGCCATAAAATCCTCACGATTCCCCATCTCCCGCAATTTTTGTTACTCCCTTCCTCGATTGGTCGATCGCTCTGCTCCGAACGCCAGCACACACGCCTTTGGGAGCAGCGAAGGCGGGGAAGAATCTATCTGGCAATTCGCAGTTTCAAGACGAGGACCAACCTAGGTCCCCTTGAATTTGAATTTGAGTCCTTATCGTCGTCATATCATGGAACCTTATATTGCTAGGAATCATGCTAATGCCAATCTCCTCCTTCCTAGGCTCTTTCATAGACCCAAACGCCCTTACCGGTCCTAAGATCGTCGCTGCCGCCACTCACGGTTCCGCCAGATCCGAGCCGTGGTACGAAGTCTGGTCAACGATCATATTTTCCTGCTTCCCTCGCGCCAGTCCTATTCTCCCTCCTAAGTCCAACAACAGCGTTATCATTGCCGATTTCCACTTCACCACCCTCCTCTCCCCGTCACCGTGTGTCATTCGGCAACCCATACCTTTGGGAATGCCTTATACGCCTCCTTCCCACTGTTCGCCCGCTTCCTCAGCTCCAAACTCACCAGACGCCAGTCGGAGATCCTCGTTGAGCACAGCTTCGCCGAGACCGGCGCTGCCAAGGTCGGCCTCGTACCTCACAAGACACAGGCGATCTGTCTCCGCCACCGCCGTACCGACGGTGTCAACCCTCCACCATGGATCGATTCCGGATATAACGCCTCCCGGCACCTCGGACAACCTGAAAGAGATGGCGACTATTCCTCCGTCTGCTGTTCGTCAATCACCCCCGCCGATCGCCGACGCCAAAGCCATGCCTCCGGGGGCCATCATTTCACCACCAGAGTCATCTAGTGAGGATGAGGGAGTAGCAGACTTTGAGGAACGGGCAAGAGAAATAAAAAACATCAAGGAGCTGAAGGAGGCCATCAGTGCGATACCACAATGTCGAGTCGGCTCGCCGGTTCGGACTTCACCTGGTGATTTACTACTGCTCCAGTCACAGATCGACCACCTCACCGAGACGGCGACGAAACCTACCATCCGCACGAGTGGTCTCCGATCGGGACGCGTTGTGTCTCATTCGAGATCCAACACAGATACAAACATTTACTTCTCCAAATCGTCCGACGCATTGTCAAGCATGTCAGAGGATAGTTCCGAACAAGATGAATCGACTAAGAAGCCCCCAATGGTGCGGAAAAAGTCCGGTGAGCTCGTTCGACCTGCACTACGACCTCCTCATCTACGACGCCCGTCCAGCATGCCAGGAACCCCCACATTTTCCAAAGCCGTCCACTTCGATTCGCACTTGGAACACGTGCGGCATTTCCTGCAAGTGGACAGACCACTTGCCGTCAGCACAGGTTCTTCGCCTGTTGATAACTATGACAGCGATACAGAATATCCTTTCAAGTCGTCTGACAAGCCAGAAGTACGCTCACCCCCGTACGAGTGGGAGATCGTGATGAACAATTTCCCCGCCGAAACACCGATTCGCAAAGGTCTACCTGTGAGGTTAGAAAGAGTGTGGATGTCTCCCGATCAGAAATCCTTGATCGGTTCCGTGTCGGTGGCCAACTTGGCATTCCAAAAATCTGTCGTTTGCCGGTTCACCTTTGACTACTGGAAGACGACGTCTGAGATCGGTGCCGAGTATCATCACGAGATCAGACCGCGAGAGACCGAGAATGGTCATGACAGGTTCCAGTTCATCATCAAGTTATCTGATATAGCCAACCTCGAGGCTAAGACGCTCTACCTCTGCGTCCGATACCAAGTCAACGGACAAGAGTACTGGGATAATAATGACCACATGAACTTTCAAATTGACTTTCGTAAACGGTTCCTCCCCCAGAACGGAAAGAAGCGTGCCCAAGGAGCGTCCTCGCGGCCCGCCAATGGCTTGCCTCGTAGCAATCGTCGGGCGAATCCTTCTACGGCGCCACGGCCCAAGTCTATGCCTGTGGGCGCACTAGATGAGTTTGGCCAAAATGCCAAGTTGGTCGACATGGATCAGCCTATTCACGAATTTCTTGGCGAATCAGAGCCGACCGGTCTACGGCTTAAGAACTCCAAGTCGACAAAGTCCCTTCCCAGTGACAACCTGGCAGGCCGGCTGTCGACCCCGAGTGGTGTCGCATTTGCCAATCGGTATGATTTTGGTGCTTCGCTAAGCGCGGCCAAGCAGGCCCAGCGAAGTCCCAACTCGAGTCCACGTCAGAATGATGCCCTATACATGAAGGCTCACCAGAGAAACACTGGACTGTCATCCACACCTGCAGAGGTGCCTCGATCACAAAATAGTGCATCTCAAGTTGCTTCCAATTCGCTCCACCATTTAGCTGGACTCACGACCTACACAGCTACCTCCCAGAGTTCGGGCACGGTCTCGCCCTCTGCTGATATTGCCTCTGCCTCATACGAGGAGATTCTCAACAAGTATTGCTTTGTACGTACATGAAACGCCTTATCGGCCATCCGTGGATCCCGAAGATAACCCTCGATATCATTTCTTTTCGGTACAACTAACAGCTCCGTCATTGTAGTTCAATGGTTCTAAGCAATCTAGCCCTCAACTGAAGGATGGCACTTTACAAAGCGGTCGATACGATGGTGCAGATGAGTATTCGATGCGGGGTTCTACGAGCCCCTATTCCGGCCCAGGTGGAAACCCCGGGCACGCTGACAGGCCGCATCATGGAGCTGCGCACCATACTCTATATCCAAACCCAAATTTCGCCCATGATGCCTATCTCACGATTGGTGGGACCTTCTCGGCTGAGTCATCCTTGAAAAGTCTTGTGATGTCCAGTGGATCACCCAGCTCACAAGATGTGAATACGTCTATTGGAAATTACCTAGTCACACCTAACGCAACGTCGAATGGATCTCTTCCTGACCGAGCTCCATATCACCATATTCAACACATCCAAGATCGCCCTCCATTCACATCAGCAATCAGTTGCTAGGCTCCCTACTCAATCCATGATTCTCTTGCTTCTTTTCCTTTTACCTCAGGTTCTGTCTTTTCCGACATCTTTTTTCCGGCTGGCTTCGGTGTTGCGGACTGTGCATATCGGCGTTTAGGTTGGGTTGGTTTACGATACCCCCATGTACACGAAAAGGCGGGGGTTGCACAATCTTTTGCGGTCATCACGAATTTTACGGATTGACAGCGCAGAGGACTGCACAGTACTTGAAAGGAAAAAGCGACATGCGATGGTAATAGATATTGTGGCCTTAACGCTTGACTCTAGTTAGTTTTAGCTGCCACGCCCAGCGCTAGGGTTGGGTTCTTGATCGAAACGATTCCCGGTATACATAAAAAGCAGTTAGGGAATTAGTAAGTAGTAGTACAATAGGCAGAATGATTTGGTCAATGAGCCTAGTGGTTTGCTGGGATCAGAAAATAGGGTAATATTAGCTACCTAGACCAGAAATCAACCTATTGCCTAAATAATGCTGTTTACAAATAGTGACTTTTACTTCGTGTTGCTCTTCGGTCTCACCTACAAGATGTTTTGATAGATGTTTCGAGTTGTAAGTTTGAAGCGCTAAGGCGTCGTCCCATTTGAGCATAACTCGTGTTGCGATGTGGCGCATCTTGCCTCAACACGCTCGAGAAACCCCTGACCGCGATGTCGATCTGATTGATGACTTCTTCAGTATTAAGAATCTCGTCAAGATGATGCATTAGTCTTCCTTCTCCATACCTTCACTGCTCTAGCCGCTCATTGACGGCTTAGGTGGTATCCAGATTCATAAGTACGACTCCTCATCATATTCGTGGTGAGTGACTGCAGCTTACTAGGTACGCTTTCGTTTGCAATCGCGCAGGGCCAGAGTTAATTAGAACCCGGTTCGAGAACAGGTTGATATCAGAATTGCCTGTAATTACTATGCTTTGTTTCAATCTCACTCATTCAAGAATCAATTCATTCAAGCAGTTGCCCATTTAAGTCAAGAAAGAAGATTTTCAACTAGCAGGTCAATGCGAATTCAGCGTCTCAGTGACCGAACGTCTGATGAGGAGTTCGATATTGAAAGTGTTTAACCTAGCTAAGTATGATTTGAAATGAAGCTGTTGCTAACTATCTCGAAGTAAGGTTGTCGCCTAAATAAAGGCAGGTACGGATTGTGTCTCGGAAAATATAACGTTAACTGCGCCTACGAGTATCACCACTCGATGCCGTTTCGCCTCCACGTCACCATACATGGGCTGCTCAAGCTGCAGAAGAAGCGAGTCAAGGCCAGCTTCTGCTTATTCGTCAGTGAATGTGTACTGCTAGGATATATGATATAACTACAGTTTATATACACACCATCTAGCACAGCGATATCAATACTTGCTCGAGGAAAGTTCTCAATCGGAAGGTTGGTCGCGATCGCATGAAGCGGAGCAAGCGGCGCAAAAGGGTCAGTGATGCGGTAGTTGATCAGGTGCGAGATACAATTGCAATCTCTAATAAGACCAATGAGTACGAAAGCTGCGAGCAAACACAAAAGGGGGTAAGTGGGATTGTAAATAGCTTACGTAGCTGCCATTCGTTGATCCAAAGCGGCTATGCGTTGGTTGATCGCCAAGAGTGCCTCGAGTATCTCTAGGCTATCATCGGTTATGGAAAGTTGTATAAAAGGGTGGAAACGTAGAAGACGGGTTAGCAAATTGCTGGCAGCGGCGAACGGAGAAGGTGTGGAGGCCATGATGTTCGGTATAGGCGGAGTGCTGCTCTCTGGATAGATGCGATAGATGTAATGGATGAGAATGGGAGGGAGGAACAGATGGATTGAGAGTAATAGATAAGTTTGTTGTGAACACCAGCTGATATAATCTAAAAATTGCTCTGTCATACAGACGCGAGCATGTCTTACCTTTGTTATGAGGTTTTGATCATGTCGAGCTGCGATCTCTATACTTGCAGACGAGGCGGTTATGCACTGCATGGAACGTTGGCATTCTGTGAATACTTGGTATCGGTGCGGCTGGGTGCAGTGGATGGGATGGGTTGGATGTAGTGGGCTTCATCGTGCAACAAGATGGAAGACTCCTGTTGAAACATAACAATAATCTGAATCCCTCTAATATAATTTCTGATAACTTTTGGGACTTCCGGCATGGGCGAAATTAGGTAGGAATAAAAGTATCTGCTGTGATGCGCGTTGGCATCTGGCTGTCTGCATATCAGCGTCAACATATGCACGCCGCCGAGCGAGTTGAAACTTTTTGCGCTGTGTTTCAAGCTTTAATGTGCCAAGAATTGGCAGGGGCTCGGTTTTAGACCAGCTCAACCAGTAAGGAGAGAAGAGAGGCAAAAGTCTCGGGTACCTGCAAATGTAGGCAAATATATATATAACAGTTGCGTGTTGGCCGAGATATTCCTTATGGCTGTCGTAGTGAACTGCCGCTAGCCACTGGGAATAGTGGCATATCTAGAGAAAAGTCTCCTTCCGAATCCTATCTATCCGTACTCCTCATTTGGAGTCTTTCCTGGTAACCAGGGCTGATCAAGGCTACCTGTCTGTCACACGGGCTGACTTAAGCTAATACTGACTGAGAGACTGCATTGCATATCCGAGACCGCGGGCCGTAGCCGCCGATATCATGTAGATAATCGCATGAGCTGCAGCTCGCAGACGCCGCTACCCGTGTTTGTCTAATTACAACGAACATACAAGGACGAGACGGGTAACGTCAAGCGAACGAAAACAAGGAGCAAAAGCTTCGCTTTCGCACACCTGGACCTAGACCGCAGCCAGAGCCGAGAGAGTCCCTCTAAGCCCTAGACTTCTAGCCCCTTGTTACACTGGCCACGAATAACGCTTTCTGCACTCCTATAGATTGTTTTGGCTACATTTTTGGTATACAAGCGCGTTAGGATGGTTCTCCAACTTCGGTTTCGTGGGAAGAGACTGCTGTCAACAATGCTTTCGTTGGTAATGGCCGAGGACGAGAATATGTCGGACGGATATGCTGTTGCCTCCAGACTACATCATGTAGATAGCTCTCCCAGAATAATGTAGCTTGATTATGATCTCCTATACGAAGTCTACCGTAGTGTGTTTTTCCGAATATGAGTTTGGATGCCTGCATGCATGTCCTACTAAATGCTGTGTTCCATGAGTTGGTGCAATCCGTGCGAAAATATAGTTATTCGCTATTTATAGTTTAACTGCACTGTTTATTCATTGATTAAACCCTTACTTATCCTACTTAATAGCCATAAAAACCTCGCTTGGTTGATCTTGATGTTGGGTCGTAGGAAATTATATCGATCTTGTCGTCGGCCCTTTTGCTGCTGTAAAAGGGGTAGGACATCGTGAAACAGAACCGCAGTCGAGAATTCTGGCCCGTGTAGCCCAACTTTGCTGTACACATAGTATGCAATTCTTCATGGCATTCTCTTCCATGTAGAATGCAAGATGAGATACAATGTCGTACGATCCTTTTGTGTGGAATATAATTACCTGGCTGCAGGTGTTGTAGTAGGCTGTACAGCTGTAAGACGTACGTGTCTCTGGTTTCTTAGCCTATCATAAGGATCCCGTCATAGCCCTACCAAATTCTGAAACTCGTGCCTTCTAGCCTCCTCTATTTGTATACTCTTCTGTCTTACGGCCGCGCCGAGATCGATCTGTGCACGGGGATGACACGGCGAGCGCACATGGATGGTGGAAGGCTGTACTAGTTGATGAGTTACCTCAGACGAAGTGCCGCCAAAGATTTGGAGTTCGGGTTGGACCCGGTCGTTGAGTGACTTGTTGAGTAGGTAGCTTTGGGATGGCGGTGTGCCTGGCTGAGAGTATTTGAGTCTCTCAATTTGGATCTAATGTTTACACGACACCTATCTGCTGTTACACAAGCTAAAAGCAACAAACTTGCATAACTTATAGCTTCTAATACGTACATACTAGAGGTACACTTAAATAAATCGAGAGTGATAAAACAGACTGCTGTATTTATCAAGGATCATGCAACTAGGGTGCAATTCCGACAGCTGAAGTTAAACGTAAGCGCAAAGACGTTGAATCAACATGACAGACAGCAAAGGCAGCCACAGGCAATCCAGCCGAACCTAGATACGCTCTACTTCATATACCTCCCAAAGAAGTAGTACAAGTCCTGCTCCACTGTGTTTGAGTAGCAGTATTATTCGAGCTTTATCTATTGTTTAATTATGTGTATGTAATTGTTTAATCTACCTTTAAGTCAACAACATTCAGAGATGTGTAAGCTTGGCCTCCTCCCCCAGGGAAGAACAGGGAAAGGAAATGTAAAATAAGAGATGGGTGTGTTTACTGTCATGTTTCGATCGTGTAATAGGCGTTCCATTTCTATTTAAGCTGCCGTGAACATCTTGGCAATATCTCGGGTATTATCCCATCTAACAAAACATAATTCCTAAATGATCCGGATATCCCGCGTATGACTTACTCACGATCGTCTGGATCTTTTTGGTCCCTAATGGTTCTGTCGTCAAAATGTCGTCAAGATATCGTATCCATATCTTCTCTGAAGGTGTTCACCCGCTACGAGTACAAGGTAGGTACTTACATATACAGCTAATTCCACCAACCTACGACCGACTCTCAGAAATCTTATTCTTCTGCAATACCTTTCCCTTTTCCCCCCCTTTTCCTACCTCATCAACCCAGGAGAACAGTCTGCCTCCTCCTATGCGCTTCCTTGAGTGACGCAGTTTGATGGACTGCCCGGTACTGCCGGAATGGATGCAAGGTTCAACGCCCATTAAAAATTCTCTAACATACTTTTGGTTTTCTCGGAAATCATTTTTACTACCACTCCGGGGGTGGGGGAGGGCGCGGGCGGGCTGCGACATCTTCATCAATATCAACGTCCTCGGATGTAACACTGTTGGCTTTTTAAATAGTGATACAATTGCGAGCCCTCAGATGCATATTTGGGTTCAGAGGGGCGCTCAGGATTCTCCCACAAGGCGCGATCTTTCTCGCTGAACCTAAGACCAGCGACCGGGGTTGACGCATAGAGTAGTCTCTTGATGTTTGACGTTGTATTTGTTCTGAAAAAGGCGGCATTGGGAATATAATATTTGACAGGTTCAGATGTGTTCGAATAAGCTTGAACGTACGCACCAGTATGATATAAGGTTACCTGTAAAATTGAAAAGATTTGCAGTGCATACCGGGCAATCCAGAAGATATGAATGTCTGCATGTCCTCGCTGAGGTCGTTCATCTCTTCTTGAGTAATGTCGTCGCCAAACTTAGGAACTTTCTTATAAGTCTAGCAAGTCTTCCACGTCTGCATCTGACTCCGACGGCAGAATCTCTCGACCAGCACTACACTGTCTCTATCTTTTTATATATGTACTGTCATCACAGGAAGACTCATACTGCTGTTTCTGTGACCTTACTGGACTGTCGTCTAAGTACTTTCTGTGTTATTTAGAATGCATGCTTCTGGGCTGAAGCTTTCTATCTAACGTCACCAGAAGGTACTAGCGGTCCATTTTGGATCAAGAAACTGCCGCAGAAACGGGAATTTGGCCCAAGCGAAACGTGCAAAAATCAATTATTGGCGTACCACGCTGGATCGTGAGATTATGGTAAAGCCGGCAAATTGGAGGGATGATTTACTATCAGTGCTAACGACGTGAAAGTGGTTGAGATTAATGTTGAAGACTTCGACCCAGGAGAACCACAATAACGAATGTGCGATCGTCGAAAGCCGAACGAATATGAGACATCAGCATTATTTTATTAGATTCATCGTCGACCGGCCTACCGAATTTGGTGTAGATGTTTTGACAAACAAACGAGCAATTCCAAGATCAGACAGGGGCTGGCGTTAGAGCGACAAGCTTGAAACAGCTCCTTCAGAAATGAGAATGATGTCCGAACCTTGGTCTGTTTGTGCAGAATTCTCAGGGAGAGTCCGGGTCAATGTTTGGGAACCATTGACATAATTGATAACCGGCGTAACCCTGTAAGCAATTGTCGTCGAACAGGGTAAAAACGCTAAATTCGAAGCAAGATTTGCCTGTGCAGCCTTCCGAGTTAAAGCGATCTTTCGGACCTTGGCCCGAGCCTTTGGCGAAACACGAGTCGCCATATGTTTAAGGTTAGCAGACCTTTTCGGACTGACTTGGAAAAGATCCATGAGGCTCAGCTTGACTTTAGTTCGATCAGCAAGCTTGGTCCAGTCAAAAGGACCTTGTCCTATTCTACCAAAGATCTCACAAGGTGTCCGCTTGCCTCTGGCTACCCTGGGCTTTGTACCATCGGGGTTCAGAAGGCTTTCAACCTGTCGGGATGTACGTCACTAAGACCCAAATTGTCAGAAGAGGGTTCGAAGTCGAAGACTAGGGAATTCGAGCTGGAGCTCACGGGAGGGTCTGTGAATCGAACTTGAGGTTTTCCAACCAGAAGACGGATCCATACTGGTCCCACGTCCTGCCCCTAACCTTCTTCATGGACTCTCTCTATCATGAAGGAATTTACGCCCGCTGGGTCAATGAATTGAGGATGGTAAACATCGTCCTGGAATATATCAAAGATGAAAAGAACAATTCAGCGTCTTCTCGGAATAGGTATTCGTTCCATTGTTAACAAACCAGTCCTTTGTTCTAGACGGGACTATATGACATTTTTCGAGCCCTATCTCGAGGCCTGTCACGTAGCAACGTTCCCTCTGGAGGCATTCTGGTGGTAGGATTAAATGTTGCTCATCTCATTCAGGCGGCAATTTTCCATGGGGGAATTGCCAAACCCCAAATGTGGGCGCTGGAGGCGAGAGAGTGGGCTACACTGCCTGCTGTAGCTTCCCCATCACTTAGCGACTCCTTCCTAACTTGAAGATAGTAGCAGCTAGGTGCAAGTATGCCGTCGCGAGGTGTTTCAATGCGACATTTGCTCAACTGATCGTTGCTAAAGTAAACTCTATTGAAGATGTTGTGCGCGACGATGGCGCCTGCAGTTAGAGCAGCCCCTTAGGTCTTGACCTGACTTGATGGCATGAGAGGAATATCACAAGCGGAAAAGATGAGAAGTATATTATGGTTCTGTTTACAGCCGGGGTGCAGCATGTCGATTCGGGGCCATTTGGAACTACGAGTTGGAGATAACCAGGGCCGCCGAGGGAGGAGAGGGCACGCCATTATAGAACAAGTATAGATAGTAAGGTTGCGGTGTTGGCTTTCGTGAAATGTGTACCGTAGAAGGGTAGAATAGACTGAATTGGCAGCGCGATCTCTGTTGCTGTTGTTGATGTTAGGTTTATAAGGTAGGGAGATAGTAAACATTAAATATAACAATAAGTGATAGGCAAAACAAGGGCATAAGGCATAGGTACCTAATTTATCTGTTATTGGGAGAGATTATATTGTCACGACCACAGGCACTACTTACTGAGCGGTCAAATACACGGATGTTGACAGGGGGCCACCACTCCTGACATCTACTCAAGGGAAGAAAAGAAGCAAAAGTCTAGGATACCCGCAACCGTAGGCAAATACACATATTATGTTTTTTCTAGCCGATACTGGTGCAGCCACACGAGTACATGTCGCTGGCTAAAGCAAGAGTGTAGATAACAAGCTAGGACCCAAATAATAAATATATCGTCTTCACGCGTGTCTATCATTTGATTTCCTTTCTTATGAGTTCACTTTGACTAACGCTAGGAATGCAGAGCTTAAAAAGTTCATACCCGGATTCCCCTCGAACTCTAAAAGTGTCTGCAGCCTATGTTAAGTAATCAACGGGGCTGGTTTCTGCGTATTTAAATCATGGAGCTTCGCCGGCAAAGCTTCCATTTCAGCGACAGCTTTTTGGAGCTACCGGGCCAAAAACCGGGAAAAGCGTACGAAATTCTACAGTGAGTGAGGGGGCATGTGTTTCTATTTCTTTGGCCCTTTCGCTTGTACCCTTTCGCGCCCATGCGGGGTTGAGAGCGCAAGCCAGAGAGCCATTCCCTTCGACAACCCCCCAAGTCAAAGTCTTCAATCGCGTGTTACATTCCTGACGTAGGCCAGAGTCGCTCGCCATCACTCAGAGCTCTCGGGCAAACATGATCAAGATGTTAAAGCAAGTGTTCGAGACTTTTCCTGGCACCGAGGTGACCGATCAGATGCTCTCGGAAGCCGCGAAGCTTTTCAGCGAGAACTACGGGGTTTGGGGGAAGACATCACCGCTGTCGGGTATGTTGTTGCTGCCCTTGATCGTTTTTCTTTTGCTTCTGTTTATATGTTCTCTTAGGAAAGCGTGTCAGTATGAATGCCCGGCGCTTACGAGAGCAATGCTTCCCCGATGCCACTGCCGGTTCCTACGTTCGGGTAACCGTCGACGGAACTCCTGCCGGCCATGCATTTGCCTGCCGCTGGGGCTGCGATGGCATGACGGTCTGTTGGGTCACGCAACTAGTTGTGGTGAAGGGATACCGTGAGCAGGGGCTTGCGACTGGTCTTCTGAGAGCTCTCAGGGAGGATACGGACGACATTTTCGGTATTGCAAGCTCCCAGCCGGCTGCTTGTTTAGCAGCTGTCAAGGCTTTCGGAAGTAAGTGGTATCTGTCCTTTGACGTAATCATTCGAAGCTGATGCCTGGTATTAGCTACCATTGAGAAGGTCTCGCTCGACTTCGTTGCTAAAAACGCCGCTTCAATCATGGAAACATCGCCAGTACCGTACATTCGAGACTCAAGACTGCGCGGTGCCCTCTTCGATGATAAAGATTCCACTGAACTGATTTCAGGTCTGGACACCAAGTTTCTCGTAGATCATGGTGAGCCACTTGAAACATTGAACAGAGTTCGGGAGCGGTGGGATTGGCCGCTTGGAGAATTACCAGATGGGCATGAATACCTTTTAATCATACAAGGAAGGCGCCGTCGACCTAGGTCCTAGCTAGGTCCTGTCTACTATCTGAACCTGCCGGCAATGATATCGTATCTTGAGGCGACCCATAGGCGGTACGAGATTCTGGCAGAAAGCTAGCACGTTTAGTCATACGTCTGTCGTGACATACCTAGATAATAGTAACTCTACAGGTGTGAAGGGTTTTTATCAGCATTGTATTCAAGGTTTATGATCACCAATGAGCTCTTGAGCGCACAGAATGAAGCATGAAGCATTTACTCAAACTGAACTCACTTCGAAAAGCGTTCTAGCAAACGGCAAATTAGAGTATTTTATTCTATCTTTTGGAGCATTCTCATGTTACCCTGCAAGCACTCACGCCACGGGGGCATACCCAGTTGGAGGATGCTGGCCATCGGGAATCGCCACCTTGCTGTTGTAGTAGACAGGGGCAGGGTTACCCTCCCACTTTTTCTTAATGCTAGGGAGGACCGTTCGCTTGGAATTGTTTGTGCAAGCTAGGTTAGGTCCGGGGTATCTGCGGTTGCCGCCGGCTTCGTTGAAGACACCAGCATACGACGAGTTGAAGTACATGTTGGAGAGCTCGACCTGGCCATCCCATGGACGGATAACGTCGCCCGTCTTATCAGCCACTAGCTTGAAGACGTTAGCGCCGACGTCCCAACGGCCCAGGGTGTGGAGGTTCCAGTTCGCGGCGACAGTGGAAATCTCGCTGTAGTGGTTGTAGTAGTTGGCATCCGTAGTTCCCACGAGGGCTTGCGGCACGGCATCCCCGAGGAGAATACCGAGGACTTTGTTCTGAGCGGAATATGTCTCGTTCTCATCGAAAGTGATCAGGACGAGGGTGTTCTGCATGAACCGCTTGTCGTTGAGCAGAGGCTCAAGGAAGGTGCGTGTCCAGGTCCCAGCGACGGTGACGGTGGTGTCATGACCATCGCTAGTCATGTTCGGGGTGATGAACATCCACTGAGGCAACTTGTTGTTCTCGAGATCCTTCTGGAACTGGGTGATGTTCTTGATGAGGGATAGACGGTCGAGATTGCCGGCATTGGCGTTAAAGCTCATCGCTGGGTTGTGTTTGCGGACGTAATCGTTCTTGCCATTCGCGTGGTTGATCCAGGCCAGACCTTGGAAACCGCTGAAAGGCATGTCTTCCTCATAGTGGCCCCACGAGATGCCCTTGTCCTCAAGAAGGTCGACAATGGTGGAGACGTTCGCATCGACCTGGGAGAAGTCGTCGTTTTGCATACCAAAATAATCGCCTCCGATAGAAGCAATGTAATTTGGCTGCGACGGGTGTGTTACTGCGTGATAACTGCTCAGAGTCACACCCTTCTTTGCGAGCCAGGCCAGGTTCGCTATGAAGTATGTTAGCTTGCGACGAGCTTCTCGCTTGAGGAGATCAGAAACGTACGATCGTTGATAGCCATATCGTAATCGGTATTCTCGAGCCAGATAGTAACGAAACGATCAAATGCCTTGCCCTTCACATGGCTTGTAGGGCTCGAGGTCTTCGCAGTGGCAGCGGCAGCGGCGACCTGAGCAGTACCCGTGGCCGTGTACATGTTCTGGATCTGGGCGGCAACGCCGCTGGCAAGCAGCAGCACGGACGGGACGGAGGAATGCATCGTGACGTCCGACGACTAACTCTCTCTCAATCTTTCTCGATCTCGAACTCGACCTACGACGTGAACAGCGTCGAGAGTGGTGCAGAAAAAAGAGAACGCGTTGGGAAGATTAGCCAGGCTTTTGATGGCCTGAGCGAGAGCGTGCCGATTCGCCGAGATTTCGATCATGGGCCGAAGGAGCTGCCTTAATAGAACTGGCTGCATATGTGGTTGCCCACGTGGGGTGGCAACCTTTCTGTATCTTCCATTTCCCCCATCGCTGCCGGGGTCTTGGGCTCAGGTTGTGTGTGTGTAACGCTCCAAAGGAAAAGGCCGCGCATTATCATCTTACTTGTGCCCCGCTCATTCCGTAATGCGCCTTCGTTCTAAGACAATACGAGGCGTTCTCAACCAGACTTCCCTTCAATGTAGTTGTTATTTGGGGGCCCATTTCCTGTGTGTTAATCAGTCAATGGCCTGATGAAACGATAGCAAAAGCAATGATAGCTACTGTCAGACTGTTACTGTTTGTCCACATCTTACCCTACCTACTCTTGGGTCCTCGAGAGCTTCTTCTCTGGTCGAGAGGACCCTGAAGTGTAGCAAAGTGGAATAACATACTAACTACTGTGTATTATGCAGGAAGTGTGGAGTCATAGACTGCCAAGAAATGTATGGTAATATATATGCATATGACTTCCTGACGAGAAAGCTTGTCTTCCAGCTGGGTATCTGACAACCTGTGGATATGGTCTCGGACCAATCCGAGCAATGTAATTAATTACATTTTGCTGACCCAGGCAGCCGGTGTTCTTACCTTCGGTGAGAGTACGGAAATAGGCGCGTAGTGTAAGATTCTCTATTTCCATCTTCAAAGCGACGAGATGAAGAGACGGGCACGTGTAGGTTTGATGGCCAAGCATTGGCAGCAGTGAATCTGCCGCGATTAAGCTTATCCCGGCAACGCCACTAGAAAAATGCTTGTCGACCTCCTAATATTGGTAAGTGAGGCCCGGATCCGCGGGTTAGCGCGGGAACTACTGAGTAGTGGGTCTCTAGTGGCGCTCTAGGTATCGGTATGGTACCTTGTCGGCCACCAATGGCAGTTCGTTAGCGCAGTGTACAGCATCTGCGTCCTGCAACTGCTCAGCTATTGTGTATTGTAATGTGCACGAAGTGATTTGCTGATTGCCCGGACAGGATGCTGCCCCCGGTCTGCAACGGCGCCCCTTGGCCCTACCTTGGGAAGTCGTATCCCAGACCGCCGATGGGTTCATTGAAGCACCTGCTGATTGTCACGAAGCGGATTGGCCAATGTCTCCTGTTAGCCCTTTTGCTGACCCCATCTCACCTGAACGTCTCAATCTCGACCTGATTAACCTGGTCGATTTCCTCGAGCAATCCCGAATGTTTAAAATGCAATTATCGCTTATGGTGGACCATGGTGTAATCTCCCTTATCGTCCGCTACCAAAGATCGGCCGAGGCTGACTTTCCAGGTCTAACCTCAACCTAGAGACTACAACTGCGAATAGTGGACGGCGTCACTGAGTATCGGCGGCTATTCCATCCCAAAAAAAATCTATACGGGACTTCTGCATCATATACTACTCGTATACTACAACTACTACGCCAAGAGAAGGTGGCATTAGGTGATGGAGCTGCTGGACCGTCTTCCTGGCTGGAGGGAGCGACGACCAGCTTATTCCACTTTACCAACAACACCAACTGTGATAACAGATATCTCGTCGGACCCAGATGGTGGAAGTCAACATGATGGCGCGAGTTCTCGCTCCTCACTATCTCGATTTCTTGCCGACTTTACTTTGGGGTTCGCAGATGGGCTTACCGTACCATTTGCCTTAACCGCCGGTCTCTCGTCCCTGGGCCAAACCAATACCGTCATCTACGCCGGCATGGCAGAAATATGTGCCGGCTGCATCAGCATGGGCATCGGCGGTTACTTAGCTGCGAAAGGAGAACAAAGGTCTGAGGCAACGGATGATGATCACAGCCTCCGAAGTGATAGCAGGGATGACGACGAGGAGAAATCTGCGTCGGCTGTGTCTCTGCGTTCGAGTCAAGTCGGCGACTATGTAGCTCGACTACAATTACCGCCAGACCTGCTTCAGAGTGTCATGGCCCATATTGAGTCGTCGCCGGAAATCGCGACACAAGTGTGTGGGAGCCTGGATCATACCAGAAATGAACCAAAAACAGAGCCTGTGAGGACGACTCCGCTCATTACTGGCCTCTCGGTAGCTCTCGGGTACCTCCTAGGGGGTTCTCTACCACTTGCTCCTTACTTCTTCGTTGATAGTGTGAGCAATGGACTTATATGGAGCTTCGGTATCTGCATTCTAGCCCTTTTCGTCTTTGGATTCACCAAGGAGTATGTACTGCACTTCAGCTCCACAAATCATGAGCGGAACTCAAAGGCCGTGACAGGTCGGCTTCTTCGGTGGGACATAATCAAACGCGGCTTGTGGGAAGGCATCAGGATGGTTGTGCTTGGAGGTATTGCAGCTGTTGCTGCCGTCCTGTGTGTCAAACTCTTCGAAGGCATTGTGACATAGACTACTTGCTGCAGCCAATTCTACCCCTGTGCAGAGCACCATTTTTTTATAGAGTATGTCTCATCGGAACAAACTGGTGTACTGGTACATGATCGTGACCATGAGGGCCAACCCCACCTTCTCCCACACAACATGGCTTTCGCCTCTCCCGCGCTATTGAGGCATCACAGGCGGTCCCCCGTCGGCGACTATTGATGTCATCGTCGGTGATGGTCCTCCGTGCATGGGTGGGGGCCCGCCACCTCTTCCCATCATTGGAGGAAGACCATAACCGGCCGGTCCAACGACGCCAGGCACGCTCATACCAGGAAGCGGGCTCATAAACCCGGGAGGGACAGCCCACTGCCTGGCAACTGGATGAGGCATTCCTGGCATAGACTGTGCCGGTTGTTTCCATTCCTCTTCAGCCATGTCGCTAGCGGCGGAACCAAGATCTCCATCACCGGATGAGCCGCTGTCGTTGTCCCGGCCGTCTGAGCTGCTACTACCTGAGGTGCTTCCTGATTCGTCTCGACGGCTTGAGCTTTTTGACGGACGCGAGTATCTACGGTCTATAGAAGAGTGGTCAGTTATTCATATCTCGGTATGAAAATTCCCATGAGCAGACGACCTTTACGACCACAGAACCAAATAATCAATAGCAGTACGAAAACAGCCGCGACGCCGCTTAGGATTGCCCCTACGTGGCTTGAATTTGGGCTCGACGATTTTGGATCCGGCGTAGGATCTGGCGTAATGGCCACCGGTACATCCGTGGAGTATCCGACACCGTTTCCGAGCGTCAATGTTTCGACGACTGTTGTTTCCGGTCTCGGAATCGTCAAGGTGCGGATGCCATCGGAAGGCGACATTTGCCTCCCCGTCAAGGTCATTAGAAGCCCGCAAGTATGTAACAAATTTTGGTGTTTGCTCTCTCTCCTGCCCTGAAAGACAGAAAAAAACTTGCACAAGAACAACCGAGCTTCTCAACCTTGGGAATTGTAGCCTTTTGAGATTATTGGTTCCTTGGTATTCATGAAACATCACGTTTGGTTCTGGGGTTACGAAAACGGCGGCTCCAGCTACCCGGTTATTCCTTCAAAACTTTACCTAGTCTCCGAGACTTGCATCTGCAGGTTCATCGCATCTCGCTAGTTATACCATTTTTAATCCTTTCAGGGCGGCGACGCATAATTTCTAATCATGATGAGGCAGCTGTTGAGCCGCCTCCTGACTGCCAGTCTGTATGGTGACCGCTCCTCCTCCTCTCTCAGAGTCAGGTACATCTGCACGATTCCGATCTGTGTGGAGTAGTTTGCATGCGAGAATCAACCAACCATTACAAAAGATACGCGATCGGGACGAGCGATGGAGTGGTACAAATCAGACGCCACAGCAGTCTACTGTAACGTGCTGCTGCAGGCGCCCGTCTGGGGAATTGGTCTGGTCTAGTTTACACGTCGTGATGCTGTTACCCCTCCCCGGTGCTGGAGATCAGTCACACCAAGCCAATAAACAGCCTCCTCGCTTCTCTCAAACGAACAGAGAGGGCCATAAACTGCGAATGACGAGCATAAGTCTGAGGCACGTAGCAGGGTTATTTCGTGTTCGATGCTCTGGGCGGTGTATTACTGATCACCGTGCCTGGACCCATCCTTCCTTATTCGTACGGTTGGTGTAACGTCTTCATCTATTTTACCAGTCCGTGTGCCATAAGATGTCTGTTCGGCCGGAACGATTATTCGTCGTTATGAGGGGTGTGATACCGACTGCTCACACGGTTAGCACATACTGGGTAGCGATATAGATTCTGATTACCATGTTCTTTCAAATGTCGCGTGATTAGAACACTGGAGCTCTATCAAATGCTTCACTAAAGCGTCGGAGTACTTCTCTCGTCTTTTTGTGCTTAGAACGAAGCCTCCCACGCTTGGCTAGCTGTGTTATGACACCATCGATGATAAAGAACGCAGATGTAATTACATAGCCATACTTATAAATGTGATTCAGATCCCTTCGCACAACGGCATCGGTCTTCATATATCTCATGGTTGGTTCCGCCACACTAAGAAGCTGTTAGTTTCCAATGTTTTTTTTGTAAGAGCACGTGATACCGCCTGAGTGCGTGTCTGATTACAATACATATTTAATAGGTAACAACTATAGGCTTCTAGAGAGTTTGAGACGGGATCCGGGTCACGGACTCACGCACTGCTATTGGAGACTCAAGTAGTATATATGTATGCATTGTATTAAGGATGATTAAAAGAACAAGAAGAATAGCCCAGGACTCGGGGGCATAGTTACAAACAATATATATTTTATGTATGAGTACACCATGCTATATTTTGACACAGATTATCACGAGGCGTAAGCACGGAACAAACGAAGTTTGCCATATATAGCGAGATAGCGTCTACGGAGGAGTTTACGGTCCTTCGCGCAATAACAAGCGTCTATTGCCTACCTTAGGTTCGGAGTCCTGACACAGATTACGCTATCTTTAACGCCGCAAGCTATAATATTTCTGCCTAAGTCGGCTTGTTGCTCCGCTAGTGTCGAGTGAACATGTTGAATTTACTTGGGTAGTATCAGACTCTCGCGATACCTCGCAATACCTACAGCTGCATACCGCTTCCCTAGAGTGACAGAACAAAGAGGGCGTTTTGTATATAGATTTCTAGCCTGTAGATATAGTAGTTGGAGCTCCTTGTGCGACAATAAGTATTCAAGACTTACCTCTGACAGGCAGCTTATAGTCATAGACCTCGTACAGACATATATAGTATATGTTTACGCCTTACATTCTGCAGATGCATTTTTGTTTGTACAAGGGGCTGATGAGTTTATACTTATTCGCTAGACTATGGGTTGATATGAAGTTTACTTAAGCCTTGTTATTATATATATGCATTAGCAGGTACAACGATCTCTTCTCCAAAACTCTCTTGTTGAGCCCTTTCAATGCTCTTGTCAAAGGCCTTTCATCGAGAGCGAAATAGTTCACCAATATGTTACTTCTATATCGAAGCGTACACGGAGTAGATTAGGACTCAATATTGTTGATTTCTGGATGTTGAGGACTGAATCGTTCTTAACACGACTTGAATTTACAATATAGTACAATAGGGCGTCCTAGCTACCTTATTTGACAATATTATCCTTAGAGAAATGTAAAAAAAGGAGTGCAACGTTATTATAGACCTCAGACTTGCCGGGGTTCGGACGGGTCCCGTTATGATGCGCCAAGATCCTTCATAATACTAGTCTAGGCAGAAACATTTCAAAGGCTTTCTATCGGCGGGAAAAGCTCGGCTCGGCATGGGTTGCATTTGCTTGGCTTCGAATTTCCCCGTATTCTGCAGATGAACTAGTGGCTTTCATATTCCCTCAGTTCATGATTGATAATATCACAAGGAAAGTAAAGGGTGGAGGGCCGGATTAAGTAGGCTTGAATCCCCATCATCCTGTCTAGTGTCGTATTTATCTATTCATCCGTCTATCGAATGGTGCTAATATTAAAGCTTAGTCTAGGCAGCAATGTTGAACGGGTTTAAGGCACGTACACTCCAGCCAATCTGTTATCGACAATGTCACATCGTATGCACTGCTCTGGTAGGAAGTGGGTTTGAGAACCCCGGTTACAGCGGCGTAATGAGCAGCTGCCTTTGTGATTGTTTCGCTTTACGCGTATTATCTTGTTGCGGACCATGCCGGTACCTTCCGTTAAAACTGGATGGCCGCAGCCATGAACGATTTTGAAGTCCCAACACCGATCATCACTAGGGACTTGTAAAGTGAAACCGTCGACGCTTACCTCGTAAGCGGAGTCAGTTGGGAGGTTGTTTGGCATACTAATCGCACGGCTGTGTCTTAGGCGAATAAAATGGGATCCTAAGCGTAAGCGTTAGATTTCAACTGATATTCAGCGCCAACAGAGCTTAGGAATAGATACTGGCAAAATGTTTCTCAAGTATTCCAGAAGTATCGTTATGGCTTGAATATGAGAATATGTATTGTGTTGATCATAGTAGTAGGAAATCTGGAAGAATAAATACATTGACTTGCATTGTTTTTATGATAACAATGCAAGAACCTGACAAAAAGAGGAGACTTCAAGCGGTTTGTTATCTCAAACAATTAGATGTGAGTTTGAAAGAGATTACTCTCCAGTCATACGATTGTTCCCATTGGTACTGGTAAGTTCATAATTGTATACCTGCGACATTGCGATCACACAAGAACATCGTTGTATTTTCATAGTTGTTTGCTAGCCAATCTTATAGGGACGCAAGATACGAGGGGAATCAATCCTATCAGGGAGGTATAGATGGTGAGGTCTCCCTTGCTAAACTTACGTTGCCTTTGTGTATTTAGGTAATGTGTAGATACCATGATGAGACCAATCATAATGACGCCTTTGGAAGACTCAACTGGTAGTTAGGTTTCAGCTGGTGAGAAGTGCAACGCAGCTGACAAGAAGAAGCGGGGTACAAGCTTCTTTGAGACTAGAGAAGAATATAAGTGGGTGATAAGAGCCTCAACTAACCCAGGTAGGTATATGCTGATGCTAGTCTCACTGAATCAAGACAGGAGGGATCAGGCAGCAGTATTATCACCTTCCCCATTCCACGCAGGCTACTGCCATAGGTATGCTGTACTACGTAGAGTATCGGAACTCGTCCACCATTACCAACCAACTGTGCTTGCTCGACAGCTCCAAACCAACTACCAACCAAGCACACATGCACACACTATAATGCGCATTTGATTGCCACCCGTAAGATGATGGTGAACGCCTCTTGATCCACTCCCAATCCGACTGGTCATCCAACCGGGACACCGATTCCAGGCACCCAAATTACCCACTAATAGCCACATGCCACTACTCAAGGCAGCGGTATTACTGATATTACTGATATTCCCTGTGTCGCCAACCTTTGAGAAAAGGCTTTTGGTGCTCGAATCTGAACAAACGCAAAGCATCTTTCTCTGTCAAGTTCTTTCGAGCATCGGTTGACGCCCTGCTTTCCATTCAGCACATCTAGCTTACTGTGATTGATAGGCCAATATCATGACGTTGGCTCAATGAAGTAACGCAGTCTAACCATACCCTGTTCAGTATATCTACCTCAGAAAGATATCCCAGTTCAACACCCTCCCAGTCAGTCCCCTATTCAACAGTTGCCGGCCGCTCGGTCGTGACCTCCCATCATGGAATCTTATCTTCCTAGGGGTAGGATGGCACTGGGCGTTCAACGTCGGCTGAGTAGGCTCTATAATGACACCAAAAAGTCATCCGACTTTGTGCAGGAGCCCTTGCAAGCTGCTGACGACCCCGAAATCAAAGCCTTGCATCGTAAATTGCGCATCCAAAAGGATAGACTTGTTAGTTGGGGCTTGGAATGGTCAGATCCTAATCAGTCCGCTGAAATTGATGAGTCCCTCAATGAAGCCGGCCTAACAGACCTCGTTGGGAGCATTATGGCCACTATCAAGGACATCTTGGCCGAAGCCGAGCCTCTCTGGCTCGCCTCAAAAAGACCCACTGGAAGTGAGAAATCGGCTGAAAAGTCCTCAGGTGACCGAAAGACCCCATTGATAGTATGGGATAAGGGCCGGTTCGAGGATCTGGTCAAGGACCTGACAGCTTCGATCGATACGCTCTGTGACCTGTCACGCACCCGTTCATCCGCAGCCATGACTGCCGGGGCCTCGAGAAAGTCAACTACAGCCAAACCGTCTATCGAAGACTTGCGACTTTATGGATCCACGCGAATACAGACACCTCGGCAGATTGACCCTCAGTCTATCCTGAGCCTTAGCGCAATGCAGACCCAATCCTTGTCTGAGAGCAAGCCTTCTCAAGATCGACCTCAGGAAATCTATTTTATGAGCCAGCTAGCCTACACGGACTTGACACAAAGACCATCTCGGCAACCATGGCATCCTTTACTAGTCGAATATGCCGAATTTGATCCAATCTATTCGGCAACTGGAATCATGCCCGAAATGACCCGTTTCGAGAAGTTGAGTGCAGGACTTCAGACGGAGTCTTCAAGAGCACCTGGCGCTTGGATTGGGTTGCCTCTTCTACTGGGTTATTACGAGGATATGGAACGATCCAGGCTGGCTCTGATATACTCATTCCCCCCCACGTTCAACGCTGTCACTTTCGACAACTTAACACAGCATCCAGTCGACAATATGTGCACACTAGACAACTTGCTGAGCCGACCAAACTTTGAGCCAACCCTCGAAGCTAAGTTTCGCCTAGCTTACAACTTGGCCAACACCGTTTTCGATATGCATTCACGAGGCATTACTCATGGTAATCTCCATGCGTCAACAATCTCCTTCGCTAACACAGTGAGTGATGAATCTGGCACGTCTGGTGCTAGTGAGGTAGATATCAGACGCCCACTCATTTCATCATTCGATATTTTCCCCAATTCACCCTCAACCAGTCACTCCCCATCTATGTTCCTCCTGCACCGCCATGCACTTGACCCTAGAACCACAAGCCAATCACCGCTAGCTGTTAACAGCGATACCAAAACACTGGATATGTACTCTCTTGCCATGATGCTCGTATCCATTGGTCTGTGGACCACGCTGGAGAATCTGGTACCTAGCTTGGACTCGCCGAGCGTTCCTGAGTCTGTTCTCGGTCAACTGGCTATCCGATGCGGTACATTATATATGAGGGCTGTGCAAGCGTGCTGGAATGCAGTCGAATCCGAACTCTCACAACCTGGAAATGGCGATGAGATTATCAGACAAGTGCAGACTAGAGCAAGTGGCTACCTGGAAGCATGCTGTATTTTAGATGGCGTCAGTGGGCTTGACGAACGTATTGGCGACGACTTCATGCACACACCCTCATATCAAGATGTCAAGCCGAATGCTTCTACCACGTCTTTACCAGGCCCTTCAGTAACTACCCCTAAAAGCCAAGGCTACGACACAAAGCGTGTACCCATGCAGGAACGATCACGATCTTTCCCTATCGACCGCAAACCTGTCGCTGAGTGTAGAGTCACCACCAAGACTAACGTGTTGTATTATGCTGACATCTATCCAGCACAACCAATCGAGAGTAAACCCGAAACACCGAAAGATAAACAACCAAAACTACGACTGTATCCCCAGATTCCATTACCAGCGGAGATTGTTGATCAATGGAATGAGATCATAATGCCACAAATCAACCTGGCTCTACGACATTTTTATCGCAAGCATCCTGAATCGGTGGAAATCTCGCTCGAGTCTATTGGCGAATCCCCGCAGAAGACCACTCCCACTGTCCTAGTTGTTTGCACCTCCGTCAACAAGGTGCGCGCTATATTGAATAAAAAACTGGGTATCCTGTTCGACGGCACAACAACAAATATCTCACTGAAAGTATGCCGGGGATCTGTAGTACGGTCGAGGAAAGGTCCCACACGAAGTATGGCGAAGGATGATAAACCACATACCACGGGTCGGCACAGTGACAATAACAATGAGCCTCAGGAAACACCTGCAGCTAATTCTGATTATCAAGAAAAGCCACAAAATGGTGCTAGTATAGGAGCATGGATTGGGGATAAGCATCTCCCGCCAGTCAGTCTAGGAGGCGTCATCATGGTAGATGACAAGCCCTATGGCATGACCGTTCACCATATGCTAGATGACCCTGATCGTCCTTTTCAAGCATCGAACGAATTTGAAGGATTTTTGGAAGATGCGACGCGAGCTAGTGCACCTATTTTTCGAAGCAGTGCAGCAACACAAGATTTTTCATACTTGACCGAGGGAGAAACATCGTCTGATAGCAGTGAAGACTTTGCTTGCGAGTTCTCTGATACAGAATCTGAGTACTCGGTAACAGATATAACTAGCGATGAAGAGGATGAAGATGAGGATGACGAGTTCAACGAGCCGGGTGACATCCCTGGGATAGAACCTGGGTGCGGAGACGGTATGTAAGGCCTTGGGCGAACAAACGTCCCAAGTCCAGTCCCCAAACCGATGACGACGTTCTTCATTCCAAGGGTAGCGGAGGTGATATACGGTGTTAAATCTAGCAAGAGATGTCATCCCGCTGATCTAAGCTTTGCAGGATACATCATAACACAGCCTGCTCTCGATGATGTGCCGGAAGGATTTTACCCTTCCTCTGAAACAGAAAACGAGGTACAATATACAGTTCCCCCCTTTTCCCCTCTTGCATCGTTCTAGAACGACGTATGTCATTGAATAATTCTGTGCTCACCCGTCTGTAGGATCACATCGATACATACCGCGTTGGCGATATGTATGCTTCTTCGGGAATTCGAAGGAGAACTGAGAACAACCTAGTGCACGAGATTGATTGGGCCCTGTTCGAGTTTCAAGATGATAGGCTACCTGATAAAAATCTGTTCCCATCAGTCACTACTGGAGGCCATCGTTCTTCGGTTCCCGGTAACTTGCAGCCTGTGGAAGTGGCTCCCGCAAAATCGTTACCTGGACTAGAGGTACAATGTATGGCTCGCACAAGTGGTTCACAGGTGAGGCCACCCAAGACAGTTGTGGTCGTCCGCGACCCGCCGAGAAGTAGCTGACTCATCTTAGGCTGGTCGGATCTTACCTGCACTCACCACCGTCAAGATCTACGGTCGAGCCTCTCCAAGCCATTCATATCAAGTTAGTGGCAGAATACCAGGCATATCCAAGCCCATTTCGCCTCCTAGTCAGAAAGGACGGGGAGTGTCTCTTGGTATACCAGGGGACTCAGGTGCTTGGATTATCGATAGGCTTTACGGCCGTCTTTGCGGCCACATTTTGGCATGGAGTGAGCGTAAGCAGGTTGCTTATATATGCCCTATGGACGTCCTTCTTCTCGATATTGCGGAGACGCTACAAGCGACCGACGTGCGGCTCCCTTATGGTGATACCATTGTCGCGATTGCCGACAATAGGGGTGATAATGATGTCGTGGAAATTTCAGGATCGAACGTGTGGACTGAAGATGATATCCCGGATACCGAGGACATCTTCCAGTCGTCGCAGGCTCGCAAGTCTGACGGGTTATCTTCGTCTGGGTCTGGGGGCCACTTCTCATCGAGTATGAATATACTGGCGAGAGACATGGACAAAGTCCATATCCAGGAAACGGAGGTTCGATACGGGATGAAATGAATAGAATACCTCATCTTGATGAATTATGAATAGTCACGATGACGAAAATGGTGGAGTTTCAGGTGCGGATTGGGGCCATTTTCTTGAAGATTTTTCTCTCTTCTCCTTGTTCTCTCCCATTAGCTATATCCCCCCCTTTCTTGGCTTAATATGGTCCCTACAATAGTCTGCAGCAATACATAACACCGGCTGTTTACTTCTTTGATATGAGTAGCTTGGATAGACAGCTTATCAACTAAACCCAGAAACCGCCGACAGAAAACATCAGAAGCAAAATTCGGGTGAGCCTGTGATGAGTGTGAATTAACGAAATAGCCGTGGCCTTGTTTTAATCACTTCATGCCATCGAAGAAGCAAACCAAGTGGACTAGAGTATGAGAGTAGTATAGACAAGCAAATGCGTTCTGGAACTCACCCATCAGCAAATACCCAAGGTTCCAGACGCCCGCTCGCGCCCGACGTAGTAGAGTCCGCCGACGAGAACAGCGAGGTCACAGTCACGGTAGGTCGGATCGTCGTGGTCCGGTTGCTTGTGATTGTTATCGTTACTGTTGACGACGGGGCATCCTCACTGTTTGTGTCGCTGGTTCCGTCGCCATCGCTGTCAGTCGCTACCGGCGTTGGCGTTGGAGTTGGGAGTGTCGTTGTCGATGGGATTACTGCCGACGTCGTCCTCGCTGCTACCGTGTGCTGTCGCTCTTGAAATCTCTCCGCGATGGGCGCTGGGGCGGGGATCTGTGGTGCTTCTTCATAATGTCGGGCTGGAAGTGTTGTTGTGGATAGGCTGTTTGCTTTTACAACTGTGATGATGTTGGCGCTAGATGGCGCTTCTTGTCCTTGGATCTCTACATCTGTCCTTGTGCATGTTGCTGAAGTAGCTAGAAGTGCTAGAAGTAGGTGTTTCATTTTGGTAGCGGGATTACGTAAATTGAAGAATGATTTAACATGCGACGAGAATGAATTTGCTTGAGAACCATCAGAGACTACAAGTTTTCTTAGGTGTTTGTGTAAACGTGCGCCTACATTATATCGCAAGTTCCCCCGATCTTTGGCTTCAAAGTGAATAGCATGAAAAACAAGATTACCTTTGTCCCTAGGCCTGGTCGAGATCGAACATCGTTTCATTTCATTTCGACTCTATAACGTAGCTATACTATTGATGTATTTGTCGGGGATCGTTCTCATGTCATGCCATGCCCGGCATAAATCATCGCCTTAATAGCCGGTTGGGGGCGGACCGGTAGAGTGGGAGGAACGGAATCACAACAACCCGCGGATAGGTTCCGATCCTCCAGATATTGCAGCCTAATGATCTTATTAGATGTTTACTAAGAGTTTCTAATATAAAAGCACAACTGTGAATATAGGGTAACTAGATGCATGATAGGTTCTGGGGATCAACGTACAAATTAGCGGCCCGCCTACAAGCAACAGGCTTCAAGGAAAAGACCGGTCAGGTTCTTGGAGTCTCCTCATTCTACCCCGATAAATGAAACCATTTCGTTGGAAACGAGGATAATGTTGGTCCCAAGAAGTTTCTCATTGCAACCCTGCCGTCCACCGTACATCAGCGCACCCCGCTTTCCCCATCTCTCTCCTAACGGATCGCGTGCGCAACACGTGAATTGTTACTATCAAAGTCCAGCTTGCTTGAGATAGTTATCAACCCGGTCACGAAATTCCGTCGCCATCCAACGAGCTAAAACGCGTTAACACTGCTAACAGCCGATATGGGTCCAGAAGCGAATCTGTAGCTCCAATTTTGATATTGCCGCAGACCTCGTATTCTGAGTCCTTATTGAATGTGAATCACAGTTCTCATACCCCCTTTTTGACTGTAATAACGGGAATAACAGGCGGGGGCGATGTATTATTTTCTTCTAGGTGAGAAAACTGAGAGACAAGGCTCAACCATGAAGCTAACCACAGGCCGAGCCGAACTTTGGCCTCGTCAACACTCTCGCAAGAAGTCTCGATAAAAAGGCCTTACGGGCTTCTCTCCAATGCGAAACGATCGGTTTGGTTAAAGCTTTTAGATCCAAGATATTCCATGAAGAAGGTGATATGTCTCACGCCTGCTTTTTCTTCTTCTTGAGGCTCTAGGTACATAATATAATCGATTATTTCATCGTTGGAGGGAAGGGATATATCACGATCTGGCAATGTTTTCGGTAAAAATTGCTTTCGCAATATGAATGCCAGTAACATCTTTATCGTCAACGGTCGGTGCGTGCTGGATGGCAAGACAGCAATGGACCATACACACTATCGTTCCTGCTTGGCGCCACATCCACCTCTGGGAAGTCCATGAGTCGAAGCGTCTGATCCACGATGATACGGAGGGCCTTTAACTCTGATAAAAGCGACTGTGCGTGGATGCTGACCAACAATGAAGATATTTCATCTTGCTGAACCACGCACGATGACCCAGAAGCGGGGGTTTGGAATATCAACTTGGCCTCATATAGATCGGATCGAGTGACTGGTCTAACGGTCCGTTTCGCAAATAGGGAGCCTTGCTTGCCCCGGGGAGCTAGCTCATTATCGAAAATGTTATACAGCTTCGCAGTTAGAAATCCCTCATCAAGCGTGTCCATGATTAACTGGTATAAGTCCGCTGATTCACTGCTGTTCATCGTAGTCCGTATTTCACGTTTTGTCATCTACTTCCATACTACTGGTTTTTCCAGTAGCAGGAGATCCTCGGGATGTTTTAAAGCGCGTTTCTGGCACGTAGGGCCCGGACCCTCGGTCGACGGAGATAGGCGAGATTGAGAATCGACATCACCATAGGGATGGTGATGTATTTTGGAATAAGCCTAGGAGGAGACCCAGATTGAGAAGTCGTAGTGGAAATGATGATAATTGAATCCCTATCCTCAACGAGCTCATGGTTGTCTTGTTGGTGCCCATTGTCTGGCTCTGGTGCCGCCGCTTTCTTCAGGTTCCCCCTCGTCGTGAGCACGATAACTTTAAATACTGGCTCAGCTACTGCTTGAGGGTGACTCTGCTGTTGTTTCACTTGTACTTCTCGTTGCTGCCGCAAAACATAGCCGAGAGTTAACATCGGCGGACGCGTCTATACGACAGGCTCAGAGTTGGCAGGTAGCAGTGGTGAACTTGAATGTAGGTCGGTAAGCCAGTCTGAAACCGCGTGTGAGTAAGTCCATATCGTTGTGGTGACAAGTAACAGGTGATAGGTTGAAATGGGTAGAAGAGTCCAAGGATTGAGTATTGAAACAGCCACGACTAATCGCAATCCCGTAAGCCGAAGTCAAGGAGGTAATCTGGATATTACGTGTCCTAGACTAGTAAAAACTAGCAAAATCAGTAGTAGATGTTCAAGTAATTCTGGAGAAAGATTAGCGATGAACTTAACGATAAACTGGGCGGTAAAGTCCAAAGGACTGAGGTGTAAGTGGCGAAGTTCGTACATTACAACCGCTTCAGTATATGTTTGCTTTGCTTTTTCTGTTTAGTAGTTCAAAGGGATAGGGCTATCTCTATGATAAATTATGCTACTATTTTACTTTTACCGTCGTTTGCAATCATATGCCTCTTTTACTGAGCACCGACCATAGTGATTATAATTTGCAAAGCCACGTAAGTTATTATAAATAGAAGATCAATTAGTTTTCAAGATAAGAGAGAGACAGAAAGAAAAAGTGTGGTTAAATTAAGGGTTTAACCCTTACGATCACGTCCTCAGCTTCACTGTTTGAAGACTAAATGAGGGAGAGATTTACACCAAGTCAGCAAGATCGACGCCGGAAATTGCAAAGGTGACAAATTTACGATCGAAATGTTATGCTCATGTGCCGGTACTTAGTGTTAAAGATACACGTGTTCGAAAAGCAGTAGTGTAATGAATTTGTATCTCGAAAGCATGAATATAAACAATATGTGGTAGGTTCCGGCGATTTATGTACCTATTAGTGTAGGTAAATAGATCTATCTATAGTAACAAACGTAAAATACGACCAAGAAAAGTATAAGGAGGCTGAGAAACCAATTCGGCGAGCACTACACTTAAAGGAAAATAAACTAGAAAAAAGGCATCCTGATATACTCGACAGCACGAACAACCTCGGTGTCATCTCCGAGCCATTTATCCCCTCGCATTAATCGCCTGGCTATCATATCGCGTCAGGGTTAATTAGGGCGCTCGCGAGTCTGCGCTTAACTATCCAGAGTGGCAAGATAATACCAGCAAAGCCCCGTTTGCTGAGAACTCTCGTTGGTCGCCCGTATCCAGCCAGATCGCGCCCTCGACGATCTGGGAGTCATACTGAATTAAATTCTTGCAAAACGTCTTGTCAAGTGATGCGCGGAAATCGGAAATTTGATCTATAATCGTAAGCTACTCCGAATATATCAAACTGGGTGACGAACTGAGGAAGAGGTCCTCTTCTTATAGCCTGCTTTCAATACGCTATAACCTTCAGAATCGAAATATCTCTATCAGACTAATCTTCGCAATCGCCTGTTCTTTTCTTCTGCCTCTCGAGATAGGCATCGGTGCTTCATCGTGTGTGTTGGTATCTGTATAGAAAGGAGAATATCGGGCATCCACCCGACCGGCTGCGCATGAATGCGCGTTAGCAGGTCTATGATCCATATGTGTAAATTCGTGCATAAAGTCATGTTAAACATGAAAATAAGTGTGATAGATAAAGCACAGTAGGGATACGCTTAAGCCAATAGATTCATTAGATACACGCTTCTCTGTGTTACCTGCTTTACGTACAATGTCTTACTTTTAGCAGACAAAAATTGAGCTTCCTAGCCGATACCGCTGCCTCCCGCCTTTCGAAAATTGTATAAATGCCCTCCTCTCCCCCCATACCCCCCTCTCCTCTTTTTCATTGTGGACGCTCGCGGTCACTGTGGGCGCTTGCGACCACCTATATTAGTTCTAGTTCTCAACGGTAGCAGTACAGGTTCTGGCGCGGATTCCAACAATGTCTTGAGCCTTCGTCCTCCCTTGATGAGCTTCTTCAGTTGGGTTTGACATGAATCTTTCGTTCTGCCTAATTGTGTGGCTATGGTGTCCCAAGGGGGGTTTGGAGACTGCTCCCACTAAGCAAGAAGTTGATTCCACGACGAGATGGTACATTAGGGCTTCATGTTGATATATTCTTGCCCTCAATGATGCGAAAAATATCTTAACTGAAAATCGGCAGATGTACAACTAGTCACTTGCGATGCGGAACATTTTCCCACCAGTGGCAGTTGAGTGCTTTTCCGAAGACTTTGCCTCAAACGCATGGGATGACACCAATCACCGATGATCTCTTCTTGTTGGAAAAAACAGTGAGATGGGAACATCGTCTCCGCAGCTGATCACTCTCCAAGGCTTCTTTCTTCGGGACTATTGTCCGACGTCAAGGTCAAATGTGGGAATATGAGCTGGTCCCTTCATCGTATTATTCTAATAACACGATGCCCTTTCTTCGAGGTAAGTAGCCATTGCGAAACAGACTCGGCGGTAACACTGCGGATCGCGTCAGGTTTGACGACGAAGTCTATGTCGGTAACCCTTCTGGCCTGTCCAAGAGATTCTTGCAGCAGCAAGTGCGCTACACCCCCGCTTATTGCGAAGGTAAACCCACCCTCGTTTAAGTGGCGGGCGAGGATCGAAACAGCTCGGGACAGTTCATTGCGGGGGAAATTGCTCGACATTCTGAGAGCAAATACGAGGTCAAAGTACCGGCGAAGCGACCCGTTAGGCCGTTCAATCAACTCCAATTACACCAAGCCAAGTTGGTACAAGACGAATCGTGACGGGGCTCCTGCACTGATATGTCGTCAGGTCCATCACTAGGTCTGTTGCGTCTGGTTGCGTCTGTACGGTCCCGCTTCAACTAGACGACATAAGGGCATAATTAGTCCTTGTCCATCATCTCGATACTAGAGCCATCCACATGAGACCCGATGTCTCATCAACACGATATTAACCCAGCACAAAGATCGGACTGGCGATGCAGCTCAAGACAAAGAGCTCACGATCACATCCAGTTTTCAAAGGGGGAAGCAAGCTGGACTAATGACGTGCATAAGTCTTTTGCAGCTTCCCAAGATATCCCGAAACCAACGCCTCCGCCTGTCCTCCCCGTTATCATAGTCCAAAACGCAATATGGGATTTGTGGTTTTAGACTGGCTGGCCGGCCGACCTGGGTTCAAGCTCACCACCTAACTCTGAGGTTGTCGCGTGGCCGCCGACACCACTGACCCGCCGCGGTCATTGTTTGCGGCTGCAGCGACAGCAGAAACAATTCCTTATGCTCTAGCGAAAGCAAATAATAGCCTACCCAAACTCTGCCCCGAATCTTTCCGTCGTCATCTGTATGTATCACTGTCAGAATCATACGTAGGCGTGGGTCGGAGGCCGGCTACGCTTTCGTCGTATTTTTGCTCTGGCTCGATGATCATGCGGCTGAGGGCTTCTTGAGCGCCATTTGTCTGGTCGCTCTGCTTTATGTCCATGATTTCATCATGTAAATTGCTGAAGGCCAGTCCGGCGAGGGCATTGGCGGGTGTAAGTGAGATGAAAGCAGAGTTAAGTAATCTCTAGGGACTCCATCAATCAGGGGCACAGGCCCCACGCGCCCGAAAAGCCCTATGAAGCACTCCGAGGATCATGACGTTTCGGCCTCCGTCCTGACCGAAACCGCGTCTTTCTTCTCAAACATTAACCCAGTGGCTACGGATTCACGTCCCACCCCACAGAAGCTGCACTATTATCCCCATGACATCGGGGATCTTTGAGACCCTCTGGGTAATAATCCCTTGGACCCAGATCACTAAGAGGGCTGGGAAGGAGTACGTGTAGCAAAACTACATAACCATCAAGACCAGGTGCGGTTAAAGAATTGGGGCCTTGCTGACACCATTTCGTCACATGCAACAGGGTGTCTTTGGTCTCCAAGTCATCTGTAGATATCAATTCCTCCGGGTATTCAAAGTCTGAAAGGCTTTGCCAGTCTCGCAGTCACGAATGACGGATAGAGAGGGCAGGCTCATGTTTGCCCAGTTCCGATCACCAAAGACGTCTTCTACGAGGAAGAACAGCATCCAATTTATACTATCCATTGAAGGCTCAGGACTGATATCTCGCCCGTATTCCGTTCATACACATGTTCTCCGTGTACAGCAGATATCTGAGGAAGCAAGTGTCGAAAACGTCCGACATGAGGACTTGTGCCTCCTTAGTCCGGCTCTGTGGTCTATTTCAAGCGTTAATGGTCAACCCTCAGCTATTGAGATGCTAGTGCGGCAGCGCCAGTACAACATCTCTCTCAGAAAGGCCACGGGCGGGAAAACCGTCAAGAGACCAAGCAGTTCGGCGGTGCCGCTGAGCAAAAGATTGAAAGAGTCTTCTGGTGCTACTCCATAGCCTCCCCAAAGTCGAATACGTTTTGGGCTTAAGCAGCTCGATTTTGTGCTGGATATAACTATCGATAAAGAGGAAATTTACTTCCCTATTTACCGCAATCGATTTCTTATGTCAAACGAGGACGAGATTAATCAAGCATATATCCCTAGCAACAAGCTCGATGCTTACCCAATGGAGGCCCATAGCCGTATACACGATTATCCATAGCAACATACTGGCAATTGGTGTATTCGGCCGCGTAAAAGTCGTCGCCTTCATTGAATGATTCCCAGTCAACTGTTTTTCAATCGTCTGGGGATGAACCGATGTTCTCGTCGTGGTTGTCTAGTTCCATATGGACGAGCCCTTGGCCTTGGGCGCGCGTCACCCTCGTAGTCAGGGGCTCGTCCATTCTGATAATTTGGAACAGGATCAGCTCCTCATTTGTCAACAGGAAGCCAAAAGGTGGAGGTTACTGGTGAGCCTGTAGCGGTTAAAGTGGCAATTCGGCGATATGTCGCGGTGCATTATACCATGGGAGTGTATATGAGCCAAATCCTCCGTGATATCGCGGAAAAGTCTTAGACGTGTGTGCGCGTTTGGAGATTGTGAGGAGGTGGGTTGGAAGAAGTCCTCGAAGCTGTAACTAGCTAGAGGCATCGCCATATAATAGGTATCCAAATCACAGGCGAAGCAGGGTGGCGAAGCGCTGTCGCTATGGCTGCACCATGCCTGGATGAACGGCACAATATTAGGATGTGGTAGACGATCCATGGTGGTCTACATGCCAGTTTTTTAGGACAAGTAGACACCACTACAACACCAAAAGCGATCAAGCTCGGCGATACGGATCTCGTCCTTCACAGCTAACATGTCGGCCACGCGGGCTGTACGATCGCAAGCCACACCATCAATTTCGTCCACTTAGCCGTATCCGTCGCTCAAGCCATGCATTTCCCGTCGTTTTCGTTCTCCCAATCCCCCATACTACTCAAGCACATACTGAGTCCCTACAAGCGACATCAGACTCAAATAATACACGCTGGCCCCAGTATCATGACCGACCAAGACTGGGTAGAGGCCCTCAAGGGCTGGGACGTCGAGTCTTCCGACGACACCCGTTTGACCGGTCCTTCGTCACTCAAGACGCCGAATCACACTACAAAAGTCGGCGAGAATGCTCCCCTTACGGTAAAGCCATCCAAAGGTAAAGAGAAGGCAAAAGCAGGACCAGACAGCAATACAGGGATGCGAACGGAGGTATGGTCGATTCCGACGAGTCACAACGTACATATATATATATATATATAACGTGCAAAACTATAATGCTCTGGATAAGAGATTAATTACATATCTACGTACCTGCTTTCTAAGATAAGCGGAGAGAGGAGCGGTAAATAGGTAGGTAAGTAAATTTCCTCTTTATCGATAGCTATATCCATCACGAAATCAAGCTGCTTAAGCCCAAAACGCATTCGATTTAAGGAAGGCTATAGAGGCTACTTATTCCACGGCAACTAGGATTGGGCCAATTTACACAGTAGCCCATCGGCGTTGAGATACCAGCATAGCGGGTCTTGTCAGGGGGAACGAAGTCCAGGTTGTTTGCCTGTTGTTTTGTAATTAAGCGTTCTTTAGTCTGTTGCCAGATCGCTGGTATTTTGGGTTTTGTCGGATCACCGCTCTTAGTACTATACGAGTGCTATCGACATATGGTCTTTAGGATATACACATCTTTTTATTCTCCGACATTCTACATTATTAATTAAAATAGACATGGAGCGACATGGAATGCTCCTGCGCCTTTTGGCTCTACTTTGTGCGGGAGGGAATATTGACCTTACAGAAAGGTCTTATTTGGAAGGTCTGTTGACAACGGGTATCCTCGTGCGCCAGCGCACACTTTGATATGTATATATAATCGAGAAGTAGCCACCTAGTACCTATTAAACGCCTGTTCTGCCCCGCCCCTTTTCAATGCAAGATACATCAACTCCAGGGCACTTTCGCCACGGTTTCCCCTTTTAATTATATCATGAATCCGAATCCAACCAACAACATGGCGCCGGAGGTCAGGAGAGCTCCAAAGCCTTCTGTCGAGAAAGCCTGGAGCGAAGGCGCGGCGTTGTGTGTCGCAGATGGAGTCGAAGATCCGCTGGTACTGGGACTGGGAGTGGTGCTGCTGCCATTGCCGCTGTTGTTGTCGTCGCCTACTGTGCTGCTGCTGACTAGGCTGCTTAATTTGTCGTCGCTCGTGTACGATGCGGTTATGCTGGAACCGTTGACGCAAGCCGAGGGAGTATCGGCGGTACCGTTTACGAAGTGAACGGCGGAGCACTGAGTGTAGAACCGAGTGTTAGCAGAGCTGTGAAGGGGTTTCTGGCTTCTTGTTCGCATTGATTGTGTTTGTTGCGTGTTTGGAGAGTATTATGTGTTTATGTGTAGATACATGGAAATATGACTGTTAACTCACCTGGTATAAAACACCGTCGAGACCTGAACCGACAATGCTAAGAATGGCCTTCTTTCCGACATACTCGGACGGGATGGTAATGTCCTTGGTGCAGTAGTCGCCGGGACCGCTCTGCTGAACAATGCCATAGACCTGGGTCCAATTGTTCTTGGCAAGATCATCAAAAGTGATACGGTACAGCCAATTGGTCTGGGGGTGAGTAGACTTGGTGGCGACGGCGTCACCGCCGACATGGAAGTCGACCGTCTGGATGTCGGTGATGTTGGGCGAGTAACCACCGCACGGGCTCTTATCTTCGTCGTCGTCCTTGAATTCGCCTACAGTGTTCGGGTATTGTACAGTGAAGTGGGCATTGGCACGTGCGGCGAGGAGAAGCGCCGTGGCGAGGACGGATCGAATCATTGTTGATTGTGTATGTAGGTAACGTAGTACAGGTATACGGCTGGAGGTGGATAAGCTGGGATGGAGGAGTGTAGGCGACGAGGAGGTGTGTTAATCTAAAGGCAAATGTAAGAAGGAAGGAAATTGGTCGTGATAGCTCTTATACCAGGTAGGTAGTCTTATAGTAGCCGCGGCGTCAAAGAGGTAGCTACAAGAAGACCCGCAACTCTATTCATGTAAACTGTGTAACTTAATCTAGATCACCCACTCTATTGGCAACCGTCTCTTTTTTGTACGACCTACCGCTCGGCTAGGGTCTCGCAGACGGTTCATGTTCTGCCACGGGCTGCTATGAGGTCGATATGAGCAAGATATTGTAACGCTAGCTACGAGATCCGAACAAGGGATAACCTGACCCCTTGTCTACTGAGACTTAGATCGCGATAATTAGAGTTTAGCTCATCGCCCGTCCTTTGTTTGGGATCGAGGTGAATTTTGAGTTAAGACTGTGAAATTTAGTTCCCCGGCTATAGCAGTCGAGACACTTTACCCCGAGTTCGAAATTGATCTCAAAAATCATAGTATCAAGAAGGTAGAAGAAAGAGGTTTTGTTGATAGCCAATGGTATAAAACGGGCTTATTGTGGCGAGTATTGGACCTCTAGACTTCCCATTTGAGGCTATTTGAGCAAATTGTGGCGGACAGTAGTTGCCCAGGGCACTTGCCGTACCGGCAAGACCCTTGTCTTATGCCCTGCTTAGCGTCTCGACCCCTGCTTTAGATGCCCCTCCAACCCCTCATCTCCCCACATCCCCCTCACCTCGTTGTATATTCTTGCTCATTATGTGCGGCTTCAGAAGTGACCAGCAGAGCTTTCATCTATTTAATTCCAAACAACCGCGGTACCGGTAACACGATCTATTATGCAGCATCGGAAATCTGGCCCGTCGTTTCAGGTCGTATCTACAAAGTGCGACCATGGTGTGGCCTATTTTTTAGTCGGTCCCATTGTCTTGCCACAGTGCAATCCTCGTGCCACTCATTGTCTGTACTTCGTGCTTTGTGCTCTATTTCACCCGCATGCTTTGTAACCTTGCTCAAGACGAGCAGTATGATACGTGTCTCATAGAAAATATCTTTTCATGTAAAACAGGTCCTTCTGATTTTGACTATTTCCAATAATGATCGCATCTGTGTAAGAAAAACAACTCATTGTGCACCGTCGGGTGAAGCGTTGTGGCGGGTCCCACTTTATTTGAATCCTGTAATTGTGAGCAAGTTTCCCTATGACAGAGGCATTGTCGTGTCGAATGATCGTCTCGAGAACTAAAAGACTAAGTGCGGTCTGTACTGATGCAGCCCTACGTAGCTAATTAATATGTAGACAACAGCCTGCTTCCCAAGGACCGGACCTACTACGTAACTTTTCCCGCCATTAACATCGGTGCTGCACAAATTTCATTTTTGCACGACATATACATCGTCATTCTTTTCAAACGGCCCTCGAATCGATTCATACGAGAAGGCTAACTGCGCTTGCGCGCATCTCCTGGGACAAAGGTCGTCGCAATCCGGGGCTCTATTGCGGGCATGGTTAATTTACGGCTTTAAACTTCTTTTCGATCGCAACTTCTGCGCGCGCTATTAGACCCCCGATGTTGCCAGAGATTTATTGAAGAACCTCCGATCTCTATCTCTTCAGCTCGCTCGAAGCTTTGCGATCCTAGTTTGGACTGTCTTGTGGATACAGGAAGCCCGGCAAGCTGGGAACTCGTACAACATGGAACGCAGACATGATCATGGCGCGTCAAACCCTATATTTACCTCGACGAACGAGGCGTTCGGTCGGGGCTATTGGTATATCATTGCTGCTGTAATAGCCTTGTTGGCGATAATCCGCGGCATTAACGCGATTCAGAATACAATTAGGTTAGTTTGCTATAGGCGGTCTGATTTTGAATCTTCATCTTATTGACCTTGTACTGGCAGACTTCGTAGATCCAGAATTGTTTCAGTCGAAAATCCTACGAAACCATCGAATCGATTCATGCAAATATGGGCGACATTAACAGCGGTAGGACGGGAGATGAGTTATCCTCAAGTCTACGTTCCCATCCGATATCTATCCTGGGCGACTCCTCCTCCTCTAGGCCGTGTCCTCGTGATGCTCGTATACTGGGCTATCATTATTTACATGATGACCGCTGGTGCCATCATTAACGACGTTTATTTCTGGGAACGGATTGGGTATCGGAATGCCTGGGTCACAGTGACCCAAGTCCCACTGCTCTATCTTCTTGCGTCCAAGACCAATATGATTGGGTTTATAATCGGCACGAGCCACGAGCGTTTGAATTGGCTACACCGATGGGTCGCTCGAACCATGTTCGTTACAGCAACCGTACACGGATTCCACTTTTGGACCGAGTGGGTGCATTATGACATTGTGCAAGACGAGTTAGAGACATTATCTACTATTGTACCCTACGGTCTTGGGGCGTGGGGTATCCTGCTGTGGATGACTATTACCTCCTTCAAGCCATTCCGATCTATGGCCTACGAGTTATTCGTTATTCAGCACATCCTATCGGCCATAATCTTCTTATACGTGGTCTATGTTCATGTTCCCGTTTCCGCCAGGTATAATGTCTGGTTTGCTATCGCTGCCCTCTCATTTGATCGATTCTGCCGCCTAGTTCTGCTGGTTTGGCAGAATGTGAAACCTAAGCCGAAGAAAACATGCTGCAAGGGTGGCCAGCGGATTGGTCACCAGACACAGCTTACAGCTATTGGAAACTCGATGACGGTCTTGACCATTACTGACGTGCACTTTGATTGGTCTGCAGGACAGCACCTCTACTTGTGGATTCCTCGAATCGGGTTACTTGAAACTCACCCTTATACCATTGCCACGTCCCATCCTCTACCAGGCACTTGCATCTGCAACAGTATCCAGCTTGTAGTACGAACCCATAATGGGTTTTCAAAGAGACTCAACCAATTTGCGCAAAGGGCTGAGGCTTCCGGCAAGAAGGAGACGGTGAGGGCTTTTGTGGTTGGACCCTATGGCCGACCTCCGCGGTGGGATATCTTCGAAACCCTGCTTCTTATCTCGGCATCTACGGGTGCCTCATTTACATTACCTATTCTTGAAAGCTTGCTTGAGTCGAAATCTACGAAATGTACGAAGCGAGTGGATTTCTTATTGGCGGCAAGACAGGGCGAAGAGGTGGAGTTCTATCATGAACGGCTCCACGAAGCAATCGACAAGGCACAGTCGGCAGGCATTGATTTGACTGTTCATATCGCCGTGACGGGTAACGGACAGCTGGAAACGCTGGCTCCTGCAGCCTCAAATGCTGATATTGAAAAGGGCAAGCTCACCAGGGATGGAGACACAACGACAAAGCTTGCGCCAACGTCCGCGGGTCGGCTGACTCCACGCAAGCGGCTGTCACAAGGCAGTATGGACTCACATATATTCCACTCAGCGACCAGACCTGATGTTGCAGACTTCATCAGAAGGGCTGTCGAAGAGACGGGAGGTGAGACGGGCGTGGTAGTTTGTGGTGGACAGTCGCTAGTAGCACAGGTGAGAACGAGCGTGGCAAAGCTGAGCGACGAGCGAGCTGTCCATAAAGGCACAGGAGCCCAAGGGATACACTTGTATGTCGAAGAGTATAGCTTCTAGGTTGGACTAACTGCGGAGTCTCGGATAAGGCCATATGTATATACATCCTTACAGCAAGATACAATGTGTCGATTGCATTTACATTATTCCACAGGGTGGGCTAGGAAGCCATAGAATCTAGCTCAATGACTTAATGCGATGGCAGGAGTTCGGGGATATGACTTTTATCTCTAGATAGTCATGGATTGGGTACTTCGCATTTTGAATAGCGATCATGTCTTTAGTAAATGAGATAAAGGAAGAAACAAAATGAAATAAAGCAGGTGATTCTAAGAAATGTTGGAGATATGTAAATCTGGATCAACTTCGGCCCGCTTCTCAGGTGGACTCGGATTAGATGCAGCGCTAGAGCTCTTAAATGCCTTGCAGGTCCCCGCTTAAGCCCCGATGCCTCGACAGTTCTTGGCGCGATCTGAAGTTTTTACGCTGTAACCTCATCTCAATGGTGGTGCGCAACGGCATCGGCGCTGGTTGACTCACTAACAGAAGAAAAATACATACCGTCCAACTGTCTAGAAGACTCACACTTGCATACGCGGCTAAGGCTAGAACTACTGGTTTCTGGCCGCACGTATGACAGCACTGCCCACCCGCGTTTTCCCTTTCACTTCTTTGTTTGCTCGACCACGCATTGTCCGGCCTTTGCGACGCAACCTTTATTTACCCCACCATAAAAACCACCTGCCCCTCCAACACCAACACCAACACCAACACCAACACCATAATCAAAACTACCACTATCATCACCCTGCTTGTAGTCCTGGCCGACTACCCTCTCTTTCTGTTCGACTTCGCCCGACCCTCCTCACTGTTGATCCAATTCGAAACTACTCACATTTCCAAACGCGTACCGTCACCATGGCCGCAACCGACCCGGTCAGCCAGCTCTCTGCCCAGCTAGAGAAGCTTGGCTCCCTCGACAAATATCCCAACTGCTACCCCGAGGCCAACCCTCTGGACATCTACCGCGCACACATCACCTCCATCCTCCACGAAATCACCGGTGTCGATAACGCCATCATCTACAATGCGCTCCAGTGGACGCTATCATTAGACAAGGGCGACTTGGTTCTCGCCATCCCCGCCCTCCGAGTCAAGGGCAAGCCCAACGAGCTCGGGCAGCAATGGCTGGAGAAGGTATGTATTGGTTGCTGAACGTGAATCTCTTTATTCTTGCGCTAATGGAACTACGTAGTGGCCCGAGTCACCGCTCGTCGAGAAACCCGTCCTTAACGGCCCCTTCATGCCATTCTTCTTCAAGGCGGCCCCTCTGACCCAGGCCCTGATACCAACCGCTCGGAAGCTGGGCAACGACTTTGGCGCAAACAAGGCAAACGGCCTTAAAGACCCAAGCGACCCTTCTAAAGGCCAGAAGCGCATTCTTGTTGAATTCTCGAGCCCTAATGTGAGACCCCCACCTTCACCCTCCCCTCAGTACCGTATATCACCGACGCACTGCTTGGTATGTATGCTGACTAGTCACATAGATCGCCAAACCTTTCCACGCAGGTCACTTGCGAAGCACTATTATCGGAGGCTTCCTGAGCAATCTCTACACAGCCGCGGGGTGGGATGTTATCCGTATTAACTACCTTGGCGATTGGGGGAAACAGTATGGTATTTTGGCTGTCGGCTTTGAGAGGTACGGTAATGAGGAGGCGTTAGCACAGGACCCCATTAATCATCTCTTCGAGATTTACGTCAAGGTCAACAAGGAGATAGCCGAAGAGAAGGAGGAGGCAGAGAGGCTACAAAAGGACGGCAAGACGGCCGAGGCCCAAAAGATCACCGAAAGTGGCACAGATGAACAGGCTCGCCGATACTTTAAGTTAATGGTGGATGGCGACGAGAAAGCTCTCGCCTTGTGGAAACGATTCCGAGACCTCAGCATCGATCGGTACAAAGAGACTTACAAGCGATTAAACATTCAATTTGACGAATATTCAGGCGAGAGTCAGGTGTCAGAGGAAGCTATGAACGGGGCAGCCACGGCCATGCTAGAAAAGGGCATCGCTGAGAGCTCAGATGGTGCGCTTATTGTCGACTTCAGCAAACATGTGCCAGGTAAGCCTGGCAAGGCACTGGAAAAGCCTATCATTCGAAGGAAAGACGGTACCGCTCTCTATCTCACTCGGGATATCAGTGAACTGCTGAACCGCGCGGACAAATACAAGTTCGATCAGATGATATATGTCATAGCTTCCCAGCAGGATTTGCATGTCAAGCAGTTCTTCAAGATTGTTGAACTGATGGGCTATAAAGACATCGCTGCCAAGGTACAGCACATCAATTTTGGCTTGGTCTTGGGCATGAGCACCCGAAAGGGCACTGTCAAATTCTTGAATGATATTCTTCGGGACGTCGGCGACTATATGCATGAGGTTATGAGGAAAAACCCGGATAAATATTCGCAGGTTGAAAACCCCGAAGCGGTTGCTGATATTCTCGGTATCAGCGCTGTTATGTGCCAAGATATGGCGGGCAAAAGGTACGTGTTGACTTCGTCTCACTACATGTTTACGATGGGAACTAACGATGCGTCTAGGATCAACAACTATCAGTTCGACATGGCTGTCATGACCTCGTTTGAGGGTGACACAGGCCCTTATCTCCAATACGCCCACGTTCGACTATGTTCTATTACCCGGAAAGCTAATCTTAGCCAAGAGGATATCGCGTCGGCGGATCTATCTCTACTTACAGAGACCCATGCCGTGAACCTCGTGCGGGTCTTAGCTCAATGGCCTGATGTTGTGCAAAATACACTGCGTACACTGTGAGTTTCTGTGTTCAGCTCTTTGATGAGTTCTTTTCTCTAATACAACAACTAGTGAGCCCACGACAGTCTTGACCTACTTGTTCAAGATGACCCACGTCTTGAGTTCCAGCTACGACCACTTGAGAATCGTCGGGTCCGAGCCAGGCATCATGAAGGCCCGTATGGCTTTGTATGATACAGCACGGATCGTCCTGAATAATGGCATGCGCTTACTTGGACTGACCCCTGTAGAGAGGTAAGAAGCTTCATAGATTCGTCAATTCCTGGGGTAATTCACTCACTATTTGCTAGGATGTAAATTCTTCTCTGATAGAATACGACGATTGCCGCCTATAGATAGGCACGATCGCACAAGCCTCCTGGAGCCGGACCATACAAATAGAGGTTGGCTCCAGGCCTTATTAAATCAAAAGTCTAGTATTCCGCACTGGAGTCCGGCCAGATGCCGTCATGCACGAAAAAGTATGGTGGGTGATTCGTAGCCCGAAATTGTGGACCAAATCCGCGCAATAATATCAAAAATGATGGTAATTGACAGCGGATAGAGAGGGTTTTTGGTAGACAAATAGAAAAGACGTGAGTTTACTGCCGCCCCAATCCATCGGGCGACGACCACCAAAGTCTGACTTGTGGAAGCCGCAGCAAGTGTACTTGTGCGCCAGACATTTTATTGCCAAATATCCTATGATCTGAAGCAGAATTGTGCGGGTTAGATGATCTGGTAACTACTGTTCTATCTCTATTCTCTGCCTCCTGTTCCATATTTCATGTTCCAAAATAGTGCCACAACATTTCTTGTGCGAGAATCCATGCCTCAATCAGTCTCTCCCGGCCCCTTTATTAAGTCATAACGACGGGAGCTGCCTTTCACGTGCGAACCCTGGCGTTCATTTGCTTTAAACTTTCTTAGTCCCGAGGCACGCAGATAACCGAGTTAACTACCTCGCCAAAACCAGCGAATCCCTGACAATACGAATGAGAGCTTGACAAAAAATAATACTGACTGTAACTAGAACGCTTTAACTCAGGCTCTTCATTGAGACTAACTACTCTCTGTTTGCTTCGTATTTATCGCCTCCAACAATACCATTTGGTGGGAAACGACATCAAAACGTGGCCTGGTTAGATTTTTCTCTTGGTATTCTGTGGTCGCAGGTATTGTGTATACCAAAAGTTCCAAAACCACCACGGTGCTTGAACGTGAGATGAAGCCGTACCGATATCGCCTATCACCAAGTAAAGCTTGTAATGACGACATTAGATGCAGGTGTCTCCTGTTGCTTGGTCAGTACGAGATCATATGACTCCAGTGTATTACGGTTCATGATAGGCTCCATGCCTTTCTCTTTCCACCGTGGCGGTTACAGTATAGCTTCTCGGCGTGGTGTTCCTGCGCGGTGCTGGGTTGACCCCTGATACACGTGCAATCGGGACTGCTGACAGAACCGTTGAACCCATTTAATTTGGCCTACCGGGGCGGCTGCCGGATCTTGGGATCCTAGCAAAGCCTAGAAATGTCGCACTTGAGTGTATCTTTTCAACCTGATGTATCTAACAATGCATGCGAGATATTTCTCTCAAGTCCCGACCATTCTATGCAGCACCATTGTTGCGTCCCGATAGCGCTCCTCGCTCATGCCTAGTGGGTATAGGGTAGCGTCGACTACCTGGTGGTATGTTAACTTCTTTTGATCAGTGCGAATACATTATCATCATACTGTCGCAATCGGTTACAGTGAAAACACAAAATAGGTTCATGCAGGGATTCGTCACTTCGGGCTCTAGCCATTCATCGACTCCAAAACTCCAAGCCTGCTTCTAATAGCCCTGGTGGCGTTGCATACAATAAGCTTTCAACGTTCCAACGAGGTCACAAAATCGTCAAGATGCAGCCGGCACCGATAACAGAAAATCCAGGTTTCGATTAATAAGGGACTGCCAGCCAATATCTTAAACATCATGTCTCCACCCAGAAGGAGGCGAAGCTTACGACCATATGTCTCGTCAGCTCCCGCCAATGCTCGTTTGGCTCATCCATTCAAGCAGTTACCATGATGGTAGTCCCTTTTTTGACGCTTGTTGCATTTGTGCTTTATGTCCTTCGTATGTGTTCGAAGGTACGTGCCAGATCCAAGATCCCTCCCGGCGTCCAACCTCTTCCAGGCCCTAAGAGTAAGTGATGGCTTCTCATGGATGGTAATATCTTTGAGGTTACGCCGTCGATTTCGCATGCTAACGAAATCAGGCTACCCGATCGTGGGTCGGGTACACGATGTACCGGCTGAAGCATCGTGGCTTAAGTTCTACCAATGGAGCAAAGAATATGGGCCAATATACCAAACGGAGATATTTGGAACTGTCCACGTCTGGATCTCTTCGGAACAAGTCGCTAACGACCTCCTTTCGCGGCGAGCAGCCATTTACTCGGACCGTCCTCAGATCCCCAATCTGCCCGATAACCGGACGAAAGGAGACTATTTGGCCTTAACAGGCTGCAACGGTACCTTTTCTTGCCTGTATTAGCGAAGGCATGTGAGCTCATGAAGTTAACAGACACGTGGAGGCGGCAACGGAAACTGGCTCAGCAGTTGATGGCAGCCAATTCATCGTTACACGACTACCCGACGAAAGAACGGGATCGTTTCCTATATCTTTTTTCGACCGATCCGTCGCAATACCGTGAATATATAGAGCAGTTTACGGCTCGGACGGTCGCCCGACTATCGTGGGGGAGCCCGAACTCGTCGGAGACGCTCCGCTTCACGACGGCGGGCTTACTCGAGACAATATCACCGTCAGGGGCACTGCCCAACCTCATCTCGTGGCTGATGTACCTCCCGGCTTTCCTGAGTCCTTGGAAGCGGAAGGAGAACGCGCGCCACGCGATGGAGGCCAAACTCTGGAGCGACAACGTCCGGTCCGCGCACGAGCGCATCAACGCCGGCAACGCCGAGCCAAGCTTAATCCGTACTTTCATCGAGAGCACGAGCCTCCCGGGTGTCAAGCCGTATCCGGTCGCGGAAGCCGAGGCGTCGTACGTCGTCGGACAGATGGCCATCGCAGGCGCACTGACCATTGGTAGCCCAATTCAGAGTTTTCTGTTAGCTATGCTGCATTACCCCGAGTGGCAGAAAAAGCTGCAGGATGAGATCGATAGGGTCTGCGGAGGCGCTTGTCCCCAATGGGCAGATAGGGAGAAGCTGCCGCTCCTGCGCGCCGTTGTTAAGGAGGTCATTCGGTGGAGGCCTCCTGTCCCGACAGGTAAGTCCAGGCTACCAAGACCGATCGGTTGCGGCACAAAATTATTTAAAGCTTGTTCCATGGCAAGATTGAGACGAGTGTTAATATAAAAAATACACAGGGATTCCACATGCCCTTGAAAAGGACGACGTGTACAACGGCTACTTCATCCCCGCGGGAGCGACCATTCACGCCTTAGAATGGTAAGTCAACAAGTCGCATCCCTTATCCTCTCGTTCCAACACGGCCTTTCTAATACCGAGACAGGGCCATGACACGGGACGAAGAGATATACCCAGACAGCGACGCCTTCAACCCAGCGCGGTGGCTGGAGCCGTGCTATCCAACCTACAAGGAGCCCCTCACCGTGTACCCGAAGCTGCAAGGGTTCAGCCAGTTCGGCTTCGGGCGGCGCACGTGCCAAGGGATCCCGCTCGTCGAGCAGGACCTGTTCCTAGCGATGGGGGGACTGTCGTGGGGGTTCGACATCCGCCGGAAGAGGCGGCAGCATCACTTCGGAGACGGCGGGAGCTGCGGCGAAGGGGCCGAGGTCCCCGTGCACTGGAACAACTACACGTCCCTGCTCATCGCCAAGCCACGCCCCTTCGAGTTCGACGCCCTAGTAAGGGGTGGAGAGCAGAAGAGACGACTCCTGAGACGCATGTGGGATTCTGGAAAGGGCGAGGACGATCGCGAGCGGGAGAATGCTTTGCTCGCGGCTGAGCTGAGAAGGACTTCCTTGTTTGATGAGAAAGTGGAAGTGGAAGTGGAACTGGGGACCGCGACCGGGACCGAGGAGAAAGAAGGCACGAGGAGGAGTAAACCGGATGTCGTCGAGTACGAGGCGAGTGATCGCGGGAGCGAGACGAGTGGGCCTACTGTCTGTGCTTCTTCTTCCTCGGACTCGGAAGGGTGACTTGTTGAAGTGGTTGTTGCATTGTGTGTGTATGAGTTCTGGTAAATAATTCTTGGCATATTACTCATTTTCATTGGGGTTTTTATTTTGGAGAATCTCAGTGTATACTTTTTGTCCAGATGTGATGATTAATGTTACTCTTATTTATCTAATCTATTGGGCGACGTGCTTGAATATTGCGGCTTTGGGCACCAATGCTCTGATAATTCTGTGTGGAATTGAAAACGACCTCCTTCCCCCCTGAATGTGTCTGGATCTCGTCTTTGTAGTCTTAGTAGATAGTGATGTGTACGACTGTCATCTACTACTGAGCTCGTAGCCAGGGGTAGGCTAACCTACCAGCACTCAACGCTGGTAAAGTCACTTAAATGAATGACAACTACTTGATAGCGAGGAAAAAGAATGAATTGGACTTAATGAAATCCGTGATTTAAAAGGCGTGTTGTAGGTTCGCCAGTAACCCCTTTTTACTCCCCTTTTATTCAACTAGCCCCTGAGTTTCAAGTAAGTCGGCAAGTGTCCATGTTTTGTTCCTCGAAGTACAACTGTGACGTTGATCAGGGTACTGGATTGCCATTCCCGTATAGTAGTTTCTCTCTGTAATTCTCTAGTTCGCATCGCATATGGTGGAATGACGACATAATAGTGACAAGCGGGAGCTTCCAAGTGACAAATTATGCGTGCGCATCGTCCGATATGTTAGTAGCTGTTAGCTCCATTCCGGCAGCACGATATAGAACAGCTGACACGGGGCCATCTGTAGTTTATTATGCAAAGTAAGCGCACGCGAGATCACCTGATGGGTTTAGAGTTAAGCGTGTTTTTGTGTGTGAGAGAACTTTCAGGAGATAACTTTTGCTACACGCTAAGCGTACATGCAGGGAGCCCGCCCTTTCTACCTGTCTAATGAATCCCTTTTGTCTAGCCGTATTATAAAATGCTGTCTAAAACTCTACCCTCCGCCGTCTATAATATGCGCCTGACCAAAACCTTCTATGTAAAAGTCTAACCCCAGATTCCGGAAGACCCCGGATTTTTTCCCCTCAAAACTTCCCCCGCAATTTGAAAGCACCTGAACACCTTGTTTTGCTCGTATGATGCAGGATGAATGAGTGAAACATTGGGCTACAAACCAGCATAGCCCTGATAGATTTTGTTTGCTATTTTCTCGCGTGATGCTCTGCGATGGTACAATTATGCAAGACTAGATGGATTAGTAACCGCATGGAAAGACGGAAAGGATGGCCACGGGTACTCACGGCAGCAAGTAAGTTTGTTTACCTCCCAATCCAGTACAGGGGGCTCAGCTCCTGTCTCGTAATCGCCTCAGCGATCTCCGTATCGCTCATGTTCTCCTGTCCATTGAGCGCGTACCAGGGCGCCGAGCCGTCGCCGAAGAGATAGTACATCTCTCCCAGCGCCACGGCGGGCGAGGACTCGAGCACTAGGCCCAGACCGCCCGTCCACATCTGCGCCAGCTGCAACCAGAGGTTCCCTCTCTGCGTCGAATCCAGCGAGCGCGAGAGGTAGAACACGGGCGTGTACGTCTTGTCGACGCGGGGTGTGAATTTCGCCCGGAACGGTGCAGCTGCCGTCATCGTCCCTGTTCCAGTCCCGTCGTCCTGGGGACGCAGCTGCTTCCCGTTCAGCGAGAAATACTCCATGCAGCTACTACATGGCTTCGATCGCAGCAGCATGGCGTCGACGATCGGAAAAGCGCCGGGCGAGTCGAAGCTGTTGAAGTACGCCAGCAGGAGGTTCTCTTCGGCGTGGTGGCTGTTAGGTGTGTGCACGGCGCTCCAGAGATTTGTCTCCTGGTTGCTGAAGAGAAACGATGCGGCTAGGTCGAGGGTATAGTCGCTATTTGTGCGCAGGCAACTTCGCACATATTGGAGGAGGGATATTACTCGGCCCAGGTGCCGGTTGGAAAGGGTTACCGTGTTGCCATTCTTGTCCTTGATGCGGAAGGTGGGAAGCTCGACGAAGATGAATTGAGGCATGATTATTTTGTTTTCGAGCCTTTTTCGGTCCAATTTTTCTGAGTCTTGTCGTAGAGAAAATGTTTTATTATGATTTGCTGTGTCGACAGTGTTCTCTCTGCTTGCTATTGATCTAGTCAGGGGATCCTGAAGTCGTTTATTGTAGGTATTCTTTTTGCTTGTCTGTCTGTCTGTCTCTGTGTCTGTTGTCTTTTCATCCATAACTGTGATATTGCCTTATATATGATCATTTGTGATGCTATCGTGTTTATCCCCCTTTTCTCTGCTCAGTAATACATATCCTATACAATAACACGACTGACAAGCGGATGAGCCGTGATGGCTGCTGACTTCGTGTCTATTTTGACGAGATGGAGACAATGTTTCAAAAGGCAACACTACTCGGTGAAAGAAAATATAGCCTATGACTATAGAACATAATCGGCTACTAATAGGGTTTCCGATTTTACACTTGGGATTATATCTCTTCACGAGGCTCGCGGTGGACAGACGCGGCTTACCCTTGTATTTCTGCTGACCTTCTGTCCTTTTACACTCAGTGTACGATGAGGATTCATGGGGCAGTCGTCAGGTGAGGCTGAGTGAACCATGATTCCGGGATCTGGGGCCGTAGGGCTGAAGGAGCCGGCCCGTTTCCTTTTTGGTCCGGCTGGTATGGGGAAGCGGTTAGTGGTGATAACATTGTTTCATAATATGTTCAACGATAGCAGTTCAACATCTGTAGACTGAAACGCTAAAATCTTTATTTTCATATCCCTAATAATGTCCCAATTTGCTGAAGCTTCTGGCTATGAATTATTAAAGTTCCCAGTCCAGAATAATTCTAGAATTGCTGTTCCGATGATGTCATTGGGGGAATCGGGCCGTTCTTGATCCCTAAGGTAACGTTCCAAGAAAAAATAGGCTAATACGGGCATCGTATTCAGCTTCGATGCGCAAACAGCTTTACAGAAATACTCCTATGACTGGTTATACTAGAAATAGTCTTCTCAGTCAGTCCCTGAGTTGCCGTTACCGAGATAATAGCTTATGTTGAGGCAGCCAAGGGGTTGCCTTTACACGATATCGGACTAAGTGTTGTCGGTGATTCATAAACACATCCTTGGATTGTATTTTAAGTAAGAGCGATCCTTTCGATTTTCCTACTACTACATCGTTTTTACAGTTCTTCGTACTATAATTGGGTCATACGTCTGCGCCAGGCGGAAGATGTTCAGCCGTTCAAGGCCCTCCCATCATAGTACTCTGGTCCTGAAAAGGTCTCTTGCGGAAATTTCCCGCTAGCCGTATCCTTTGTGCCAATCTGGAACGAGTGTCGTGCTTATAGATAAACGTAAGTGCGCTGAGGTCATCTGACTATTAGTAACTTCTATGCGTATTGCCCTTTCGGTTAACGACCAATCATTCTCGCCAAGCGCGAGGCTTAGCCCAATGATGTTGCCAAATTCAGATCTCTAAATCGCCTATTCTGGGCGTAGCGGGGACAAATGCGGAAAGGCAAGTGGAAAATGAGTTTAAACCCCTGTAATTTACGGCCAATAGCAATAATTCCAGCCATTTTTTCAGCAATAGTGGATCGTTTTGCCGAAAGATCTTAGTCAAAGCCAGCATGACACCTAAACTCAATATACAAACTGCTTAGGAATGCTTAGTACGACCTTGGTCCCGATTTCTTGATTGGAGAATATCTGAAATATGTGATTATGAAGTTTAGCAAAATACGGCGTTAATGCATCCCACCACCAGCAAGTTTCCGCGAGCCGTTTTTCAACTACTGTTTGCCAGAACTTACAAGGTTGAGACCGGAGGGCTAAATATAACTCGTTAGACAGAAATATTACGAGGACCGGATATTAGCCGCTGCATCAGGATTTCGAATTTGGAGTAGTATAGGTTCATCCGACCAAATCAACGATTTGAAGCCTTGTGTTCCTTTCATATCTTCTGGCCGTCACCGCTGTGCCTACGAGGGGGGATTAGGATATCACTAAACGCAACACACGTGTTGGAAACTGACCGGATGAGATTAAACTCGATCCGGAACTTCGTATTATCAAGTATTCATTAAAAGCGTGTGTTCAGCGAAGCATTTATGCAGATTGTACAATGGTGCGCGGAATTTATAATGTAGTGATTTGTAGTTTTATTATTTTTGGACTGGAAACGTGCGTGAAATAAAGTTAATACATTCTGCCTAAGTTAAACATAGAGTCAATCCTTTCGCGTAGTAAAGACTCATAATACCGTGGCTTATGCTGAAGGAGTGGTCCGTCCGGCCATCACATACCACTTCTTCGATCAAGAGTGCATGGGAAAACGTCTTGACGTAGCTCGAAGCGTTCGACCTAATCACCGGTTCCTCTCTAAATAATAATCCTCATGCTTAAGAGCTTGGTCCAGATTCGGAATACTCCAAAGTATAATCCACAATCTTCAGAATCTTTGTTTTGCGACCACCATTCTCATGTGCCGAGGGTATTCCTGCACCGGCGTCCCCCGTGGAGATAACATTCGTCAGTTTAATGTCATGGTGAGACCCAATATGAGCCCATTCTTGCTCTTCTCCATCGCTTGTCCGTCGGTGGTTGTCATCGTGTTTAACAAAGCTGAGTCTACTTCTCAAGCTGCGGCATGCCGACTTGACCTTAGGGAATAATAGATTAGTGGCCAAAGTCCGTATTTGTGGCAAGCAGGCGCATATGATGGCCATGCTCATCTCGATTACTGTCCACATAATTGTGTCGACCTCATCATATAAGGGGTCGGGGCTTTTCACCGGGATATCCAATGTTCTAACGCGAAGAATGGAGGTAACAACAACACTATTAAGCAATAAGTGACAGGTACAAATAGTAAATAGAGAAAGAGCGATGTGACTCACAAGGTACCAAGCGCAAACACGAATATTAATGCGGCCTTTCTCGGTCGTGATACCTGAAGAGTGTAAATAAGTGGCATTGGAATGAGAAGTATGATAATGTCAGTCGCTATGGATAAGACAGCATTGGTGTACCAGAAAGGAGTAATGATGATGCATTTGAAGTTCGCAACATTTTTGTCGAATGCTGCCGTAACTGGAATACACTGGAATATTGTGGCCATAGTTGCAGCGGTGTAATACACAGCTATGAAGACCAGAAGAGCATAACAAGTCCGTCTAAGCCATTTAACATTGCCGAAGATGCGCAGATAGAGCAAGAGGATTGAAGATTTGGTCAGACAGAGGGATATCTTGTATGTGATCTGGCCTATGTAGAATGCCTGCAAAACATGTGAGTGAGACGCAACCAGGGACATGTTCACTGGAGCTATTGAAGCTAACCTTGGATGACTCAATCTGTTGATGTTCTGTCAGAGTTGCCGCATGTTTTCCGCCACCACTTGCCCATCCATATAAAGCGATTACGTGAGATGCTATGGCAAAGACCTGGAGGTTAATCAGACGGGCTGCCCAAATCTTGGCTCTTGTGTGTCTCTCAATAACACTCACCAGAGATGCTATTATTGTAAAATCGTCCGGCCCAAGACCTCCATCTGTTATCTTCCTTGACCAGACTCGCGCGCCCACTACAGCTAAACAGGTAAACATGAAAAGCCAAGCAGGAATATATATCTTTGGTCCGTTGTCGTCTGTTGAAATGTTTTCTTCCCTAATTTCTTGCACACGCATTATCCCCATGCTGTCAAGGTTATACGCATGAGAAGGCCAACCCTTCTAATCTGACCTAACATATAATAACGAGTTAGCTGGTTTACATGCCGCTAGACGTAGGGTTCACAACTCAGCTCAGGTTGATGTAACTTCGTCTGATCAGTATGGGATAGGATCCAAAAAAGGATTCCTCTAGTTGTTGGGAGCGTTGGTTGAGGTTTTAGAACCGTGAACTACCTCATAAATATTGTAATAATTAAGTTGGGGTTAAGAAGTCTTGAATACGTAGGAATAATATTACTGAAAGAGCCCATCAAACGTGTTAGTGGGCGAAGGGCAACTTCAAGATGAAATATTCCGGTGATCACACAGGCCATTGTACCACCCCTAATGTGGGAAATAACCTAGTCTATGTGAAGCTAAGTATACGATTGGAAAATCCTGCCGCCTCCTCCCTAATGTGTATCGAATTGAGTAAGAGCGGGCGGTTAAGAAGCTGAACCTCAAGTAGTACGGTTCTGAGACTGGAAGAAATGACTATCGTGCGAGTTAGAACGAAATCGCGTGTCAAAAAGTTAGGTTGTCCTAACGGAAGGGAACCGGTTGTCGTGTACGAGAGGAAAATTTGTGATTATTGGCACCTATTACCTTGCTCGTGATCTGTATTGAGTACCACATATAGCCCGTGATTCACACAAAAGAGGTGATGGCCGCGTCTTGTACTACGTTTTCGCAATCAGAACCTGTTCAATCACTCTTCCTTGTTCGGAGTGAATCTACCTTTTCTTCTATCTTTACAATTGGATTTTCTTGAAGTTCATACTGAAACTGCCTTGAAGGACATAGTTACACCCATATACGAATATATACCACCTAATCTCGTTTTATAAGGTCCATGGGGCTAATTATATTCGTCCCGATACCTCTTGACATTCCGAATCGGTTACGTATGTGGCTGAACCGTGGATCAGCAAGCGGACGACGCACAAGCAGGGGAATAAACTAGCAGCCGTGGTCGTGAGAGGATATTTGAAGTTTGACGTGAGGAGTCGGTGATACAATGATTCGCGCTAGGTCGCATTTCCCAAGGCCAATCAACATGATAGCCGAATAGTGTCTGTTTAGGTAAGACAGCCCAGGGATACGCCGCAATTTATCGCCGATCCGTGACCCTTTGTTTGCGTTTCGTGCCGTAGGAAGAGGCACTAGTGAAAATACTACCTTATATTGGGCTATGAGAGTTGACGACTGATTCGTATGATAGCTGTAATCATCAAGTCTATACCATTTAAGTTGGAAACTCGATAAGATTTAAGGATATACGTTTGAATGGGGGAACATTCCTTACGCGATAAATTGATCACTTGAAGGAATGGTCGAGCTTAACCGAGGGGAACGCAACCAAATTCATAAGGTAGAAATGAAATGAAAGGAAATAAACTAAACGTGCATAGTTGAGCTAGTCAGTGTAGGTGGCTAATTCTGATGAAGTGCACCTCGTGAAATCCCATATCCCTTTCACTTAACATTGAGCCCCTATTGGCCGTCGTTATCCATACTACATCGATCTGGGTTCAAGGCTATGAGTAATAACTAAGATAGATGGGTATCCTACTGATTGAAGGGAATGCAGTAAGTTTTGAACCTGAAGTCAATAGAAAACTAGGCGAAAAGCTATTGTGTGTGTGTGTGTGGATGGTCTGAGCGCCTCTTATTTTCACCTCCCCTCCCTCCTCAGTGAAATCTCATTTGCTTGACTTATAAGAATCCAAACCCTTGCTAGTTATTCTACTCAGATGCCACTTGTACTGAAGAAGTGACTCGGGTAGACCTACCTACCCCTGAGCCTTGGCTACTAATAAATATCAATAGATTGAATCGGTCACCACCTGACCAAGTAGAAAGCGATTCAATTGAATAGACAACGTAAGAAACTCAGCGAGAACTAAAATAATGGACTGAATGAGCTCTGTAGTGAGTATTGCTCATGGTAATACTGCTGCACGACTGATATAGGACAATCAAAGTACATAAGCCAAGAAGGGATGCTAAACAGCGGGCACAGTTTCAGAATTGATGAATTACACATCACAAAATATCATAGCACACAGAGGCGTATGGCATTCAACACCTCTCGAACAGTCTGCATATTCGAGCTCGACACAGTCAACTCTGCGTTCGGGAATTCCATCAACATTTCCCCTTTGAAATCTTATTATTGTCTAGTGCAAAAGGCACTTATCACCGGATGGATAGATACGCTACAAGCATTGATTTCGATTAGTTTCGATCATTCTCTGCTCAGTACTTACCGCGGTTGCCCTGTATTCTCCTACTTGGTAACTTGGCATCCATCGTATCTTGCATACGAGGGAACACAAACTTTAAATCCTACCAATTGATTCGCAGTGATCCCATTCTTCGTTGCTTTTACCCCGCATATTGCTGCCCAATATCCTAAATCTCATCGCTGTCTATGACATATAACTACGTAGTATTTTCATCGTATGCGTTGTCCTAGACACTAACCATGTATAATGAGTCGCCTCATAGCATACACTTCGAAAAATAGCTCACGAGTATTCCTTACATAAACTGTCGCGCTTTATCACGTACAAATGATCATGGATGCAAAGGAGTGTATATCAAAGTCCGATCTGGAGAGAGATGTCGTCATCTCGGACACTCTTGTTGTCGAGAGCAGTTTTAAGCAAGCTCTTGAGGTCAGTATAATCACTGGATTGAATACAGACCACGATCGTATTGACACGATAGATCCGAATGCTGCGAAGCGCCTGCGTTGGAAGATCGATCTTCACATATACCCTATCTTGTTCGTTCTCCAAATCTTCTCGTTCCTGGACCGTATAAATATTGGCAATGCCCGCATTCAGGGCCTGACAGAGGAACTTGAACTATATGGAAATCGGTACAATATTGTCCTCTTCGTGAGTTGCGTCTCTCGCTAAGTCTCATAGAACAAGTTGTTCTAATGCATTGTCGTTGATTATATTACTCAATTGCTTTCTGCATACGAACAGCCCCTGCTAATGTCCCTTCTAGGTTTACTTTATCCCCTATATCCTCCTCGAGATACCCAGCAACATATTTATCAAGAAGACGCGACCTTGTACGTACGGTCCTATTTTCAAGGAACAACACTAGCCGATACGCGAACCAAATCTCATCTCCTTTCACACCTTCCTCAACCGGTCTGCAACGTGCTCTGGATTTCGAAACACATGAAGCTAATCAATTGAGGGCAACACAGCTTTGTACCTCTCAGGTCTCATGTTCAGCTGGGGCATCGTCAATATGTCCATGGGTTTTGTGAAGAGCTTCGCCCAACTTGTCGTCCTCCGGACTCTGCTGGGGGTTCTAGAGGCTGGCGTCCTACCTGGAATAATCTACCTAACGTCCATGTTTTATAAACGACATGACTTCCAGGCGCGTATGACTATCATCTTCTTCGGCTCTGTTTTTGCAGGCGCGATTGGAGGCGTAAGTAACTCCTGATCCCCAACAGCATTATTTTGGTTAGATCCTTGTTATTTGTTCGATGATCTGATTTATGACGTTTTCTTTCCCTGTAGTTCCTCGCTTACACTATCGCCGAACTTGACGGGCATTGTAATCTTCGCGCCTGGCGCTGGATTTTCATTATCGAGGGGGCAGCGACGGTTGCAGTCTCGCTAATCGCGGTATTTTTAATCGTGGACTGGCCTTCGCAATGCCAGTTCTTAAGTATCCAAGAGAAAGCCCTGCTTAACCGCATCTTAGCTGAAGACGGCACTGCTGAAGCCCGTAGTGAGTAATTAATTATGGGACAAACCTACTTGCCTTTTTGAATAAGTGTTCACCGCCTAGACGATGTTGACTAATTTCACCGCCGCAGTGGACACCTTGAACAAGCAAGCATTCAGGCTCATTTTTAGCGACTGGAAGATCTGGCTCGGTGCTTTGATTTTCTTCGGTACTGGTGTAACAGCCTACTGCCTCTCTTTCTTCATGCCCACTATCCTCGTCGAGTTTGGGTGGAATGCCCGTGAGGCGCAAGTCCAAAGCATCCCCGTTTATGCGGTAGCATCCGCCTTCATGTTCTCCGTAGCGTGGCTCTCTGACCGATACAGACACCGCTATGGATTTGTTATGCTCTGTTGCGTTCTCACTACTATCGGGTTTGTATTACAGCTCTGCCAGGAAAGTCCAAGTCGCGACGCGGGATACGTTTCATTATTCCTTCTTGCAATGGGCGGGTACACTTTGCCCCCTTTGTCCGTTTCATGGCTTGCAAATAACCTTTCCGGACACTGGAAACGGGCGTTCGGCGCCGGAATTCAGGTTACGCTGGGGGGTGTTAGCGGCGTCTTAGCGACAAATATCTTTATTGAGCACGAGGCACCACGATATCTAACTGGGTACGGCACCGCTTTAGCCCTGAATTGGCTTGGGGGCGTCGCTGCAACAGTATTATTCGCGGGCATGTTACGTGAGAATAAAAAACGCAGGTCGGGGGATAGAGACCACAGACTTAATGGGCCCGTTGAGGAGGTTAGAAATATGGGCGATTACCATCCCTCTTTCCGTTTTACTCTCTAGCCATACGAGGATTCACACAATCTGCCTCGCTATTGTCACACTGTCAGGGACCCGTAAGGACCTGACACGCCCCGTCAAGACATTTAGATAGAGAGCACAGCGGCTATTGGCCGGGCGAAATTATGAGACCTCAGTTGAATTTGCAGGGGGGGGGGGGAGATTAGAGGAAAAGGGCTATAAAGAGGGGGCAAGGTGACGAGGTCGCATTCTGAATTGATAAAGGAAACCAAGAATACGACTTAAATCTACCAATTCCCCAGTTGCTTAATGTAAATTCCGTCCTGACGGGGCGTCATGCCTCCTACACCGTCATAAAGGAACTGCATAAAGCCCTCGACGAAGGTGCCGTATACCTTGCCAGGTAAATTTCTATCACTGCTATTCGCGTCTATAGCGACCTTAGCTAAATATTTGAGTCTGATACAGAAATCAGAGCGACGAAAAGTGTATTATCAAGAGCATTCAGAGCCATTAGCGTTTAGGGAACGAAGCCAACATTCTGAAGCCCTACCAGTTCCAATCTTCTTTCCTTCGCCCCCTGATTAACGATATCCAAGAGCCAGCTAATCCACCTTCTATCGCCCTCAAGCACCTGGACAGCGATATGCTAACTGAATCATATAAGAAAAGGCTGTCGCGCCCCGAGATCAAACAAGTGGCCAAGTCTGTTCTTGAAGCTCTTCGTGTTCTGCATAAGGATGGAATGGTCCATACAGGTTAGCTTGCCTTCACTATTCCTTCTGACTTTCTAGTCAGGTGTATTCTATCGGGGAGCATGTCATTTCGCGGACGTGTGGGTGTGTAATCATATACAGGAAGCCAACAGTGCACTCTCTAAAGGCGATCACCGGCTTCGTGTTTAGCGAAGAAAGGTACGATTAAGTAAAACGAGGTGTTCTGTTTGAAGTGTAAAGTACGAAATTAGGTAAATGTCAGGCATTACCTGGGTAGTATCTGCTATCTTTATTATATGGTCTACTGTAATATTATATGTATTTAAGTACTAGAGTACTGTAAGAGATAACTTAAATTAGCTCATATGACCGTAAGACCTCTTCTGAGAGGGTGGAATGGATAGCAATTCTCAAGATGATAGGTGATCAGAACTTCACCACTGATCTCACGGGCTCGGATGCGGCCCCTGCACTCGTAAATGCACCCTCTTCCATGCTGCCGAATACCTCAAAATCCCAACATGAGCAGGGCTCGGCTCTCACGTTCGTTGATCTGCCGCTCGAAATCCGCGAGATAATATGGAGATTTGCACTCCCGGAACCTCGAGTCCTCAACGTTTTGGTCTGGGTCTCGGCCGGATTGAAGATGCAATTGCTCAATCGATCTGACCTGAAGATGACTCTCGCCCACGTGTGCTTCGAGGCTCGTCGCATCGTCAAAGAATCTGGCTACGTTTTGGCTTTCCGCGATGAGGATGAACCAAATGACCCCGGCGTCTGGTTCCATCCTCGAAAGGATCAGATCGAACGAACTATCTGGGGACCTGGCGATTGGAATATGGGAGCCTGACCGGAAGAAAACTCCCTATCTCTGCCTGGTCCGAATTGCATACGATTTCTGCCAATTAAGGCCTAGTTGAAGGGTTGCATTTCGCCGATTGTTGATCAATTTCCATCTGTCGATCCCGCTACCAAGTTTGGGCTTGTTCACTTAGTCATTAAGGGACTCTTTTAGTATAGAATTCCAGGGGACTAGATGGTATAATACTATAATCACCCCCAATAGTATGAATATTATCTCACCAGCCGAGTGAGGAGGCTCCTTTGCAAAGATGATTCCGCAGCTTACTATCATTGAAAAGCCCACTTTCTATCTAATCCCTTTACAGCGAATTCTACTCCACCCATATAGATCTTGCTCTATGCCGTATACGGCGAGAACTGCAGCAATAGCTTATAATTTATATTGACTACATGCTTCAATTTAAGTCAAGTGCCTTGGCTGTATTGTAGGTGGACGGAATAACCCCTAGGCACCAGGCGTATTGGGCACAGGCCCATGAACCGTGTATATATTCCAATGGTATAATATCTGTAATGTAGATCTTCTCTTTCTTGTGCAATTCTACCTGGCCAATAACGGAATACTAGACAGCGTGAACCATAATACTTATTCTACTCTTCAATTGAGTGGATCACCGAAAATGACACAGCAAATGTGAAACACCAACCTTAGTTCATCATGAGTTATACTCTAGAGGACACTTTGTAAAGATACTAATCTTTCTTTACGTCTATGAGGCCGTCTTTGTTTAGGTCATTAGCATCTAAAAATTCCCTTCTTTTGCGCTTATTGTGAACATTGTGTAAGTCGTAGTGATAGGAGTAGAAGGAATATGCACTTGTCACAAGCGATACGATGCGTATCATTGTCAATAAGAGGCGTCGATTGTCGAGGCGCCTTTACAATAGTTAGTTAACACGTCATCATATTTGTCTCGATCGTCACTTATAGGCTCTCACCTCTAGCCTACGCTCTGGTTAGCGAGATAGCGGTCAGTGTTTACCGGGAAAATATTACGTCGATTTCCATTATTGTACTCATATGATTTCTTCAATTTGTAGTCAATGTTTGATACAGCATTATGCAGCTATCAGGGCCCACACAGGATATCATCTAAGTTAGAACAGCCCTTATCTCATCAATCTTTGCATATAGTTTTACATTGGCGATCCACACAGGGAACGAACATGGGGCCAGCGCCAAAAAGCATCTGTGCCCCGACAAATAGCAAATGTGGTAGGGAACCGAAGAGAGGCGGCGGGGCCAAAAGCATTATGATTACCAATATTACCTACCTGAGACTTGGCCTACGCAGTATACGCATCTTCGACCAACCAACAGCTATGCCGCGGTTCACGTCGAATTCTTGGATACCAGTGAAGAGCCTAAATACATGGGCTGCCATACCTCCCTACAAATTTAATGGCATTGGCCATGGAATCTATATTCAAATCCATGACTAGAAGGATTTGACGAAATCTTACCCTTCAAGTCCAACTAGGAGGAGATCTGCAAAGGCGAGCAGATCCTATTGATAGGTCATGCCGCCGTATAAAGTAAAATCCAAGACGGCCAGGTAACGGGCTGGTATTGGATGAAGACAATGACTTCAAACAGGCATCAATTGCTTGCAACTAGGCTTCGCGGATTCAATGAGTAGCTCTATAGGCCTACAGAGACGTGCCACACAATTTCTCATTCATCACACACTTCTGCGAGGGAAAAGTCTCATGTTCTAGACTTGTAGATCTTTTCTATTTTTGCTTTGTAATTTATAGTTTTGGGTGAGCGCAAACTAGTCTCTAAAGCTTTGGCATACTAAAAGATAACTCGCCAAACCATCGGCCTCAGTGCGTAGATTGGCCTTTGCGGCTCATGCTCCTAATACAAGTGCTGAACTCCACCATCTAGGTTCTCGGAAGCATCTTATTGATGAGAATAACGAGTCGATTTCCTTTTCTTGATCTCTTGATTGTATAAACCCAACCAACCTTAGGTATAGAAACATTCCATCTACAGGAGCATAGATGACGGCATGCTTATTCAAAAGAGTTTTGACAATGTAACGGTGGTTTTCACGTCAAAGATGGTCTCGCACACTTTTTAGCATTAAAGTCATCAACTTCTCAGCAAGGTATCTATTTGTATGTGTAAATTCAAAGAACGCCTTTTTAAACTGGAGTCTCCCTCTTCCGAATTCGGAAAGGAATAGGCTTAGCAACATCATCTACACCCATTCCATATCTATAATCTGAAATTTCAAGCGTATGGTCGTGAAATTCAACTTCGTACTCGCTCGCCAAGAGGGTTGCTGACCAGAGCATGAAGGCCTTGGCGATAAAGCGGCCGGGACACATGGAGAAGCCACCTGTATGAAAAAGAGATGAGTCAGTGATGCGTGCAAATTTGGGATGGAGTTAGTTAAATATCTTACCGCCGTATGGAACCCAGGCACCCTCACAGCCATCTAACGAGAAATATGGCTTCATATCCGGTCCCGTCTTTTCGGGGCGGTTGAGAGACCTGCGGATTTCTGGATCGATTGGGCCACTCTCTGGATCGGTCGGGTCAATCATGAAGCGGTCGGCCCAAAATGTCTCGACGGGGTATTTTCCGCCCTTGGTGTTCCAAAACGACTTATCCATGTGAGATGGCGCCGAGTTTACCAACGCTAGGGCACCTTTAGGAAGGTGCCATTTGCCCAGATTGACATCCTCATGTGGTGAGCTGTATGCCGAATAAATCTTGATGTGAAGGCGCATCGTCTCTGCATAAATGGAAGAGAGAAGTGGTATTTCTCTCCCAAGCTGGTGTGCGTCGGCTTCGTGAACTGATCGTTCACCTAGATACTCTCGGAGCTCCTGTTGGACACGTTTTAGGAGGGTCTTGTCCTGCAAGATGTGGTATGCCCCAAACATGCACGAGATGACCAGATTACCAATGGTACTGGCAAATGCATACATTAGCGAGATTTCAAGGAGCATGCGGAATAGAAAACTCACGCCCAGGCTAGTCCAAGATCCAAGTGTGCAAGAACATCGTCGTCATGCTTGTCAGCCTTCAAGAGATGCTCTTGACGGTTTCGAATCATAGCTGATCCCCAAATCGGATCACCATCACCGTCAGCCTCAATCATTGACGGGTCGAAGTGTTCTCTGGCGTATTTGTACCAGCTCTTTAACTGCTCAGCGATCGAATCCCTGAATTTGTGCTGTTCCGGCAACATAAATCTTGGGAACCCAGGAGTGAACTGCGGCATGATTTTGTCGAACTTGAAAATATTCTCGACAAAAGTGGGATGCAAACGCAATAGAGTAGGACCAAAAATGCATTGAATCGATGAGGGGCCAATGCTATCTCTGAAAAATTGAGCAAAGTCGGGAACCTCTTTCCACTCTGTAGATATTCCTTGAGCTGCAAGTCTCAATGGCACATCCCTTGCAAACCTTCTGGTTGCTGGCTGCATTCCTGGGCCAGTAAAACCACGGAATGCGAGAGAGTGCGTAATAGAGTCGACACGATTTTGAGGGAGAACATTGCTCTTTGGGTGCGCTTGGGGAAAAGGACCCGAAGTATCTGCTCGGTAAACTTTTGACGACTCTTTAGAGCATCCAAGAATGTTATTGTTGCTGTACTCGTACATATCGATTGCACTAGCTAACGCCTTGTGCTTGAACAGCTTAATCAGAGTCTCCCGATCCTGGAAGATGTAGTATGTGAAACCCATGATCACAATTCTGTTGGAAGTTAATTTGCCCTTATACCATCTATACGCAAGATATGTTAGAACTCCGAATCCAGTTTCCTACCAAACTATGGATTGACAAGCTTACGAAATTCGGTCTGTAAGGGATCTGTGGCTGATTCCAAGCTGGAAGATGCCACCCAGCCACGGAACCAAAGATGGAAGTTTTGGCGGGAGGCGAGCCTTCGAATTTGTGGCGAAGGCGTGGTCATAATGAAAAAGTAACACGTCAACGATATATTTGACGAGTATGATGGCGAGAGGAACCAATATCAACATCGCAATGTTGAAGGCGGCCGGAGACAAATTTAAGAAAGAGACCCATAGGGCCACGAACGGCGTTGCCGTCATCGTAACAGAATTTTTTGGTATCAAATGAATTTCATGACAAAGGAAACAAAAAATTTCGATTCTTCAGAATCGATAGAGAAAAGAATCGTTGAGGCCTGGTGAGTATCCGGACAACTCGCGGGGGCATCAGCGCTTAAAGAAGTCGAACGAAGACTGAGATAGCACGCAGGATTATACTAACGCAGGGCGATTACCGCCCACACGGGATTCGAAGTAAGACAAATTACTCTCCTGCATAATCACAAGCAAGTAAGACCAACAATTCACAACATAGCTAGCAACAATTGCCGGCCACAACACAACCTGCAGGTGGGGCAGAAGGGCCCAGCCCAATGACAAGAAACCAAGGGTCGAAGTCAGACGATGGCCACCAACAATATGTGGACCAACTTCTGTACCGGGGCCGGAGCCGAAGTCCGAGTTAGGCTTCATGTTATCAGCGGCATGAGCCGCTAGACCAGGTACACTTCTATGTATTTGAATCGCCACCATGATTCCCCTTGATAAATTATCTGCGGCTGCAAGTAAGGTTAGTTAGCTTATGTCCCCACGGGGGGCTGCCAAGAATCTATTGGCTCACTCGGACAGGGTCCCAAATGATTTCACGGGTCTAAGTTTCTTTTGATCTAGAGAAACGCTTTTTTATTGCTTTTTGAATACCTACTATCACCCGGTAATGTACAATTGATAAAGTAGAGTATATTCGAATTGGGTCTCTCACAAGTAATTTCCCTGTAGCAGTTCATATGATTTAATAAACTAGCTTAATCTAGATTTGATGTAGTATAAGACATTCACCACATATATATACGATTCTAAATAAACCCAAGAATAACCTCTTTCCATCATATAGAGCTCAACGAAAGCTCAACGGATTACTTATGTCTAATCTTTTTAGCTACGCCAGGAAGCTTACTATTGTAAGCTTCCTAGCTATTTTAGGCAGTCTATACTAGTGTGATTTTCCTAGCTGTATGGGGGAGCTTCCTACTTTAGTGCGGCGCTCCGTTACAAATATGAATCTTATTTTGATACCTGTTTTGTGACCAACTGCCGGAAGACTAAGTCCTCAAGCTTGATACACACAGGCGCGGGCAAACCACGGATGTAGTGGATCTCGCAGAGTACATGGGGCGGAGCGGAATAACCTCTTCCCGGAAAGCAAGATAGTGGCTTCAATAATTGAAAGAATTAGACTACCTGAAGGTGCTGTTGAAAATCATCAGTCTCCGCAAGTACTAACTCTATACCTCAGTTGAACACTACTTCGTGATTTATCTGTCACACGTTTTTATTGTTGAATAAGCATAGAGAAATTTTGTGGTCATGGAGTTGGTTCATTGATCAAGATCAACCTGATAAAGAGCCTGGGAGATAACTGAGCAGATAACTTCCCCATAGTATCTAGGCAGGCCACCTTAACCAAATGGGTAGGCTATGCAATGCTGGCTATCTCCGTAGTAATATTTTAGTAACGTGAACCGATAGGCGCTGGGCGCATTTGTCAGGTGATCTAGATCTACATGTAGGTCTAATACGTACTGGTCACTTTATCTTGGACAACCTTTCTATGGATGTCCATTGTAAGAAATAACTGCAACTGGCCCTTAAGGTTCTGCTGCATTGGTGTCGGATAGAATCCACTTATTTGCAACGCTGCGACGCAATGCGATGCAATGCAATGCAATACCCGTACCGCTATGTTGCTCATTACCGATTTATGGTTACCTACGCCCGCACGGCACAGCTTTGTCAAACATGCTGTATAACCCACGTATTTGTGAACATCTACCGGCTTGTACCATCGGCTTGTACCGTCGGGCAACAGGGATGACTAAGTAGCCCAGCAGCCAAGCAGCCAAGCAGCTATTTTGAGAAATGCATGCCTGGGGCGCGGTTCATTCCGTATATTTTCACGGCAAGCCGTGGGCCGGCAATCGAACCAATGGGGTTAGATTTCCTCTTACGATTTAATCGCCCAGTTTAACTATAATAGGAATCTATGGCGCCATCCGATCTAAGGTGCACAGAGATCGAGCAGGGATATTGCTTGAACTGTTTTGACAGATGGTAAGTACTGCGGCCCGATTGAACGGTACGTTGCGTTTGAGCACGTGGGCCTTGGGTTTGGTGTCGCAGGTCGGTTCCGCAGACTGAATAATTTCTAACTACAATTATTTCCGCGTTATTGACGTGTGTTAGCGTCTTACGGACAAATTATATAATAGCACCCCAGAGCCGCTAGCGGCAGTGAGTGCTGTAGGCCTTACGAGACCGAAGTCCTGGCCCACCTACAGAAGCCATAGAAAAATACTACATAAGGATACACCGCACCCATCTCAGCGGCGATTGAATTGAACAAACGGACGGCTTTAGTATGCAAATTTAACAGCATGAAGGCCAAAATGCCCATTGTAATTGAATTGAATATGAATGGATAAGCTTCTTTTTAAAACCATTAGCATAGATACTCCTGTTCAGAACTACTAGCAGATGGGTCGTTGGTAACATATGGCGCCATGCAATTTTGTCGTCCAGCCTGTTCAATGACTGGCTGAGTCCTATCTAGGTGAACTGCAAAACTCGCTTAGAGAACCAAGTATTGCTCGCTTAGCTGTTGGAGGCGCATTTCAAGTTATAATCAAATAAAAACTCCGTCAGCATGGCTACCTCCTACGCCGTACGCGTAGACTGACGAAAAAAGGTAAGTGTATTTCTCCCAAACACTCTATAGCTCACCGTCTCACTGTGCCGCACACGCGCAGTGATCCTACAAAACTATGTACAGTCAGACTGAAATCCCCGCACACACAACAGAATAGAGCTAACACAAGCGCCTAACGGCTTCAAACCACAATACGAGCAGATTAAATACATATGTGCTGGAAGTTTAAGTTGTTTGTAACCTAATATGATTCATCATTGGAGGAGGGGGCCCCTGTTAGATCGTGGCAAGATGTCGTCTAAAAAGCGGGCAAGGCTGGCGAGGGTTGCAGAAACAAGGGAGGTCCTTGGGGTCCCGCCTTCTGGATACGGTGTAGAATAGCAATGCTAGCGGCTTGGCCGAACTTCTGTGAGATATTTTTGGGGGTGTTGACCAAAGTTGAGGGGTGCAGTCAAGTTTTAGCATACGATCACATGTCACGAGACTTTGATACAGAAAAGAATCGGATTAATAGCTAGCCGACAATACCTTCCCATTGAGGGGACTGGGCGAACTTCGGGTCAAATATGGTATGCAACTATCAACCTGTGAGAAGTAATTTATTGGATGGAAAAACCTTCTCCATGACCAGCTCACTGCCATCTAGGCATAAAAATAACCTTATTATGGAAACCCGCCCCAACACACACACACACACACACATGTGTGTGTGCTTCGGTTACACATTGCCGGAATAACGGATGGAGCAGACTGCAAAGTCTGGCAAGCAAGATATTATTCAACCCGTATGTAGAATCCTTAAGAGCAGCATCTCTCATGTCTATAGCAGCGCAATATAAAGCTACACAGTATGCTTTATACGTTTTTTAAGAGTTGAAATTATATGTAGACTGACTTCCAGCCTCGTCCTACTGTACTCGAATTCGCCGTGTACTACGTAATCGAATTGACTAATTTACATATTAGTTAACTTACGTTATCAATGATTTCAAAGCGTTCATTGGCTGTTTCGTACAGACGGCCGATTCGATCGAGAGGGCTCTAAATCTAACTGAATTGAGAGATGATCCAAACCTTCGATAGAGCGAACTGCTCTACCAAACTGGTTTGACATAGCAAAACCTGATATTCGAGATCAAGGTCTTACTAAATCACAAAAGTAGTATTGTGTTACAGAGCACAGCGCATGACCCCTGTCGATCAGCGACTGTCGAGTTGATCTAGGCTTGCCTGTGCTACTCTTGTCGGGCGCGCTGCAACATCTCTAACCTACTTTAGGTAACCCGGAGGAACACTGATCAGGAATCATCGTGGAACATGCAACCTAAAGGCCTCAATTAGAGCCTCCAGCCGCATGTGAAAATTAGAGCCTGCGAAGAGACCGAAAAGTAGGCAGGAATGTGCGCCATGCTCCAATTGTAGAGTTTTCATGACCCCATGTATGTTTAGGAGGCAAAGCAAGGCATAGGCTCACAGACGTGGAGCCACCCTGACTAATCAGATCGTTCCCCCTACGAACATGATTTCGGGGGCTTTCGTGCAACAGCAAGTTTCAATCGTATGCCTCAAGACACGAGGTTCCAGACACGCCAAGAACAAATTATCTCGCAGAAGGGTAGGGCTTCAAGGTGGATCGGGAGTTCAGCGCGATTCACAGGGGTAAGACCCAGCTAGACGGAGATGGTATCCACTATTGAAATTAAGTCATCATGAGATTTCCGTCAAGAACATTAACTATACGGGAGACATTTATTAAGCGTCACAAAGTAAAGACGCGCTGGCGGTATATTTTTAAAGAAGTGAATTATTTACAATAATATCAGTGTATCTACACGGCATCAAAATCGCTGACTGCCTTTCTCTATATGTCCATACAAAACTCAAAACATCGTTCTTTTAGTCATCGCTTAGTGGAGGTGCGAAACGAATGTCGCGTTGGGGTACAGAGCGACCTCATTGTGGAGACCCTGGGTGATGAGGTCGAAGCCGAGGTGGCCTTGCGGGCCGTAACCGGGAACGTAGGCAGTTCCGAAGTAGTCGACAAAGGTGTTGCGGGTTCCGTTGGGCTTGGTGAGTGCGAGCCAGGTGAAGGTCTCGTTGGTGCCACGGAAGACGGTGTCGTTGGGGTACTCGCCGAGAATGGTGTCGTAGTCGGCGTCCTTGATCATGGGAGAGCGAGGACCGGGGAACTCGAACTCCACACTCTGCACGATCCACTTGGTGTCGAAGTTCTTGCCGGGCAAGTAAGAGCCCATACCCTGGAGGGTGATACCGTCGTAGATCTTCTCGAGACGGGAGTCACTCCAGCCGGAGAGCTTGTGCTCCTTAACGAAGGCGACGGCACCGAGACCGCTGTCAACCTCGAAAGGCTGGTCCGAGCTGTGCCATGGGCTGTTGGGGCGCACTACAAAGTCGTTAGTATGAAGTTAAGAAGGGATGCTCAAAAAGAGAGTACTAACTGTCCCAGCCCAAGTCGTGCAATAGCGTGCCAATAGCATGGGCCTCAAGGTCGGTCTCGGCCTTCAAGGTGGCGTTGTTGTTCAAAGCAGCAGCACCGAACAACCATGAGCGCATCAAGTGGCCGTAAAGGTAGGGCTGAAGAGGAATGAACGCCTTGATGAGCTCGACGGCATCCTGGACGAGCGGGGTCCAGACGACCTCGATGTTGGCGATCTTAGTAGTCGGCAGATGGTCATTCCTGCACTTCTTAACTGAGGCAGCATTCGCGGCACTAGCGACGGCTAGGCAAGAAACGAGACCTGAGAACTTCATTTTGAGGGAATGACTTAGCGCGACTTAATCGTTGAAATGAGTGACGAATTAAGAGAAGAGAAGTGAAGAGAAAAAGCGAAGTGAATCGAAGTGAAGTGAAGTGAAGTGGTGAGGCAGGACAGGAAGGATCTACGAAAGCTCGAGACTGTCTAGATATATATCCTCTCGTGCAAATGTCAATAGACACTGATGCTTTCGTCTAGACGGTATCTCCCGCTTGACAACAGTAATCACTAAACAGGGATCTAGTTCAATGTGACTTAAAATCCGCGGAAAACCTCATGGCATGAGGAACTAACTAGGGTGCTGAGCCTCGAAACGTGGTATAAGCGTGGGATTCTGAGATCAAGATGAGACCAATCGCAAGCTCGGCAAGGTGCCCTCAACAAGCCCCGATGCCATCGTATAACTGTGCCGCATATATTATCTAGGGTATGGTAACAGTAGCAGCGTATAGGCATCCTTCCTCGGACTTTGATCCGCTGTTGTTTAATTCTTTAAAGTTGAGTCTAGCCATATTCTTAATATTCTTAAGGGATAGTTCGCGATGAGGCGTATGCAAAATGCATCCATCCTATTTATGGAATAGACACTAGGCCAAATATGGCGACGCTACCCCTGCTAATTTTAGGATCCTGACGAGCTGAACACAGCGTGATCACATTAGGCAGGCAAACAGGGCGCCACCGCAGCACCTTTTCCCATCTTCCATTAATCTCGCCTATTAAAATTTCCATTTTTGGACTTGGGGCTACAATCAATTACACCTTACTGGTGCTTAGGGGAACACGACATAAGGCTTATGCGAACATGGTCTAGACCCATCAGCGGGGATATTCCCATATAAGTGGCATCTCCTACAAGACTGTTGGCACCCAAATTAAACATGTGTTGCAAGCATCCTACGTCTTGGTAAATCCATCTCTGCAGACATGGGCTACAAAGGGGCACCTACCTATTTCACTACTTAGCTATTGCTCTTTGAGTAGTAGTGCGCCGGGTCCCCACGTTATCGACTGCAGTCGGCTACAATGGGATTATACTCACGAACGGCTCATAGTTACCTCAAACTAGCAGCTTATGCCAACCCACGCGCAGCACAATGTTCCACTATCATCGAAAGTATATCTAGATTTCGGATAAACTGTTGGTGTGCTGACGAAAGCTGAGATTATACTACAGAACCGTTGTCAAAACAGCTCTCTCTGAGATTCTAATTTTAGTCTTTTGGCGTACATCGCGAGTGCTTGCTGTACTCTATGGTTCCCGTTTTTTTAATACTGATAACAAGAGTTCCAGGCGTGTTGATTATCAGATCGTCCAACCTTTCTCATACATAGTCGAGCAAGCTAAATAGCTAGCTTGTGGGACCTATCAATGTTCTAGAAAGGATTATGCAACTCAAAACTAGCCACTGCAAGAGTAGCCATATAGGCATTGCCAATCATACCTATCTACAGTAGGTAGAATGATTAGTTTGAGGCGATCGTTAAAAGGGTTAACCGCGCTCTAGAACGCGGGTTATACCGAGGTCGATATGTACAATATATTTAGAGTGCAAAATCTACAAGGAATGGATATTCTAGTGTAGAAGCTTAATTCAATACAAATCACTTCAACTGCTTTAGGAAGATTACTGCTGTAAGTAAGCACTAACCTTAATCCACTGCACTAGGAGAATTGTACGCTACGCCGTTAATTATACGTAATGTTAACTAGTCCAAAAGGTCATGTTTCTCCTTCTTGAACAATGCAGTGATGGCGATTGGAAACTAGAAGCAAAGTCTCACTTACGACTTCCAGCCTGATCAATGCTTACTATCCGGAGAAGAGAACAGCCGACGCCACTAGTTCGAACCTTATAGTGTCTGGGGAAACTATAGCCGAGAAGGAAACCTCACCCGAACAATGTTCATGGTGACAATGACGAATAAAATGCCGGCATCAAACTTTCACTCAATGCCTGCAGTCATAGTAGAGGTCACACAGAGAAGTGTACGAAATACAGATCTTTAGGACCAGCAGATTCAGGAACAAATAGGGCATTATTTTCTTCTTACATGTTCTTCATCTCCATAGGATAATAACAAGGCTGTAAGTTTAGAAGATTGGCTAACAACAGTTTACGACAGGTTGCTTGTGATAAAGGCTTGTATTCGCAGGTTCAAGAACGTATTCATCTAATAGTTATCTTTAAGTCTTAAAATGCATAGTCTTCTCCTATTCAGTCAGAGAGCAAAGCCCCTGCATGCACCCAAAGGTCTCAAAGTCTATCTATACATTATACCTTATTCATATTGTTGGTTTCTTGTTAATCCTTCTTGCATATAGGAGTAGTCCTTGTAAGCTAGGTCCCCTGCAATAACCTTCTTCTTCAACAACTTTGCAACCAACAGAGACTTGGCAGTCTTGGCCGTGGGATATTGCTGCTTAGGCTGGCATATCCCAATACAGCACGCATGATATGTAAACCATAAGTAGAAATCTAACATAACAGGATTATTCATTATAAATACTCAAGGCTTAAGACGTAATTGCTGACTGTATATATGCAACTTCGTAGAAAACATGCGCCGTGGCAAATGTTGGTTGCTGATTGAGCCTATAGGGGTTTCACTGTTTCTGTGCTCGAGTCTCACTGTGTCAAATCCTCTATTGGCCAACAACAGTGCCTTCATGGCCATCACAACTGCTCAAGGTAATGGATGAGTCTTTCGTAATCGTATCCGTAATTCGTCTGGTTCTTTAGTTGGGCTGCAATCCTCTATTATTTCCGACTACTACCGTGATAGAAACCAAGCACATCTGTGATCGCAACACCATTGTTAGTCATTTCTTTCTTGATAAAAACAACTTTTCTTATTAGAAAACTGTTGTACGTAGCTACTTAAACGTATGGCTGTTATATCTAGTGTACAAAATTACAAGAGAGCAGCAAGATCAGGAGTATTCATGGCACGATAATGCGTCCATACGAAGATGGAGCGCCAAAGGAGATGGGAAGGTATTTCAAGCTAACCGGATCAACACTGCCGGGAAAGGGTTAGGTTTTGCTATATCCAACTCTTCACCACATATTACGGTCACGTATCGACTGCTGCTTTAACTTCGAAAGAGCACTTGGTCTCCTTTAGGGTTTCACAATAACTTCCAGACGCAAAGCCATTAGCTGATCCTGAGTAACGGGCCAAATTCAATTAGAACAACGCAGACAGACTGCGATTAAATGCACCTCAAAACCCCTCCTGTAGCATTCCTAATAATATATAATGGGTATGTGCCTACACGATTGATGCTGCATTTTTCTGTGTGTGATAATGCCAGGGCAAACATTTTGGAGTGAATGAAAAGACCTGATTACAACCAAGGGGTAGTAGTCAGGGGCTGATGAGACAATCAATTGATTCGGGGTTCAATTACTTATATGTACAAAATCTGCTAACTTAGTCCTACACCTTCGGGCCCGTGGACGTAGTAAGCGTGGTGACGATGCAGGCCGTCTCATTGTTAAGTAGAGCCTTAGCCGTTAGCTTGCATAGAGTAGCTGTCACATGACTGGAAGGCTGTAAGCTTCTCAAGATCAGCTACCGCTTACGCCTGTCAGCTATGATCGATATCTTTTCTTTCTGACTGCTCTCAGAAACATAGGTATATAAGCAGCAATGAAACCAATTCACATGATCTAAAGTTCACCGTTAGTTTACTAGGTGCACTATTTTGTAGGCAGATAGGCGGGTGCGTGGTAGTTATCTAAAGTAAGTGATGAAAGGAGAGCGATTATGATACATTCTTAAACGCCAACCCCTCTATTATTATAATGTATGGAAAGAATGCTTCCCAATCGCTCGGTTGGCAATCTTGCAACGTGGATCCTTAGGGTATATATAGATGTTAAGGCCCCTTCAAGCCAGTTCCATGATAAGCCAACTGAAGAGGCTGATTCAATCGAACCGCATTCACGAAGATGGAAAACTGTAATGCACCGAAAACTCAATTCTGGGCTGAGGAAACAGACTTTGAATACGTAGCTTGGGAGCGCCACCACGCTGTGAACAGCTTTCCTAATCAATTATGCTCTGCTAGATAATCAACGTTGGGGGGGGGGGGGGGGGGGGGGGGGAGTTTCGGCAATAAAATTTTTTTTTTTTGGCCCCCCCCGAGTAACCTGCGTAAATAAACAAAAACCCACCCCCCCCAAAAATTTTTTAAAGGG